>JAZKJV010000458.1:0-646934 GCA_037367405.1 Ottelia alismoides
TTTTATTTTTAATTTTATTTTCTTTTTGTATTTTTAGATTTTATAATTCTTTTTATATTTTTAGATTTTTATAATTCCTTTTCTTTTTAAATATATAATATAGGATATGCCATTATTTTCTGACACGCTTGAAAGAAGTGTAAAATGAGTAGCAATCTACTGTGGTGATAAAGAGAAATAAAGTCAAATAAGCGATGTTCATCGAGGCATTTTCAAAAAGTAAACATCATTACTCCTCTCATTATGCACATCTAAGAATGAACATTAGATCGAACCTTAGTGGGTCATGAAAGGCATGGATGGGTCTAGACGCATTTGATATTGTGGGTTTTGAGTCTATCATAGTCAAGCTCAAGATCGAATCGAGTCCAAAGTTAATGGATTGGTTTTGGTCCAAGCCGACCGACTCGATAAGTTGTTCTCTGAGATAAGAAAATTTCTTTAAAAATTAAAGGAAAGTTTTATAAAGCAGCCGTGAGACACGTGCAAAGAATGGCTATAGCGGAAATGAAAATGTTGTGGTGGATGTGTGTACACACACACATGTAAAGTTCAGATTCATAATGATGCAATCAGAAAGAAAGTTGGTGTAGCTCCGATTGAGGATAAGATGCGAGAAAGCCGCTTAAGATGGTTTAGTCATTTGCAAAGAAGATTATCTGATGCACTAGTTAGGAGATGCAAGTGTTGGGATGTTGAGCCGGTTAAGACAGGGCAATGACGGTCCAAAGAAGTGTTGGAAAGAAATTATACGAAGGGATCTTAGTTTTTTGGATATAAGCCCAAGATTGATCCAAGATAGATCTGAATAGAGACGAAGAATTCATGTAACCGACCTGACTTAATTGTGGGAAAAGACTTTGTTGTTGTTGTACAAAAGATTCAAGCTTCAATCTCCTCGTGTGCTCTCTAATTAAGAATTTCAAAGAAGTTTTATCCACTACATTTTTAATTCATTGTAAGAAAATAGTTTAGGAACCTAAGGTGCATTCAGAACCGTATAATATATTCACATTGACTAGTTACTTGCTTTGTGTAGTATATCTTTTTGGCATTATATATCATATAGAATTTGCAACTTAACTTGGACTTGGGCCCCACCTGTCATTACCTGACCTCAAAATTGATATGAGCCTACATTTTAATCTATAGATCCGACTCATTTCAATTTCGATTTTAGGTCCAGCCATATTAAAGGGTCAGATTTCAGGTTGGACCGGATCAACTTAACTAAATGCTTGGATCAAATTCTGGTAGCACTGGTGTACATCCAATCATTCACAAATATAATGCAGCCTGGTTTCATGCAAAAACAACGGTAGAGTGGATCCTACAGCACCTGCTGTAACAAGTAGGGGCCGTCCATCGTGATGCCCATCGGATGACCTTAATAGGGAGAGCAGCTCCTCTGCTGGCCAGCAGAGTCTGCTGTACCACGTGGGCCGCTCGATCAAGATCGAGCGGTTCACACGAATTCAGGGTTAAAGTGATCCTTTGCGTGTGAAAAGTTCGATCATGATCGAGCAACCCACGTGGTACCGCAACAGAGAATCCTCTTCCCCTAACAGGATCCACACTCTCTCTAACACGTCCGTGCAAAGGTCGTGGTTTCTTTAAAGGTCGTGGTTTCTTTTTTCGAGAACGGATTTTCTAACACGTAGGGGCTGTCCGGTGTCCAATCGATGGGTATTGAGATGGATGCTGGTCTGGTTACACCCTATCACTCCGCAAGTGCCGAAACGGATCCCTCCCGTGGAATCCCTCCGGGTTGATACAACACTCTCAGTTGTGCACTAGAGTGTTCGCACCCAGGCAGTCATGGCAATGGATCAGCTGCTGTAATTAGTTTTTTTTTTAGGATTTCGATTTCCAAAATACAACCTTCTTAATTGATCAAAGTTCTGCTCATTTTTTAAGCAACTTAAATCACATTTAAAAAAGATTCGGACCATTTAAAATAGCATGTGACTTCGGATTTGAGCAAAATTTGGAAAATAAGTGGAACATTAGTGGAAGACATAATCCATAAGTTTAAAAAAATAAATCTAATTATATTTGAATTTTGAAAATAAAAAACTAAAAAAGTCTAATTATAACACCGTAATTTCCATTACCCACAACGACCCATGAGTCCATGACCCAAAGTAGCTCCCGCCAAAGAAAGAATGGAAGAGAGAAAGACGGAAAAGAAGGAACTTGATAGAAAAATGTCCTTGTTTGTTTATGTTACTTGTCAAAGGACGCAAGGAAAAGGTGATTTCACATGATTAAACGCCATTTAATAACACAACATACATAGAACATGTAACACAATCAACAACGAATCTTTGCAGCCCCAACGTTGGAGGGTAATGAACAAATCATGAGCAACAGGATGATCAGCAGATCATCAGCAGATGGGCAAAGGCCATCCGTTCCATCCCTGCAAGCACTCGAGCAATGGGTCGATCACCTCCCAGCTGCTGATGGACCGGAACACCTTGTCGAACTCCTCCCCGGGGGACCTCACCTTCTCCCCGGTCAGCAGCACCGTCCCCACCTCCTCCCTAACGAACCTGTACAGAGGATACGACCTGCACTCCTCGATCCGGTTCCCCACCGCCGATCTCCCCTCCTCGTGCGCCGCACGCGCCGCCTCCACCTCCTTGGGCAGCACCGCCTCAGCTCCTCCTCGAACTCCCCAATCCTCTGGAATATCGACGTCGTCGACTCCTTCTCCCTCTCGCCGTTGGCAAGCGCGTGCTCGACGAGAACCTGCCGGAGCTTCTGCATGAGAGGGTACGTGGAGCTGCATGGGTCGTCGACGTAGGCAAACACGTGCTCCCTCTCCACCACCTTGATCAGATCCTTCTCGCAGAACCGAGAAGGGTGCAGCTCCCCGTCGACGCCGGTAATCGGCACCGTTTTTGCCACGTGGGTGACGGCGTTCTTGACGGCGAATTTGAGGTTCTCCTCGAGGTGGCGAAGGTCGATCGCCTGGCAGAGGGCCACAAGGTAAGTGGAGCTCATCAGCTTTAAGATCTCTACCGCCTCGGCGGTCTTGCGAGCTGAGATGAGCCCAAGCGAGTTCACATCCTGGTTGTGCTGTTCAGCGCTCTGTACGTGGTTGGTCACCGGATTCGCGAGGTACTGGAGCTCGGAGCAATAGGAAGCCATGGCTATCTCCGCGCCCTTGAAGCCGTAGTCGAGGGATGGGTTCCTGGAGGCGGTGAGATTGGACGGAAGACCGTTGTTGTAGAAGTCGTTGACGAGCTCTGAAAACTGTGCAAACATTAGCTTCCCGATGGCACCAACGGCAAGGCGGACGCTGTCCATGGACACGCCGATGGGAGTGCCCTGGAAATTGCCACCGTGGAGGCCTTGTTGCGGCTGACGTCGATTAGTGGGTTGTCGTTGATGGAGTTGATCTCGCGCTCGATCGACTTGGTGGCCGCGCGGATGACCTCGATCTGTGGGCCAAGCCACTGGGGCGAGGTGCGCAGGGCGTACCTGTCCTGCTTGGGCTTCTGCAACGGGTCTTGTTCATGGAGCTTCTTCGCCATCTTCATGTAGCTGCTGCCGTCGAGAATGTGCTCCATGATGGCGGCGGCCTCGATCTGTCCTGGGTGGTGCTTCAGCTTGTGGGTGAGGTGGTCCGTGAACTCAGGCTTCCCCTGCATGACCTCGCAGAACACGGCGGAGAGGGACCTCCGCGAGGACGGCTAGTACGTTGGCATCGAAGAGGACGATGGAGGCGAGACCGGAGCCGACGGCGGTTCCGTTCACGAGGGCAAGACCTTCCTTTGGTTGGAGCTCGAAGAAGCCAGAAGGAATACCGGCACGGAGGAAGGCCTCGGAGGGGGTGAGGGATGACCCGTCAGCGGTGACGGCACGTGAGTTCGGACGTCCTGTGAGGAGAGCGGCGATGTAGGAAAGGGGGACGAGATCGCCGGAGGCGGTGATGGTGCCGCGGAGGGGGAGGCATGGGGTGATGTTGTGGTTGAGGAAGGAGGTGATGGCTTCCAAGATCTCGAAGCGGATGCCGGAGTAGCCTTGGAGGAGGGTGGTTGACACGTACGAGCATGGCCGCTCTAGCCGTCGCTGCCGGGAGGGTGTTGTCGGCGTCTCTCCCGCCGGAGAATATCCCGGCGTTAAGGAACCTGTGGATGTTTGCAGAAGAAACGTACAATTAATCAACTACTCTAATTAGTCTTCCCCGTCCCTAATCATAACTAATTGAATGAAATCTCCATTTAACTCCATAATGTGATGGATGGATTATCACACTGTTTGATCATGCATGCTTGGGTTTTGGATGTATAATCATTATCCAAATGACGTGGCAATCATTTGGATGTAACTTTTTGCAATCCCAACTTGTACATGACCAATAAATGCTGTACTGTTGGATCTAGATTCTAAACTCGGGGCCCAAATATCGATCAAATGATACCAATTTGAATGCTCACCGCATCACACAAAGGTTCGGTGGATCTACTTTGGTTTACCCCCAGACTACTGTGGTTTTTCTGCACAAGTGTTCACATTGAATAGATATTTTGATGAAGGCCTCTGGAAATTCATATCCTACGGAGATTTACCTAAAAAATTAGGACACGTAGATGCGCATTATTGCTAAGAGGTGACAATTGATAGTAATATAACATAATCAATAAAAATATTTATAAAAGAGACGAGGTCAATTTGCAACCACCGGTAGTTTTCGAGTGCAATAGTACATGATCCAACTTTAGCGTCTCCTTTTTACATGTATTTAGTCTTTAGTTTGAAAATAATAATATATATCCTAATGAGGTATTGTAGAATCAAATTTTTAGTAAATCAACTAATTTAAAATGAGCTCTTATGCAATCGAATTTTTTTTATAAAACAACTCGTCAAAAATGAGCTCTTGTGGAATCGATTATTCAATGAACCAAGTCATCAAAAATGAGTTCTTATACATTCGAGTGTCAGTGAACAACTCAATACTAAAATCCAAACTTTAATGAAATTATATAAGAGTACATTGTTCATCGAAATTTTTTATAAGGATATATATTTTTTTTCTTTTGCACAGGATCCACAAAATATCAGTGACTAATGCTAAAGTCCAAAATTTTATGGAATTATGCAAAGGCACATTGTACATCAGAATTTTTTATAAGAACTCATTTTTTTCTTTTGCTCAAGGTCCACGAAATGTAATGGGTAGATAACGAATCCAACCTACCAAAATAAATATCCATAATCCAAGATCAATAACTACCACCTTTCGGACCCATAACTCGAGGTCGAATCAGTAGCCAATTGGAGTCTACCACCAAAATATACCTGTCTGCTTCTCTATATCGGGAGTTTAAGTCGTGACAAGTAAATTTTGAGAATCCTTTCACGCACGATAAAATAACGGACTCCCTAGTTCATATTAAAACATAATTTAGAGTAATTTAGATGTAGGTACTTGAACAGAAATGTATGATTGATATCAATGTTGTAGACTTACAAATGTAGTAATTTCGAGGCTTAAATTATTTTGAAGATAACAATGTGATCCTCCTCTGGTTCAAATGATGTTGTATGGATTTAACAGTGAACGACCACCGAATTCATATTTTTTTACCTTGAGAATAATTTGGTACTCAATCGTTACACTTGTAAATTTGGATATCACATTAATTTGGAGACCACATTGATATCGGATGGAAAGTTTGGAGACTCCTCTAGTAATTAATATATAAAACATCATATTGAAAAAAAGACCGATACAAACCTTAAATACTATTGAAAAATGGAAGAAATTATAATTCGAACTATACTACTTAAAAGAAAGACCAGTATGAACTTTAAATATGACAACTTAGGCTTTGATTCCTGTAAATTATTGTTATCGGAATCCATCTCAGCGGAAAGAACATGAGATAAGACGAGACAAATCCTGTCCTGAGATAGGCAGATGATCTACATGTGGCCTTTTTAAGCAACCAGCCCTTCAATTTTGTATTCATGATAGCAGTCCAAAACTATTAATAGATCTGTTGATTTCACGAAGCACAGCTAATATTCGGGTGGACTGCATGATCCACAAGAGCAGGAAAGCCACAAAAGTAGCATCTATTTGTGATCTCGTGATCGTGGGAGCCGTCCGATGGGGATTGGACGGCCCTCGTAGGGGGCCGAGTCGGCTCCCACGATTATAGTAAGCAGCTGCAAAGGAATGTCCGTCTTTTGCGTTACATGGTGACTGATGGGTCTAACTTTGCAGCATATGGAAAATTTATATATATATATATATATATATATATATATATATATATATATATATATATATATGGACATGCCTATGGATATATATCCAAAGTAGAGGGGCTGCATCTAACAACCATAAAAGAGGAGTCGACCCTCCACATCACATGCATGCATTAACTTCCGTATCACCGGGGCTATATTTTTATGTATAATTTGTCTAAAACTGCAGTTAAGCAATTCGAATCAAAACTTTTCAGAAAAGGGTATTGACAACATGAAGAAGGAGAAGATTACCTGATGAGCTCTTTCTGTAAGGCTCCTCCTTGCTTGGTCCTGCGGTGGGAGGTAGCGCCGAAGCCGGTCGTGACACCGTAGCTATCCGTCTCCTTGTTCATGCTCTCCATCACCCAGTCGCTGCTCGCCTTCACCCCCTCCCTCTTCCCCTCCCAGAGCTCCACCCTCACCCTATCGACGCCCTTCGCCACCGCCGCGACGTGCGAGATCTTGAGCTCACCACCCTCAAGTCGCACCAACGGCTCACGCCACTCCTCGACCATCCTCTTGACCTCATCGAGATGGCTGCCCCTCAGCTCCTCGGCGGCAGTCACCCAGGTGAGTGGGTCCTTGAGGCACAGCCCGGTGGTGTTGACGCCGTTGCAGTACTGCACTTGGCCTTCCATGTCTCTCAGGCTATGGCTATAACGAGAGAGGACAGGGAAGGGTGGGAGCGGTAGAGCGGAGTTAGGTGATAGGTGGTGTGAGGGGGTTGGGTGTTGTGCGCGTGTGTATGTATAAAGGTGGTAGGTGGACTTTGTGTTGGTGCAGACGAAGGGAAGGGAGGAGATGCGATCCGGGGGGTTGGTAGGGGAGGGATCGTGGCCGTCGGATCGGGACGGGGTGGTGGGGGGAAGCACGTGGACTTGGACCGTGAGAGGACGAGAAGTCGGAAGCAGTGTGTGGGGTTAGCTGTTAAGCTGGTAGGAGGAGAGAGAAGGAAGTGTATTGGTTATTAGGTAGGGAAGATCCTAACGTTCCATTCTTTGCACCGGGTAATGGTTACAACTCTTACCAAATTTTGGCTTTTTCTAACACGGTCAAATCTTTTCGGTTTACATTTTCTCTTCGTATAAATGGACTATATTTAATGGTAGATTATCCGTCTCGTTGGTGTTGAATGACTGCCTCTTCTGCTTTCTCCCCGTGACGTTATTGCCATTTGTATTTAATGGAAGATTATCCACTTTTCGCAATAAGACCTAATGTCCGCGCCCCCCCCCTCAAACACACACACTTGATCGGACGTCCACCACCTCACGTCCTTCTCCGGTACCCCAACCAACCCCTCCTCCACATATTCAAAAACCCTGAAACTGCCCCTTGTCCTGGAGGGATGTTTGTGGCGATTCTCCTTTCAACCACACGAGGCCACTTCTTCTCACAAAATGGAGTTCATCCCGCCGGTAATCATCGACGGTGAAGAAGTTGCCCTCGTCTCAGAACAAGAATCTAAAATCCTCCAACAACAATGGGCGCACACCATCGTCTTCTACATCCTGGGTAAGTCCCCATTTCACAAACTTCTCCTGTCCTTTATCGAGAAGGTTTGGAGACCTTATGGGGCCTTCAGGTTGTACCCTAGGACCAATGGATTTTTCTACTTAAAGCTTTCCGGCAAGGAAGTCTGTCATCGAATCCTTGATGACAGACCTTGGCTATTCCAAGGCAGATTCATGGTCCTACGACGTTGGGATGCCTCCTCTTGCCTGGAGAGGAATATGCTCTCTGAGATCCCCCTCCGAGTCCGATTTCATGGCCTTTCCCTTGACCACTGCAATGTGGTAATCCTCAACAAACTTGCTAGCTTGCTGGGAACCCCCTCTTCATGGATGCTGCCACTGCCTCCGGCCGCGCTGAAGGCACCGCCAGGTGCTGTGTCTCCATCCATGCGGCAAAAGCTATCCCCCAAAGCTGTCCCACTTGTTCTATACTCCGGCCAACGGCATATGGTTGGTGTTGAACTCGAATGGCACCCCCCACCCCCGCTGCTCCAAATGTGTCTCCTTTGGTCACTCCACAGCCAACCGCTCCTTCATTCCGCCCGCTGAGCCTGTGACCTCCTTGCCTTTGGCCAATGAGCCTGCATCCATCCCACCGACTGCAAAAACTCGCCATGCCTCCCCCCTGAGGCCCCCCTGCTCCAACCCTGCCACCAGTTGTGCCAGAGGTGCCTCTCGTGCCTAATGTGCCAGCTGCACCTACGCCCCCACGCCCACGGATGTGGCCACATTTCCTGAAGATCAACGGCAAACCCCTGCATCTCATCACATTGGAAAGCGAATGCCCACTCAGGGAAAGGCCCTCCCAACACTACCTTTTGGACGCAAGTCAATACTTATGAGAAAAATTGCTCAGCCAAAGACACCCCCTCCTGGGGAACGGCCAGGGACCGACCTGAACAGCCCTCCAGGGTTCACCACGGCCCAATCTCCACTCCACATCCCAATATAGAGTCCCCTGTGGTACTTTCCGAAGAAAACCCAGCATGGATTTATTCCACTCATAAAAAGAAGCGACAACCAAAGTCCGCTCCCACAATTCCTGGGCATCCCCAGCCCTCATCTCATGTCTAATGTCTGTTGCGGTCTGCAACACTCATAGGCTAAACAGGCCCCGTAAGGTGTGCTCCCTTCTGCATACGATGTGTGCAAAAAATGCTGAAATTATTGGCCTTCTCGAGACAAAAATCAAACCTGCTCAAAGAAACAAGTTTGCGGACCTCGTCCTCGCAGGCTGGCTGGGGTATTCAACACAATGATACACCTCTGGGTCGCATCTACTTCCTCTGGAACACCTCCTGCTGGACTTGTTCTCCCCTGGCCACCTGTAGTCAGATCCTCAACATGTCCTGTCATAATAAAGGCGGATGCAATATTGTCATCACCGCTACCTATGATGCAAACTGTCCAATCCAACAGAAGGAACTATGGGACCAAATCTTGCAATGCTGTCAGAATATTGTCGAGCCTTGGCTTTTACTTGGTGATTTTAATATTGTCCGTGCTTTCATGGAGAAAAGGAGTGGGTGCACCCCCCACAGGGAACATATCAAACATTTCAATGACTGCATTGAAAGCTCACTGCTTCTTGACTTGGAAGCATGTGGCAACTCTTGGTCCTGGACTAATTCTTCCATTGGCCCATCAAGAATTGCAGCGAGATTGGATCGAGCCCTTGTGAATGACATCTGGCTAACAAGATTCCCACATGCCAAGCTTCTCTACTCCCCTCTGCCCTCGAGCGATCATCTGCTTCTTACTGCTTCGATGACCTCTCCAACCTCTTGCCCCAAACCTTTCAAATATTTTGATTATTGGGCAGGTTGGCTAGGCTATTCGGATGCTATTTGTAGGGGATGGGAGCGCCCTGTCCGTGGCAATACGCTATTCTGTTTGGTGCAGAGGATGAAAAATGTCAAATCCACTCTTAAGGAGTGGGCGAAGGAGAATGCTAATGTTTTCTCTGAGACAAACCATGCGGGGAACTTCCTGCAGGCGATTAACATGATCCTCTCCAATGACCCGCTAGACCCGATTCTCTCTACGTTGGAATCCGAGGTAAAGCTCTACATGGAGGAGCTTGACTCAGATCTTGAATCGGCATGGAAACAAAAGAGTCGTGTTGATTGGCTTTGACTTAGTGATTGGAATACCAAATTCTTCCACATTTCCGCTAAAAAGCGAGTTTCGAGGAACTTAATTCACACCCTTTTGGATGTTAAAGGTGATGCCATTGACGCCCCGATGGATGTTGCGCGCTCGGGTTGCCACTAATCACTTCCAAGGACTGCTTGGTCCTACACTACCTCGTCCCCAAATGGCTACCCCTCCTCCTCCAAAGCATATTCTCTCCCCACTTGCTCAAGAATGGCTTGTCAGGCTGCTCCCGGAAGATGAAATTCAGAGGTCCCTCTTCTCCATATCCTCCACTAAGGCGCCTGGCCCAGATGGGTTTAATGTCGGCTTCTTCAAATGACATTGGACAATGGTCAAAGATGCCTTATGTTCGGCCATGGAATTCCTCCGCAGGGGTGGGAACTTGGTTAGGGAGGTGAACCGCACCTTTCTAACGATGGTCCCTAAAGTCCCCTCGCCCTCGGCCTTGGGGGACTTCCAGTCCATCTCTTGCTGCAACACTATCTATAAGGTCTTTGCTAAGCTCCTCTCTAATCACCTCGGGGGTGGTCCTTCATGTGTTGATATCCCCCTATCAGACTGCTTTTATCAAGGGCAGGGCTATTGGTAATAACATCAGGCTTGCACAAGAGCTCTTATGGGGCTTTTATCGGCAGCCGACCCGAAACAAGACCTGCCTCAAAATTGATCTCTCGAAGGCATTTGATTCCATGGAACATTCTTTCATCCTGAGGTTTATGGAGAACATGGGATTCTGTAACATTTGGCTTGGTTGGATGGCTTACTGTATGTCAACATCCCTCTCCATCATGGCTAATGGCTCCCCTCATGGCTTCTTTCGGGGTACCTGTGATCTTAGGCAGGGCGATCCGCTCAGCCCCCTTCTATTTGCTTTGGCGACGGAAACGATTTCCACCCTTGTGGAGTACGCCCAGTGTGATGGGTCTCTCTTGCCCATGCGAAATGGCCGTTCATCCGCCCTGTCCCTCATATATGCCGATGACCTCCTCTTTTTCTGCAAAGGTTCCACCCGTTCTTTGCTGGCTATCAGGTCCATCCTTGACCACTTTCAGGAGATTTCCGACTTGCGCCTCAATGCCAGGAAAAGCAAACTTTTTCACCTGGTGCACTTTCATCAGAATTTTGGGACTACTTTATAGATTGGTATTCTGAGGAAATGTCTCCCGACCTCTTATCTGGGACTTCCTCTGGCTTCACACCTCAGGAGAAGCCATGATACTAGGCTCCTGGAGGATCGGGTCAGTGCCATCCTTGGGGGCTGGAGATCTAAGATCATCTCTTTTGCATGTCGTCTCCAACTCCTTAAATATGTTATCCCTGGCGTCACCCTATATTGGGCCTCTAGCACAATTATTCCGACCTCCTCTACTAGAAGAATCGATATGCGTTGTGCCGACTTCCTTTAGGGCCGTAATCGGTATGACATTGTGTGGTCCACCATCTGCCTCCCCAAATATGAAGGAGGCCTTGGTCTCCACTCCTTGGACACCCTTTGCCAGGCCACGGTGGTTTCTTGAGCTTGGAGGCTCATCTCTTCGGAAATATCCATATGGACAACTTTCATGTGACGCAAATACCTTTCGAGTCAATCATTCTGGGAGGCACAACTGGCTAGATCGAACTCATGGTGCTGGAAGGCTATTCTGAACATCAAGAATTCTATTAGGGGCGCGATTAGCAGGGATGCCCCCCCCTACACTTGGTCGTGCAGCCCTAAGGGATTCTCCTTCTCTGACGCTATGGACCTCGTGCGCCGAAGGGGCACTGCCCCCTTTTGGGCCCCCATCATCTGGGCAAAGGGTACTCCACCTAAATTCTCTTGCACCTTGTACCGGGCTACCCTTGCCCGGCTCCCCACTACGGACCGGCTTGCGGGATTCAACTTCCATCCCCTGTCCACCTGCTACTTCTGCTTCGACGAACTGGAATCTCATGCCCACCTTTTCTTCGAGTGCCCTTGGGTTTCCACTGTTTGGCAACTTGTTTGCAGGGATCTCGCCTGCCTTCCCCTTCCCAGGTGTGCGCCTTTGCTGAAATCCTTTGTGCGTCGCTTGCTACCACTGTTTGGGTGATCTGGAACGAGAGAAATCGGCGATGGACCTCCTCTACAACCATGCCATCCATACCCCAGTCTGCGTGCATTCTCTCTGACCACATCTGTGGTCAAATTCGGATTTATTTGGGTAGGGTGTCGCACTCTTGTTCCCCTATTAGTGCCTTATGGGATCCTGTTTCTCCCTCTTGGGCCTTAATCTTCTCTTTGGGTATACCTCTGGTCTGTCAATTATACTCCCTTGTAACTGTTAATTTTTTTGGAATACATTTATACTTACTTACCATATATATATGTAGCACAATGTATTTGAAAATGATTTCTTTTTGAGATATCTTTAAAGAAAATGGAGTGTTTACTCAAAGATGAACATGGTAGCAAATCCATTGCACATGGATTCACACATATATAGTCACGCGTCGAGGATTTATGTCGTTGCAAGATGTATTCCCCTTATTTTTTTGTTTACACAGTCTCAAAATGCAACTAATCTTTCACTAATAGATTCTACGTGTTTTTCGGATTTCACAGGAAATTGAAATTTCAGAGAATCCATTGTTACTTTTATTGGGGCTCAATTCATCAATGCCACCAATCTTTCCAAGGGCTGGAAATATAGAATGGCGGCAGGTTCCTGCAACCCGTCGCTTGACACCCTACCATGGACTTGTTTGCTTGTCAGGATATCCGGAGATAATTTGACATACCACATTCTAATCCCCGCAGTCATGAATTGGATTAGTTATAAGGACCGTATAGCTTCTTTGCAATACCTTTTTTTAAGCATGTTCAAATTTAAAAACTAGTATAAAAATATATTATAATATAACAAATAATTAATATCACATATAATCACAATTATCATTCCAGCCCTCCCAACCATCCAAACAATTATTATTTACATGAGGATATTCCAACCAACCCAGTTACCAAACATGTCCCATAAGTTGGAAAGTTTGGGTATGTACTTCTTTGTAAACTAATTATCAAGTAAAGTTGTTTATTTTTCGTCTCGAATTACTACTGTAAATTTGTTTAAACGCCTAGATGTAGCATATACCTTCCGTGGTAACTTTGTTTCTTGCCAAACGTAGGTAAGAATCCTAAAAAGAAATAAATGTCAGGTGTTAATGTGGATCACGTGATCATGTTATCGTCTTTAGCTTATTACTTTACAGAGTAATTAGACCTGGCCAATGGGCCGGGGGCCCGCCCGCCTAGCCCGTTCATGAGCTGTGCTTGGACAAGAGATTTCGAGAATGGGCCGGCCCGACCCGGCCTGCTCTTTGACCCGCCCGTCAATTGGGCGGGCTGTGGGCATGTGCCATAAAATCCGGCCCGGCCTGGCCCGTACATATAAAAATATATATTTAAAAACTATATTTTAGATACATTTAATATAATATACTTCAAATTTTTATTTTACATTATCAATATTACATCTTATTTTATAGTTTACATGCAAAATAACACATATCATGGTTACTTGGATTTAGAAAGATTAGATGATGCTAAAAAAACTTAATTATTTTCATAAATTTGATTAAAAAATTAATAAAAAGGTATTTCATATTCGGCCCATGGGCCGGCTCAGCCCAGACCTGGGCCGGGCTTGGGCCTTGAAGTATGACCCATGGACCGGGTCGGGCCTTGAACAAGGGGTTTTAAAACCCCAGCCCAGTCAGCCCGGCCCATGACCCGGCCCGGACATTGGCCAGGTCTACGAGTAATACAAAAACAGCATATCTTCAAATTTTAAATACTGATTAGATGCCAAATATAACTAGATTAAAAAAAGCACTCCTTAATTCTTGAAATCACGAAACTAATTCATGGGAAAGGTTTATGGAAAGTTATTCACTTTCACAATTAAATGCTATTCAAAATCTTACCCATCCCACACGATTAGGGATGCAAATGGATGTGGTTATATTCGTATTTGTTCGGTTTTGTCTTCGTTTTTTAAGAGGATATGGTTCTTGTTTTTTTTTCTAAAACATACGAATACGAATATGAATATTTTAAATGATTTTTGTGGATACGAGTCCGAATACGGGTCTTGCATTAACGAATGCGAATACGAAAAAATGAATCCAATTATGAATATGAATATTCATTTTATATATTTAATATTGTGAAATATACTTAGGGTTTATCCCCACAACCCCCTCAAACCACCTCCCCCTTCTACGCACCACACCGATCCCGACACCCCTTTCTTCCCAAGCCTAGGATGCCTCCCCTGACCTCCTCCGGCTGTAGCCTACCTCCCCCCTCCGACCATTGCCTCCTCATGCGCCCCCCCCCCCCCCCCCCCCCCCCCCCCCCGCCCTCACTGCCCCCCTGTCGACCACCTCCTCCCCTTGCAGCCCCTTTGTTGCCCACTGCCCCCTTGTGGTCCCCCTGTCGCCCACCACCCCCTTGACCTTTGCGTCCCCTGCGACCCTCCGCTAGCCCCGGCTCCCCTGAACTCAACCTCCCCTTGTCGGTTGCCGCCTCCCCCTGCACCCTCCACCTCCCACCACAAACCTCCCTCCACCTTCCCCAACCTCCGCGTCCTCCTGCCGCCCTCCGTCTCCCCCAAATTCCGCGTAACCGTGTCCTCCTACCACTCTCCGCCTCTCCCGCCACCCCTAGTCGCCCCTTGCCACCCTCCGCCTCACCCACAACCTCAACCGCCTCGCCCAACCTCCCTCCAATGGCACTCGATCCTTTTGTTGTTGTTCTCGAGTACATCGCTCTGCCGTTGCAACCAACCTCGCTTTGTCACAGTTGCAATCTCCCTCCATGACAGGAGCGACATCCCTCTCAGTACTTGTAACTGATATTGTATAACATCTTAAATTCATAATCTTTTAATGTATTTTTACAAATGGAATGTTATTGTTAGAAATGTTAACCTCCCTCGCAGCCGCAACAAAATTGGAATGTTATTGTCAGAAAGAAATTCTTTCTAGAATAAAATTGGAATGTGGTTAAACACATTAGAAGGTTTTTTTAAAAAGCAAATTGTAATGTGGTTAAGTAAATTGGAATAATTGTTGTGGTTGCTTGAATGTTAACTTCAATATTTGCAGAAAAATAATGAATACCCATCCATCAGTTGGGAATGAGAGTACCAATTTGGAAGATGTTCAAAAAGACTTTAAGAAGTAGAAAAAGTTGAGATCAAAAGTACGTAATCATTATGATCGAATTTACAAAAAAATGAAGGATATGGATGATGAAGTTGAGGTGGATGTATTGTGGGCTAAATGTAAACATTGTTTTAACGAAATTCATCATGGTACTGGTGCATGGACAACACATTTATCAAATAATTATAAAAAGATCTTGTCCAAAAATATCAAAAATTGAGCCTGGTCAGTTGTTGATGCAATCATTTACGAAAGTCGATGGATGTAGTACACTTATGAATTACATATTTGATAATGAACATAACCAGCTGTTTCTTGCAAAGGCTATTATGATGCATGGGTATCCTTTCGATATAGTTTCACATTTTACATTTTTGTGCATATGTCCATTCCCTTCGTCCACGTCACAAAATTCCATCATGAACTAGAATGCTAAAGTTGTGTAAAGTTGTTTACATTGATGACAAAAAGAAGATATGCCAAAATTTTGAGAATCTTTCTATATGAATATCTCTCACCATGGATAAATGGATGCTTCTTCACAGAACAAGTCCTATCTCTACATTACAACACGCTTTATTGGTTATGTAACATGACCATCTTAATGATCATATAGTTGTTGGTTCAATTGTTGAATCATAGAGATTGGTGCTTAGATGAATATCTAAAGAGTTAGATCAAGGACTCATCAAGCACCATCAAATGATTATTAAAAGAGGATTTCTAGCCATAGAAGGAGATGTCAATCCTTTCTCTAAAGGTCGATATCTGACCGACCTCTTGATGCAGGTCCTCTACATAGGAATAGAGATTCAGAGGAATCAGATTAGTTAAGTCAAAGAATTGACTTAACAAGATCGAGATAACCAAAGACCTATGTCATATGCTGTCACGATATATGCATGCATCCTTTGACCAGAGATAGATGTTTTCCTATATGTCTGAGTATGTACATTTGGCAGACCAATAGGTGGATGAACTAATCAAGATCTATACACTGATGCGTTGGTGTGTATACAAGGGCATATGAGTAATACGATCTCTCAAAGGGATCATATTGTTCAGTTACTGAACCAGAAGACATGAGCTCACTCATGAGATATTTGGAAGGATCAGATTCCGTGCACAGTCATCTCGCTTTGAAAGCTTGACTGAATTTGTAGGTTTGATATATGCTTTTGGACAATATATGATGAACACATGGGCATGATATATGCTTTTGGAAAGTATATGATCGATAAAAACTCCCAATAGTCAAATGAGAAACTTAATGATAAAATCCTGAAGAAGACAATCTAAATGAGATCTAAAACTTCGAGTTTATTCTTGGTCTTCTTATATGCCGTATGTACATGTATTAGGAGTACCTGAGGGTGATGCAATCATAAACGATTGTATAACCATGACGCTTCCTCTCTTAGGGAGTGATGAAATAGGTTTGGATTTTAGTGACTCCTCTCAATAGAGAAGTAAGTTGATCTTAGTCCAAATGTTGGACAACGATCTGAGTATGATTCAGATGCAATGAAAAGATTAGATTTACTATTTTGATTTAATCAAACATCTATGGGAGGTTCGCAATATCTGAATATGAGATTTGATCTCAATATCCAAGTCACTATACGTGGAACAATGCAATCATCATGCCCTATCTCCAAGTATCCACGGAGAAAGCACATTGTTCTTGAAAGAGTTCAAGAATAATTTCATTGTTTATAGATACGAGCATTGAGAAATGGATAATTAAATATGATTTAATTATCATGAATGAAATGAATTTGATTCATATTGTTCGGCCATATAAGGAGAGTTGTCTAAGATGACTAAATGTGTTTTAATCATCAAAGATGTGAATAATGTGAATGTGATTTATGTTATTTAGAAACATGAGAATAGAGATCTAAGATGATTAAATATGATTTAATATCAAAGATATGATTAATGTGGATATCGCTATCCACAATAATTATGGATATTATAAATATGATTTATAAAATGATGGAGAGATTTAATTGTAAATAGAATTACAAAATATATGTTGTTGTGAATTGGATTCAAAATAAACAATTAATTATAAATCTAATTTACATATTATGTTGGATATATGAATATGATTCATATTTATCAACGGCATGAATGATATTTTCACAAATTTAATTTGGAATTATTTTGTGAAGATAAATACAATAATAGTTGTTGCATTTCATCCTATATAATAAATATATATTAAGGAAGGTAAAACCACCAACAAGGTGGCCGTCCACCTTGACCATGTCAAAAGGGGGACGGTCACCCTCTTTTTAGGGTGGTATTTACCTCCCTTATTATTTATTTATTATAATTAAAATTAAAATGAATTAATTTGTATCTTGATAAAAAGATATAATTAATTTATTAGGATTTTTACACCCATAACTTTGAGTAATTTCGTAATAACATTCATAACCCTGCATAATCATGAATTACATGAGAAACTCTGAGTATTGCTTAACTCTTACATGACATAACCTTCTGTTATATTCCGTTTGAGATGCATGTTATATTTGATAGTTTCTGTTAAAAAAGATGAAGTTGCCCCTAATACTCATTCTTATTTGCAAATCATGCTATCGTGTTATCTCTCCAATCACTTTGGAGGAGCTGGCGGTCGTCACCATCCAGAGCGCGTGGAGGGGCTTCCTCACGTGTAAGAGCCTCCGCCTTCTGCAAGCTCACCATCACCACAGACCGTCCTCCCCCCTCTCCCTCTGCAATCAACCCCCCTGCCCCTCCGTCGACCTTCGGACAACCGTCGACCACTACGGAACACCCCCCTACGTTACAAGCAACCGCTATCAACAACCTCCGCCCCCAACCCCCTGCCCCCACTGCAAGCAACCGCTATCGACCCTCTGAAACCTCCCCCCTGTAGATCGCACCTCTGCAAGCAACCACTGTTGACCCTTTACAAGCTCCTCCTTGGTCAAAGCCCCCCTCCCCCTCTGCAAGCTCATCGTGATGTCCCCCCGTCAAAGCCCCCCGCCCCATATGCAAGCTCCCCCAAGCTGGCCCAGTACCTGAATGTTGCCCTCCACATCGTCTAAGTCCCAACGTATCTCCATGCAGGTGCTTGCTGGAGAGAAAGGGGTGAGATACTTTTTTTATTTAGGTTAATCTCAGCCATTAGATCGTTGATAGATGAGATTACGTCAATCATCTGGTTGAGTTAACTAAGTAAAGTAACCGAAGGTTATGGGTGTAAGACGGCACATTTATTCAGGGTCTTGAGCGTAATTCATGATTATGCATGGTTCTAAATATTATTAAGAAATTACTCAGGGTTATGGGTGTAAAAACCCTAATTTATTTTTAATTAAAATTGTTGTTGTAAATTTGCTACAACAAATCATGGCCATTGATTAATAACCTCTTAATTTAAACTGTTTGATTAAGATGACACATGGATTGAGATCCATATACATCTAACTAGTATAAAAGGAAGGATAGCCCTTACCTTTTAGAATATACACATAATTCCAAGAGGAATTAAACTCTCTCCATCTCACTCTCTAGACATCAAGCCTCTCTCTCTCTCTCTCTGTAATTGTGGTTGTCCACTATGGAGCCCTAGAGAGAGTCGTCATCGTCGCAACATCGTCGTTATACTGCCGGATTGTTTGCTCATGGATCTCTGTTTCTTTTGGTATGCCTTGCTCGTGAAGAAGTCATCTGATCTCATAAGACGAGATCAAGAGATTCCTCGCTTGTGTTATCAACATGGATTGCGAGGAGCACACATCTCATTAATGTGCTCGCAAGCGTCTTCTCCGTTAGATCGAACTTGAGACATGAGGTCTCTTCCTTTAGAGACTCGATCGCAACCACACTTCAAGAGGTAAACATAATACTTTTTTATGGTTTATATGAAACGATCCGAGAAGTGTTCTTGGATCATGTGGTTTCATCGGATTAAGATTAAAATCGCTACCCCAAGCAATTAGTATGACTAGTCGCTCCTGATCGCATAAAATGCAATCCTCACGCTTCTGTGATGCGCTTAAGATTTTCCCATATCCTTCAATTTGCACATTTCATTTTCAAGTATTAAGGACTGGCCACTATTTATAAGTTTCCCAATACTGAATATATTATCGGTCCAGCTAGGAATAGAAAGAACATCATGAAAAAGTTTAGAATAACATTTCTTTGTCTAGGTTACAATAATTCCTTTGCCTTTAGGATTTTATAGCTTTTAATCTCTAGTTTAACTTATAAATTACCCTTTTCTCAAGGCTTATAAAATGTATCTTTGTTCCCTATCACATGGTTACTACAACCACTATCGACATAGCAAATATCTTTAGACATTTATGCATTATTCATGCAATAGTAGAGCAATAGGCTAGAAGCCTCATTTTCTGCAACATAATTAGACTCCTCCTTTTGGTATCAATAATTCTTTTGAAAATGATTTATTACTTTACATTTTGTTTGTCGGAATATACAATTTTTAGATTCATAATTAATCTTTCTTTTAAATGAAGTCATAAGTAGAGGATTGTCTTATGTCTGGAGATCTTTGATTGTATCCTCCTTTTTGTATTCCATTGTAGTATCCATGATATTCATTATTCTCTTGCCTCCTTGCATATTGTCCCCTTCTTTTTTAGTATGATCTCCATTTATTAGCTTTAGAGATGCTCTTTTTGTTTGAAATGATTGCTCCAAGAGTTGAACAATAAACCTGCTAATTCTTTATTCATGTGTTTTAAGTGAGCCCATTAATTTATATATATGTGTGTGTATATATATATATAGGGACAAGATAAATCTTTAAATTCTTCAATAACAACAAGACTTCAAGGTACTTTTTCACTTATAGGTTTAGACTAATAAGTGCAATTACTTGTGTAGTTTATGCAGTTTAGATTTTAGTTATGCGTATATAGCGTAACTACAAATTTTATTCATAATGATTAATTGTAATTTATTAGGAACCATTGATATTAAGTAATTGCACTATTTTCTACATTCTCTACTTATCATTCTGAGTGCTAATCATAATATTTGGGCGAGGCTATTGATGAGCATGCATATCCTTGTAAAGTTGAGAGGGTCGAGTTGAGTAGTAGCTCAACCAGACATCACTAAAGCCCTCACATTCCCTTACATATGTTAATAAAAAAGTCAATATGCCACTAAAATACTGAGTGTTGAGGTAATGTATACAATTAGTTAGTTACATCATAATCCCAGTAGACTATACGAGTAAAATTAGACAACTTACAAGGCAAAGTAGTCGATTATACATGGTATTTATTTCTCACTCGAAAATATAGCAAATACTAAAGTCATACATTTTCTACATCATGTACAGTCAATTATATAGATTTATTCTATGCGAAGTAGTTCTATCCAAGAAATATGACATCTTTTATCCAATCATGTAAAGATATACGTTAGAAGATACATTTAAGAATCATGAGTTGCTTGCTTATCTCTTTTGCCTTTCTCTTCCTAGTTGCTGAGCTCATTATAAGTTGTGATGTTGATTTCGGTCTTGTCAACGCAAAGTTAAAGTTAATAAAAAAACTTGAGATTGAAAAATCTCAATGTATGGCATAGGGAGGGGATGTCCTTACTCCTTTGGTTTAGCGAGCAACCTACTAAGGCAACCATCCACTTATGAGATGCCAAAACATGGCTGACATTGAGATGCCAAACCTTTCATCAATGTGAACTCTTGGGGAAGATCAACATGAAATCCTAGAGTAACTTTATCCGTTGAGCGATAACTTTTCCACTCGACACCGTCGGATTACTAAGGTCGACTATCGTCCCTATTCGAAAGGTGGGTCTTGCCGTCAAGATCCCTCCTGCCTTTGCACTCGAAGGCCATTCTCTGTCCGAAGGAAACCTTTGCATGCCTCCTTTACTAATCCTCCCTTCTCGAAAAGAATAACGTGAAATTCTTTTTCCTTTCCACTTGGATCAAGAGATTGGATCTAACCATAAGAAGAATGCTTAGCAAAAATAACTCACTTCTTGATCTTCAACCTCGTCATTCGTAAAATATATAGTGGATTCTTTTTTATCTTTTGATGAATCTTTTCCATAGCTCGATAGATAATTTGATAAGCAAATATTTTTTTTGTATTTCAGGTACTGTTAACCAACATGTTAACTAATCGATTATAATAAATTATATTGTATATTACATTTATTTCTTCTACAGTATCTTGGCATTACATGGGTGTGAAAGATGTTCAAGAATCAATTTTATTTTTATAAAGGTGCATATATCTATGTATGTATGCATGCATGCATGTGTGTATAAAATGGGGAGCTTACACCCATGTGTACTTACTTATAACTTCTCCTTTCCCCCTATGTTTTTAAAATTTTGTTGAAATGAATATGCAAGGAATTTGCTTAGAATATTAAATGGAATATATTTTCCGAATTTCGTGTAAAACGAATACTTCTAACATATCCATTATGGATCAATATCAATAAATCCGATACCATTAAAAATTTGACCGTCTTAACTAATAAGTTAGAAGTTTTTATTAAATTTACATATAACATCATCATGATATATTTTAATGTAAATCTCTCGGAAATTGATTTTAAAAAAATAGAGCTAAAATGAAGACGGTACAGGTAAGATACTGCATGGTGTAGGCTCTCAATTTCAAAAAAAAAAACTCCAAATAAACAAATGTATGTATATTACCGTACAAAGGTCTACGGTCCACCCTCCTATCACCCCTCTCTGCAGAGTAGATACCCCTTCTTTTCCACAGAAATTACCGGGACGAGCGGACGGCCCATCTCACACAACCCTTCTGGTCCACGACATGGACACGTCACGTGATTAGACGAAACGAATAGGGGTATCCTCGGAAATACACACCTGCATGCATCTCTTCTCCCTCCACTTATCTTTTTATATAAATATTATAAAACGTAATGCAAAGGTCAAAACCACAGCGCACCAAAAGGGATAGGGAACGACAGATAAAGCGAGAAGGAGAAGCAAACAGCAAGAGAGCTGCTCGTCTTCCATGGCGATGCTAGGGTTAGGGTTTCCCCACTCTGCATGCTGATCTGAGATCTTCGAGTTGGTTGAAGATGGCGAGCAAGTGGGCGAGGGTTAAGATGGCGCTGGGGCTCGATCGCTGCGTCTATGCTCCCAGGACGCTCGAGAATGCTTCTGCTTCTGACGATGCCATCAGTGGAGTCTCCAATTCGGACTTGACGAGGTCTCCTTCGCCCGAGCGAGGCCCGATTACGCCCACCTCCAGCTCCAGTGGGTTGTGGTTCTCCAGGAGTGGCTTCAGATCCTCAAAGGTTTCGTCTTTTTTTCTTCTTCTCAGGATGTTCTTTTTTGGGTTCAAGTTTCCTTCTTTTTAGCTTCTTTCTGGATTTCATAGTTTTATTAGATTACTTAGTTTAAGATGTTGATCACAGCATGGATTTTGATGATAGGGGTCTGCTGTATTTTTGTCGTAAGTTGAGTAGGGGTCCCAGTGTGTGCATATTTTTTTAATGGGTATAAAGGTGGTTGATATCTAAAAGGAGTGGTGCTAATTTGGCTTACTGCAAACGAAAAAAAAAATTCAGTTGCTTTTGTATTAATTTCTCGCATCCTTTGAAATGGAAAGCGGCTTAGTATGGTCAACAACATCAGTGTTTCGGATGAGGTGTTGGGTTCCATTCCCTGCTTTTGACAAAGATTGGAGGGTATTTTTCTGCCCTTCAAACGATATCATGCAAAACTTCATTTTTACTGTATATTTCTAGATCCTTTGGGTGGGTGATATGGAGAGTAATCCTTTGGGATTTCAAGCTATTCCAATGGTCTCATGTTTGACCTGTTCATATTATCTATCTCACAATAGCTACCGCTCGTTCTGTATAGCAAAGAACAACCCTTATGACCTTATCCCACTAACAAATCCCACCATCGAATCGGGGTATCCCACTTTCTGAAAACCGATAAGCACTTGGTTTTTATTGATCTAGCGCTCTCTGTTTGTTTTTTTAAATTTAGGTCAAATTCTGCTATCTGCAGTGGGTAAGTTGTTGGTACATATGCTGTTAAGAGTACAAGATTCAATCGTTGCCGTGTCTTAGAGAAAAAAACCTTTTTGAGGAAACAAACTTACCGGTGCACTTAATTCAATTTATGTTTTAATTGCATGACACATGTAACCACATTTTGGCATGCTCGTTTTGGAGGTGAATATGATTAATGTTTCTGTTTGCATGTCTCACGGACTCACACTTTAGAAAGTGAGCCGAAATTGTAAGAAATTATCCCCTGCTGCAAAGTATCATTCCACAAAAATATGTGCTTGAAATTTAAATCAAGTTTAAAAATGCTTTGTAAGTTATCTTGGTTAAGAAGATTGGAATTGCCTTAGTTTCTTGCACATAGGGTTACTTCTTTTTAAAAAATAAACGAGGGGCCATTCATCTACCAGTATTTTGGCTCCCTGATATGGAAAAACATTACAGTAGTAACTCTGATTGGTGACTAAAGTTCCATTGGAGCGCTAAAATATTAATAAGCTTCTTCCGTTGTGCTCTCTATACTCAGTGCGAATAAAATATGCTAAGTTGATTTGAATTTCGGATTATGTCTCCTATAAAAAGCTATAAAGGATGCATGCATTGTATTCTTTGTTTATTTTGCTAGAACTTTTGTTGAAAATCTACATTTTGACTACCTTGTTGCAACTAGTCATTAGCGTTTCCACAACTAGATGAACTTTAATTCCTTGGTGATGTGGAATTCAATTTTGGGAACACTGGGTGCTGACAGCCATGCACTTTGCTTCCTTACAAGCTTTAACTAAATTCCTAACAATCTATGATAACCGTCCTTTTACCCCCAAACAAAACATGCTTGTTCAGTTAGTAGTTTGTTATTTACATGTGAATGATATGTTAAAGTGTTTTGCATGGGTCCCTTAATTGTTTTCATGGTATTGCTACAGTCACTATAGTATCTTAACACACTAATATTTTCCTCTTAATCTGCAGAGGATTTGTTCTATATGTTTGGGCACTATGCAACCTGGAAAAGGGCGTGCACTCTTCACTTCAGAGTGCTCCCACACATTTCATTTCTTTTGTATTGCTTCGAATGTGAAGCATGGAAATCATATATGCCCAATTTGCCGAGCAAAATGGAAAGAAGTTCCATTTCAAGCACCCCCAGCCTTTCAGGCTCCTCCAGCTTCTGATCTCCCTCTTGGTAGACATGGACGAGTAAATCCTGTTAATTGGCCTCCGGAAAATGACATAATGACAGTACTGCGTGGACTCCCTCATGTTGGTAGTTACAATCGTCAGCATCAACCTGCCAACCTCTTTCGCAATAGTGAACCCAGTTCCTTTGCTGATGATGAGCCTCTTGACTCACAAGTGAACCCAGCAAGTTCTCAACATAGTCATGTTAAAGATGTCGATGTCAAAGTTTTCCCAGAATTGTCAGCCTTCCAGCAATGGGGCGCTAACGAGAATTTTGCAATTCTAATTCATCTGAAAGCTCCTGTCACAAGTTCTATCCTTGGTACCAATAATCAATCAACCTTGGTAACTTCACAAACATCCCGAGCACCAGTAGATCTTGTCACAGTTCTTGATATAAGTGGCAGCATGGCAGGCACTAAGTTAGCTCTTCTGAAGCGGGCTATGGGTTTTGTGATCCAAAATCTTGGATCTTCTGATCGTCTCTCAGTTATAGCTTTCTCCTCAACTGCACGCCGTTTGTTCCAACTACGCCGGATGACAGAATCCGGAAGGCAACATGCACTGCAAGCTGTCAATTCTTTGATCTGCAATGGTGGGACCAACATTGCCGAAGGCCTTAGAAAAGGAGCAAAGGTGATTGAAGAACGCAGAGAGAAAAATCCGGTCTGCAGCATTATTCTTCTCTCCGATGGGCAAGATACATATCGGATGTGCACTGGTGGCTCCATTCAGTCTCCACCGGATTACAATAAGCTCCTACCGCACTCTATCCGTGGTGGAGCGGGACTTCATATTCCCATTCACGCATTTGGATTTGGCACCGATCATGATTCTGCATCAATGCACTCTATTTCAGAGACCTCTGGTGGAACCTTCTCATTTATCGAAGCTGAAGATGCAATTCAAGATGCCTTTGCACAGTGCATCGGCGGGCTTCTTAGTGTGGTTGTGCAGCAGATGCTGGTCTCAATTGAGTGTGTTGATGCTGATGTGCTCATTAGATCAATAAAATCTGGCAGCTATGCCTGTCATGTAAGGGATGATAGAAGATTGGGATCCATCAATGTTGGTGATTTGTATGCAGAAGAAGAGAGAGACTTCCTTGTGTTTGCTAATATTCCTACATCCCATGGATGTGAAGAGTCTGTATTGTTGAAAGTAGGTTGTGTATATAGTGATCCTGTGACCAAGGTATCAATTTGCTTTCCAGATCAAGAGGTCAGAATTCAGAGGCCGCAAATTGTCAGCTCAGAAACTACTTCTGTTGAGGTGGACCGCCAGAGAAACCGGCACTTGGCAACAGAGGCGATGTTGGAGGCAAGGGCTGCTGCTGAGAGAGGCGCATTATCTGAAGCCATTTCAATACTTGAGAATTGTCGCCAATCAATCTTAAAATCTATATCAGGGTTGTCTGGGGATGACTTATGCATACTACTGGATGTGGAATTGCGAGAGATGCAGGAAAGAATGACAAGTCGTCAGAGATACGAGGCATCAGGAAGGGCCTATGTACTCTCAGGGTTGAGCTCGCATTCATGGCAGAGAGCAACAGCTCGAGGAGACTCAACGAGCAGCACTAGTCTTATCCAAGCATATCAGACGTCTTCCATGGTAAATATGCTACAACGCTCCCAAACACTATCTACAGGAGCACAGCTGTCCAAACCTCCTATCCGGTCTTCTCGTTCATTTCCTGCGAGGCGAGAGTCGAGGTAATCACCTGGGACCTCATTTCTAAAGGGAGTTTTACCATGAGGCTGGTAAATACTCTTCTTGTTAGTTTTTTTTGTCACATGCGTCCTTTGGGGCTTTTTAAATTTGGGTTAGTGGGGGCAATGGGAGGGTTATGGTATACTGGGGAAAGCTAGAAGTTGGCTTAAAATGATTGGGGGTTATATGCCTATCTTGTACATGAATAAATTGGAAAAGGGGTGAGGAAAAGCAAAGACAAGGTTGGATGGAGGTGGGTGAGTCAGGGTGGGAGTTGTTCAACGTAGGTGGTGGGAAGGGGATTGGAAGGGGCTCCATTATTTTTTTTGCCAACTTTTCTGATGCAATTTATCTGGTTTCGTGTTGTACATAAGAGAAAGGTATCCCCTTTCGAGATGGGGTACGGGTATTTTGTAATCTGTGGGAATTGTGGGATACTGTGTGATTTGGATTCTTATCTTGGTATAATATATGGATATCTATCTACGCTGTTGTGTCCCCTATTCTTTTGATGGTGTGGTCAAAAGCCCCACTCACTTCCCAGTGGATTCTTTGGAAATGCGATGTTCTAGATTCACCTTAATAGGTTGCAGGTGTATTTGCAGTAAGACTCTTACCTAACCACTCTTTATTCAGTAGCAGCTGTGTCCCACTGATGGATCTTTTCAGATATTTATCAATTTTTTATCTGCCTCATTACATTCCTTTAAACATCTGAAACATCTGAGCTGCTTGTTTGTTTGAATTCTTTAATATCAGCTAGTTTATTTATGTGCTGGAAGCCTGGAAGAAGACCAACTGTCTGGAGCTTTCAGCTTAATACGGGATGATTTTTTTTAAATGCAAGTTGGTTTGTGAGCTTAATTTCCCCTTTTCTTTATAGCAAGCAAAGGCATTAAGTGATAGATCTGATATTCCTATTCAATGTTTTAAAATGGTATTAGTATCAAATAGAACTGCAAAAAATCTCTAGGTTCTAATCATTAAAAGTTCAATACTAAACCATTTCAAGAATAAACGAAGGAGAGCCGAATATTATTTTACATTTCATAGATGGTTGAATCAAACCTTTAGCAAGGGGGGTTCGGTGTGTCATTCAAATTATAAAGCAAACTAGTCGAATTTGTATTGGATTAAAGAACTAATTATGAAGAAGGTTAAACAGCTTAGGCCACCTAAACTCGTTTCATGTAATTATGAGGTTCTTTCCAGTCCAAGTGGGAAGACAGACAGATCAAAGAAGTATTAGAAATTATAGATGGTGGACATCATTTTGGAGACGAACTCTTCTGAAATGTGTGTGATAAGCTGATAACATATATGAAAAAGGCCCACAGAACATCCGTGCAGACATATCTCTGGCCGCAGAGAATGGACGGCGTAGCTTTGAGACCTGATTGCGTTTATGAGAAAACCATTTCCATAAGTAGAGGGCAAAGTTCAACATAATCTACAGTTTGCTTTCTGAAAAGTTCAAAACGTATATTGTTTGATTCCATGATGTAATCAATCGTCCACTTTGAGTAACTGACCTTACAAAGTGGTAGTGCTGCGGGAGAGTGGTCACCCTCAACAAAGCTGAGGGAGGAAACCGGGAAGTTCTGACCACCGTAAGGGACGGGCCTTCGACAGCGGCTGCAAGCTTAACCTACGATGTGCCCATCTGGACATCTGGCGCTTATTTCCGCTTGTTGCACAACCAGATGGGCACATATTTTGGTGTGATCGAGAAACCTTGTAGATTATAACCTACGTATGTCCACAAGGTATATTCTGCAAGAAATGATCTACTTGGCCAAAACGGATGTGAGAGAAGATACCGTAACTCGCCACTGTCTGATCGGAATGGGTTGTATGGGTTTGGTTACGCTATAAATTAACTTCGGTTATAGGCAGCCGTGTACTATGATGACCTACACGCCTCATTATTTGCTCGGAAATAAGATTACCTCATTAATTATTCTGCCGTCAAAGAAATGTACATGTCCACCTTCTCGTGAAGTCTTCGAAATCTTAGGAACTGTTAAGATAAAAAAAGAGATCGGATCGAGTCAATATTTAAACAACTTAAATCTTATTAAAAAAAAGAACCAGATGTTCGACAGCTAAGATAAAATAACAAATTACATCGGATTTTAATGAAATTTGAAGGGCATGTAGAACATTAACTGAGGACTAAATCGATAAAGATGGATTTTGGAATGAGATTTGAAAAAAATAAACTCATTACAGAACCCCTGCTGTAATTCTCATTACAGCAGAGGAGGATCCTGTCTGTGCACTCCATTTCCCTCCAGTTGAAAATGTAGAATTTTGTGTGTCATCTATTTTTATTTCAAGGATGATATCACTTCGCACGATAAGTCACATTGTGATTTTTGTTGTGTTGCAGTTGCCTACAGTTGTAGACAAGATGAGTTCTTGGTCATTCTCGTTTGACTTGTGCCTCGTATACTTGTTCCAAAACTTCGCATCCCTTGTTTGGATGAGGATATGCGACTTTATCCTAAAGTAAAGTAACTTTAACTCGAGATAAGCAATCCTAATATATATTAATTATATAGTGATTACATCAACCACGATGCTTATTATATATGAATATAATTGGCACTTATTCGTGGACCCGTTCACGCATTCTTTTCGCAAGTTCTATCTTTACATACATCAGTATTCAAATATGTACATTCCATTGACAGAGGCTCATTCCACACAATAATGTTTTCCTACTCCTTCAAGCACTTCTGATAAGTAACATGTCATGATACCATGTGAAGGTGTGTATCCCTGGGCAGTAGGAACCTAGTACCACCTGCAATATGGAACATGTGATGCCATAATTAACTCAAATTTCATGTTTGAAAGCAAACTACTGTAAATACATCCATTTGTAAAATCTACAAAGTTACGGAAATTAGGCATATCAAATCAATAAGTGTTGAGTCTCAGACATGAGCCTCAAATATTTTTTACATCATATCAAAGTCCTGTGTGGTCTTATTCACGCTATATTGTGGCTCAATGATGTAGATACATTGAGGTGGTAGGCAATTTCAAGAAAGATAGAAGAGAATAGTGAAATATGGGTTCCACAAAAATATGGATATATTATGTTGATAAGATGTTACATTAGAATAATACAATGGATTACTTGAAGAAAATGGATAAATTATGTTACTCAAAGGATTAAATCATTAACAACACTAAAAAATAAATTAACTTCAATTGATCCAAATACATTCATCCATTTAACAAATATATGGAAGCATGAAGTATATAGGGTGATAATATAAACCGACATAACACTCAATGGAATAGGGAACCCGACTTTAAGGTAGAATGGTGGAAGGAGGTAGCATATAAAAATAATCAATGAGGTCACCTTATAAATTTTAATTTTGACATGAAATTCAAATTTGTAGATGATATACGTGTTATGATATAGTGAAACATGAATACATGTATTTGAGGTTAAATCTAGTAAAGAAATACTAGTATAATCATTAGAAATAAAATTTTAAAAATATGACAATAAATATTTGCTGTGCTTTAGATTTCGTTGCGTGCATGAAATCTACTGCTATACTTGATAACATAAATCTTCGATAAAGAAAGTTAATTTCTTACAATATTTTTATTGTAAGAATCTAACAATGCTCCTATTTTAAATCTCCTATGTGTGTGTATCATAGTATTGATTTTAAATACTTTTAAGGCAAAGTAAATTTATCTTTTATCAGGATAAGTGAGTTATCTTTTATCAATATTTTGAAGTCTTTAACATTAAGTTATGGATTAAAACTGCATAAGCAAGGCTAGATGATACTAAGACTTGTAAATTTGATTTTCTTAAATTTTATATGATTTTACGATACTAACAAAGAGGAAATATAAAATAAAAAACTATCACAATTTCATGTCCATTAATTTGTGATATACACACAATATATATTGAAAGGAACCTTGGCTATCCTAAAAATAAACTGTGTGTGTGCGGTATGTGTGTGTACGTGTGCATGTGTGTTGCCTTAAAAATATTTAAAATCAATACTACAAACATAGAAATTTAAAATAGGAGCATTGTTAGATTCTTGCAATAAAAATATTGTAAGAAATTAACTTTCTTTATCGAAGATTTATCTTATCAAGTATACTAATAGATTCCATGCATGCAGCGAAATCTACAAGATAGCAAATATTTATTGTCATATTTTTTAAATTTTATTTCTAATGATTAAACTGCTATTTCTTTACTAGATTTAACTTCAAATACATGTATTCATGTTTCATTATATACATAACACGTATGTCATCTACAAACTTGAATTTCATGTCAAAATTAAAATTTATCAGGTGACCTCATTGATTGTTTTTATATGCTACCTCCTTCCACCGTTCTACTTTAAAGTTGGGTTCCCTATACCATTGAGTGTTATATCGATTTATATTATCACCCTATATACTTTCATGCTTCGATATATTTGTTAAATGCATGGATGTATTTGGATCTATTGAAGTTAATTTATTTTTTAATGTTGTTAACGATTTAATCCTTTGAGTAACACATGTTATTCATTTTTTAAGGTAATCCATTGTATTATTCTAATGTAACATCTTATCAACATAATATATCCATATTTTTCTGGAACACATGTGTATGTCAAAAAAATGAGGCTATCCCTACTCCAATTTTTCCGTAATTGTTTATTCTTTTTGAAAAATATCACAGTGTATATTCATCTACATATCCATACAATGTGATTTTATTTTCATCAGAAACAAAGACTCCTATGCCCTATATCTAGAACATGTAATTTTAATGGTGTAAACATTGCCGCAATCGACTTGTTTTAGATGGAAGACATATGAGTCTCAGTTTCTGAATAAATTCGAATGACATATGGGAGGTCTGTATAGATGAATATACATGATGATATTTTTGTAAAAAATAAAAAATGCTGAAAATGAGGTGGGGGCAGCTCCATTGATCCCTCTCTCTCTCTCTCTCTCTATATATATATAGAGTAAATGCACCACAAGAATTTAGGCTTTTCGGGATGATAACTGACGACGGTTCTATGTTGACCATCCTTATTGATAGGTTTCGGGGATGGTCGTACGACGATCGTCGCTAATACCCACACACTGAGGGACTGTCAGCTGGGTACCGTCACTTTTTATAATGAGGAAATAGGGACGGTCGTTAGAGACCGTCCCCTCTGATATGCCCAAGTCACTGCAAATTTTTCCCTCCTTAGGAGCCTTTGGGGACGGTTGTGACCATCCCCATTTGTCTTCTGTTCGCGTCGCGACTGATCTGAGGCCATGGGTGGTGGAAACCGTCCCCTCTGACATGACCAAGACACTGCCAAATTTTCCCCTCCCGAAGGTCCTCTGGGGATGGTTATGACCGTCCCCAAATGTCTTCTGTTGGCGTCGCGAGTGTTCTGGGGCCATAGGTGGTGGACCAAAGGGGACGATCACTAACGACCGTCCCCTCTGAAATGACCAGGTCACTATCAAAATTTTCCCCTCCTTAGAGACCTTTGGGCACGGTTATGACCGTCCCTATATGTCTTCTGTTGGTGTCGTGACCGATCTGAGGCCATGGGTGGTGGACTAAAGGGGGCGATCGTTAGTGACCGTCCCCTCTGATATGACCAAGTCACTGCCAAAATTTCCCCTCCTGAGGGGCATTTAGGGACGGTTATGACCGTCTCCAAATGTCTTCTGTTGGCATCACGACCGATCTGGTGTCATGGGTGGTGGACCATAGGGGACGGTCACTAACAATCGTCCCCTCTGACATGGCCAAGTCACTGCTAAAATTTTCCCTCCTTAGGAGCCTTTGGGGATAGTTAGGACCGTCCCTATATATCTTCTGTTGGCGTAGCGACCTATCCAAGGTCATGGGTGGTGAACCAAAGGGGACGGTCGTTAGTGTCCGTCCCCTTTGAAATGACTAACGCACTGCCAAATTTTGCCCTCATAAGGGGTCTTTGAGGACGGTTATGATCGTCCCCAAATGTCTTCTGTTGGCTCTCGAGTGTTCTGGGGCCATGGGTGGAGGATCAAACGGGACGGTCATTAGTGACCGTCCCCTCTGCTCGCGCGCGACCGTTCCCATTCAATGCGAAGCAAATATTTTCAATTAGACGCAAGTACCCGATGGTCAGATAAAAAAAAAACCCCTCCGCCTTCCCCACTTTCCCATTTAATGCTACTCTCCCCCCGTCGCCCAACGTCCCCATCACCTCCCCATTTGCTCTCGAGCTCGTCGGCTTCGTACACCTTAATTTCTGGTGATTACCAACAATCCTCTCTATTTATTCTTCTCCATTTTGCCCTATGTTTAATTCGTGTTCAAATGTTCTTATGTTCCATATAGCTTGTTGTGCATCTTTTCTTGTTTTTTCATCATTTTATAGGAGCAATTGCCTTGTTTTGTTCTTATGCTCCATTTTTCTTGTTCTTATGTTCCATATAGCTTGTTTTGTAGGAGCAATTGCCTTGAAATATGTTTTCCTAAAATCATTGTCTAAAAAGGTTTAATTACGCAAATAATCTTGCTATTATCTTGATTTCCGCCTTTCTAAAACTAAAACATCTTGGTGAATTGACAGTAATTATTATTCTGATTGTGCTGTGAAATGGATAAAATATGGATGGATAAGAGATACGATGATTTTCAACAATATAAGAGAGGAGTGATCATGTTCTTGGGTTGGGCATTTCAATTAGAAAGTGTTAATAAAAAATTTGATGGTTTCAAAATTTATTATCCATGTGTGAGATGTAAGAATATTAAATGTGATGTTAGAGAGGAAGTTTATAACCATCTCATACTCAACGGATTTTGGTTGCATTACTCCATTTCAACCGAACATGGAGAGGTTATAGAGCATATGCGAATGGATAAGGATATGGATGTAGGTGTATGAGCCATTACACAATCCTTGAATAATGTTAATCATGAGTTATTTGATTTAATGGATGACTTAAGAAGATCTAAAACATAAGACTTTTTTTTGTTAGCAGAGGAACAAAGGGGATGGTCGCAATGATCATCCCCTTACTTATCGTATGACGGTCATGACCGTCCTTGCTTCTCAAACTTTATGGGTCGGTTATGAAGCTGACCGTCCCCGTTGCTCTTACCATGAGAGACGGTCATGACCGTCTCCTCTAAGTGCTTAAGGGATGGTCACGACCGTCCCCTCTAATTGACTTCAACGGACTGTCACGATCCTCCCCTATGTATGATTATAGGGGACTGTGTCAACTACCGTTCTTTATAGAAAATGGGACGCAGGCTATAGAGATGGTTTTTTGACCGTCCCCCCTGATCAGAGGGGACAATCACTCTATCAATGGAGACGGATAATGACCGTCACATGTTCTAGACTTTCTTGTAGTGAGGGAAGCTAATCTGTGTAATGGCCAGCTTGGATGTTACACAGAGCAATTCCCTCCCCCCCCTCTTTTATTTTTTCTTCAAAAATTTCACCACGTATATTCATCTATATATTCCTCTCCCATCCATTTTTCCTAAGACTCAATGGAGAACATGCTTATTACGAAACTATATCCCGTCTCCTGTACCGATGAAAGCAAGGTCTTTCTATATTGTTATAGAAATCCACCCATGTATATGCACTAATCAAGATAAAAATAATCAAATCAATTTAATGTTGAAGCTTTATTGTGAGTGAAAATATATAGGTTGCACATGATGATCTATTGATTGCATTCCATTTGTGTCAAGTTTAAAATGGACTTAATTATGTCAGATAAGAAGTTATTGAAACTTCATCCCACATCATGGACGGATCTAGAGGGGGGCATGGAGTGGCACATGAAGGATATAAGGAATCCTCAAGCACATCACGGAAGCGTGATGATCGCATCTCATGCGATCGGGGCGACTAGTCGCACTAGTCGCTAGATGCAGCGGAAATTAAAATTTTTTAATCAAGTGATGAAACCACATGATCACAAGAACATTTCTTGAATCGTTTCATCAAACCACAAAGTATTAGAAATACCTCTTGAAGCGTGGTTGCGATCACAAGATCTCTAAAGCAAGAGATCCTCATGTCTCAAGTCCGATCCACGAAGATGGCACTTGCGGGTGCGATGATGAGACGCGTTCCTCCCGCAATCCTTGATGAAGATCCAAGCTTCAAGTCCCCTGATTTCGTCCAACGAAGTCCGTCGTCTTCCTCTAGAGCAAACAGTCCCAAAGAAGATGGAGATCCTCGAGTAGTCGAAGGCGAAGGCAAGAAGCTCTCTCTCAATACATAAGATGGACAACCACCTTAGAGAGAGAGAGAGAGTAGGCGAGAATGATAGAGAGAGAGAGAGTTATAGGCGTGTACAACTCTTTAACATGTACCTTGTCGAGGCTAGGGTTGCCCTCTATTTATATTAGTTTGGAAGTCCATGGATCACAATCCATGGCATATACAAAATCAACGGTTAGATTGATATGTATATTAAATCAATGGCCATGATAATTGTTGTTTAAAAACAACAACATATTAATTTATTTTAAATTAAATATATGTTGCATTATCATCAACATAATTTAATTCAATAAATAAATCAATAAATACAAGATAATGAGATATTAATTAAAATAGGATAATAATCCTCCAAGATACATGGGGCGTCACCCATGACCAAGTCATGGGTGACACCACCTCATGCCCATGGTGGATTATCTTCCCCTTTCTAGTTAATATCATTATCTCTTAATTATCTTGCAATATTATACACTAAGTTAATTCCAAATTAATTAATGAATATTTATTTCAAAATTATCCACTAAATTAATTCCCAATTAATTAGTGAATATTTATTGCAAAATTATCCACTAAATTAATTCCCAATTAATTAGTGAATATTTCAGTCATGCCATTGAAAATATGTGAATCATATTCACAGCCCAAACTAAATTGTAAATTGCATTTCCAATTAATTGCTTAATGTGAATCCAATTCACATTAACAATTATCAAATGCTATTTACAAAGGTGCTCTCTCTATATCATAAATCACATTTATAATACATACACAGATATTATGGATGTCACTATCCACAATCTGCATTTCCTTGATAATTAAATCCCATTTAATTATTTTAGATAGTCATTCTCTTAATATGAATCACATTCATATTATTCTCGATAATTAAATCTCATTTGATTATCAACATCTGTACATAATTCATCAAATGAATTATTCTTTAACTCCTTCAAGAATAATGTGCTTTCTCCGCAGATACTTGGAGATAAGGACAAGGCGATTGTATTGTTCCATGTATAGTGACTTGGATGTTGAGATCTCATCTCAAGTCCAGATCTTACGTATCTCCCACAGATGCTTGATTAAATCAAGAGCGCAAATCTAATCTTCTCATTACATCTGAATCTCATTCAGACTAATGTCCAACACTTGGACCAAGATCAGTTTGCTTCTCTACTGAGAGGAGTCACTAAAATCCAGACATGTTTTATCACTCCCTCGGAATGGAAGCATCATGGTTATACAATCATTTATGATCACATCACCCTCAAGTATTCCTAATACCTGTACATCCTGCATACTGGAAGACCTATGATCAACCTGAAGATCAAGATCAATTTTACACTGTCTTCTTCAGGGTTTGATCACCAAGTTTCTCAATCTTGGTCATTGGGAATCGGTATCGATCATATGCTTTCCCAAAGCATATATCATACCTTCAAATTCATGTCATGTTTCCAAAGCACGACGACCATGCATGGAATTTGATCGGTCCCAATACCTCATGAGTGAGCTCATGTCTTCCGGTTCATAAGTGAACCTGTATGATCCCTTTGAGAGATCGTATTACTCATATGCCCTTACATGCACACTAGCGCGTCGATGTATAGACCTTGGTTAGGTCATCAACCTATTGGTCTGCCAAATGTACACACTCAGACATATAGTAATACATCTGTCTCCGGTTATAGGATGTGTGCCTATGCTGTGACAGCATTCAACATAGGACTTAGGTTATCTCGATCTCGTTAAGTCAACCCATTGACCTAACTAATCTGACACCTCCGAATCACTATTCCTATGCAGAGGACCTGCATTAAGAGGTCGGTTAGATATCAACCTATGTGAGAAAGGATTGCCATCTCCTACTCAGGCTGGAGATCATCTCTTAATGATCATTTGACGGTGCTTGATGAGTCATCTATCTAACTCTTTAGATATTCATCCAAACACCATCCTCTATGATTCATTTAATTAATCAACAGCTATATGATCATCAAGATGGCTATGGCACATAATCCTAATTGTACAGAGGGACCTATTATACAAATTATTTATTCTTTATTTCAGATCAGGGAATAATATGCGCAATAACATTTATTGCATAATGGCTCACCGTGGGCTCGCATGTCCAACAATCTCCTACTAGCCCAAAGAGCCATTAATGGGCTAATCATTTAAACCCACACTCATGTGACAGTCATAGGCTATTTAGAAAATTGCTAGGTAAGCTGATCAGTCACTCTGTTCACGCGAGACTATGCCAAGTCCTTTTACGGCACTTGCATATCCCCAGTAACAGTGCTCGCATCCAATGCGAATGTTGCATATAATGCAACAAATACTCAATCTAGTCAAAGCAGTTATAGTGTCCTTGATACTATTGCTCAATAATTATTATAACCAGTATTTCCATAATCCTTATCAGAATACCCATATTCCGGTAGATCACTATCTCTTAAGGTATCCACAGTTAATACCTTTTAGACCTCTATCTATAAAGTTTTTAGCTTTTGAATATTTGACTTTGAGATCACTATCTAAAAAAATCTTGTCATCTATGAAGATTTTGTTATTATTGCAATCAAGTGTTTTCTCTCCATAGTAGGATTAACAACACTTTACTACTCCCACTGCATGGCAGATATCTGGTTTTTGTACACATCTAGCATACACTTAGCTTCTCGTAACTGATGCACTAGTGCAAGCAGTTCTAGCATTCACTTCCTCAACTCTTTGAGGTGCTATCCCTTTAAATAGGTCAGTACCAAATCTCAAGGTAAGAAAGCCTTTCTTGGATTTTCCCAAAAATGGAACATATCCAAGGTGCACTACATATGTGACAGTCCCAACACCCTCTTTTCTTTGCTTCTGAACACCTTCAGAACTAAGATCCAAGAGGCATCTTTGAGATCATATCTCAAGTTATGGAATAGCCAGATCATAAAACACTTATGATCATCCTTATATTCCAATTGATTAGGATATTATCTACATTTAACACGATGAAGACAATGGCACTCCCACTAAGCTTCACGTGGTACATCAATATTCTATTTGAAATCATAACATTTATAATTTCATCAAATCTTATGTTCCAACTACAAGAAGCTTATTTGAGTCCATAGATGGATTTCTTTAGCTTTCGCACCTCACTTTCCTTAATCATGAAGCCCTGAGGCTACTTCATGTGAATATCTTCAGAGAGGTATTCTTAGAGGAATGCAATCTTGACTTACATCTTGAAGATGCCATAGTCAAGTTGCGTAGCTAAGGTTATCAATATTTTGATGATTTTAAGCATGGTTACCGAAGAGCAAGTCTCATTGCAAGTAGTGTCTTCTCTTCCGGTGTATAGCTCATGGCTACGAACCGTGCTTTGAAAGTCTCTACCTTCTCATCAGGTTCCCTCTTCTCTTGAAGATCTATTTACACCTTAACGGGTCTTACCCTTATAGGTGGATCCTTGAGGGTCCATATATAACATTTGTATATGAAGTCTACTTTAGACTTTATTGCTAATATCCATATTTCCATGTCATGATCCTCAGAAGCTTCATCACATGAAGTCCGATAATTGTCAGACTTAACTAACACATGGAATACATCCTCAAACTCATTTGAAGAGGTATTAGTGCTTCATCTTTAATTGTCCTTTCAGTTTCCGATTTCAGGAATCTCATTATCATCTCAAGATTAAATGAGTTCCTTTACTTCATTTTCATCTTGATTCTCAAGATTCTTAATCCTCTAAGAATCACATTCTCAGAGATGAGATCTTTCAAGAATCTCAGGGTTATAAAGTAGGTATCCAATACCATCCTTCATTTTCGTAATGAAGTAGCACTCTCAAGTGTTAGATTCCAACTTACATGCATGGAACCTTATTAAGGATATATATTGTAGTCTCTACTACACATATATACCTGGAAACTAAGGGATAATTATGCTAAAATTGATCATTGATCAAATCATGTCACACATGATCCAATTGTATCTCCCTACAACTCCATTGAGTTTATGTGTAGTAGGATTGAGATAGAAATGATATTTATATCTTCATAAGGTATTCTTTCAATTCATCTAATAGGTACTTTCTACCTTGGTTAGATCAATTTCATTTAATCTTTTTCAAACTTTGGTTCTAAACCAAAATTGTGAAATCTTTGAACATTTCAAAGGTTTCTCAAGTGAAGAGAAGAAATCTCATAGCATACATGATCATCAATAGATATCACATATCCATAATGTTCACTATGATAGAGATGATCCACATACATCAATATGTATGAGATCCCAAATACCTTGACATCTTACACTTTTCCTAAGAGAAGGGTGTATTGGACATTCTTTGAATACAATATTCACAGCTATGTAAGATTTGAAATTTTAGACATTCTAAAGTTTCATCTCTTACTAGTCTATTGATCTCATCAACAGACATATGTCCAAGATTTGATGCCAAATCACTATCAAATGATCTTCATCCTCCTATCGATCTATCAAGGTTTAATTTTCAGTATTAGAAATCTTAATGAACCATTCATTAATTTTCTAATTTAGTAGAGTCCACTAGATGCCAGATTACTATCTGAAATATATCCATCATAACTCTTTATGATAGTTCTATCTCAGAATTCATGTTTATTTCCAACATTTAGAAACAAACAATGAGTGTATTCTAATATCTAGGTCATAGAGACATTCTCTAAGACTAAGGACTCTCCTACTGAAATAATGTAGTCTATCAATCCAGTAGAGATTGTTGCAACAATTCCACCAATATCCATGTGGATGACTATTAAACATTAAGATCAAATTTCTAATCTTCTAATATATATATATATATGCAACCAATTGCAAGAGTCATTAGAAGATTGGGATACAATTATCAGACTTTATCTTATGAAATAAGTAATCAAAGTCAATGATTATATGTAGATTTTTCCGATGCTCTATCTGAGTCCTTCACTAAGGATTTTAGACAGATTTGATATTCATACTATCAACACATCAACTTATTGCAGTATTGGCATTCATCCAACTCTTTGGATGCCATATGGAAGTTCCAGAAGTACAATCAACTCTTTGACTTTCCTTCTCACATGGGTTTGGTCCATGCTTCCACTGTGCTCTCTTCATCTATAAATAACCATTGTTCAAGATAAAGAATATCTTATGTTGAATTCAAAAGATTTCAATACAAGAGCACTTCAACATTTATATATGCTTCAATAAATTCATACAAAATGATTATTATGAAGCTTCATGAATGACTTGAGTATAGATAGTACAATGATGACACTCATCATATCTACATACATCTTAACTCTTAGAGACTTAGGTTTAGGTAGGTATTCAAATATTTTGAATACATCATCTCTTTCGAGCTACCATTCTACATAATGTAGAGAACGATGTCAATCATGATTAAATGTCTAGAGCACATATGTATGCCAGAACATCTTCTTAGATTTTATAAGGATTATTTGACAATCGCGATCATCATCGACATGTCACTTCCAAAGTACACTCGATGAAAGATCAAGACTATAGAGACATACAAACCCTAAGGAAATGTATTATTGTCTTATTTAATTGTCACTCCTCATTATGTTGAGGAAGCTTGCACATTGCAACCACATATATTATGTGTCCAATTGCAAGTATAATATCTGGATCATGAGTCCAATCCATGATATTTTACTGGTTATAATTGAGTATAACATTGAGTGGGTTTAATGAAGGATTATCTGAAATAAGAAATTTGCATAAGTGTATATTTATATATATACCTATTTTACTTTGATTTAGGAATTTTTATATCAAAGTTGTCTTGCCTTGTCAACAATGAAAGGTCATTCCCTTAATCACTTTCAATGCAAGAGATATTCTTACCATTCTCTAGCAAGATCTGGGATCTCCTTTCCTATATTCGTCACATCCCAATAATATGAGAACTTGCGACTCCAATAAAAAGAAGCGGGAACACATTCCGCCTGGCAAGTCCAACTTGCATTTCCCAATTCAGTCTTTAACACCCAGGCCCACCACCCTTGAGATGATGTTGACCTGTCGTTAATTGAACAAACCGTCAACATGATTAGAACTCGCTACGCGCAATCCAATATCGCCCCAATAATATGAGGACTCGATATTGGGGTCACTACGCATATGACCTTACTCTTTTGAGAAGCAAAGAGCCTGATCCAGATGTGCTTGCATACAGGAGCTGTCACTTCGGACATGCATCTCCTACATATAATCCTTGGCGACGGAACCCTTCGCCTTGACGGGAGACCATGGATGTCACTTATGTGATCCTCCACCTCATATTCAAATTTTAATAATTAATTATCATGAATCATATTCACATAATTAATTCTTCCAAGGGAAATGCACATCTATTCATAATAGAGTGTTTATTGGATGTAATTAATTTAATCACATTAAATTAATCATTAATCCAATCATCAATCAACAAACTTGATTATTACATGAATAGTAGGTATAATCTCAAAGTACGCATTATTCAAATTTCAATAATTTGAAAAAGTACACTCTGACTTTTCCGGCATTATCGAATCCCTACCTGCTGTCATGACCAGTACCGACGAGAGTGGGACGGACCACATACGTTGCAACCCGCTACCCCAATGCTCTCCGACTAGTCACCATATCTACCTCAGGAAAAGATAATGCCATATAGATCATTATGTACTTTGAGATGCTCATAGGTTTTTCAATCGAAATTATACCATATGATATTCATCAAAATCATTTTGATAATATTATAAGGAGATTTGCTAAACAAATCCCCAATCCTATTCAAGCAAGAGGGTTTTGCATGTAAAAGCTGTCCTACAACTATTGTAGGATAAACTAGAGTTTTGCATGAAAACAATGTTTGTTGATGATTTCAAATCAACTAATTAATGATCAAGATCAACTATCTTATCATCTTGGTTTATGGAAATGTCATTCAATGAAATAATTATCTCTTTAAATATTTCACATATATTTATCACTAATTATTTCAGAAAATTAACAATTAATTTCCATCAACTTATTTGAATGACTATCACATGGTTCATGATCAAATTCGTCAATTTTCAGCAGTGACCCCTGTTGGACATGTGAGCCCACGGCGAGCCATTGTGCAATAAATGTTATTACAAATATCATTCCCTGATCTGAAATGAAGAATAAATAATTTGCATAATAGGTCCCTCTGTACAATTAGGGTTATGTACCATGGCTGTCTTAATGATCATACAGTTGTTGATTCAATTATTGAATCATAGAGGCTGGTGTTTGGATGAATATCTAAAGGGTTAGATTGAGGACTCATCAAGCACCGTCAAATGATTGTTAAGATGTGATCTCCAGCCTGAGTAGGAGATGGCAATCCTTTCTCACATAGGCTGATATCTGACCGACCTCTTGATGCAGGTCCTCTGCATAGGAATAGAGATTCAGAGGTGTCAGATTAGTTAGGTCAAAGAGTTGACTTAACGAGATCGAGATAACCTAAGTCCTGTGTTGAATGCTGTCACAACATAGGCACGCATCCTCTGACCGGAGACAGATGTGTTACTATATGTCTGAGTGTGTACATTTGGCAGACCAATAGGTTGATGACCTAACCAAGGTCTATACACCGGCGCGCTGGTGTGCATATAAGGGCATATGAGTAATACGATCTCTCAAAGGGATCATACAGGTTCACTACTGAACCGGAAGACATGAGCTCACTCATGAGATATTGGGAAGAATCAAATTCCGTGCACGGTCGTCTTGCTTTGGAAGCTTGACTGAATTTGTAGGTTTGATATATACTTTTGGAAAGTATATGATCAAGACCTAGGTATGATATATGCTTTTGGAAAGTATATGATCGATACCAAATCCCAATGATCAAATGAGAAACTTAGTGATCAAACCCTGAAGAAGACAGTGTAAAATAGATCTTGATCTTCGGGTTGACCATGGGTCTTCCAGTATGCAGGATGTACAGGTATTGGGAATACCTGAAGGGTGATGTGATCATAAACGATTGTATATCCATGATGCTTCCATTCCGAGGGAGTGATGAAACAGGTCTGGATTTTAGTGACTCCTTTCAGTAGAGAAGCAATCCGATCTTAGTCCAAGTGTTGGACATTGGTCTGAATGAGATTCAGATCCAATGAGAAGATTGGATTTGCGGTCTTGATTTAATCAAGCATCTGTGGGAGGTCCGTAAGATCTGGATTTGAGATGAGATCTCAACATCCAAGTCACTATACGTGGAATAATACAATCGCCCTGTCCTTATCTCCAAGTATCTGCGGAGAAAGCACATTATTCTTGAAAGGGTTCAAGAATAGTTCTTTTGATGAAATGTATATCCAAGCAAGGACTTGATGATTAAATGTGATTTAATTATCAAGCTTAAATATGAATATGATTCATATTGTGAAAATGATTATCTAAGATAATTAAATGAGATTTAATTATCAAAGATTAAGAGAATGTGGATAACACTATCCATGATATATGTGTGTTATAAATATGATTTATAATATACATATAATAAGAGAGAGAATTTATGTAAATAGCATTTGTTAATTAATAATGTGGATTGGATTCACATTTGTTAATTAATTAGAAATGCAATTTACTAACTAGTTTGGGTTGTGAATATGATTCACATAATATTCAATGGCATGATTGAAATATTCACAAATTAATTTAGAATTATTTTTGTGAATATTTTTTGTGATTAATTAAGGAATAATTAAATAAATAAAATGGAGCAATAACCACCTTCATAGGTGGCGTCACCCATGAATGGTTCATGGGTGACGCCCCCCCTTTTTTAGGAGGGTGGTTGGCTCCATTACATTTATCATATTATCTCTTAGTTAATTAATGTTTAAATTGATGTTGTTGTTTTTAACCAACAACAAATCATGGACATTGATTTATCATGGACCAAGCATAGCCCTTGGATCCATGTGTCCCATGGATTGAGATCCATTGGATCCTAAACTAGTATATAAGGAGGGCTAGGGTAGCCTCTCCATGGTACATCATTAAGAGTTGTACAAGGTGACAACTCTCTCTCTCTCTCTTTCTCATTCTCGCCCTCTCTCTCTTTCTCTTCTCCATTAAGTGGCCGTCCACTTTGTGTTGAGAAAGGAGAGACTCTCGGCTTCTTCTTCGACGACTCGTGGATCTCCATCTTCTTTGGAGTTTCTTACTCTAAAGGAAGACGACGGTTTTCGTTTGACGAAATCGGGGGAGCCATCGCTTGGATCTTCATCGAGGATTGCGGGAAGGAACGTGACTCATCATCGCGCCCGCAAGTGCGTTCTTCGTGGATCGGACTTAAGATAGGAGGATCTCTACTTTGGGATCTCGCGATCACAACCACGCTTCAAGAGGTATTCCTTGTACTTTGTGGTTTGATGAAACGATCCGAGAAGTGTTCTCGTGATCATGTGGTTTCATCTTTAAAGTTAAAATTTTAATTTCCGCTGCATCTAGCAACTAGTGCGACTAGTTGCTCCGATTGCATACGATGCGATCGACACGCTTCCGTGATGCGCTTGAGGATACTCAATATCCTTCAAGTGGTATCAAAGCCAGGTTGAATAAGGTTTTGGATATGATCCATAGACCTTAGACGATTTGGTTCTTGAAATGGTTGCGAAATTTTTACTGCATTTCAATTTTTCGCACCTCTGTAAAATTGAATTTTTCGGCTCTGTTTAAAATGTTTAAACACGAAATTTTCAATTGGATTTTGTTCCCCATTAAACAAGGAAACCATAGGACTTGAGTTTACTAAATTTGGACTTCATTTGCTCAAGATATGGCTTTTTGAATATGACTATATTCACTGTTGCGGGAACTGCGGATTTGAACGTAATTAATGAGATGATTACGGTTTTAATCCGCCTTGAAATGCGTGAATTATCACTTGGGTTCTTTAATAAATCAAATAGGCAATCTTTGGAAACTGAGTTTGCATTTTTTGGATTTAAATTGATCAAGATAAGTTAATTTTAGTGATTGGGGGTCACTGCTGGAAATTAACAATTTTGATCTTGAACCTTGTGATATGTCATTCAATTATCATGATGAAAATTAATTGTTAATTTTCTGGAATAATTAGTGATAAATATTTGTGAAATATTTAAAGAAATAATTATTTCATTGAATGACACTTGCCTAAACCACAATGATGAGATATTAGATCTTGATCATTGGTTCATCAACAAACATTGCCTTCATGAAAACTATAGTTTATCCTACAATTGTTGTAGGACAACTTTTACATGAAAACCCTTTTGCTTGAATAGGATTGGGGATTTGTCTAGCAAATCTCCTTATAATCAAAAATGTTTTGATGTATATTATATGGTATAATTTCGGTTGAAAAACCGATGAACATCTCAAAGTACATGATGGTCTATCTGGTATTATCCTTTCCCGAGGCGGATGTGGTGTCTAGTCGGAGAGCATTGGGGTCGCGGGTTGCAACGTATGTGATCCGTCCCACTCTCGTCGGTACTGGCCATGACAGCGGGTAGGGACTGTATAATACCGGAGACAGACAATGTGTATTTTTCTAATTATTAAAATTCGAATAATACGTACTTTGAGTATATACCTACTATTCAAGTAAAAGACATGTTTGTTGATTGATGATTGGATTGATGATTAATTTAATGTGATTAAATTAATTATATCCAATAAACACTCTATTTTGAATAGATGTGTATTTCCCTTGGAAGAATTAATTATGTGAATATGATTCACGATAATTAATTACAATTTGAATATGAGGTGGAGGATCACATAAGTGACATCCATGGTCTCCCGTCAAGGCAAAGGATTCCGTCGCCAGTTGTTGTGTATGGGAGACGCCTGTCCGAAGTGACAGATCCTGTTCATGATTTAATTGGATCGGGTTCTTTGCTTCTCGAAAGAGTAAGGCCGTATACGTAGTGACCCCAATATCGGGTCCTCATATTATTGGGGCGATATTGGATTGCGTATAGCGAGTATTAAGCCTGTTGACGGTTGGTTCAATTAATGACGGGTCAACATCATCTTAGGGGTGGTGGGCCCGGGTGTTAAAGACCGAATTGGGAAATGCAAGTTGGACTTGCAAGGCGGAATGTGTTCCCGCTTCTTTTTATCCGAGTTGTAGGTTCTCATATTATTGGGATGCAACAAAGATAGGAAAGGAGATCCCAGATCTTGCTAGAGATATAATGGTAAGAATATCTCTTACATTGAAAGTGATTAAGGGAATGAACTTTCAGTGTTGACAAAGCAAGACAACTTTGATATAAAAATTCCTAAATCAAAGTAAAACATGTATATATAATATATATACACTTATGCAAATTTCTTATTTCAGATAATCCTTCATTAAACCCACTCAATGTTATACTCAATAATAACCAGTAAAATATCATGGATTGACTCTTGATCCAGATATTGTACTTGCAATTGGACACATATTGTATGTGGTTGCAATGAGCAAGTTTCCTCAACATAATGAGGAAGGGCAATTAAATAAGACAATAAGACATCACCTTAGGGTTTGTATGTCTCTATGTTCTTGATCTTTCATCGAGTGTACTTTGGAAGTGACATGTTGATGGTGATCGTAATTGTCGAATAATCCTTATAAAATAAAAGAAGATATTTTGGCATACATATGTTCTCTAGACATTTAATCATGAATGACATGGTTCTCTGCATTATGCAGAATGGTGGCTCGAAAGAGATGATGTATTCAAAATGTTTGAATACCTACCTGAACCTAAGTCTCTAAGAGTTAGGATGTATGAAGATATGATGAGTGTCATCATTCTATTATCTATACTCAAGTCATTCATGAAGCTTTATGATATTCATATTGTATGAATTTAATGAAGCATGTATAAATGTTGAAATGCTCTTACATTGAATTCTTTTGAATTTAACATAAGAGATCCTTAGTCTTAAGCAATGGTTGTTTATAGATTAAGAGAGTGCAGTGGAAGCATGGGTCGGACCCGAGTAAGAAGGAAAGTCAAAGAGTTGACCTACTTCTGTGACTTCCATATAATATCCAAAGAGTTGGATGAATGCCAATACTGCAATAAGTTGATGTGTTGATAGTATGACTATCAAATCTGTCTAAAATCCTTAGTAAAGGACTCAGATAGAGCATCAGAATAATCTACATATAATCATTGACTCTGACTTTATTATTTCATAAGATAAAGTCTGACAATTGTATCCCAATCTTCTAATGACATTTGCAATTGGTTGCATGTATATATTAGAAGATTAGAAATTTGATCTTAAGGTTTGAAAGTCATCTACATGGATATTGATGTAGTTGTGACAACAATCCCTATTGGATAAATGGACTTCATATTCTCAGTGGGAGAGCCCTTAGTCTTAGAGAATGTCTCTATGACCTAGATATTAGAATACCCCATTGTTTGTTTCTAAATGTTGGAAATAAACATGAATTCTGAGATAGAACTATCATAAATAGTTATGATGGATATATTTCAGATAGTAATCTAACATCTAGTGGACTCCATAAAATTAGAATATTAATGAATGGTTCATTAAGATTTCTAATACTGAAAATCAAACCTTATAAGATCAATAGGAGGATGAAGATCATTTGACAATGATCTGGCATCAAGCCTTGGACATTTGCTGTTGATTTGATCAATAGACTAGTAAGATATGAAACTTTAGAATGTCTAAAATTTCAAATCTTACATACTTGTGAATATTGTATTCGAAGTAAAACGTCTAATACACCCTTCTCTGGGAATGGTGTTAGATGTCAAGGTATTCAAGATCCCATACATATTGATGTATGTGGATCATCTATATCATAGTGAACATTATGGATATGTGATATCTATTGATGATTATGTATGATATGAGATTTCTTCTTTTCACCTGAGAAACCTTTGAAATGTTCAAAGATTTCACAATTTTGGTTTAGAACCAAAGTTTGAAGAAAGATGAAATGAATTTGATCTAACCTAGGTAGCTTGTACCTATTAGATAAAATTCAAAGAATACCTTATGGAGATATGAATATCATTTCTATCTCACTCCTCCTAATACACCTAAACTCAGTGGAGTTGTAGGGAGATACAATTGGATCATGTGTGACATGATTTGATCAATGATGAATTTTAGCATAATTATCCTCTTAGTTTCCTGGTATATATGTGTGGTAGAGACTACAATATATACCCTTAATAAGATTCCATGCAAGTAAGCTGGAATCTAGCACTTGAGAGTGCTACTTCATTAGGAAAATGAAGTATGGTATTGGATACCTACTTTATGGCCTTGAGATTCTTAAAAGATCTCATCTCTGAGAATATGATTCTTGGAGGATTGAGAATCTTGAGAATCAAGATGAAAATGAAGTAAAGGAACTCATTTAATCTTGAGAAGATAATGAGACTCCTGAAATCGGAAACTAAAAGGACAATTAAAGATGAAACATTAATACCTCTTCAAATGAGTTTGAGGATGTATTCCATGTGTCAGCCAAGTCTGACAATGATCGGAGTTCATGTGATGAAGCTCCTAAGGATCATGACATGGAAAGATGGATATTAGCAATAAAGTCTAGAGTAGACTTCATATACAAGTGTTGTATATGGACCCTCGAGGATCCACCTATAAGGGTTAGACCCGTTAAGGTGTAAATGGATCTTCAAGAGAAGAGGGAACCTGATGAGAAGGTAGAGACCTTCAAAGCTCGGTTCGTAGCCACAAGCTACACACCGGAAGAGAAGACATTGCTTGCAATGAGACTTGCTCTTCGGTAACCATGCTTAAACTCATCAGAATATTGCTAACCTTAGCTACACAACTTGACTATTGCATCTTCAGGATGTAATTCAAGATTGCATTCCTCTAAGAATACCTCTCTGAGGATATTCACATGAAGTAGCCCCAGGGCTTCATGGTTGAGGAAAGTAAGGTGTGAAAGCTAAAGAAATCCATCTGTGGACTCAAATAAGCTTCTTGAAGTTGGAACATAAGATTTGATGAAATTATAAATGTTATGATTTCAAATAGAATCTTGATGTACCATGTGAAGCTTAGTGGGAGTGCCATTGTGTTCATCGTGCTAAACGTAGATAATATCCTAATCATTTGGAATGATATAAGGATGATAATAAGTGTTTTATATTCTGGCTATTCCATACGTTGAGATATGATCTCAAGAATACCTCTTAGATCTTAGTTCTGAAGTTGTTCAGAATCAAAGAAAAGAGGGTATTGGGACTGTGACATTTGTAGTACACCTTGGACGTATTCCATTCTTGGAAATTCCAAGAAAGGCTTCCTTCCCTTGAGATATGGTACTGATCTATCTAAAGGGATAGCACCTCAAAGAGTTGAGGAAGTGAATGCTAGAACTGCTTGCACTTGTGCATCAGTTACGAGAAGCTTAGTGTATGCTAGATGTGTACAAAAGCCAGATATCTGCCATGCAGTGGGAGTAGCAAAGTGTTGCTAATCCTACTATTGAGAGAAAACACTTGATTGCAGTAATAACGATATCTTCAAAGATGACAAGGCTTTAGAGATGGTGATCTCTAAGTCTTATCTTCAAGAGCTTAAGACTTTATAGATAGAGATCTAAAAGATCTTAACTGTGGATACCTTCAGAGATAGCGATCTCCCGAAATAAGGGTATTCTAATAAGGATTATGGAAATACTGGTTATAATAGTTATTGAAGCAATAGTGTCAAGGACACTATAACCGCTTTGACTAGATTGAGTATTGGTTGCATTAGATGCAACATTCGCATTGGATGCGAGCACTGTTACCTAGGGATATGCAAGTGCCGTAAAAGGACTTGGCATAGTCTTTTGGGAACAGAGTGACTGATCAGCTTACCTAGCTATTTCTAAATAGCCTATGATTGTCACATGAGTGTGGATTTAAATGATTAGCCCATTAATGGCTCTTTGGGCTAGTGGGAGATTGTTGGACATGTGAGCCCACGGCGAGCCATTGTGCAATAAATGTTATTGCAAATATCATTCCCTGATCTGAAATGAAGAATAAATAATTTACATAATAGGTCCCTCTGTACAATTAGGGTTATGTACCATGGCTGTCTTAATGATCATACAGTTGTTGATTCAATTATTGAATCATAGAGGCTGGTGTTTGGATGAATATCTAAAGGGTTAGATTGAGGACTCATCAAGCACCGTCAAATGATTGTTAAGATGTGATCTCCAGCCTGAGTAGGAGATGGCAATCCTTTCTCACATAGGCTGATATCTGACCGACCTCTTGATGCAGGTCCTCTGCATAGGAATAGAGATTCGGAGGTGTCAGATTAGTTAGGTCAAAGAGTTGACTTAACGAGATCGAGATAACCTAAGTCCTGTGTTGAATGCTGTCACAACATAGGCACGCATCCTCTGACCGGAGACAGATGTGTTACTATATGTCTGAGTGTGTACATTTGGCAGACCAATAGGTTGATGACCTAACCAAGGTCTATACACCGGCGCGTTGGTGTGCATATAAGGGCATATGAGTAATACGATCTCTCAAAGGGATCATACAGGTTCACTACTGAACCGGAAGACATGAGCTCACTCATGAGATATTGGGAAGAATCAAATTCCGTGCACGGTCGTCTTGCTTTGGAAGCTTGACTGAATTTGTAGGTTTGATATATACTTTTGGAAAGTATATGATCAAGACCTAGGTATGATATATGCTTTTGGAAAGTATATGATCGATACCAAATCCCAATGATCAAATGAGAAACTTAGTGATCAAACCCTGAAGAAGACAGTGTAAAATAGATCTTGATCTTCGGGTTGACCATGGGTCTTCCAGTATGCAGGATGTACAGGTATTGGGAATACCTGAAGGGTGATGTGATCATAAACGATTGTATATCCATGACGCTTCCATTCCGAGGGAGTGATGAAACAGGTCTGGATTTTAGTGACTCCTTTCAGTAGAGAAGCAATCCGATCTTAGTCCAAGTGTTGGACATTGGTCTGAATGAGATTCAGATCCAATGAGAAGATTGGATTTGCGGTCTTGATTTAATCAAGCATCTGTGGGAGGTCCGTAAGATCTGGATTTGAGATGAGATCTCAACATCCAAGTCACTATACGTGGAATAATACAATCGCCCTGTCCTTATCTCCAAGTATCTGCGGAGAAAGCACATTATTCTTGAAAGGGTTCAAGAATAGTTCTTTTGATGAAATGTATATCCAAGCAAGGACTTGATGATTAAATGTGATTTAATTATCAAGCTTAAATATGAATATGATTCATATTGTGAAAATGATTATCTAAGATAATTAAATGAGATTTAATTATCAAAGATTAAGAGAATGTGGATAACACTATCCATGATATATGCGTGTTATAAATATGATTTATAATATACATATAATAAGAGAGAGAATTTATGTAAATAGCATTTGTTAATTAATAATGTGGATTGGATTCACATTTGTTAATTAATTGGAAATGCAATTTACTAACTAGTTTGGGTTGTGAATATGATTCACATAATATTCAATGGCATGATTGAAATATTCACAAATTAATTTAGAATTATTTTTGTGAATATTTTTTGTGATTAATTAAGGAATAATTAAATAAATAAAATGGAGCAATAACCACCTTCATAGGTGGCGTCACCCATGAATGGTTCATGGGTGACGCCCCCCCTTTTTTAGGAGGGTGGTTGGCTCCATTACATTTATCATATTATCTCTTAGTTAATTAATGTTTAAATTGATGTTGTTGTTTTTAACCAACAACAAATCATGGCCATTGATTTATCATGGACCAAGCATAGCCCTTGGATCCATGTGTCCCATGGATTGAGATCCATTGGATCCTAAACTAGTATATAAGGAGGGCTAGGGTAGCCTCTCCATGGTACATCATTAAGAGTTGTACAAGGTGACAACTCTCTCTCTCTCTCTTTCTCATTCTCGCCCTCTCTCTCTTTCTCTTCTCCATTAAGTGGCCGTCCACTTTGTGTTGAGAAAGGAGAGACTCTCGGCTTCTTCTTCGACGACTCGTGGATCTCCATCTTCTTTGGAGTTTCTTACTCTAAAGGAAGACGACGGTTTTCGTTTGACGAAATCGGGGGAGCCATCGCTTGGATCTTCATCGAGGATTGCGGGAAGGAACGTGACTCATCATCGCGCCCGCAAGTGCGTTCTTCGTGGATCGGACTTAAGATAGGAGGATCTCTACTTTGGGATCTCGCGATCACAACCACGCTTCAAGAGGTATTCCTTGTACTTTGTGGTTTGATGAAACGATCCGAGAAGTGTTCTCATGATCATGTGGTTTCATCTTTAAAGTTAAAATTTTAATTTCCGCTGCATCTAGCAACTAGTGCGACTAGTTGCTCCGATTGCATACGATGCGATCGACACGCTTCCGTGATGCGCTTGAGGATACTCAATATCCTTCAACCCCTACTCACTAAAAACAACATATCTTGATCAATTTAAATCCAAATTACGCAAAATCAGTTTCCTAAGATTGCTAATTTGATTTATGAAAGAACATAAGTGATATTTCACGCATTTGGAGGAACATAAAAACAATAATTAACTCAATAATCACGTTCAGATCTGCTGTTCCCGCAACAGTGAATACATGTTTATTCAAAGGGCCATATCTTGAGCAAATAAAATCCAAATTACATAAAAACTCAGATCCTATGGTTTCCTTATTTAATGTGGAACATAATCCAATTGAAAATTTCGTGTTTAAATAATTTAAACAGAGCCAAAAACATTCAATTAATCATCCCGGGAGCGAGGACGTCATCATCGGGGCCCAGTGCTACCGAGGAGGGGTTGACGACGACGGCACAGGGGCTGGAGCCGAGACCTAGCTTTCCGAGCCAGTTCATGGGGGAGGAGTGGAGGGGGAGGGAGAGGCAACGAGGGGAGGAGGGGGGCGCGGAGGAGAAGGAGGGGAAGGCAGGAGAGGAGGGGGAGGGAGAGGGCGGTGGAGGGTAAGGTGGATGGAGGGGAGTGGAAAGCGTGGGGTTGAAAGAGGCTTCCATGGTTGAGTTGAATGACGTAATCACTGAAGAGTATGACGAGCAGGTTGATGCGGGTGAGGCAAGGGGTGGGGGGAGAGGCAGGTGGAGAGGAAGTGAGGAAGGGAGAGATCGTTTGAGGGAGAGGGGAAAGGGGAAAGCTTTCATGTTTTGGGATGGGGAGTTTACGGTGTCACCATAATTGGAAGTAACGTGTTGGCGAAGTGGTGAAGCGGGAATGCTAAAATGGGGAAGGAAAAAAATGCAAATGAAGCCTACACACATCCTCAAATAGGGAGAGTCGGGGATGCTAAAACGGGAAAGAGAAAAGACACACATGAACCCACGTGTCAGTGTATGGGAAGAAGCAAGGAGAACCCAACTTTAGTATAATTTATAGATATGACTCAACTTGTACCTTATTCCAAAGTTTTTTTTAATCTTGTGGTGGAACCACTTAGCGGACTTGCTCTGTCGCAGGTATAAAGATCTCTGCGTCCAATCATCTCACGTATTCAATAGTAAAAATAAATAAATTTCTTAAAATACAAACAACTGCATTCCAATCATCATCGCACATGTTCATCAGGAGTTCGTGCTTATTTTAATTGTATCATCACACATGCTCAATTTCAAATGAACATACTTGGTATTTCATGAGTATACAAGTATATTTATCCACATAATCTTACTTTCTCAATCAACACAACAACAACAAAGCCTTTTCCAACTACTAAATATGGTCGGTTACATGGATTTTTTGCTTATTCAGATCTATTTTGGGCATTTTGGGATTTAAATCCAAAAAACTAAGATCTCTTCAGATAGTCTCATTTCTACACGACTTACGCCTTCCTTGCCCTCTCTTAATGTGCTCAATATCCCAAATTTCGCATGTTCTCAATGATGCATCAACCGAGCTCCTTTGCAAATGGTCAAATCATCTTAGGTAGCTTTCTCTCATCTTACCTTCTGTTAAAGCTACGACAACTTCCTTATGATCGCATCATTTCGAATATGATCTTTTTATGTATGACAAATCCATTTTAAAATTTTCATTTCAGCTACTGTCATTCTCTGTGCATGTTTATGGTTCACAAGCTAACATTATGATCCCCAGAGAATAGGAGATCTCATGGTTGCTTTGTAGTACTTTCCTTTGACTTTCAAAGGAATTTTCTTATCACAAAGAACAATAGAGGTTACTCTCCAATTTAACCAGCTGCATTTATTTTATGAGTAGCATCTCCATCAATTTCTCCATTCTGTTGTAATATAGATTCCAAGCATCTAAACAAAACTTTCTTCTAAATGGTATTGTCTCCAATCTTCACTTGAATCCTTCACCATTATTTTCATCGGATGTCCACTCCATATATCCAGTCTTCGCCCTACTTACATGAAATCCTTTAATCTTTAAGGCATGTCTTCGAACATCCAACTTATCATTTACTCCACCTTTTGTTTCATCATTCAATGCAATATTATCGGCGAACAATACACACCAAAGTATATCATCCTGAATGTGACTAGGTATCGTGTCCATAATCAAAATATAACGGAATGGACTCAAAGATGTTGAACCTTGCTCAGTCAAAGGCATAGAAAATGTTGTCTCTATGAATGATAGAAAATCATTCCATTGCTCAAAATAACATCATGACACATGCTCAGTCAAATGTCAAATGCCAAATGAAGTTGATTCTATGGAAATCATTATGCATATGCACTGCATCTGAAATAATATGCATTGGGGGCATGCAAATAAAAAATCACGTGTTGAAAGACACAGTAACAATAATAAAGCATCAGATATTGCAAGATTAGGAAGATGTTGTCAGCGATCGACGATGCTGCAAAGCATGAGTTGCCGTATATTAGTTCAGATTGGTGTGCATCAATAAACGTTGAAGTAGGTAACAATTGCAGCAAATATTGCAGATCAAAAGACACGTGAGTGAAATGCGGATAAAACATCAAATAACGTGACCAGTAAATCTCTGAATATGGTATCATAACATGTATGCCACAGAATCAATTGTCAAGTCTCTGGTGGACATCAACATATAAGGAAAAAGGAGTTTGGCTTGATGTCCATATCAGCAGAATCTGCTTTCTGCTTAACATAGCCAGAAGGTCTGGTCTCCAGATTTTCCCAATCTTACTTAGTTTAAATAATCTTTCCAATTATCATCTATCACGAGATTCCGGGACCAAAATAATCGCGAGGCTTGCTTGCAACGATGACTTTTAATTTGCTTGAATGTTAAATTATGGCCTTACACGGATCTTTCATCAGATGTCTGTTTCCTTTAATTGATGTTTGATGATCAGCTCCTTCGACGTTACAACACTATTGATATTATTATTATTATTTGAAAATAGTTTAAATATGTTTATTTTTAGATTAAGGTAGGAAAAAGTCCTTCTAATAGTTGCTTATAGAATATCCGTACTTACTACCTTAACTTTTCTATACGACGTATTGATCTATTTGATGAGTATTAAACTAATATTGCAACACCGATGAATCTCTATTTCATCACCTTTGTTCTTTTATTTTGATCTTAAATTCTTAGTTAAATACATGCAACTACCATTAATATGTATAAAATAACACTCATTATTTGTGTTGTAAATATTGTAAAAATACTAAATTTATTGTCAAAATAAAAGAATAAAGAAAAGTGCAGAAAAAGAAATAAAATAACAGAGGTATTGAATGACCTCAATTGGTCGACAATGAATAAAGTAGAGGGAAATAAGAGCCAATAAAGGAAATAAAACCTTAATTTTAATTCTTCAATAACTAGGTTTTGGGACCCATTTTATGCTTTATTAATTATAACTCAAATTAATAAACTTTGAACATGAAACTTGTGGATAAAAATACAAAGAAAAATACAAAATTTATTTCATTCAAAAATAATACACAATGCCCTATACATTCAGAGTAAAAAGCCACACAAAAAACTTCCCAGACCTGTATCTTCTTCATACAAGCTCAAAATTCACCAAACTCACCTTTGTTGTTCATAAAATTAAATTATCTTTTTAATGAAGGTGGTTTCATTCAATTTCGAGTTAAATATGCAAAAGTTGGCTTTTGGTCCCTCATTGTGCACTATACATGTATAAAATATTTAACTTTCTTATATCTTTATAATTTTATAAATATTATTCAAAGTACATATACATAATTAAAATAAAATAAAAATGATCTAAACTACACTAAATAAATAAGTAAACTTAAATACATGGATGATTTATACTTATAATTACCTAAATACACGTAATTATTTAAGTGAATGAATAACTTCAGAAAAATACAATATATATGTATTTAAATAAATTATAAATACACAAATTATGTTTGTAAAATAATAAAATACAAAATAAAAATAAAATACTCAATATATAGGTAAATATAACTATATTTATATATGTAAAAGGTAATGCATCATAAATTAACTCAAACAATAAATAAATATTATAATAAAATAATAAGCATTGTTATGTTCTGAGTTTTATTAAATTAATCCATTTATTACTTTATTTTGAATTATTTATTCGTTTCATTTTCCTTTTATCTTCTGGCATCCCAGATGGACCAATGGGAGACCGATCCTAGTTGACCTTGGTCAACTCCCCGATCTCCCTAGGTTTGCATCAATTAGGCGCTACAACACCCTCTTCCTTGATTTTCCCCCGATGATTCTTGCATACTTTTAGCTTGAGCCCTCTGATGAATCTCGAATTCATCATGCTAAAAGTCACATATTAAAACCCCTGTCTTAAATAAACCAATAAAATCACCTTTAATACTCTATTTTTATCATGTACCATATTGTGTATAAATTACCATTAATTTATTGTATTTAATTTCCCTTATTTTTCTGTATCTATTTTATCACTCAAAAACCCCTAAAAATTAGGTAGATAACTTGTCTATAAATCAATAACCCTTAAAAAGATAAAAAAACAAAAAATCTCAAAACCACAAACTTGGTGTTTTTATCCCCTTAAAAATACCCCCAAAAAATATCTTTTATACAGATAACCTCTTTTGGCTTTTTGACCAACATGAAAGTTGTAGATCTCATCGATACGAGCAACTTTCATGTTTTGACTTTTTCCTAATTCGGCCTCTAACTATTTCTTTTATATTTTTCTTTGTATTTTTGTTTGAATTATTCTGATTGGGCCACGTGGCGCCCTCTGGGACGCCCACATGGCCCACTCCCCTTGCTGACACCCGGCGCCCCTCCTGGGCCGTCAGATCCTCTTCTTCTCACCGCATCCGAGCCCTCCGCCCTCGTCACAATTCTCAGCCCTTGATCTAACTCCCAGATCAAGATCATGGCCGCCCACTAGCGACTGATCCTTAGCCGCTCGATCGACCCATCATCCTACGCCTCCTGTGCAGCCACAGCACCCCGTCTATATAACCATCCGATCAAACCATCATATAACGCCCCTCAACATGCCACGTCTCCCCTCACCTCAGCCCTCGGATCCTACTTTCATCCAACGCCTATCCACCTGCCACGTCGCCTATCTCTCCCTCACCGTTAGATCGCCCCCACGAATCAATCCCAACCGCTCATAACCCCCCCCCTCCACCACATGATCAGATCCTAAGGATCTGATCGTAGCCTTCCGCTTGCTAGCTCATCCCAGCCGTTGGATCAAGATCCAACGGTTCAACCACCGTCGTCAACCTCGAGTAGCCCCGCTCCCAGGCGTTACAACCCTCGCGCATCCTCCGCCCCCTTCCTTTTCTGGCTGACACCTCCGACCACCTCTTCCGCTCCTAACGGTCGCCTCGCATAGCCCTATCCTCTGTCTCCCTCGCGTAACCCCCCTCGACCTTCACCATTAACACCATCGCCATTAAAACACCTCTTGAAACCCCCTGCTCCGCCCTGTAACTGCCGGTGACCGCCGCCTATTTAAACCCTCCCCCGCCACCGTATAGCCTCGTCCACCATTTTGGGCCTCCACCTAGCTTCCTCCGCCCCTCCGGTGACAGCGGAGGGGCGGAATTGTGAGGCGACGATGGTGTTGGTCTGGTGTTGACCCACGGCGGCGCTCCGCCATGTCCAGGTGGTTCCAGCCACCACTGGGATCCGTGCCCCGGCCGCGCACGCTAGGCGAAGACCCCGAGCTCCACCGGAGCTCAATCCCTGGCCGCTACGTCTGCCAACTCCTTGCTTCGGCGAGGAGACTTTTTCTTCTCATTTTCCCGAATTTTCCCACTTTCTACGATCATCTTCAACTCCGTCCGACCACCTTTGCACTTTCGCCATCCATCAAACAAACTCGCCGATCACCTTACTCCTCCTCAGAACCTCTCCACTGCCGATCCAGTGCCTCCGTCTTTATGGCGGAGGACCCACCTGAGCCGCCGCCTGCTTCACCTCCGATCGGCTCCCAGTTCACCCCATCCCACTCACGCACCTCCTGCTCTTTGCCTCAGCTATACTAATCTTTGCAGGACCTTCAATGGCCGGAGGCGACATCGGAGCATCTTCAAGCTCTTCTCCTCCGACGACGCTTCTTCGACCCGCAGCTCCGATCAGCCTTAGAGCATCGTGATGAATACCCATTCATCACTCTTTATTCTTATATTTTTGCTACAAAAACCTTTGCAAATGCATGTATATTCATGTAAATACAAATAACTACTAAAATCATGCATTGAATAAAGTTTAATAATTAGCATGTTTTTGTTCAAAAATAATAGAATAAAGAGACAAAAGAAAAAGAGGGAAATATTTAGAATAAATATTGAGAAACCTAACCCCAAGGGAGGGCTCAACATGGGCCTGACCGCATAAAAGCCAAAGTAGAGAGAGATAGGGTGCTCATGTGTGTAAATATACATGTAAATACAATAAATATATTTTCCTACAAAAATGGAACAAAATGGTTTGTAAATATTTGTATATATTTGTAAATATAAAAATCAAAACAAAAATAGAAAAATTAAAAAATAAAAAGAGTCACTTTTGTATATATTCATCATGTATATAGTCTACTCACTTATATTTATTTCACCTTATAAATAAATAAAATTAATTTCTATAAAAATTTGTAAATATTCTATCTTTTATGGTGTAAATAAATAAAATAAAAACAACAAAAATAAAAAAATAAAAAAAGAACAAAATTTAAAAAACCAAAAAGAATATTGTAAATATACCATGTACATAGATGTATATATCTATTTATTTCACCCTTGTATATAAATAATAAAAATAAAATAAAAATACCTTTTTATTTCTAATTTTATGATATAAATAAATAAAATATAAAATGGGAATAAAAATGTATAAAAATAACAAATTAAAAATCAAAAATCAAAACCCTATATTGTATATATACCTATATATAGCTATATAGTGTAAATACCTTATTTTTATTTTGAAAAATTAATTAAAAATCACAAAAAATAGAGAATATTAAAACAAACATTTTTCATGTTTTAAGTTTTTAATAATTCGACCATTTGCTATTTTTAAATTAATTTTTAAATCATTTCTAGGTGGTTGACTCTCATTGGTCCACGGGGATGTTGACCGCCCGGTCAACTCCCCCCTGTGGACCACTTCCCACGGGTTTTCGACGTCCGACCCGACTTCTCCATTTTCTAGCATCCAAACTCGAGCACCTCGCACCTAAACCCCGTGTCCTACTTGTTCATGACAGATCCGACACCCTCGCCGGGGTGCCCGCCTCGGGGTCCGCGCTCTGAGCAGCCCTACCCGATCAAATCTAGCCGGACCCCTAGGAGTATAAATCCCGAGCTCCGCCTCCTATTTCCCCATCTTTGGATCCTTCATTCTTCACCCAACGATCTCCATCACATCGGCGAGAGTGACATCTCGCTCCCCGTGGTGTTGCAGCGAGGAGGGAGTGAGAGACCATCGATCCGACATCTTCGCGCCGCCGTGCTCCGCCTGAAGCAGGAGCTCGAGCCTCGGGCCACGACGACCCGCGAGGCAACGACCCAGAGCTCTAGCAGCTCGAGCCCAGTCGATTCCTCCACCCAGGTAGCTTTAGTTCTTTCCCCTGTTCTTTGATTTTGCATTTGCCCCAAATATCGCCATCGCCGTCCATCGTCGATTCCTGTCACTTCAGCCATCACCGCGATCATCGGACCTCACCATCACGTTCGCCTTCCTCCCGCGCACATTCTACGCCCCCATTCAACCCAGCTCGCACAAGAGCTGGGGTTTCGAGCTCCACCGTCTACCCCTCGCCGAAGCTCGACCGCCCCGATTCACCGATCACCGTCACCCCCTCTCACAGGGTCGAGGCACTTTGCCCTCGACCCGCGAGCGTTATGCTGTGATTTGCAGGTCCAGTCGAGCCCATCTGAGGGTCCGACTATCCAGGAGCAAGCGCTTGACCTCTGCCGACTCCGCCTGAGCTCCTCGGAGCTCCGTCGGGCCATCGGAGACCACCATTTGACGCGGAAGGCCTCCACGACTCTTCGCCGATCTTCTGTGGCCTTCGAGGAGGACGCCAGTACCAGTGGCGAGCCGGCGAAGTTCGCCGGCCATCAGTTCATCCTCCATCTTCCGCAGCCGTTGAATCGACCCCAGGCTCTAGTTCAGATCCTATCCATCCGTGTGAGGAGCAGCTCCGACCGTCCGATCTTTGGGAGACTCGATCCAGACCGTCGATCGACGAGCGTCAGCCCCAGCGCACCAGAGCCGACCGATCCCACACGTGGCGAGGTCACCGTCGTTCGATTAGCACGAGGACTCCAGCTTTAGGGCGCCGCCCCTTCCCAGCCGTAGATCCGCACACGTGGCGCCCATCTGACGGCCTCCTTAATAAAGGGTAAATTATCTCTTAGGCCCTTTGCTTTAGCTCTGTTTAGTCTTAGTCCTGTAAATATTTTTAGTATTTTATTTACGTTAGGTAAATTGCACTTTGGACCTTGTATTTGGGTTGTTAATGAATGAATGAAATCTTTTGATTAATTGCATATATGCCCCTGTGCATGATTTTTTAGAGCATGTGCGTTTATTAGTGGGTAAATTACACTAAGGTCCCTGGGCTTTTAATACTCGTTATTATTTAGCTCAGACATCTTATTTTCTGTGCACGTAGGTCCCTGTGTGCCCAAGACACGCGCTTCGCGCGTGACTTCTTGGAAATCTTGCACCGGACCCCCTTGAACTTCTCCTATTTGCGTATAGGTCCTTGTGCACTGTACCTAGGCTTCCATTTTGAATAAAATACCAAACTCTTCCAAATTCAATGAAAATTGGAACATGGCTCCTGCCATGTTGTAAAATTTTCTAGAATTTTTGGAGACATTTTTGCTTTTATTTGCTATTTTTAAAAATTCAAAAACAGCCTTTTTCTTTACTGTCTGACTTGGAAAATCATAAAAAATATTAAAACTCATCTAAAAATTACAAAAAAATTAGATACTGTGTATCTTGTCTTCCTTGATTTTCTGACCAATTTTGGTCATTTTTCCTTATATAAAACTCATAAAAATTACAATACCTCATAAAATCTATAAAAATTCTAATAAATAATTAAAAAACCCCCAAAAAAATAATTCCAGTGGCCACATTTTCTTTATAGTTTTTACTATACAGGAAAATTATCTCCAGGCTTTTTAGGGACTTTTAGATATTTTATCTAAGTCCCCCAAGCTTGGCTGGACATTGTTGTTGTCTTTTTGCATTGTTTTATTTTTAAAAAATTAAATAAAAATCAGAAAAATACCAAAAATTACCCAAAAATAGTAAAAAATATAAAAAGCCGAAAAACATTTTTATCTGAATTTTTGGTTGACCTTTGAGTGCTTTAATAATTGCTTGAATTGGCTTATTTTCTTATTTTTCTTATTTTCTAAATTGATCAAAAAACCAAAAAATCTATAAAAATTAAAAACCCACCAAAGACATTTGTATTTTATTTTATTTATTCTTTAGACTACTTCGTAGGCTGTAAGGCCATCACGTGCTCCCTGAGTCCGACCCTGGTCGCTATACCAGGCTAATCTAATAGCCAGGACCGCTATTGTGTTTATTTGATTTTTGTCTTATTTTGGTGGTCTGAACTTCATTTTCTTGATTGACCGATTGACTTCCGAGATCCGGGTCGCAACGACCCTTGGTCTATTTTCTTTCACCCGTGTCTTGGTGGTTTTTGTGGTCATCAGAATGGCGCCGTTGCCGGGGAGCACGACTTAGTAGTCAGTTTCGATTTTTCCCGCGGTTTTCTTTTCGCGGCTTTTTGTATAGATTTTTGCATATATATTTTTCTGACATTGTTTATAAAATAATTTGGTCTGATCACTCTTGTTTAATTTCTTGCGAGGGCCCGAGGACCGAGGAGGCGACTTTCGAGGAGCCGGCGCAACCGCGGGATTCAGAGGCGGCTCCCTTCTGTACGGAGCCACATGAGAGAGCGAGAGAGTAGTTGAGTGAGAGAGGAGTAGTTTAGGATTATTTCCTGCTCATTTGAATTATTGTAATAATGCAGGTACACTCAGACAGAGACTTGGACTTTCGGGTCTGTTTCGCCGAGCACCGGTGTGCTCGGGGGACCCTTTGACTTGCTTATATTTTTCGCGGCTTTTTCGTGGCCTCTTGATTTTTCGCTGCCTTTTACGGTTTTATGCGGTTTTTCTCGAGCCCCTAACTTTAGGACTTTCTGGTTGACTGTGCCGTACTCAGTAGGATCCACACACCTAATAGATTGCTTGTACCTATAGATCGTTAATTGGACCTACTAATAAAAAGTTAATAAAAATAGTTGATTCACCACCTTCGAGCCTACGTGCCGCGAGCCTGCCCCGTCAAGCGCTACTCCTGAACTCGACCTGTCGAGAAGAGGAGGGGTGGGTCTAGACCGGACTCCCTGGATCGAAGGTTGGTGACCAGCTAGACGGCTCTTTCGAGTAGAAGTTGCCTGCTTAGGACTCGGTTTTTCCCGCTGCACCATATAGGTAGTTTATTTCCTGTCTTTCAATTCTGCGCGGATCATATTGCATCTAGAGTGCTGGAGACAGGTACGCATTTCTATCTTTGCATGCATCATTGATTTATCGCGCATCGGCTTTTTCGTCTTCTCCCCCTTGTTTTGGACTTAATAACCAGGAGAACCGAAAAATTCGTTAGACGTTTTTGCTTGTATTAAAAATATCTAAAAAAGAAAAATAATAAAATTGTGACTGCTAAAACTACTGACCCTAAAAGACACTTGACTTAAAAATTTGTCTTGGGGAGAGAAACCCCCTCATTGCTTGGTTTGATTGTGCGAGAGAGTGACCCGTACACTAAGTAAAGCCCTCCGGTACCATTCTCGACTGATTACCGACTCTTCTGTGTGGGACAGTCGGTTGGGAAGGTATCGGGTATCCCAGCAGGTCACGTAATCGCTCTGATATCTTGATTGTTCACCAAAATAAAATTGACAAGATAAATTGACTGAACCTTTACGGTCTTCAGCTCGTGTTGCGTTGGTGAACTGGGGGTTTGCTTGTGATCATAGTTTTTCCAGATCTCATCCGCCTTACTCACCAGATCACGATGACTGGCAGGAGGTCTCTTAGGCAGCCTCTGGCTGCACCGCTTTTTAGCACTCCGACCCATTCATCTAGGTCGGTTCGTGGGAGCTCAGACCTGCTCTCCGAACCCGAGTATGACTCCGCCCTGTTCCCCCCTCGACCACCCTTCTTCTGATACCGAGATACCAGTGCCAGAGGAGAGACAGACAGATGATTTATCGGCACCTGAGTTTGGTTGTTTTGACTTTTCAAAGACCATGGCCGGCACTAGTGATGATCGTACCCGAGGTCCACAGGAGGAACATTTTATTCTGGACCAGGGATCGATCAACTCCACCCTGATCGCCTCCATCGAGTCAGTGCAGCAGCAGTTGAGGGATCAGGAAGCATTTATGATCGAGATGAGGCGAGAGCTTGAGCAGTTGAGAGCCGACCGCGAGAACCGCGGAGGAGGACCCGACGATGCGGCAGCCGCCACAGCAGCCGCAGCCGCGGCAGCAACAGGAGGAGCAGCACCGCCGAGAACGATGCGGGAGAACCACAATCCCGGATCGACTTTGACGCACCGTTGGGTGGTGCTACCAGCCATCGTGGGGGACTTCAAGTTCCCCCCGAACACTTTGCAGCTCCTACCCCGGTTTCATAGGTTGGCCACAGAGGAGCCTCATCTCCACCTACAGGAGTTTGAAATGATTTGCAGTACTGTCCACGATCGTCAGGTGAACCAGGACACCATACGGATGATTGCCTTCCCCTTTTCCTTGGCAGACAGAGCAGCCACTGACGAATCTCCATTTCATCACCTTTATTCTATCATTTTGGCCTCAAAAACCCCAACAAATGCATGTAAATAGAAGCAAATTGGACATAATAGCATTCATGATTCATTGTATTAATTACACATTAAATAAGGGGCTTAAGGCCAAAATTATAGAATAAAGGGAAGAAAAGAAAAAGGAGTAAAATATTGCAAATATTTTATGACCATAACCCCGAGACCAAGGCCAGCATGATATTGGTCGACAAGGAATAAAGTAGGGGAGATAAGGGCCAATATACAATAAATACCTCATTTATCCATGCATTTATTTATGCATTTTTGACACCTATTTTGTACATAATTATTTATTCATCAAATAAAGAAACTTTGTTCATGAAAGTTGTAGATAATAAGGTAAATAAAAATACAAAATTGAGTTTGTGTAAAAATAATACTCAGTGTACATTTTATACACAGAATAAAAAGCAAAAATCTGAACTTCACAGACCCATATCTTGCAAATAAAAACTCCAAATCACCCAAACTCACCTTTAATTGTAGATAGCTTTCCAAAAACTATTTAATAAAATTAGTTTCATAATTTTTGGAGTCCATCTGTGGAAGTTAGGTTTTTGGCCCACCTTGTATATAGGACTGATTAAAATATTCATTTTATTCGATATTCATCATTTTTATAAATTTATATTTTTAGAATCTTGTGTAAATAATGTATATAATACATGTACATGTTGAAATTACAAGAAAACCAAAAAGAATTTGTAAAATAAAATAAGTCTATAAAATTCATAGACAAAATACCTATGCTACCTATATGTATATAAATAAAAAAAGATTTTATTCTTGATTCATCTATATTTTAAAATAATGTATATGATATATATAACTTATTAAAAATACAAATCCAGCATAACAACAAATAAAATTTATTAAATAAATAAAATGTATATAATATATAGGTAAAATACCTATAAGTATACCTACATATACATAAACACATTTATTTAAAAATGTAAATAAACTCCTAAAAATAAAATAAAAATACTTTTATACTCACAAAAATAAATTATAAATTCATAAAATAAGCCAATAAAATAATAAAATAAAATAAACAAATTAAAAATAAAATACACAAAAATACATGTAAATACATACATATACACAATATTAAATTAAAACCATAATAAAACACTTCGAAAAATTCAATAATAATCACAAATAAATACTACATGAAAAAATACACATTTTTTATGTTTTAAGAAAATTCTAATAAAATCATTTACTATTGTAAATAAATCAATTTAGGCTAAAATTTCCTATTTTGTCTTTTAGCGGCTGACGTGGACCAATGGGGCGCCGGCCTGAGTTGACCCCTGGTCAACTGTCCCATCTGGGACCAGGCGTGCCAGAACCATCATTTCCTCGACTTTCATCCCCTTTTCCTGGGTGTCTCTTCCATCCATCGCCCTCGAATCCTTCATGAAAGATCTTCCCTGATCATTGTAGATTCGCGCCCGATCTTCTATCCCCTTGTACATAGAGCCGATCCGCCGCTACAGCCCGGTCAATAAGGGTGCCCAGCCTGTTCTATAAATAAACAACCTCCGCCTCCTCTTCAATTTTGGTCAGCTTTTAGCCAATCCCTTCCTCGCATTCGGTCCCGGCGATGTTCCTTGTGACAGGAGGAGCTCGCCAGCGCCTTGAATCAGTCGGAGAGGCGGAGGTTGCACCCACGGCGGCGCTCCGGCAGCCGTCCTGCTCCCTGGAGCTTCTCCAGGTATAAGAGCTGCGCGTTTATATTTTTAGGTAGAATTTTATTCCAGCATTTTATTTCTGCATTTTATTTCACGTTTAGATTCATAGATTAGCTTAGTTTAGGTAATTCGAAGTTCGCCGGAGCTCAGCTCCGGCGACTTCTCCACAGTATCCCCGTTGTTCTCCGGCCGCCATTTCGCCTTCATTTCCTTCCCTATCGCCTTCTCCACCTTCCAGCTACTTCCTATCAACCGGAGCCTCCTTGGTTCCGCGAATCGAAGCTCCTCCATCACCCTTCGCCGGAGCTTCCTCGCCCATCACCATCGCTGTGCTATCAGCTTCAAACCCCAGGTCGAGGGTGACACCCTCGAGCCTCTCTACCTTCCTGTGCAGGTTAGGTGCGTTGAGAAGCACCAGGAGACGAGTTACACGCAGGCAGAGGTACCTGGAGCTCCGCTTCTTCTTCGAGCTCGAAGCGGCGCTCCAGCGTGCCCCCGGTCGATCCGACACCTCCAGACGGAACAGGACCCTGTCAGGAAGCTTTTGGGACACCACAGAGCAGCAAAGACCGGCAGGGGCGCGAGATCTGGTCGGAAGAAGCTCGCCTCGGCGAGCTTTCTTCCCTGTTCTTCCACGCTGGTCCCCTGCCGTTTGATGAAGACGATGTCCCCAGTTCGAATGCCAGCCGTCCGATGGAGCGATGCCACGACCGTCAGATCTCCCACGAGATCTAATCCCCAGCGCTCATCGGCGAACCGGTATCCGCCGTTGGATGTGCGACGCGTGTCCAAGTCAAGCCTTCATCGCCGTCCATCGGCGCGCGTTTAGGGGTAATTTTCACTTGTACCCCTGCCTTTTTGTATATTTAATGTTTAATACTGTAAAATAAATAGCACGTTGTAAATAAGGTGGAAATTTTACAGGGAACCCCGGTATTATTTTTCATATTACACTTGGGTCCAGTCCACGTCACCTCACGTGTCGTCCCACGTGAGGAGGTAAAATTGCACAAGTCCCCCTGTATGTTTGCATATTTCGCTTCAGTCCATGAAATAAAATATAAAGTGTATTATTTTTGTGATAAATTGCAACCAGGACCCTAGAGTTTCGGACTTTGCATTTTGGTCCATGTGGGTGCGGATCACGTGTAGTCCCACGTGATGGTTAAATTGCAAGGGGGCCCTGGCGGGTTTGCTTATTTGGTTTTAGCCCTTAAATTTGCAGAACACGCTAAAATATTTTGGTATTTTTGCACTGATGCCCCTGTCACTTATTTTATTTGCAAAAATGCCCCTGCCAGGTTTAATTATTCGTGTATCTTTTATTTATTGACTAAAAATACCTAGGATGCTTCTAAAATTCCACGAAAATTAGGATAAATGCGTCATGTAATGTTGTTACAGCCCATACTTTATTTTACATTTTTTTCGCATTTTTCCTAATTACTAAAAATGAAAAAGGAGCCAATTTTGTACTGTTTAAATAAGAAAATACAAAAAAATTATAAAATGTCTTTGAAAAATTACAAAAAAATTATATATGGTATATTTATATCTATATTGAGTCCAGAAAATGAAAAACTCTAAAAATAGAAAAAGAAAAATATAAAAATTTCAAGAAGCTCCAAAATCCTAAAAAAGTAGAAAAACCTTAAAAAATCCAAAAAAATATATTTATCTCTTCTGTAATTATCTATATATTATTATTAATGTATTAAAATTAATTTGGGTAATTTTGGAGTTTAATTTATATTTTTAAAAACCCAAATTATATTCGGCTATTTAATTAGTCCTATATTAGGGACATTTTTGAAATCCAAAATACATAAAAATTAGAAATAATCCAGGAAAATAAAAATAAAAATTAGAAAAATATTAAAAATCTAAAAAATTATATCTATATATATTTTAAGCATTTATATCTATATATCTATATATACTATATTATCCCCCTCTCTCTCTCTTTATATATATTTGTATCTCTTTATATATATATATCTTATATATATATATATCTATATATTTATATTACTAAAAAAATAAAAAATATATATAATATAAAAACAAAACAAAAATTATAAAAACAAAAAGTATTATATATATATATATAATCCAAAACCCACAAAAACAATAATTGGACATGAACAATGGATTGAATAATTACACATCACATACAACCATTCGCCTCCCAGTGTTCGACCTCTTCCTGTACTTACACCTATACACATTTACATGTAGAGTTATAATAAATTTTAACTCCACATTTTTGGATATTCATCGCATATATTTATTGTGGGTTAATTGTTGATCGATCTTGGGATCTGTTGAGCGGTCACCTCAGCGACATTGTGATCCCGCCTTGTGTGGATTACTCTAGGCCCTCACCAAATCCCAGTCATCAAATGGCGCCGTTGCCGGGGAGGCAACGGATTTTGTATGATTTTGTGAGCTTATTTGTTCATTTATTCAATTATTTGCTCATGTCCATGATTCAGTTATTTGTTTGGTTTTCATTCCTATTTGATATTATTTGATTGACTGCACTGACCATTTCTTTCTTTTGTCTTTGATGCGAGGGACCGCCAAGCGAAGGAGGACCTCCTAGGAGGACCTATGCTCCCAAGAAAGGTGGAGTTGGCTCTTCTAGGCCATGCCAACAGGAGAGAGCATCAAAGGGAGAAGGAGAATTTTTGAAGACAGTCTCTATCTTTATGCATATTATTTTGTTATGTATATTCATGTGTGAGAGTGACACTTAGAATTTTGTAATAATACAGGACTCTCACAGGTACACTTCGACTCCCGAGGTCCAGTGCCCGAGAGATTGTTCCCTTGGGGGCCTCGATGATTTTGACGCTTTTCTTTTTCTTTTATTTTATTTTTATTATTTTGTGTGAATGAGCCCTAGCTTAGGAATTGCTTGCCGATAGACTAGGTCCAAACCCCCTAAATATATTTGCATGTACCTATAGTGCGTTTTGGATCTAATCAAATTTAAACAGTCGGATCATTTATCTCTTAACCCTTGTGCCGTGAGCGAGCCCCATCAAGCGCTACTCCTGAACTCGAGCGTGTCGAGAAGAGGAGGGTTGAGCCAAGACCGGACTTTTCGGTTAAGGATAAGTGACCGACTTGTGGTGCTTCACGATAATAGCAGTTACTATCCTAGGGCGATTTCTTCGGCTTGCATTAGCATATAGCATAGGTTTCAAATTCTGTTTTGCATCCCGCATGGAGAGAGCTGGGAAGCACTGTAAGTCTTCTTACTTAGCATGCATCATCGTTTTCCGACTTGCATGGCTTTTCCGACCTTCTTCCTCTGTTTTTGCCAATCTAGGATGCTTAATAGAAATTGAAACCTTGTTAAGCACGTGCATTGAAAATACCCAAAAAAGTGATAACTAAAATAAAATCGGGACTGCTAACTCTATTGGACCTAAAAATAAAACCTAATGGACTTCCTTGTCTTGGGGAGAGAAACCCCCTCATTGTATGCGTTTTAAGTGCTCACGCACACGCTAAGGAGTAGAGCCCAAATCCCATCAAGCCTCCTAAGTGTTTGTACAACTTTGTGATTCTCACCTAACTCTAAAAACCGAAAAGATAAATGACCGTCACCTGACGGTCTTCATTGTGTTGAGTAGGTGAAATGGGGGTTTGCCTTGCGTCTTGATTGTGACTTGGAGTCCATTGTGTTTTTCTTTCATTATTAGAGTAGTAGGTCCCGTCCGTGTGAGTCATGCATTTTTTTCAGCTTTGAGTCTCTCTACCTCTCTTATACATATACCTCTTCATTTGCATTGAGTCATGATATTGGTGCTTGAGCTCAATCATTTCTTTGCCAAGTCCATTCGTTCTCGACATATTCTTCACCATCTTCTTCGTATCCACTGTATCATCCCCATCTTCTCCGGTTCGAGGAGAGCCTGCTCTTCGAACCACCATTTTGATGGTGTTCCCGCCTTGTGCGGAATACCCAATTTTGTATATGTCTCGATCTTCTCGCCCGCCCTCCTCGTACCCTCTGTGTCATTCTTCTGTCACCCGTGATATTGGCACATAGCTCAATCAGCTTCTCCACTCCATTGTGTTACCCTTCTTATCCACCTTCCTCGTGTCCCCCGTATCAACTCTTCCTTTACCCGGGAATGCTGTGCACATCGATGAGGCCTGCATCGAGGATTTTGACTTACCTCGATTATTTGTGTAAGACGGGCCAATGATGTTGAGGATGCTGAGATGGATATACTACTCTTGGTGGATTTGACTTTGGATACGTGCATACGAGCGTATTTAGGATTTTTGTTGATGCATGATCATAGGTGTGATGCATTATTGAGGAATTTTTGGTCTCGCACACCGGATTGAGGATGTGATGTGCTTCAGTGATTTGAGGATGATATTATGATATTTCTGATCTATCTATTTTGAGGTTTCGACCCATCTTGATTTGGATTTTGGATGGATTATCTTGATATATGCTTCATGATGACGGGGCCCCGAACCCCCATGATGTCTCATCTTCTAGATTGACCCACCCTTGATCTCCTGGTTCTACTATCCACCTTTGGCACTTTGAGTCTTGATTATCTTTCGTGCCATCTCAGACAGATTAGACTGACCCGAGGGATGTTTTGTGATTGATCTGATTATTTGCTCCCTCCTCTTGATCTTATGCCCTCCTGTTGATTGATGGATTCACACTACCTTGAGGACCTGAGATTTTATGCAAGCATTCCCACGACCTACATTGATCTAGCTCACATTACTTCCCGAGGACTATCTGCGGGAGAATGCGGCAATTTCTAGGACTGCGGTTTCATTCACTGCTTGGGCCGCCATTGTGATGGGACCCGAAAACGAGTCAGATGATATGCTTGATTGGCCTTCCTCTATGACTGTGTTCCCGATCTGTCGGCACATGAGGCCAACTGTCAGATTGCTCTCCTTGACGGTCCTTGCAAGGCAGAGCTCCACTTTTCTGAGTATTCCATGACTAGTTCATAGCTCTCCGAGGGTTATCTGCGAGAAGCTATGACACATTATAGCTATGGTGGTCTCCTCTGCTCGTAGGATGTCTGTTGCCTACCATGACCATTTTCTCTGTGGATCCGTCTGATGGATCCGGCTCCTTTGAGCCTCTCTCTCTCCTTGACGACCCTCGCAAGGACGAGACGTACTCTGATTATTCACTGTGTAGCTCACATTACTTCCCGAGGACTATCTGCGGAAGGATGTGACACTTTCTTTACGATCGGCTTCACTCACATCGGGTGCCTCAATCTGTTGGAGCACAAAGCCGATTCATCTGAATTGTGTGCTCGGTCTTCCTTTCTGACTGTGCGCCCAATCTGTTGGGGCACGTGACCGACTTGCTGAGACTCCTTTGAGTCTGCTCTCCTTGAAGGTCCTCGCAAGGATGTGCTCTTCTCTGATTATTACCATGCCTAGCTGGCAACACGTTCCCCGAGGGTTGTCTGCGGGACGCTGCCACATTCTTTAGATTATCCGGTCTCTTCTGCTGGTAGCCGATGAGTCGCCTACCGAGACTGATACTGATGATCCGTCCGGTGGATCATTGACGCCTTTGCGTCCGCTAGCCTTGATGACCCTCGCAAGGCCGAGTCTTCTTCTGACTATTCGATGATTAGCATGTACCACTTTCCGAGGGTTATCTGCGAGAGGGTACATCGTTTTCTAGGTACTCGGTTTCACTTCTGGTGTCTCCTGTCTGTTGGAGCACGAAGCCGAGTCTTCTGAGTTGTGTACTTGGTCCCCTCTCTGATTGTGTATCCGATCTGCGGATCACGGGACCAGGTCTTTTTTATTATGGTCTGATTCCCGGCTCCTTTGAGCCTGCTCACCTTGACGACCCTCGCAGGAGTGAGCCATGACTTGCGGTATTCGGTGTGTCTCTTGTGATCTTCCGACCTCATGACCACCGCATGCCACGATGTCTCCTATCCTCTATCTTCCATATCTTATCGAGACTCTGATTGACCGGAAGGCTCTGTACTGTTCCTTCTTCCTCCCGGTCTTACTGTATCGGCTTTATTCCCTCATGCTGACCCTATGAGCCGATTGACTGCTTCATGCTACCACATCCGATATCTTTACTTCCTGATCTATTTGCCCCCGGTAGCCGACACCCACCTACCTGCATATCCGGGTGTCTTTTCATCTTCTGGGTGTGTCACCGTTCTCGCAGGGAGACGATGATGCGAGTACGGTATTCACTCGGCAGATACCGTCCTGTACTTCACCAGTCTCTTCACTGCTTGTATATATGTGTTTGTATATTCCGTTTTCCCGCATGTTATGTGTGCCCTAGATCTATCGCCATATCTTTGTGTCTATACTTAGGACGTACTTTGTCCTAAGTATAGGGGGGTACACACCACGTTGTTCTTTCGTCGTTCAGTTTCGTCACTCCTGTTGTTGCCTATACTTAGGGATATCTTGCCCTAAGTATAGGGGGAGTGAAGCGTATATTCTATACGATCTTTTTATCTATCTGTATGTATCTATCTTTTCTTCGTTTCTTCTTTTCCTTTTCATATTTCTTTATCTAAATAAAAGGTGTCGCCCCTTGTAGACAGTTTTCTATACTTAGGATGTACTTTGTCCTAAGTATAGGGGGTGTATCCCTGATTTGATTAATTCTTTGCTCTGTTTATTCCCACCCTTGACCCTCCCTGCCTTGTGTACAATCTGCTATACTTAGGATTAATTGATCCTAAGTATAGGGGGGACGGTCAACTTCTCTTTCCTTCATCTCTTATTCGTATATTCTTTAGACTCGTCTATACTCAGTACGAGTTATGTCTTCTCTTTTCTTTTCCGATCTATGAGGACATAGCTCATGCTAAGTATAGGGGGGTCGTATATACTCTGTATATACTTTATCCATAACTCGTACTTCCGTATAATTATTAATATATATTGGTAAAACTATGATATAATTCATTAATTAATAAGGCTTCTTATTCCTCAGATTCTTTTTGTATATACTGATTAATAAATCAGGTTAAAAATACTTTTGCAAAATGATTTGAAAAAATGGTGTGAACTGTTTGGAAAACTTTTTGTGAAATATTTTCAACCTTTGTAAAAATATTTTGATTGCAAAAATTTTCTACTTGTGTGAAATAAAGGATTTGAAAACCTATTTGCAAATGATTGTGAAAAGATTTTTGTAAAAATATTGTGAAAATGTATATATAGTGTTGGCAAAATCTTTTGCAAAAAGGGATTTCAAATGTTTGTAAATATTTGCAAAAAAAATTATTTTGTACTATAGTTTTCAAAACTATTTTTCAAATAAATTTGAGGAATAAAAAAGCATCATAATAAAATAAAATTCTTTATCAATTGTATATACACCTAAATAAATTACTTGGTTAAAACCTGTAAAATCTTGTAAAATAAAGCGGCACGCCCGTGTAAATAGTTGTATATATTTTATTCTTTGAGTGCCAAAATTCTTTTATTTTTAAAATTCTTTGTGTAAAAATTCCTCTCTTTGTTTTCAAATCCTTTGAAAAATTGCATGATTGTAAATAGCATCTGCATAGCATTCATATTCTTTTATTGAGCTTGATGATTGAACTAGTCTAATAAGATCAAAGATTGGAGCTTGGTTGGACCTTACCGCACCTAACTGCACTAGAACCTTATGGGAACTAGGTTTAAGGTACTTCAGGTCTAGTCAGACTTAATTCTTTGAGAAAGCGGGGCTGGGTTCAAGTCACCTCAGTGGACTAACTAGAACTTTTCGAAACACACGTATGACTCTTGTCGGCCGTGACCTAACTTGGACACTTGCACCTTTCACTTGGCTCAACTCAGTTGGAGTGGTGAGGGGGTTGGATTTGTCAGTCTGAGACGCACACGGGTGGAAACATCCGTCCTCGTCTAGGGAGGGAAGTGCACCCCAACCTGGTCCAGTTTCAATGAAGTCGAATGACAGGAGAGTGTGGGTTGCAATAAAGCTTCAAAAGAGGGATAGTCTTCTGGATCAAAAGGAAAAAGTCCTTATGTAAATGCTGATGTACATAATATGTTGAAAAAAAAAGAGAAAAGAAAAACTCCAAAAAAGTGGACAAGCTTGTAAATAAAAATAAAAGTGCCTGCCGGAGTATGTACATATATTGTATAAAAAAATAAGCAAGCTTGAGCATCAAAGTTACACCATGTGAGCCTGCAGCTGGATGACTTGACTACACTAGTCTTGCATCCCAGGATAGGTAGTTGCACTGGCTACCGTCCATTCTTCTTTTCTCCACCCCCTCCTCTTGAGTCGGATGCCACTTGAACTTAGAAGGGAATACCCCGCTCCTTGACGGTAGAGGGCTGGATTGGGGAATCATTGGGTTGTCATTCTGGAGAAGTCAGTTCTTTTGTCATTTCAGTTGGGGAGAGCCACCATCACTTACACCGTACAAGTCAGCTTCATAGTCATAAAGGTTTGCGTATGATGTAGGCTAGTTCTGACCTGGCTATTGAGGTGATTTGAACCAAGTTCTGTGACTCTTGAAGGCTGTTGTGTTTTTAAATTTGGTTCCCAACCAGATTCCGCACACATTTTCACACCAAGGTCTAACCTGAGCTCCAAACTTCGATGTTGTACAGATAAGTTTAATAATCATGACCAATTCAATTATTCTTTAAATTCTTTATTTTTGTTTTTCTTTTCTTCTTATTCTTTAATTCTTTTTGTACTTATTGCATAAGTGTTTGCTAGGGACTAGCAAAGGCAAGTATGGGGGGTGATGAATCTCCATTTCATCACCTTTATTCTATCATTTTGGCCTCAAAACCCCCAGCAAATGCATGTAAATAGCAGCAAATTGGACATAATAGCATTCATGATTCATTGTATTAATTACACATTAAATAAGGGGCTTAAGGCCAAAATTATAGAATAAAGGGAAGAAAAGAAAAAGGAGTAAAATATATTGCAAATATTTTATGACCCTAACCCCGAGACCAAGGCCAGCATGGTATTGGTCGACAAGGAATAAAGTAGGGGGAGATAAGGGCCAGTATACAATAAATACCTCATTTATCCATGCATTTATTTATGCATTTTTGACACCTATTTTGTACATAATTATTTATTCATCAAATAAAGAAACTTTGTTGATGAAAGTTGTAGATAATAAGGTAAATAAAAATACAAAATTGAGTTTGTGTAAAAATAATACTCAGTGTACATTTTATACACAGAATAAAAAGCAAAAATCTGAACTTCACAGACCCATATCTTGCAAATAAAACTCCAAATCACCAAAACTCACCTTTAATTGTAGATAGCTTTCCAAAAACTATTTAATAAAATTAGTTTCATAATTTTTGGAGTCCATCTGTGGAAGTTAGGTTTTTGGCCCACCTTGTATTCGATATTCATCATTTTTATAAATTTATATTTTTAGAATCTTGTGTAAATAATATATATAATACATGTACATGTTGAAATTACAAGAAAACCAAAAAGAATTTGTAAAATAAAATAAGTCTATAAAATTCATAGACAAAATACCTATGCTACCTATATGTATATAAATAAAAAAAGATTTTATTCTTTATTCATCTATATTTTTAAATAATGTATAAGATATATATAACTTATTAAAAATACAAATCCAGCATAACAACAAATAAAATTTATTAAATAAATAAAATGTATATAATATATAGGTAAAATACCTATAAGTATACTACATATACATAAACACATTTATTTAAAAATGTAAATAAACTCCTAAAATTAAATAAAAAATACCTTTATACTCATAAAAATAAATTATAAATTCATAAAATAAGCCAATAAAGTAATAAAATAAAATAAACAAATTAAAAATAAAATACACAAAAATACATGTAAATACATACATATACACAATATTAAATTAAAACCATAATAAAACACTTCGAAAAATTCAATAAAAATCACAAATAAATACTACATGAAAAATACACATTTTTTATGTTTTAAGAAATTCTAATAAAATCATTTACTATTGTAAATAAATCAATTTAGGCTAAAATTTCCTGTTTTGTCTTTTAGCGGCTGACGTGGACCAATGGGGCGCCGGCCTGAGTTGACCCCTGGTCAACTGTCCCATTTGGGACCAGGCGTGCCAGAACCATCATTTCCCCGACTTTCATCCGCTTTTCCTGGGCGTCTCTTCCATCCATCGCCCTCGAATCCTTCATGAAAGATCTTCCCTGATCATTGTAGATTCGCGCCCGATCTTCTATCCCCTTGTACATAGAGCTGATCCGCCGCTACAGCCCGGTCAATAAGGGTGCCCAGCCTGTTCTATAAATAAACAACATCCGCCTCCTCTTCAATTTTGGTCAGCTTTTGGCCAATCCCTTCCTCGCATTCGGTCCCGACGATGTTCCTTGTGACAGGAGGAGCTCGCCAGCGCCTTGAATCGGTCGGAGAGGCGGAGGTTGCACCCACGGCGGCGCTCCGGCAGCCGTCCTGCTCCCTGGAGCTTCTCCAGGTATAAGAGCTGCGCGTTTATATTTTTAGGTAGATTTTTATTCCAGCATTTTATTTCTGCATTTTATTTCGCGTTTAGATTCATATATTAGCTTAGTTTAGGTAATTCGAAGTTCGCCGGAGCTCAACTCCGGCGACTTCTCCACAGTATCCCCGTTGTTCTCCGACCGCCATTTCGCCTTCATTTCCTTCCCTATCGCCTTCTCCACCTTCCAGCTACTTCCTATCAACCGGAGCCTCCTTGGTTCCGCGAATCGAAGCTCCTCCATCATCCTTCGTCGGAGCTTCCTCGCCCATCACCATCGTCGTGCTATCAGCTTCAAACCCCAGGTCGAGGGTGACGCCCTCGAGCCTCTCTACCTTCCTGTGCAGGTTAGGTGCGTTGAGAAGCACCAGGAGACGAGTTACACGCGGGCGGAGGTACCTGGAGCTCTGCTTCTTCTTCGAGCTCGTGGCGGCACTCCAGCGTGCCCCCGGCCGATCCGACACCTCCAGACGGAACAAGACCCTGCCAGGAAGCTTTTGGGACACTCGGAGCAGCAAAGACCGGCAGGGGCGCGAGATCTGGTCGGAAGAAGCTCGCCTCAGCGAGCTTTCTTCCCTGTTCTTCCACGCTGGTCCCCTGCCGTTGGATGAAGACGACGACCCAGTTCGAATGCCAACCGTCCGATGGAGCGATGCCACGACCGTCAGATCTCCCACGAGATCTAATCCCCAGCGCTCATCGGCGAACCGGTATCCGCTGTTGGATGTGCGACGCGTGTCCAAGTCAAGCCTTCATCGCCGTCCATCGGTGCGCATTTAGGGGTAATTTTCACTTGTACCCCTGCCTTTTTGTATATTTAATGTTTAATACTGTAAAATAAATAGCACGTTGTAAATAAGGTGGAAATTTTGTAGGGAACCCCGGTATTGTTTTTCATATTACACTTGGGTCCAGTCCACGTCACCTCACGTGTCGTCCCACGTGAGGAGGTAAAATTGCACAAGTCCCCCTGTATGTTTGCATATTTTGCTTCAGTCCATGAAATAAAATATAAAGTGTATTATTTTTGTGATAAATTGCAACCAGGACCCTAGAGTTTCGGAATTTGCATTTTGGTCCCTGTGGGTGCGGATCACGTGTAGTCCCACGTGATGGTTAAATTGCAAGGGGCCCTGGCAGGTTTGCTTATTTGGTTTTAGCCCTTAAATTTGCAGAACACGCTAAACAATTTTGGTATTTTTGCACTGATGCCCCTGTCACTTATTTTATTTGCAAAAATGCCCCTGCCAGGTTTAATTATTCGTGTGTCTTTTATTTATTGACTAAAAATACCTAGGATGCTTCTAAAATTCCACGAAAAAAAGAGGCGTCATGTAATGTTGTTCCACACTCATATTTTATTTTACATATTTTCGCATTTTTCCTAATTACTAAAAATGAAAAAGGAGCCAATTTTGTACTGTTTAAATAAGAAAATACAAAAAAATATAAAATGTCTTTGAAAAATTACAAAAAATTATATATGGTATATTTATATCTAGATTGAGTCCAGAAAATGAAAAACCCTAAAAATAGAAAAAGAAAAACATAAAAATTTCAAGAAGCTCCAAAATCCTAAAAAAAATAGAAAAACCCTTAAAAATCCAAAAAAATATATTTATCTCTTCTGTAATTATCTATATATTATTATTAATGTATTAAAATTAATTTGGGTAATTTTGGAGTTTAATTTATATTTTTAAAAACCCAAATTATATTCGGCTATTTAATTAGTCCTATATTAGGGACATTTTTGAAATCCAAAATACATAAAAATTAGAAATAATCCAGGAAAAAAAATAAAAATTAGAAAAATATTAAAAAGCTAAAAAAATTATATCTATATATATTTTAAGCATTTATATCTATATATCTATATATACTATTATCCCTCTCTCTCTCTCTATCTCTTCTTATATATATGTATCTCTTTATATATATATATATCTTATATATATATATCTATATATTTATATTACTAAAAAAATAAAAAATATATATAATATATAAAAACAAAACAAAAATTATAAAAACTAAAAGTATTAATATATATAATCCAAAACCCACAAAAACAATAATTGGACATGAACAATGGATTGAATAATTACACAGCACATACAACCATTCGCCTCCCAGTGTTCGACCTCTACCTGTACTTACACCTATACACATTTACATGTAGAGTTATAATAAATTTTAACTCCACATTTTTGGATATTCATCGCATATATTTATTGTGGGTTAATTGTTGATCGATCTTGGGATCTGTTGAGCGGTCACCTCAGCGACATTGTGATCCCGCCTTGTGTGGATTACTCTAGGACCTCACCAAATCCCAGTCATCAGCCACCTGGCTGAAGCATCTGGGGAAGATTGTATACACTTGGGAGCAGCTCCGCGCCGAGTACTTGCATAAGTACTATCCACTCGGGCGGACCAACGCCGCGAGAGCCCTGATCAGCAACTTCTCCATGCTCCCCAACGAGCAGTTCCATGAGTCATGGGAGAGGTTCAGAGAGCTGACTGATAGATGCCCGCACCACGACATTTCCAAGCCGAACCTCGTGCAGAGCTTTTTCAGCGGGCTGACACCAGAGCTTCAGGGCTTGGTGAACGCTTCTTGTGGCGAGTCTTACTTCGCCAAGGATCACGACCAGGTCTGGGCCATCTACGAGGAGATGGTCGAGAACTACATGGTGATGTCCCAGACCCGGTTACACACTCAGGGCAGACCGCAGCAGCCAGGACCCGTGCAGTACCAAAGGATAGCACGGGTCGACGCCTGTCCTTCCAGTTCGTCCGCATTAGCAGCAGCACAGGCAGAGTCATCAGCTACGGACATGGGCATCATTAGCGAGAAGTTGGATCGGATGGAGCTGATTGAGAAGAAGCAGTGCCAGGGCATCACTCAAATGGAGCAGATGGCACAGACTCTGAGCGACATGAAGACCCAGCTCATGTGTCTCCAGGAGGCACAGACGGCTTCCCAGCCCCGTCTTCAGTCGTGAGGTGATCACGGCAGCAGCAGCAGCTCGTCCCAGCGCTCCAGCTTACACCAGCAACCTAGACAGGTTCACCTTGTATAGGCGGAGCCGTACCAGCAGCCGCAACCCACCTACCAGTCACCGCCATCTCCAGAATTGCAGATGGTGGTATACGAGCCGGATCAACCTCTGGCAGTACTCCCACCAGTCCAGTACGATGCAGAGCTGTTGATGTATGTCAACGGGATTTGGTATGACCACCCTCAGCCCGGTATCCGACGAGACCATCCCGGATTCCGATGGGGGACCGGAGGTACCTAGCCCCAGCAGCAGCCGTCAGGCCAGGGTGGCCAGTACAGCCATCAGAGAGAGCACCAGCCGCAGCAGCAGCCCCCAGTGTACCCACCACCACAGCAGCAGCAGTCATCCTATGGTCCTCGTCCCTATCAGCAGGGACAGTCGTGGAGGCGTGAGCAGCCTCACCACCAGCAGCAGAAGCATCACCCATACCCCTCTCAGCCACAACAGCAGATCCATCAGCCTCACTACCAGAGAGGCTACCCGTCGGGTTCCCATGAGAACCCTATCTTGGATGACATAGCCCGCCTTCTCACAGATCAACAGGCTGCTTTTCGACGGGAGATGGATGAGTTCCGCCAGGAGATGCAGGACATTGTGAGAGGGATGGCCGCCATCCCTGCCCAGATTGAGCCGAACCCCAACAGCCTGAAGCGGAAATCTGAGCAGGTAGCTTGTATTGAGTATACCACTCCTAGTGATGCATTTGGTGATACGACTGGATATCGGTTTGATACTGATTTTGTCACACTTAGGAGCGGTAGGATGCCAGCAGGCGGCGCCTCGTTTGAGCTACATCATGAGGATCCACCTAGAGCGCCCGACGAGGAGGATGACGACGATGGTACTGATGCCACCAAGGATGCTGATTCCACCGGCGGTGCTGAGGCTGCCGTTTCACCAGTTCGAGGAGGTGGTACTGAGGCCACCCATTTTGCCGAGCTAGAGCGCGGTACTGAGGCCGCGAGTCTTCCAGCCGATCCAGCCGATGGTGGTACTGCGGCCACCCGTGTTCATTCTGAGAGACCTGTTGTTTTTCCTACTTCTGATGTATCTCGGAACTCTGTTGTGAATAAAGGAAAAGGTTTGGTTTTTTCTGGTCCCACTGTGGTGCATGATGTATGTGTGGATCCGGTCGTCGAGCCGTCTAGACCTTTTCCTAGTCCTTCATCTGAGAAGGACCCAGTGATCCCCTTCCCTAGAGCCCTTCTGATGGGGAAGGGGAAGAAAAAAGAAAATCCAAAAAAGAGAGATCAGGAAGAGTTCAGCCAGCAATGATAGATCAATTTCACATACAGCTGACTCTTCAAGAGGCTTTGCAGCACATTCCCCTTCTTCAGCATTCGTTGAGAGACAGGACCACAGTCAGGAGGAAGAGGAGGAACCACCACTCTGAGATCCATGTGCTGACGAAAGCCACATGTTTTGCGATCCAGAACCGTCTGCCGACCAAGAGGCCAGATTCAGGAGTCCCTTATGTCAGATGCCATATCAGTGAGCAGAGGTTCGACCATACTCTATTAGATAGCGGATCGTCGATCAACCTCCTTCCGGCAGCCCTTCTCGACCGCTTCGAGTTGGGCACTCTTAGACAGAGCAGGACAGTCCTTCAATTTGCTGATAGATCTGTTAAGAGGCCGAAGGGGTTGTTGCGAGACGTTGTCGTCACTATTCAGGGCCTGCAATTCCCCGTGGATTTCGTAGTGTTAGACATGGAGATACCTGATTCAGTGACCGATACCCCTATCATTCTCTGTCATCCGTTCTTGGACACAGCCAAGGCGGTGACTGATCATGATAGCGGGAAGGTATACTTTTGTGTCGAGGGCGAAAGTGTACAAATAGAGACGGTCGAGGACAACAGAGCCAGAGAGAGATCATGCTCAGAGACCACTTCAGATACAGAGAAGCTGACAGATGCAGGGCTAGACATCCACCAGGACTATGACTTTGTGATCACAGACGATGAGCTAGTTTGGGCAGACCAAGCAGCACAGGCCATCCTCTCATTTTCAGACACCGCTGATGCAGAGATGACAGCAGAGGAGAGCTTGGATAACACATTCCTAGTTCAGGATACTTTAGAGGCAGCAGAGCAGGTCCTCGACCGCGAGACAAATTTTTGTGACGATGGTGGTACTGATGCCACCGCAGATGATGCAGATCCCTCGGAGTCAGAGTCTGATTGGGCAAATTGTGAGGATTATATGCCAGACCTGATTTCCACTGAGCCTACAACTGAGGAGGAGGTAGATGCCGAGAAGATCAGAGACAGTTCAGTTGAGCACCCTTCTTCAGATCCAGTTTGCGAGAGTACGCTCTCATTCTCCCGGGCAGATTTGGCAGCATACACGCGACTTCTTTCGAAGCCAGATTTGCCAACACCCAGTTGTCCAGAGTTGAAACCACTTCCTGCATCGTTGAAGTATAGATTCCTTGCGGGTGAGCATGAGATGTACCCAGTCATTATCTCAGCCGATTTGACTGGAGAGCAAGAATCCCATTTGATGGGGGTTCTTGAAAAGAACCGCAAGGCGATAGGATGGAGCGTAGCAGATCTCCAGGGGATTAGTCCGGCCCTGTGCTCCCACCATATCTATCTCGAGGATGAGGCGAAGCCGTCGCGTGAGTTCCAGCAGCGGCTGAACCCAAATCTGAGAGAGGTTGTCATGAAGGAAATTTCGAAATGGTGGAGCGCCGATTTTATCTATCCCATCTCCGACTCCAAGTGGGTCAGCCCTTTGCATGTGGTGCCCAAGAAGATGGGCATCACTACAATGATTAGCGAGTCTGGAGAGGAGATTGCTACACGAGTACCCACTTCTTGGCGGGTTTGTGTTGACTACAGGAGACTCAACCAGGCCACCAAGAAGGATCATTTCCCCCTGCCCTTTATTGATCAGATCATTGAGAGACTGGCAGGGAAGAGCCATTACTATTTTCTGGATGGGTACTCGGCTACAACCAGGTGGCCATCGCTCCTGAGGATCAGGAGAAGACCACCTTTACCTGTCCCTTCGGCACATACGCCTTCCGACGCATGCCATTTGGGCTATGCAATGCCCCTGCGACTTTTCTGAGATGCATGCTGTCGATCTTTTCGGACATGGTAGGGGAGTGCTTGGAGGTCTTCATGGATGATTTCTCGGTTTACGGCGACGGATTCGACTCCTGTCTTGACTGCCTAGACCGAGTACTTCAGCGATGTATTGAGGTCCGCTTGGTTCTTTCTTGGGAGAAGTGTCACTTTATGGTGACTTAAGGGACGATGCTTGGTCACATCATCTCCAACAGGGGCATGGAGGTTGATCCGGCCAATGTGGATGTCATTAGAAAACTCTCACCACCGTCCAACTTACGACAGTTACGGTCTTTCCTGGGGCACGTCGGTTTCTATCGGCGATTCATTCGTGATTTCAGTAGGGTTGCCCGGTCATTGACTGACTTGCTGACGAAAGACACCGAGTTCCTTGTCGATGACAAGTGTCTTTCGTCGTTTGAGACTCTCAAGCATTGTATTCTTGAGGCTCCTGTCCTCCAGCCACCAGATTGGTCTCTCCCATTCGAGATCATGACGGACGCCTCCGATTTTGCCGTGGGGGCTGTGCTGGGACAGAGGAGGGATGGAGTTCCTTTTGATATTCACTATGCTAGCCGCACATTGGATTCCGCGCAGCGGAATTATACAGTCACAGAGAAGGAGATGCTAGCCGTAGTGTTCGCCCTAGATAAGTTCAGATCGTACATTATTGGATCTAGAGTGACTTTATATACAGATCATACTGCCATCCGATACCTCATGGCAAAGAAGGATGCCAAGGCCAGACTGACTAGATGGATCCTTCTACTCCAGGAGTTCAACATTGAGATCAAGGATAAGCCTGGAGTCAAGAATGTGGTGGCGGATCATCTCTCCCATTTAGAGCAGCATGAGGAGTCTGAGCAGATTGATCCCATTTGTGAGACCTTCCCAGATGAGGCGATCCTTGCTATCGCCTCTCTCCCGTGGTATGCCGACATTGTGAACTTTCTTGTTGCTAAGAAAGCCCCACAAGGGTGGGCCAGACAGAGGCTTGAGACCTTCCTCGCGAAGGCCAAGTCCTACCACTGGGAGGATCCCATCCTTTACCACGAAGGAGGGGATAGCGTCTGGCGTAGGTGCATTCCTCAGGAGGAACACCATAGCGTCCTCACTTACTGCCACAAGCTTGAGGCAGGAGGACATCATTCTAAGAGGAGAACGGCACAGAAAGTGCTCCAATCCGGCTTGTGGTGGCCTACCCTCTTCAAGGACTCTGATGAGTTCGTGAAGAGGTGTACTGACTGTCAGAGGATGGTCACTTGTGGACAGCGTGATATGATGCCAATGCAGCCCATTCACTTCTGTGAGGTTTTTGACGCATGGGGCATCGATTTCATGGGTCCATTCCATAAGAGTCAGGGATTTGAGTACATTCTGTTGGCCGTAGACTATGTTAGTCATTGGGTTGAGGCCATCCCCACCCGAGCCGCTGATGCGAGGACAGTTTGCAGATTTTTGAGGAAGCACATCATCACGCGGTTCGGGGTACCTCAAATATTGATTTCAGATGGGGGGTCTCATTTCATCAACAACCAGATGAAGGCACTTGCTAGCGAGTTCGGCATAGACCATCGAGTTGCCACTCCATACCATCCACAGACAAATGGTCTAGCCGAGGTGTCGAACAGGGAGATCAAGACTATATTGCAGAAAGTCGTCCGCCCTGACCGAAAGGATTGGTCACAGCTTTTGGACTCGGTCTTGTGGGCATATAGGACGTCTTTCAAGACACCATTGGGCACATCTCCCTTTCGCCTAGTTTATGGCAAGCCGTGCCATTTACCTATTGAGTTGAGGCACAAGTCACTTTGGGCAGTCACAGATATTCTTTTAGATCCAGATAGTGTAGGAGACCAGAGGAGGGTAGAGTTAGCAGCCCTGGAGGAGCTTCGTGATACCGCCTTCTCAAACAGCCTACAGTATAAGGAGAGAGTGAAAGAGTGGCATGATTCTCATATCAGCCACAAGCATTTTGAGCCTGGACAGAGAGTATGGCTGTTTGATGCTAGGCTTCGTCTATTTCCAGGGAAGCTACAGAGCAAATGGAAGGGACCTTATCTTGTGAGACAGGTATACGACAACGGGAGCATTGATATATCTGAGTTGTCTTCTGAGAGTACCTTTCGAGTGAACGGCCAGCGGCTCAAGCCATTTCTAGATCATGAGTCGCGGGTCGTTGATGTTTCCCCTATTCACTTTGCGTGAGATGTGGTCTCCTGACTCACGTCTATTGCATCTCACGCCTGATTATCACTGTTCTTCCAACCTGTATAGATCCAGTTGTCCATATCACTCTATTCTTTAGTCCCACATCCCTTTTCTCATCTTATGATTATGCTATACTTAGGGTGTACTTTACCCTAAGTATAGGGGGGATGTAGGACCTTCGGGTATTCTTTTCATTCTTTCTACCCCTGTTTTGTTGCCTATACTTAGGGATATTTTACCCTAAGTATAGGGGGGGCAGACTCTGTACATCCTTCACTCGGATTTCCCTTCATATACAGCTTGCTATACTTAGGATTATTTGATCCTAAGTATAGGGGAAAACCACCGAGTTCTCCTCATTCTATTCATTCATTCATCTCTGTATCTAGCCATTCCTTTTCACTTCCCTTTACTAAGCACGAGTTATGTCTTCTTCATCGCTCTTGATCACTCTGAGGACATCGTTCGAGCTAAGTATAGGGGGGGGTGTGTATATTTCATATATACTTTAGCCATAACTCGTACTTTGTGTGAGTGTGTTAATAAATAAAATGGCTAAAAACCCTAAAAATCCATAAAATTAAAAATTTTTCTCCCTTGTATATAAGATTCATTTTGCACATACATAGCTAGTGTACAAAATTATTTTTGTAAAAATGTTTTCAAAAATCTTTTGTGTAAAGTTTGTGTAAATATTTTCTTATCAAAATTATGTATATAGTACAAAATTTTTCCAAAATATTTTGAAAATCAAAAGTTTGCAAAAATCTTGTGTAAATGTGTGTAAATACTTTTACAAAACTTGCATTTCATGCATTCATCTATTCATGGTTTCAAAACATTTTGCACGATTGTAAATATTTGTAAATAGCATCTTTGTAAATACTTGTATAGTTTTTCCTGGATCATAGTTGACATTTAAACTAGCCTGAAGTTAAATTGGGAAATGGAGCTTGATTAAGATCTTAATCCACCTAATTCTAAGAGGAACCTTATAGGGCTTAGGGTTAAGGCTTTTCAGGTCCATTGGGACTTAATTCTTTGAGTCCACTAGGCTATGAGCATATGTCATCTTGATGAGCCTAAGTAGAGCACTTAACAACACACGCATGACCCTTAGAGACAATGGCTTGACTTGCACCAGCACTTTACACATATCTCTCCACGGATGAGGTGGTGAGGAGGCAGTTTCCTTTGGCTTGGGGTAGCATATGAGGGTAGTACTTCTAGGCGGAACCTCTCTTCTTCTTCTAGTGAAGGAAGTGCACCTCAACTTGGTCTAGTGGTGATGAAGGCTAAAGACAGAAGCCGTGGGTTGCAATAAAGCTTCAAAAGAGGGATAGCCTACTGGCTCAAGAGGAAAAACTCCTTGTATATATGTTGCACCATGTAGATATGTTGTACAGTTGCACATGAAAAAATGTGCAAAAAGAAAAGAACTCCAAAAAAGTGGTGGGTCGGAATGAAAAGTTAATAACCCCACCGGAGTGTATATAGTCAAATAAAGCAAAAGCTTATGGTATCCATGTTACATCTCATGAAGCTTGCAGCGGGAGACTTAGCTACACTGGTTGGGCTCCCAGGGATACATGGCTACACTGGCCATGGTCCATTCTTCATCTTCTTCCCCCTCTTCTTGAGCCGGTTGCACTTGAACTTAGAAGGGAATACCCCGCTTCTCGAGGAAAGAGTTGCTAGACCGAGGCATTAGAGTTACCAGGTTGGGGGAGGTTGTTTCTTTATTACTTCTGAGGTGGGGAGCTACATATCACTTACACTGCATGGAAAGATTCATGGTCATTAGAGTTTGTGTATGTAGACTTGTTCTGATCTGGTTTATTGAGGAGTCTTGTCCATAGATTGGTGGAACTTAGAGGCTGTTGAGTTTTAAGCTTAAGTCCAAATAAGGTTCCGACACATTATTCCAAAGATCTGATCGAGCTCCATCTTTCAAATTAATGAAGGCGAGTTTAATAATCAGCCTTAATTCATGTATATTCTCCTCTTTTTCTTTTTCTTTCTTTCTTTTTCACTTCTTTTTCAAATAAGTGTTTGCTAAGGGACTAGCAAAGTTAAGTATAGGAGGGTGATGAATACCCATTCATCACTCTTTATTCTTATATTTTTGCTACAAAAACCTTTGCAAATGCATGTATATTCATGTAAATACAAATAATTACTAAAAGCATGCATTGAAAAAAGTTTAATAATTAGCATGTTTTTGTGCAAAAATAAAAGAATAAAGAGACAAAAGAAAAAGAGGGAAATATTTAGAATAAATATTGAGCAACCTAACTCCAAGGGAGGACTCAGCATGGGCCTGACCGCATAAAAGCCAAAGTAGAGAGAGATAGGGTGCTCATGTGTGTAAATATACCTGTAAATACAATAAATATATTTTCTTCCAAAAATGGAATAAAATGGTTTGTAAATATTTGTATATATTTGTAAATATAAAAATCAAAACAAAAAAATAAAAAATAAAAAGAGTCACTTTTGTATATATTCATCATGTATATAGTCCACTCACTTATATTTATTTCACCTTATAAATAAATAAAATTAATTTCTATAAAAATGTGTAAATATTCTATCTTTTATGGTGTAAATAAATAAAAAACAACAAAAACAAAAAAATAAAAAAAAGAACAAAATTAAAAAAACCAAAAAGAATATTGTAAATATACCATGTACATAGATGTATATATCTATTTATTTCACCCTTGTATATAAATAATAAAAATAAAATAAAAATACCTTTTTATTTCTAATTTTATGATATAAATAAATAAAATATAAACTGGGAATAAAAATGTATAAAAATAACAAATTAAAAATCAAAAATCAAAACCCTATATTGTATATATACCTATATATAGCTATATAGTGTAAATACCGTATTTTTATTTTGAAAAATTAATTAAAAATCACAAAAAAATATAAAAATTAAAACAAACATTTTTCATGTTTTATGTTTTTAATAATTCGGCCATTTGCTATTTTTAAATTAATTTTTAAATCATTTCTAGGTGGATGACTCTCATTGGTCCACGGGGATGTTGACCGCCCAGTCAACTCCCCCCATGTGGACCACTTCCCACGGGTTTTCGACGCCCGACCCGACTTCTCCATTTTCTAGCGTCCAAACCCGATCACCTCGCACCTAAACCCCGGGTCCTAATTGTTCATGACAGATCCGACACCCTCGCCGGGGTGCCCGCCTCGGGGTCCGCACTCTGAGCAGCCCTACCCGATCAAATCTAGCCGGACCCCTGGGAGTATAAATCCCGAGCTCCGCCTCCTATTTCCCCATCTTTGGCTCCTTCATTCTTTACCCAAGGACCTCCATCTCATCGGCGAGAGTGACAGCTCGCTCCCCGTGGTGTTGCATCGAGGAGGGAGTGAGAGACCATCGATCCGGCGTCTTCGCGCCGCCGTGCTCCGCCTGAAGCAGGACCTCGAGCCTCGGGCGACGACGACCCGCGAGGCAACGACCCAGAGCTCCAGCAGCTCGAGCCCAGTCGATTCCTCCACCCAGGTAGCTTTAGTTCTTTCCCCTGTTCTTTGATTTTGCATTTGCCCCAAATATCGCCGTCGCCGTCCATGTCGATTCCTGTCACTTCAGCCATCACCCCGATCATCGGACCTCACCATCGCGTTCGCCTTCCTCTCGCGCACGTTCTACACCCCCATTCAACCCAGCTCGCACAGGAGCTGGGGTTTCGAGCTCCACCGTCTACCCCTCGTCGGAGCTCGACCGCCCCGATTCACCGATCACCGTCACCCCCTCTCACAGGGTCGAGGCACTTTGCCCTCGACCCGCGAGCATTCTGCTGTGATTTGCAGGTCCAGTCGAGCCCATCTGAGGGTCCGGCCATCCAGGAGCAGGCGCTTGACCTCCGCCGACTCCGCCTGAGCTCCTCGGAGCTCCGTCAGGCCATCAGAGACCACCATTGGACGCGGAAGGCCTCCACGACTCTTCGCCGATCTTCTGTGGCCTTCGAGGAGGATGTCAGTACCAGTGGCGAGCCGGCGAAGTTCGTCGGCCATCAGTTCGTCCTCCATCTTCCGCAGCCGTTGGATCGACCCCAGGCTCCAGTTCAGATCCTAGCCATCGATGTGAGGAGCAACTCCGACCGTCCGATCTTTGGGAGACTCGATCCAGACCGTCGATCGACGAGCGTCAGCCCCAACGCACCAGAGCCGACCGATCCCACACGTGGCGAGGCCACCGCCGTTCGATCAGCACGAGGACTCCAGCTTTAGGGCGCCACCCCTTCCCAGCCATAGATCAGCACACGTGGCGCCCATCTGACGGCCTCCTTAATAAAGGGTAAATTATCTCTTAGGCCCTTAGCTTTAGATCTGTTTAGTCTTAGTCCTGTAAATATTTTTTGTATTTTATTTGCGTTAGGTAAATTGCATTTTGGACCTTGTATTTTCTGCTATTCGCATATATACCCCTGCCTGTAGTGTGTCATGTGCATCGACACGTGTTTTATTGGGTTATTTGCATGATTGGCCTTATAGTTCTGGATTGTTAATGAATGAATGAAATCTTTTGATTAATTGCATATATGCCCCTGTGCTTGATTTTTTAGAGCATGTGCGTTTATTAGTGGGCAAATTACACTAAGGTCCCTGGGCTTTTAATACTTGTTATTATTTAGCCCAGACACCTTATTTTCTGTGCAAGTAGGTCCCTGTGTGCCCAAGATACACGCTTCGTGCGTGACTTCTTGGAAATCTTGCACCGGACCCCCTGGAACTTCTCCTATTTGCGTATAGGTCCCTATGCACTGTACCTAGGCTTTCATTTTGAATAAAATATTAAACTCACTCCAAATTCAATGAAAATTGGACATGGCTCCTGCCATGTTGTAAAATTTTTTAGAATTTTTGGAGACATTTTTGCTTTTATTTGCTATTTTTAAAAATTCAAAAACAGACTTTTTCTTTACTGTCTGACTTGGAAAATCACAAAAAAATATTAAAACTCATCTAAAAATTACAAAAAAATTAGCTACTGTGTATCTTGTCTTGTTTGATTTTCTGGCCAATTTTGGTCATTTTTTATTATATAAAACTCATAAAAATTACAAAAACCCATAAAACCTATAAAAATTCTAATAAATAATTTAAAAACCCAAAAATAATAATTCCAGTGGACAAATTTTCTTTGTAGTTTTTACTATACAGGAAAATTACCTCCAGGCTTTTTAGGGACTTTTAAATATTTTATCTAAGTCCCCCAAGTTTGGCTTGACATTGTTGTTGTCTTTTTGCATTGTTTTATTTTTAGAAAATTAAATAAAAATCAGAAAATATCAAAAATTACCCAAAAACAGTAAAAAATAGAAAAAGCCTAAAAACATTTTTATCTGAATTTTTGGTTGACCTTTGAGTGCGTTAATAATTGCTTGAATTGGCTTGTTTTCTTATTTTTCTTATTTTCTAAATTGATCAAAAATCCAAAAAAAATCTATAAAAATTAAAAACCCACCAAAGACATTTGTATTTTATTTTATTGATTCTTTAGACTACTTCGTAGGCCGCAAGGCCATCACATGCTCCTGAGTCCGACCATGGTCGCTATACCAGGCTAATCTAATAGCCAGGACCACTATTGTGTTTATTTGATTTTTGTCTTATTTTGGTGGTCTGAACTTCATTTTCTTGATTGACCGATTGACTTCCGAGATCCGGGTCGCAACGACCCTTGATCTATTTTCTTTCACCTGTGTCTTGGTGGTTTTTGTGGTCATCACATCGCCGAAGCCCCAACGTCTTCGCGGCGTCCCCAGCTAGCTTCTCCGACCATCAGGCGTGTCAGCGACAGGCGGAGGAGCTCCATAGACCTCACCGGAGCCCCGCCTCCTCTGGTGAGCCGCGGAGGAGGATGAAGTTACAGGCACCGTCCGATCACTAGGATCGGACGGTCACGACGACGACGTGTGGCATCCGAGCCTCTACTCCATGCATGCAGGCTCGGGTACTACCGAGCCTCGCCCCGAACCTCCAGTTGATGCCACGTGGTCCCGAAGCTGAGCCGCCTCCCGAACCTGGGTCCTCACGTGCAACGCACGTGAGGCTTGGGTAAATTGCAGGATAGACCTGGAAAGAAATGCTATTTACATTAAGGTCCCCAGGCACGTACGTGCCTGGGTATTTTACAGGGAGCCCCTCAGATTTTATGGAAATTACAAAAAGACCCCTACGCGCAATGGAAAAATTATATATGGGCCCAGGCGGTTTTTCGTAATTGCATTTAGGTCCTTCCAGGGACATAAATACAATATTTATCCCTTTATTTTATTGCATTTTTATTACAATTATGCCCTTGCACTGTTTTTAGCATAACTTGAGCATCATAGGTCCAAATTGCATGATTTTAGTGTCGTTTTGATCCTTGTTTTGTCCTCTACATTTTAGCATGCTTATTTGTCTCATTTGACACTCTTTTAATTAAAGTGATTTTTTATGTAAAAAATGGGACCATGCTCTACTTGTCTTGCTTGATTTGATGACCGATTTTTAATGATGTGTTCAAATTGACTCTAATTTCATTTTATATTACGTTGCTCGCATTTTAGGGTATAATTATAGGTTTTTATTTGGCATACTTGTTCTTTTGCATATTTGTTCATGCATCATCTCCTTAACTTGCATAAAAACAAAATAAAAAATGCATACCGCATAGCATCGCCTTGCATTGCCTTATAAATTGCATATGGACCTGAAATTGAGATTAAATCAATCTGTGCTTCATGAATCAAAATTCAATACACATCTTAGGCTGCCATATCCCTGTGTTCGACCTTGGTACACTTGCCAAGTATAAATATTCCACAGCATTCAAAGCTTGTGGTTTTTGATCGACCGAAATTCGCTTCCTATACTACAATTCATCGATATTAAAGAGGTGAATTTCGCGTTCATCACCCACCTTATCGATCGATGCTCTTTCACGCGCCAACACTTCCTCGATCAATGGATCAATGTGTCATGTAGGAGCCTCGATCAAAGAATGCCTTATACAAATAACCTCATCAAATCTCCATTCAAATTCGATCCCATTCAACCCTCCACAGATTTCTTCATGATTGAGCTCATTGGTGACATTAGCATCCTCTTCGGAGCATTTAGCGCAGAGGAAGAGGCCCAGAGCTAGTGATTCGAGCTCGTTGGAGACCTTCAGGAGGAGCTCCTCCTTGGTTGAGCCATAGATTTTTAACTCTTTTTATTCCTAGCATTAGATATAGCCAATTTTAGGATTTAGTTTCTGTTAAATTCATCTTTTATTTCATGAAATCGCCCAATCGTAGTTCACCAGAGTTTCCAGTCCGGTCATTGTTCCATCGTTCCTCGACTATGCTCTGCCTCATCTAACACCTCGATCATATTCCCCTATCATTTCTCTATGCCCCATGCACCTTCGCTCCCTCTGATCGATCCCCTATCAACAGATCACTGTTGCCGTCACCGGAGTGCCACCATCGCACATCATCACTCATTTCACTGCTCTAGACCCCAAGATTCTTCGCCTTGTCGTTTTTGAGCTGACCATGTTGGTCTTGAAGATCTACAGCTATTTGAGGCCTTTTTATCCTAAGAAAGAGCTCCAGGATCAATCCGCTTCTCCAACCTCCAGGGCCACATCGTTGGGTTCTAGATCCTCCTCAATGACTCCATCAGCTCCAACAACCTCCCAGGAACCTTCTCCGACTATCAGCTTGGTGGGAGGAGGCCGAAGCCACTCAGAATCGATGCTCAAAGTTTGCTGGAGGCCAGTTCTTCCCATGTTCTTCTAGCCACCTTCTTTACTGTCCGATCAAGAGATAATGCCAGGTGGAGCAACCACCATTGGATGTACGAGCCCTCAGCCATCAGCTTCATTCAAAGGATCTAATCTTTTCCATCCAACTTGAATCGGTATCGAGACATATGGGCCATCCATGTGGCAAGTGAAGGCACACAACCGTCGATCATCGCCTGGAGAGGTATTTTACACTACTATCCCTCTCTTTTATTATTTAAATTTTAATACATATACTTTTAACTATAGTTCAAAATATTTTGTAATATTTGCACTTGAGCCCCATATTTATTTTATTTTCTATTCAATCCAGTCCGTGTCACCTCATGTGCTCATACACATGAGGGTACAAGGCTTTTTGTAGGACTACCTTGTGGGTTTTTATTATGAAATAGTCTAAGAACTTTATATTTCAATGTTAAATATTTTGGAAAATTTGCAAGAGAACCTTGTACTATTTTGGGTATTGCAAATATAACCATGTCAAGCATATTTAATTGAATATTTCTGGAATTTTTGCATAAAATCCCTTAGACTTTTGAATTATTTTCTAGAACGACTTGTAGATTTATTTAAATTGCATTTAGGTCCCTACCAGAACAATTAGATTTATTTTATGTATTGCTTTTTATTAAAAATAGCATTCTGCATCTAAAAAACATAAGAAAATTATTAAGTGCTTGGGACTACAATAAATCACATATATTTTTCGTAAGGCAATTTAAAGTATTTTCCTATTGTACCATGTAAAATATAGAAATAGTGATTTTTTCCTGTTTGAATTTTAAAAATATAAAAAATTAATTATTTTGATTTTTTGAAAATTAGAGTATCTTTATTATTGTAATTTGTAACTCCATACCAAAAATCACTAAGTATTACAAAACAAAAAGATTAAAAATTGGACAACTCTAATAAACTTATAAAAATTATTGAAAATTATTGAAACCCCAAAAATATTAGTTTCTATTTTGAAATTTGTTTATATCATTTTATATTTAAAAAATAGTTTTGGGAAATGTTGAGTATCTATTTTTAAATTGTAGAACAATATCAACTATTATTATTAGTCACTATTTTGACATTACTAATCAATTAAAAATAAAAAAAGTTAACAAAAATTATAAGAAAAATTGGAAAGGCAGAAAAACTTATAAAAAGGATAAAATATTTTATTTTATTAATTTTGAGCATTTATAGTTATATCTATAAATATAAAAACCTACATTGATTATATTATTATTATTATGAAAAATACCCTAAATATTCAAAAACCCTTGAAATAAATTGTACTATACTTTAAGGTATTTTTCTGATTATATATTTTGTATATATTTATATCCTATGCAATTAGGGTTCAATGGGGCTGCTCCCACCTCATTTTCAACATTTTTTTATTCTTTTTCAAAAATATCACCATGTATATTTATCCATGTATCCCTCCTATATGTCATTCAAGTTCCACCAGAAACAAAGACTCCTATGCACTCCATCTATAATATGTTGATTACAGTAATGTTTAGACTAATAAAATTACCTGTTCTAGATAGAGGGCATATCAATCTCTATTTCTAACGAAATTAGAATGGAATATTTGAGGTATATATAGATGAATATACATGATGATATTTTTCAAAAAATAAAAATTTTTTGGAAAAATAGGGGCGGGGGCAACCCCATTTTTCCTAAAAATTACCTCTATAAATATTACATATTAAAAATAAAATTAAATTAAAATAGGAAAACATAAAAAGGAGTAAAATATATATAATTAAAAACAAAAAATATATATATATATTAAAATCCATAAAAAATATAAAATATTAGAAACCCAAAAATTTAAAAATCCCTATAAAACACAAAAACGTTTGTTGATTTTTTTATCAAGTTTTGTTGTTATCACCGTTGCTCCTTTGTAGTTCAACCCCTATACTTGCATACTATACATATCATTTTGTAGAGTATAATAAATTTTAGTTCATTGTACTTATTGCTTGAGCATCATTGTGGGTTAATTGTTGATTGTCACGCTTAACTTGGTTGTTGTGAGCCAGGAGAGGTGCTGATACAATGATTGTCGAATACGACTTGTCGGGCACCGCATGCCCTCCAAGACTGGATGTTAGACACTTATAATTTTAGCATTCATCAAATGGCATCTTTGCCAGGGATTAACACATAGGATATATTTTGTGAGCTTTTTCTTTCATTATTTTCTGCTTTATTTTTCTTTTATTTGAGATAATTATTTATATGTGATAACACATTTTCTCTGTTGATTTTCTTATGAGGGACAACGCGGTGAAGACAACTTTTTAGGAGGTTGGTGCACCTAAGCTGCGAGGAGATTAGCCCTTCATCCTTGGAGCCAATTGGAAAGAGCATGAGAGAGATAAAGTAGCCATTATCATAGCATCTTTCTTTTGTTTTTGTGAGTAGGGGTGTAAACGAGCCGAACCTGAGCGAACCAACCTAGACTCGGTTCAGTTTGTTAAGCATACTTTCAGGCTCGGGTTCGGTTCGGCTCGATAAAATGAAAACTGTAATCATGTTTGGTTTGGAAAGGTTTGATTCGTCTCGTTAAAGGTTCGTTTAAGAATAAATATTTTGCAGATGTTTTTGTTCAAAGGGAAAAACGACAACCGCAGTGGAGGGTTTTGTGGGATTTCCGGAATTGGGAATAGAGACTTAGGGAGCAGATAACTAGATGAGTTTGGGAAAATGAGTGAATAGCCCTTATGTTAATATAGAATATATTTTTTTCGTATATATACAATATGTATGTTTATATATGTTTATGTATGTATGTATGTGTGTATATAATCGAACTTTTAACGAACCGAAACCTGGCCGAACCTATGTTTTCAGGTTCGATTCGTTTATTTGATCAAGCCCAAACTCGTGTTCAGGTTTAGTTCGTTTATTTTCGAATCGAATCCGAATTGAACTTTTAACGATCCGAATCTAAGCGAATGTCGAACCTGCGAACTTTCTGACTTTATTTCTATTCATTAATTTGTAATAATACATGCTTGAACACTCAGGTCTATTTTAGCAAGTGATTGTTCACTTGGAGGCTCATCAGATTTTTCACAGTATTCTTCACCTTCTTTGATTTATGTTCTCCCTATTTTACCCTTTATTTTCTTTGTTTCCTGTGATTTGTGCTTTCTATCTTTATTTTCATTTGTTTTCTGTGACTGTGGCATTTTAGGGTTGCTTGATCGAGTAAGCTAGGTCCACACACCTAATATGTGCATGTTCCTATAGTTCACATTTGGATCTAAATTAAACTCAATTTTGTTCTTCATGCTATTAGGATGATTTCACCATTTTACATCAAATATAGATTAGATTTAAAATGTCTTACCTTGCATCTTGTATGGAGAGAATCGGGAAGCAGCGTAAGTCTTCTATATGATCATTCATCATTTTGACACTAAGGACGGATTTCCATCCTAGTGTCACATTGCATTACTTTGCCACTATCTCCCTCTAATTTCGAACACTTCGGTTTAAAAGAAAATAAAATATCGTTAGGCACTTATTTTTTAAAAATACTCAAAAAGTGAAAATCCATAAATTTAAACTAGAGGACTTTTAACAAAACTTTGACCCTAATTAAAATTTGAAATGGACATTGCTGTTTGGGGTTTACAAAGCCTCATTGTAGTCAGATACATTTCATACAAAGTGAGCACGACCCTTAAGGAATAGAGTAAAAAAACCCAATCTGTGGCTGCCTCAATTATCACATGGGACCTGTGAAGTGTTGGTGCCTTTATTGGATGTAGGCGAGTAGGGCCTTGTCGACGATGGTGCTCTCACCTTTTGTAGAGCACCCGACTTGGCCTGAAGTATTGAGCATAGGTCACGCCCTCATGGGTGTGTCGGTCTCATCATCTTGCATCATAGTACCTCATTTTTTAGGGAAGGAGTGGTTTCACTTATTGGCTTCCTCTCTTCTTCTTTGGCTGAGTAGCCCCCAAGGCCCAATATTAAGGATATCAAAAAGTACGGATCATAGGATACAAAGAAGATGGAACAAGTACATGGATACTTTCCTAGCAGTATACGCTCTCCTCTAGGGCTACCCGTTAAGGACGTCTTATAATATTGCTGAATCAACACTAAAATTGAAAACATAAAAAATAGGCAAACCTTCAAGGCTTCACTGGTGTTGAGTTGGTCCACACTTGCACCATTTTTTCTTCCCTCCTTTTTACATTTCTCTTTAACCCATGCTCATTGTAAGACTTCTACGGTTTTACATTCCTTTTATTTCTTGTTTATCACTGTGTCTTTCATCCTTCCTCAACCTTCCTTTTTTCCTTTAAGATGTCGACTCCTGGATGTTTTGGTCGGGACTCTGCCAACGCCCACATTGATTCCACAAGTTCGACATCTCTAATAATTTGGGTTGATCCTCAAGTGCATGGTTTGGACTTTCCTCAGGGCCCCCCACTTCTTCTATCTCCCATAGACCATCGAAACTCTCTTCCTGAGTTATGTCCTTTTTGGGTAGAGATTGATTTCACTCCTTACACTTATCCATCACTAATAAAATTTAGGATTGGACCTATTTCTAAATTACCCTCTACATCTGGTGCTTGCATGCAGATTGATCGACGTATTTTTCTAATTGCATATCAGGATCCTAATCTGGAGTGAAAGCAGTCACAGTCAGATTCTAAAATGACTCCTCATGTAGAGGAGAGGGACCACATGTTCCTAATACTGAACAAAATGCCGAGATGGCACGGACCAGAATGAGGTGAAAAGTAAGCTTCTGGCCTCTATATATGCAATCCAATAATAGTTGACTGATCAAGCATTGGCCCAGGTCGCCTTTCAAAATATGATGAATGAATTGGGGAGGAAGTCAAAAGAGAGAGATGCACAATGAGGAGGGGATGATGATCTCCATGGTGATGATGAAGATAACCTCTATGTAGATGGACCTTGTGGAGGCGAGGGAGAGCGAAGGAGAGGTTGACCTAAACCTGCACTAAAGCAGACATACAACCCTGGAGCTGGCTGAATCATCGAGCGGATCTACATTCCTCCGATCCATGGACATTTTGAACTAAAGCCACAACTCCTTTCTCTCCTCCCCATTTTTCTTAAGGACCTAAATGAGAAACCCTAAATCCATCTACAATAATTTGGACGCATATGCAACAACTCACTATCCCAACATCCCGTTGGGTGCATTCAAGATGATCGCTTTCCCCTTCAGCCTTCAGGGGAAAGTACTCAGGGGAAAGTACTCTATTAAATCAACCACTTGAGAAAAGTGGTGATGATGTAGGGGGATCTGAAATCCACATTTTTGCACAAGTACTACACTCTTAGTCGTCTCAATCTGATGCGATCCAAGATTGCTAGCATCTTTCAAAGACCCCAAGAGTCTACTCACAAGACCTGGGAGAGGTTCAATGATTTGATAAAGAAGTGCCCCCACCATGACATCCCTGAGACCAGCTTGGTCCAACATTTTTTCGAGAGTATTACTAAGAACAATAAGCATCTGGTTGACTCCGCTTGTAAAGGATACCATTTCAACAAGGACGAGGATGCAGTCTGGTAGATCTTCAAGGAGATGGCCAAAAGAGAGGCCACACTTTCCTTCTCTTGTTCCTTTCAAGTACAATCGTAGATCCTCCACAAGAATGTCAATATTGTGATATTCATGAAGTGGACATGTGCAAGAACTCAAATTTTAGCATCGTCGGTAGTCACATGTCTAAGGTTGGCATCATAGAGAAGAGATCACATGATTTAGAGAAGCTCGTTGTGATCGAACAAAGAATGAAGGGCTTGGACAAGCTCGATACAATCACCAAGCAGCTGGAGTTGCTGGTGAACACTATTAATGCTTGAAATTCCATGTAGTCGCCCCTGATACTCCCGTTGAGTAGATGGAGTAGACAGTGCAAAAACCGCCTCAGCCAAGTTCCGGCCAGCATCAGGTCCAACACGTATATTATGTGTAGGCACCCGAGCAGAACGATACAGATGATTGTTTACCAGCCACAATACATTGAGACATGTTCCCCACCTCCACCACTCATTCAGGAGGTGAATGGAGTTTGGAATAATAATTAACAACTGACCCGTCCTCAGGGACAACCCTAGGGTTAAAACATTATCATCCGACCATATCACCAACTACAAGGAAGGCGGAGCTTCCATCCCAACTAGAAGTATCACCAACAACCCCCGCAACATGTGTATACATGGAGTCAGAACTACCAACAGTCTAGATACCTTCACTAGAACTACTAGCAATCAGCTTCTCATTATTAGCATTAGTACTCCTCGCCGCAATATCATTATCCTTCTCTTTTCTCTCTCCTCAATATTCACAGGGTTACCAGCTGCAGCCTCCTCAGTATAATCATTGTCAGCTGTCACACTAGGGTGAATCCTTCGAGGCAGTGTCGGTCAACCTACCCTCGATTGTCTGGCCCAGCTTACAAAGAATATGGCTGAGAAGAGAAAGAAGATAAGCGACATGACAACTACAAAAACTGTCATTCAGGCCGAGGTTGAAGACAATCCGAACAACTTACATTACAAGGAGCAGGTAGTATGAAGTGTCCCGCCCAATTCATATGAAAATATTGCTTTATCTAATTATGTAACTCTTAGGAGCGGTAGGACACTCCAGCCGAATGCGACAACGAAGGGAAAATAGAAAACATCTGATGGCGAGTCATCAGCTAGCTAGCAGAAGGTGCCAAAAAAAGTTTGGATACAGTCCCAACAATAAAAACACAAAAAAATGAAGAGAAAAATAAAAAAGGAGGCATCATACAAGGTGAAGCCATGATAGCAAAGGATAAGCAAGCAGATACAACTCAACCAACGCCAACTGATGGAGCCAAGCCTGCCGAATTTTTTGATCTACATGATGTAGAAGATTTTTCCCATGATTTACAAAATATAGTTTCTTATGATGTACATATTCCTTTTCCACAAGCAATTAAAGCAAAAACAATAAAAAATTTGAAAAATACTTTGTTTGATCCTGACATTGTGAAAATATTGCAAAATATCATGCTTGAAATGCCATTGCTTAAAGCCATGGAGTACATGCTTGTTGTGAAAAAGGGATTGAAAGAATCATGTACAATGAAGCATCCGAATCGCAGAAACAAATAGAGGAAACCTTATACGCACATTGTTACCATCGCTATTTTTAACACCATCAGCAATCTCCAGAATAAGAAGAAGACACACAAGCTTCGCTCGTCAGATGCCAAATCTTCAATCAAGAGTGAATGCTAAGAATGCAATTATGCAATTATAGAAATTAATTACTCATGCATGAATGCTAAGAATGCAATTTTATGATTAAATGAATTTAATCACTTGGGAACAAAGCTCTATTTTCATTTTTTAGAGTGATGAATCACAGATTCATCACCAGCTCGACTCATAAAAGCCCTAAAATGTTGGTCCAAGTGGATAATTTGAAATGTTGGGAGTTCTCGCCTTTGTTGGAAGCTCTTTGATTTGACTTTGAAGTGTAAAAGCTTTTCTCTTTCTTTTTGTTTCATTTTTTGCTAGCTCAACTGCTTTTACCAAGCTGATGCACATTGATCAACAATTTTTAGATTTCATCACACCCTAGCACATAGGTATTTATTAAAAGATTAGTACAAGAACTTTGTTTTCATACCGTCTTAAGGTGACGACACTCTGATTTCATGAGGCCTTCATCAATTTTATCCCATCCTCAAGCATCATAAAATCCAGTCTAGACTCAAATCCCTTATCGCAGTTCCTCAAGCGAAACCTCAACTCATCTCATCATCAATGAAATTGTGCATGCGAGGTGTGTGCTATATTCTTTAAGGAAGATATTAAGTGTGAAATATATCACACAAGTCTTTCAAAATAAAGAAATGTAGACAAATAAGTCTCAAACACTAATGACTAAGAGTGGTTAACTTAGAACTCTAAGACCTCATAGATCAATGTTTCTTTATTCCTCAAATTTTTCAGTGATAGTAAAAAGTGTTAGGGATACATCTAGCTCATTTGATGAGTGTTTTTGTGATTTTTAATTTTTTACTTTTGTTTTTTAACAAGATTAGACTTATTTACAAAACACATGTTAGTCTCATTTATACCCTTTATGAAAATCTTTTTGAAAAGATTTTACAAACCATGTCACATGAGTATAGATTTTCAAAATAAATAAAATCCTCATTTTTCAGACCATTGTAAAATATTTTTCAAACTAATGTCATATAGTTCGAAAATTTTCAAAGCATTTACAAGCATTTTTACTCAAATCAATTCAAAAGATACTTTACCCTAGCCCCTAAAAGTATGATGTTTTTGAAAATATGAACTATGGATAAATTATATATGAAACATATATGGTATACCCCTATACTTAGCTCGTGATATGTCCTGCACTAAGTGATATGAAGAAATAGCTCATGCTAGAATATATGGTGATATATGAGAATTGACTCGAGTCTTCCCCTATACTTAGGTTAAAAATGACATAAGTATAATAAGAGGATCAAGAAGAGGGGTCAAATAAGTGATGAACAAAAAAGGATGGGGACTCGGGTCCCCCTTATACTTAGGCTGAGAAGAGCCTAAGAATAGAGATAGAAAATGAAGATGGAGGGACCTGGGGTGAGCAATTAGATGGACCATGATTCCCCCTATACTTAGGCTGAAGAGTAGCCTATGCATGTTGACTATAGAGCAAAGACTGGTTAAATGAATCATATTAGAGGAATGAATCTATAGATGTAAAAATGGAGTTAGAGTCTATGGAGGGTTGGGGAGAATACACAATTCATGCTCAACCGATTAAGTAATACTCCTTGAGTTCACCAACTCACACATAAAGACCAACAGATGTCGATCATTTCATCTTATCAGTTTTATTGATGATCATCCAAGATAAAAGTTCGTTACACAAGGATTTAATTGTGGGTTTTGGGCACTATCGTAGGGATGCATCCTCACATCTCAACATGCATAAACCATCCTACATACAATGTAAGGGTTTTCTCTCCTAAATTACAAATGTATTTTTACTTCTATTTTATTTAACTGACTTGCATTATCAGTCCCAATTTTAGCTTAGGTTGTCATCGAAATCAATGTGAGCAAGTAATCAAGCAATCATCATCTACCGCTCAGTCCCGATTTCATTTAATCCTAAGTTATAAACTAAGGTCAAGAATCAAGAAAAGTCGATGCAATTAAAACTGGATGCATGCCCGAGAAAGAGATACTTACAGTGATTCCTATCTCTCTTCATGTATTGATGTAGATCAAAAACTTGTGACGGTGGAAAAATAAATTTGATGGTGGAATTTTTGGTGGAGAAGAAATTGGAGGAAAGAAGGAGAGAAGGCGCATTGATTGCGTCAGAATCAGGGAAGAGAAGCGTGTAGATCGCGTCGAGGGAGAAGGATAGAGAGAGATAAAATCTCAATTTTAATTGCAATTTGAACTTCAAATGTGTAAAACAATTGCATACCATACCCTTTATATAGGAGGGGTAGTGTTAGAAAAATAGAAAAAATCAAATTCAAATTGACTCTAATTAATTTGAATCAAAATTCAAATCTACCTTATCTTAATTGACTCTAATTTTAAATTCGAAATTCAACTTGAAAATCGACTAACTAATTTGAGAGCACATGCGATCTCCTTTATTTAAATAAACATTGCAATGACTTATTAATCGTAAAAATAATTGGACTCTAATTAACGAATAACATAAATAAGTAAAGTCTTATTTATTAATTTTGTGTCGCATCAGTTCTACTCCGCTTGAAAAATTCACTCTTGACGAATTGCTTGATCTTCAGTTATTGGTGGAGAATTTCCACATGTCATGTTGATCGAATCTCTATTTTTTTGCTCATTTTCCATGTTACGTTTATAATTCTTTCCCATTAAGGAGTATGGTTCCAAAAGTTCTTTCCCTTCACTTAAAAAGATTCCATAGCATAATATATCCTCTAACTGACCCTTTTGATAAAAACTTTTGTGAGGAGGGGTCTTAAATATTCCAAATTAATTTTCCATCCCAAATTTCATGGGATTCGATTCGTATAGATAAAGGGCCCCTTGTTATGGTCCTTTTCCTTCTAACATTTGGCGTCGACATCGCTATTTGCAAGGGGGTGAGCGGGCATCGATCTTGAGGATGTTGTAGTATGGCCTTGCTCGACGGCAACGATGGTTACAGGTACATCGACGGTAACATGAAGGGGAATTTCAGGGACGACGATCGATGTGGAGGTGGTGGGCGACAGAATTGGAGCTGGGTGGGGGCAATGCAAGTGAGGGGAGGCGTTGATGGGAAGTTATGGTGGGGTTGGGAAGAGCAATGTAGGTTGGGGAAGGAGGGGAATAAAATCCGATGGGGGTAAGGGAGCAGGTGATGATGCAGGGTCGAGGGAATCTACAGGAGGGGGAGACGGTGTTTGCACAAGTGGAGAGGGGGTCGTGGGAAGAGGTTTTGGCGGTGGTGCTGGAGATGCGGGTGCAACGGAGGTGCAAGTATGATCGAAGGGGGTGACGGGGCTGGGAGGTTTGTCGAGGTGGCAGTGGTAGCGGGAGGGGTGCTGAAGGTGTGGGGGTGGCAGCGGGAGGAAATGGTGGCGTTGGGGCTGGGGATTTCACTAGGGCTGCGGGTATGGCGAGGAGGGGGGTTGGCAGTGGTGCTGTGGAAGGGTAGGGGAGGTAGTGGGGAAGGTAGGGGGTTTACCTGGCAAGGATGATGAGGTGTCGAGATGATCAGGGATGGTGAAATGACTGATTCTGAATGGTGAAATGAGTGATTCTGAAGGTGTTATCAGATATGCGATGTGCTGAACAACAAGCATTTCATCATTAACGCTCATTTTTTCTCATTTTTTCTTCTTGGAAAATCTTGACAGTGTCTTCAGTGGTGGAAGACTTTGCAGTTTTTTTTGGGAGCAATTTTGGCGACGCTTAATGTCTTAAAATTAGCAACCAAAACCTGTACTTTTTATTGGAAGTCAAGCCCATCATCTCTTTGTTGTAGGCATCGTCGGTTCATCGTTTACATTTCGACAAATGATAGTCTTTCATCGCATACCGGCGTGAACATCTGGAGAATCATCAGATCGTGAGGACGATCTGTAGGCCATGCTCTGATACCATGTGATGTAGATCGAAAACTCGCAGCGGTGGAAAAATAAATTTGCTAGTGGAATTTTCAGTGGAGAAGAAATTGGAAGGAAGGAGAGAAGGTGTGTCGGTTGCGCGATAATCAGGGAAGAAAAGCGCGTAGATCACCTCGAGGGAGAAGGATAGAGAGAGAGAGAGATAAAATCTCAATTTTAGTTGCAACTTGAACTTCAACTGTCTAAAACAATTGCCTACCATCCCATTTATATTGGAGGGGTGGGGTTACACAATATAAATAAAATTCAAATTCAAATTGACTGTAATTGATTTGAATCAAAGTTTAAATCTACCTTATCGTAATTGACTCTAATTTTAAATTCAAAATTCAAATTGAAAACTGACTAACTAGTTTGAGATCACATGCGAACTCTTTTATTTAAATAAAATTATAACGACTCGATTAATCATAAAAATAATTAGACTTTAATTAACGAATAACATAAATACGTAAAGCCCTATTTATTAATTTCACGTATGTATTATGAAAGACTTAATTTAAAAGATTTTTTATCAGTTGTGCCCCTCTGAGATATCAGAATTTCAATTATGCCCCTTACTTTTTGGGAATATCAGTGGTACTGTTGATTTCTTGATGATCTATCAATTGTGTCACTCGGGTTAGTGACCGTCCATAACCGATGTCAACTTTGAGGACACAAATGAAATTAAATTTAAAAAAAAAGCTCTGAAAAGTCTCATGCATCCTCTTCCTCCTCCTCCTCCCCATCTTCTTCCTCTTCCTCCCCTCTCTTCCTCCTCCCCAGCTCGTCCCTTCGCCCCCGCTCCTCATCCGCCCCGAGCTCTCCTGCAACCTCCCCCAAGCCTCCCCCATTTCAATTGGAGGAATTCCATCACATCACAACAAATATATAGACTAAGTAATATCGTCAGGAAGCGATTTGTTGCGTCGATTTGTATCTGCTGGAATTCCTCGGGAGACTAAACTCCTCTTTTCTGGAAATTTATAGTTTTCAAAGTAATCTCCATCTTCTTTACCTAATTGAAGCCCCATTCAATTTTATTATCAGGTTATATTGGATCAGTTTATAAAGGGTTTGCCTCCTCCACTTTGAGCTTTGAAGTTCGAGCTTCAAGTGTGTGCCACCGTCATCTGACGGAATTGCCTTTGCCTCTATGGTTGCTCCACAAAATGCTAACTAAAAGTTGAATAAAGGTAAGCTTGTTTCTTCCTTTCCAATTCAATAGATTGCTCCATGCATCACATACCTGTCGATCAGGGAAGACGTTACCCAACATCTTGTGTTATCAAATAGCATCAATTGTTTGAAGCTCCCATAAGATCCTACGATCCTTACTTGAGGTTCTATTCAGAGTTGTTGAATTACATCTTATGTATTGTCTCTTAGGTTAATTATAAAAAGGTCCTCAACTATGCATTGATTCTCAATTACGGGCCTCATTTCCAAATATAACAAAGATGGGGGCTTAACTTTCGATTTTGAGGTTTAATGTTGATGGAAAAGGGTCCTGGAAGCTTATGTAAACATGTATTTAAGATAAAAAATAAGATCACATACATCTTTGTTGCATTAGAAAAATGGGATTCCTAATTAAAAAGTGACATATAATTCATGCCTATTTTTTATGTGCTTGTGAAAACAATACTTTTAAATTGATCCATGTGATTGGATTACATATAATTCAGGCCTATTGTTTATGTGCTTGTGAAAACAATACTTTTAAATTGATCCATGTGATTAGATTCTTTAAACTATAAACACAATATAAATTATCAGTTTTAATCTTGGTATCAGTAATACTAATAATATAATTGATCTGATTATTTAATTTTTAATAAGGGTTGCCACCCTTATTTAGAATGGGTGGTTACGAGAGCAGTCCTTTTTATTACAGGTACTGAAAATAGAAAAGAGGGTCCTCCTAACCGCAACGACAGTTTATATTTTAAAAAAGAGGAGAGGCCATTGGGTGAGACGACTCCCCATACCCACTCACTCCATTGCTGCGGAGACGAGGGCGGAGAGAGGTGGGGGAGTTGATCGCCCACCCTCATCCCTCTCGCCCCCACTCTCTCGCCGATCTCGCGCCACCGATGCCAATGGGGATCTCGGCCGAGAGCGGGAGAGCGGAGGGCTGGCTCTACATCATCGGATCAAATCGCTTCGGCCTTCAGCATCCCAAGAAGCGCTACTTCGTCCTCGAGGACAACGTTCTTAATTGCTTCAAGTCCGTCCCCACGTCCAGCAAAGAGGTCGTGCCATCACTCTCCCGCATCGTTAATGGATGATGTGCCCTAATTTGATCGATATGCGATATATCAGGGTCCCAGAAGAAGTGCGCTAATCGATTCATGCATTCGCGTCGCGGACAATGGAAGAGAGAACATTCATAAAAATGTATTATATCATATTGCACCTCCACTTGTGTTTTTCAAGTAAATTGCATACGAGTCCATGAATTATGCAGCTGACTTCAATGGTATACCCAAACTTTAAAAATAGGTTCCAATAAAGTACACCCCCTCCCCCTTAAGATTTGTTACAAAATGGTTTTGAACTAATGTACCATATTGAGACAAATCTTAAAGATCTGGTATTACATTGCTATCTTTTTTCGTTCAGCCACGGTATTGAAACTGAGTGTATAGTTCAAAATCTTTTGAGTATTTCACTCTGTTTTCTTTGATGATCCTTATTCCTACTTTTTCAGCATATCTTTTTGCTTTTAAGCCATGATTAATTGCTTGTACTTTTGCAGCTCTTTTTCATTTTTACTGTGTACAATGCGTCAAACAATCCTTACCAGCTTAAGGTAGTTCCATTTATCTATATATGTATCCATTTGTGTATGCATTTTCTATTCTTGTATATTTATAAGCATTTTAGCAGTGACGTTAAGATTTGTAATGATAAGAAGTTGTTTGTAATTGTAGCTAGGGGCAAGAAGCTCTGAAGAGGCAGCTGGTTGGATACATTCTTTGATGAATGCTGCAGTCAAGGTGTCTACAATGGAACGCACCTATCAACTACTTACTAGCATCTTTGTACATCAAATATTAGTTTTCTTTTTTGAATCTGTAGGCAGAGACCCCAAGGCGTGAAGAACATCTAATGCTTTTCTCCCAACAAAAGAGAAACTCATTCAGGTCCATTTATTTCTGCCCAATCTTAGGATACCTCACCTAATAAAGCAACGCAGAATTTTCTATCAACAAAACGGGAATTATGATACTTCCAATGAATTATCCTAATTCCGTTGTTGGGAAATTTCTCTTTTCTCATTGTTTTATCTCTTTAATGGATACCTCTATTTCTTGTGTCAACTCTCCCACCTTTAACAACATGCATTATGTGACAGGTTGAGCCGGAAAAGGCGTCCGAGTAATACGCAATCTGGAGGTATTTGCTTTCTTTTATCTTTATCTCAGGGGTGGGAGCTGTTGCACCATCTAGACAAAGTCGTATGGACCCTGCCAGTTATTTTAGTCCTAATTGTTAATTGTTAATAATATGTCTATGAGTTTTCCCTCTAGTGCAATGTGGTAATTAGGGGTGCACATGGATCGGATAAAATATGTCATCCGATTAATCCGATGTTATTGGATTGGATCGATTTGGATTTATAAATCTAATGGATCGGATCGGATTGAATTTTTGCAATTTCATTCATTTATGGACTGGTCGGATTACTGTCAAAATCCAATTTGATCCAATTTATTAATAAATAAATACTATATAATAATTCATTTGTTCTCGTTTGAATTTTACATATTTAATTTTATTTGAAATATGAAAATATCCAAGCCACTCTCTTTATAGTTTAAATCCATTTCAATCCAAGTTTTACCCTTCCCTAGTTGCTGGAGACCCCTTTACCTCATCCCACTGGTTGGTTTAAAACAAACAATATCTACATGTAGTGCTCTTCGACTCCTTCCAATTTTTGAAATGAAATACCCTTAAAAAAACCTAAACCTAAACCCACCTTCAGGCCCTTCCGAACGAAACACACACCGAAGCTGCACACTCTCCAACCCCGGGTGCACACATCTCTGCTAGCCCTAACCGTGTGCATCTTAAGATTCTTAACCATCTCCCTCACGCGTGCGTAGACATACCTCCCTCGCAACGCACAACCAGACATCGTCCTCAGCTCTCATAGACCTCCCTCGTACACGAGCAATGAGACCTAGTCCCCAATCGGCTACGGTCTTCATCCTCAGACGTACCCAGTGACGGAGAGAGGGGGGGGGCGGGTGGGGGCTTAGCCCCCCTAGCTCTCAATCAAAGTTCATATTTATATTTAATATATGGTATTATATATAATCTAAATACATTATTTAATAGTTAAAATATACATGTTAGGTATAATAGCCCCCCATATCTCAACAAAAAAATCAATATATATATATATATGATCTAATTACAACAATTAATCGTTAACATTACATGATGTGCATAATCGAATACTAACACATATGTATATGTCCATCATCGTACCCGTTTATAAATCGTCATGGATTAGTTTTTATTTAGCACATATGGTATAGATAACGATCTTTCTTTTTTTTCTTTGCATATACAGATATGGATGGATACCTCTTTCATTTTTAAGATCTTAAAACGGATATGATTGCATATTTTTCTAGTATATACATAGAGATTAATGGGGCTGCCCCATGGCTGCCCCGCGCCGTTTTCGGCGCTTTTTTTATTTTTTTTTTCAAAAAATATCACCATGTATATTCATCCCTATATCCCTCCTATATGCCATTCAAATTTCGCCAGAAACAGAGACTCATACGGTCTCCATCCGGATAGTCATTTTTTAACGGTAACATGGTTTTGTAAATCGACACCATCTCGATGGAGGCCGTAGGAGTCTATGTTTCTGACGAAATTCGATGGCATATAGGAGGGATATAGGGATGAATATACATGGCGATATTTTTCAAAAAATAAAAATAAAAATGCTGAAAATGGCGCGGGGGCAGCCCCATTAAACTCATATACATATGGGTTTAATGTGGTTGCCCATAAGGGGAAGCTAACTTGGCTCCCCTGTTCCTTTTCCCCATTTTTTTTATTTTTTTTAAATTTCTTCCGTGAATATTCATCACTATATTCCTATATTATGCTACTAAAAATTCGTGAGAAACAGTGACTCCTACAGCCTCCATCCAGACAGTCATTTTTTACGGTAACAGAATTGCTAAAAACTAACCCGTCTGGATAGATGCCGTAGGAGTCTCTGTTTCATACGAAATTTTAATAGCATAATATAGAGATATATTGATGAAAATCCACGGAAGAAATTTTCAAAAAAAAAATAAAAAATGGGGAAAATGGGGCGGAGGGAGCCAAGTTAGCTCCCTCAAGGGGGCAGCCCCATTTTACCCTATACGTATATGGAGACATGCATATTTATATCTGCATGTTTGCAACCCTATTTTTATCTGCATCGATTTTAAAATAGTATGCGGATACATGTACACATCAAAATACGTATAACACATATGATAAGGTATTGGTAGACATTTATATATTTTTTTCATCCATATAAGTAAAAAGTATTGTATAGTGTTACTTGTTTGAACATATTAAATTTAATGACATTACTTAATAGAGTTTAAAGGGGCTGCTCCCGCGTCGTTTTCAGCGTTTTTTTATTTTTTTTGAAAAATATCGCCATGTATATTCCTACCTATATCCTTCCTATATGTCATTCGAATTTCATCAGAAACAGAGACTCCTACGGCCTCATCGAGATGGTGTCGATTTAAAAAATCCTGTTACCGTTAAAAAATGACTGTCTGGATGGAGGCCGTAGGAGTCTCTGTTTCTGACAAAATTCAAATGGCATATAGAAGGGATATAGGGATGAATATATATGCGATATTTTTAAAAAAAAATAAAAAAAATGCCGAAAACGGTACGGAGGCAGCCCCATTAATCTCTACTTAATATCACATTAATAAATATGTATTTCAGTGATATGAGGAGTTTTGTAGGGATCTTTTTGTCAATACGATGTTTATAAATATTATTTATGTTCGATTATAAGTTTATATGGGTATTTTTTGTAAAAAAATACTTTCCCAATATTAGTTTCAATCAATTACGAAATTATTGGAAGCTCGCCTTATAGATTGAGTTTGTTTCCACACACCCAACCTCATAAATTAAAACTTCCGTTAATATCTACATATCCTCCAAATTTCTCTCAAATCTGATATCATTTCCTATTTTATCTTAGTGGTTAAAAGTCCAATAAATATTTAAGCAACTTAAATCTTATTTAAAAGAGAACCAGACTCTTTACCATTGATATAAAATAGCAAATGATCGTGGATTTGAGCGAAAATCGAAGGATATGTATAACATTATTCGAAGATTTATAGGTTGGATTTTAAGAAACAAATTTCAACAAAATAGCTTTTGTAACTCACATTACAATAGAGGAGCCCCTCCCAAAATACTAACAACTAAAATGACAAGGTAAATTAGATAAATAATTTGCCCCCTCCCCACCCCACCTCCAAATAATTTAGCCCCCCCAAGAAGAATTTTCTGGCTTCGTCTCCTCGTCCCCATCCGCGTGCATTTGTAACTAGACCTCCCTTGCACATGTGTAACCAGACTTCATCTTTAGCTCTCCCAAAACACTATCACATATGCGTAGCCAGGCATCTCAAGTGCCTCCCTCCTGCACTGTGTAGTCGTGGATGGTCCTCGTAACATATCTCCCCCACGCACAACCCCTCTCCAACACCACGCAGCCAAGTAGGTTAATTGCAACTTAGTTGCAACTCCTATTTGATATACCAAACTTGCAATTTTGTTCAAAGTCAACATGATGTTTCTACTGTTTCTACATATTACAGGCATGTTGTTTATATTTAATTATATAATGATTGTTAGTAATAAATCCATAACAAGCATATATTCTTTTGTTTTCCAAAAATCAACTATCATTTTCTTTATTTATCCATACTCTCAATTTGAGAACCACAAGTCAATCGTGAAATTCTAGTATTCCAGAAACTTAATCATAACTTATTAAGTAATAATATGTGAGCATTAAAAATCTAATCCAATCTGTAATCTAGTGAATTGAATTGGATTTGCATGTTTAATGGATTGGACCGAAAAATAAAAAATTCGTTAAGTGTGGTTTGGACAGATTAAGCTAAAATCTGATCCACGTGCACCCCTAGTGGTAATGCAATTGTGCTTGTTCTTCTAATTAGCTGTTTACTTTTGACCATTTTTCACCTCATAATTCTTATCTTTTTTGATGTTATTATTGCTGATAGATTGGACCTCTTTTGCACCCAATAGTTCCGGTCAATTATCAACTGATGTTGTAGCTCCTTCCGTATGGGCAATTATTGGATGCAAGAATGGTAAATGTATTTCATTTTGGCATTAAAATTGCATGGATTTTTTCTCATGGATGCCCTTGGTGCAATGGTAAGCGTTGCCACCTTGTGCCTCCGTGGCCATGTGTTTGAGTTGTAGTAACACTAACAGCCTTGAAAAGAAATGCAATGGGAGGCTGGGCGTGGTAGACACAATTTTGATCTAACCATACCCCAAGCCAAAACCCATTAGTGGGAGCTTGTGCACCGGGCTGCCCATTATATTCACTTGCCAGGATATTACCTAATTCCGTAATATATATCAGGGTTGCGGCTGTTTAAGGAAGAAAAAGGCAGCGATCTCATGGTCGAGGTATGATTTTAGTTGAAGTTTTGTATGGTTATTCAGATGGTTATAATTAAGAGTCACCTGAAGACATTATCTTTTCAGAACTGTGATGATAATCCAGCAGTAATGGCAGTATGTGTAGTTGACGCGGCTCCAGAGGCCATTTTTGATACTATTATGTCTCTAGGTTCATCAAGAACACAGTATGGCATTCTTCAAGATTTCATTGCCAAATTTCTAGTCTATCTCATTGCACATCTCGAATCGCTAGTATATCTTATAATTATGCATGTATGTTTCATTCCAATGCTAGTGCCATTTAATGTTATCTGAATTTTCAGAATGAGTAAGACAGGGGGCATACTATTTCTATGTGTAGCAATGCATACCATAATTCTATCTCCTATTTCTTTCTCTTTTGTAATTTTAGTTTTTTGTAGGTGGGACTTCTGTTTTGCTCATGGTAAGGTCATTGAGCATTTGGATGGTCATACTGACATTATTCACGAGAAACTCAGAGGGGATTGGCTTCCACGGTCAGTGTTATTTTTTCCCAATATGGAACATTCTCTATCAGACATGGAGTTATTTAGTTCTAAATACACAGAGATTTACAATTCAGCGGGATGCGACGGCGAGACCTCTTGTTGCGGCGCTATTGGCGCAGAGAGGATGATGGAACATATGGTAATTACAGTAGTGGACAAAACAAATAACTTATTTAATCATGTACTTTCCCTTTTTGGTGTTTAATTATCGTCTCATTTTCTATGTTGTCCAGTGATATTATACCATTCAATCTTCCATGAACAATGCCGAATTGAGAGTGGCTATATTCGGGCCTTCCTCAAAAGTAATGTATGCTTGGGATATGCAATATTGTTTCTTAGTTCTGCCAACTAAATTGGCAGTGGTTGATCAACTGATCGCTATAGGTCTTGACTTCTCTTGCAGGTGGAGGATATGTCATATCTCCTGTGAATCAAGGAAAGCAATCTGTTGTGAAGCACATGCTTGCCATTGACTGGAAAACATGGAAATCATATATATTTATTTCATCATCTAGACATATAACAGAGCGGATGCTGGGTAGAGTTGCAGGTTGTTTTTCTGTCCCTGAGAAGCTGATGGTCTATTTTAGTGATTTCACTCATGATTATCCTAAACATGCTAATTTCTCATTCTGTTTCCAGCACTAAGAGAACTGTTTAGAGCTAAACTTGCAAACTATTCAGTCACTGGTTTTCCTTCGGAAGATATAACAAGGGATTTTGGAACGACACATATTGAGAAGGAAGAAGTCATCAAGGAGGAGGTTCATATAGGAGATGAAAATATCTTAACTGTGAATGGAAATGAAATGCGGAGGTTGGATGATTCTCGCATAAGAGTTGTAAGTAGTGACGGACCTTTTCTCCAGCTACATGATGTGGCAGATGAATTCTTTGATGTTCCCGAGCAAAATGGAGGTGATGATTCAGAACTGGAATTGTCTTCTGATCCTTGCCTATTCTCACTGGTGAGAACATGTCTTGAACCTTTTTTTTAACTTTTTCTATAAATTCACGGAAGAGAGATCAAGAACATGCACTGTTGCTTACTATGACTTTCTTTTTGGTATACTTGTTAGAAATAGTGGTAATCAACAAATGAGCGAGCGATCAAAGCATGTTGAGAGGAATGAATAAGTTGCATTACCATTAACCCTAGAGCTCTCTTATATAGGAGAAAAGCTCTATGGGTAATTTACATAAAGAGGACAAACAAAAACTACATAATAAAGTTACTCTAACACTCCCCCTCAAGCTGGAGCATATATATCCAACATGCTCAGCTTGGAACAACAAAGATGAAATGGACCCCTAGCAAGGGCCTTGGTGAACATGTCTGCAACCTGTTCTCCTGATGATATATGAGAGGTTGAAATAAGCCCTTTTTGAATTAAGTCCCGTGTATAATGGCAATCCACTTCAATGTGCTTCGTCCTCTCATGGAAGCTGGGATTATTGGCTATGAACAAGGCTGCTTGATTATCACATTTCAGATGCATGGGAAGAGGAACATCAATAGTTAAATCAGTTAAAACGGATTTAACCCACATCATCTCAGCACTACCTTGGGACATTGCCCTATATTCTGACTCTGCACTAGATCGAGCCACTACAGTTTGCTTCTTACTCTTCCAAGCTACTGGTGAGCTGCCAACAAATACAATAAAGCCTGAAGTTGACTTTCTATCATTAGGACACCCGGCATAGTCTGCATCAGCATAACCTGTGACGGATATTGAGGTATCTCTTCTAAACAGAAGACCAGTACCCGGAGACGACTTCAGGTATCTCAAGATCATAAAAACAGCATTCATGTGAGCCTGCCTGGGTTGCTCCATGAATTGGCTTACCCTATTAACTGCAAAGGCTATATCCGGTCGGGTAATAGTGACATACAAGAGCTTTCCCACTAGCTCTCTATATCGTCTCTTGTCTACCTCCTCAGAGTCATCATCATAAAGTTTGACATTAGAATCCATAGGAGTAGCAGCTGGTCTACATCCTGCCATACCTGTCTCAAATAAGAGATCCGTAACATACTTCTTTTGTGTCATTACCATACCTTGCTTGTTCCGTGCAAACTCCAGCCCCAAAAAATAGCGAAGTGTACCCAAATCCTTCATAACGAACTGCTCGCCAAGAAACTCCTTGGCTGCTTGAATGCCCTGCTCATTACTGCCTGTAATAACAATATCATCAACATACACTAAGATGATCACAGTACCTCGCTGATCTCTCTTTACAAAGAGAGTATGATCTGCTGTAGATCTGACGAAGCCCTTCTGTTCAATCAACTCTGAGAGCTTCTAAAACCAAGCCCGTGGACTCTACTTCAGGCCATATATGACCTTATGGAGACGGCACACCATACTGGACTCCCCCTCAGCAGCAAACCCTGGCGGCTGCTGCATATAGACCTCTTCCTGCAAGTCACCATACAAGAAGGCGTTCGTGACATCAAGCTGAAATAGGGGCCAGTCTCGGACAACAGCAACTGCAATGAGAATCCGTAAGGTAGAATGACGGGCTACTGGAGAAAACGTCTCCTGATAATCCACCCCATATGTTTGGGTGAACCCACGAGCAACCAACTTGGCTTTGTATCTATCAACCGTACCATCTGCCCGATGCTTAACAGTAAAAACCCATTTGCTTCCAACAATGGACGCACCTGGTGGAGGATGCACAATACTCCACGTACCACGTGACTGCAACGCCGCCATTTCCTCTTCCATGCTAAACGCCATGGGCTGCTCTGTAGGGCCTCCTGATAAGATCGTGGAATGTGTACTGCCGATAACCTAACCACAAAGTTGCGAAAGTCCGGGGACAAACGCTCCAATGACGCCTGAGAGCAAAAATCCATCCCATATTTGGGATTCATCGTCCGAGCACGCTTCTGCCGTCTATGAGCAATAGGGATATGTAGGTCATCGACAGAAGGAATGACAGTATCATCAATAGCCTGTACATCAGTACCCTGTACATCCATCTGCACATTCAAATCACCTGTGCCATCAATAGAACTCAAATGATCAGTACATACCTCAGGCGTGCTGGATGATGGAGGAGGCACATGAGCAGAGGGCCGTCGCTGATAGACCTGAGGATAATGAACAGTAGCTGGTGGTGGCGGCGGTGGTGGTGGTGGTGTAGGCTGTGGTAGTGGTGGAGTAGGCTGTGGTGGTAGATGAGAGCATGGAACAGATGGAGGTGGAGGCAGCATATAGATGTCGTCTCCTTCCTCTGAGTGAGTGAGTCTGTCACCTGTAGGAGAAAAATACATAATGGACTCAAAGAAGGTGACATCTGCACTGACGTAGTACGTTCGTTTAACTGGATCAAAACACCGATATCCCTTCTGGGTTTTGGAATAACCCATAAACACACATTTGACAGCTCTGGGAGAGAGCTTGTCAAGACCAGGAGAAAAACAATGAACAAATGCAACAGATCCAAAAACACGTGGTGTTAGGGAGAAAAGATCCTTCTCGGGAAACGCAGTCAAGAACGGAATCTTCTCCCCTAACACTGTCGAAGGCATACGGTTAAGAAGATAACAGGCAGTTAGAACCGCATCCCCCCAATAGGAGTGAGGGGCACGGCTCTGAATCAAAAGGGTTCTGGTCATATCCAACAAATGACGATGCTTCCGTTCAGCCACCCTATTCTGTTGGGAGGTATAGGCACACGACGTCTGATGCACAATCCCATGAGACATAAGAAATTTGGAAAGTTGGGTACTACACAATTCTAGAGCATTGTCAGACCGTATGTACTTCACTTTAGCAGAGAAAATATTTTTTATTTCAATAATAAAAGCTTGAATAATATGACCAGCATCAGATTTATTTTTAAGAAGAAAGACCCAAGATAGTCTAGAGAAATCATCGACAGCAACAAGATAAAACCTGTGCCCTTGAAGATCAGGGACACGACTGGGACCCCAAATATCAAAGTGAAGTAACTCGAACAGACCATGACGACTCGGACCTGGACGACTCTGGAACGACGACCGGTGATGTTTCCCAAGCTGACATGCCTCGCATTGAAAAGTAGACCTGGGAGAAATCTGGGGAAGGATATGGACCATCTTTTGCAACGGAAGATGACCAAAGCGGAGATGCCATGTGTAAGGTGAGACAGATCCAGCACGAACAGAAGAGACACCATCGTAAGGAGACTGTACCAGTCTATAGAGACCCCCTTGCTCACGGCCAGTTCCAATCACTCTGCCCGTTAGGATGTCCTGAAACACAAGAGCAGATGGGTCAAATATGGCACGACAATGTAAATCTTTAGTGATTTGACTAATCGACAGTAAATTCATTGAAAAATCCGGAGCGTAAAGAACATTCTAAAGCCGTATCGCAGGGGTCAACTGACCCCTCCCCCTGACCAGTAATGGGAGAGTGTGTCCCATCAGCTATCACCACAGATCGTCCAGTCTGAGTAGGATTAAAAGCATCCAATTACTTTTTATCCCCACATAAATGATGAGATGCTCCTGAATCCATGATCCATTCTGATAGATCTGAGCTGTAACAACTAGTGAGAGCATATGCTGTACCTGACGTGGATGCTGATGCGGAACCTGCTATCTCTGAAGATCCTGATGTACTAGCTTGCCCTTGATCTGGCATGATCGCTCTAAGTCTCGCCACAAACTCCTCGAATCTCTGATCTGGTAGATGGCAAGGACCCCCATCCTGCTGTGTCTGCTCCGCCACACATGCTGTAGTAGGAGGAAACCCATGCTTAGAATATCATGTTTCCTCAGTGTGCCCAGGCCTGCGACAATAAGTGCACGGTTGTCGAGGAGGTCTGTATACTCCTCCTCTTCTACGACCGCCTCTTCCTCGAAACTGTGAAGATCCTCCTCTGCCACGGGATGCTACCATGGCTGATGACATCTGAGATCCACCCTGAGATATGGAGAGTTTGCTCAACCTGCGATAGGCCTCTTCCATAGGAGGGATGGTAGCATCGGTAAGAATCTGTGCTCTGGCGGCGTCATATTCCTGATCAAGGGCGGCGAGAAACACCCCTGTCATCACTGAATCCCTGTAGGCCTTCAACTGCTCCGGTGTGGCTGTCAATGGGATGTACCCGTGAAGCTTCTCAAACATACCCCTTAGAGAGGTATACAGGGTATGAAGAGGACGGCCGTTCTGTTTCACCGTAAAGATGTCGTGCTGAAGTTGTAAGATCTTGGACTCGTTCTTCGCCGGAGAATATGTGGCAGCGAGTATGTCCCACATAGCCTTCGCAGTGGGTTGACTCAGAATGTCGTTGGCTATCTCCATGGATACGGTACCTGATAGCCATACACGTGCATATGCATCATCAGCCTCCCATGAGGCGTTAACCCCAGTCTTGTCCACAGGTTCCTCTTGTGTGAGGATATGCTTCTTGCCATTGCACTGCATAAGACTCATGAACTGCATGGCCCACAGTTCATAGTTCATACCATCCATCTTTACAACGGGTGCTGGACCTTTGAAGGCACCCAGAGATGGAAAATCTACCTTGTTGTCTGACATGACGACAACAATAACCTGTAACTGGGGTTACACTATTAGACGACAGCGTCTACTTGTACATAGACTCAAAGCGGTCACACACACAAAGCATGTGCATTCAAGAGAGTACAGCTAGGGCATACGCACATGACTTGCGTGCATACACACATAACTTGCGTGCACTACAGGAACGTGCGCAGATGCTGCAGAGGCGCAGATGCTTTGGCGCTTGGCTTTGGCGCTTGTGGCGCTTGGCTTTGGCGCAGATGCGCAGAACACGCTACAGGCACTTGGCTTTGGCGCAGATGCTGCAGATGCGCAGATGAGGTCGCATCGCTCTCTACAGGCGATAGGGCTCCGGGCTCCAGGCGATAGGGCTCGTGGCTCCTGGGCGATGAGCGCGATAGGGCGAAAGCGATGTGGCTCCTTCGCAAGAACTGCACAGGAACAATGGCACAAGCGATAGGACCGATGGCGCAGGCGATAGGGCGATAGCGATGGGGCTCCTTCGCAAAAAACTGCGCAGGAACGATGGCGCAGGCGATAGCGCGATAGGACCGGTGTCCTCTCGATCGAGACGCTACACACGTCGATTGAGAGACGTGCGAGCAGCGGCGCAGCCGCGCGTGCGGCGGCGTAGGAGGCGGCGCCGATCAAGAGGGAAGAAGAGAGAGAAAGGGCGGCGGGTGGGGTAGGGTTAGGGTTAGGTTTCAAAACTCCGGCCTAGGACCGTCGCTCTGATACCATGTTGAGAGGAATGAATAAGTTGCATTACCATTAACCCTAGAGCTCTCTTATATAGGAGAAAAGCTCTATGGGTAATTTACATAAAGAGGACAAACAAAAACTACATAATAAAGTTACTCTAACAAAGCAATCAACGATACAGACAAATTTATGGAAAAAACTTCCATTCAAAGTAGAATCGAAAAACCCATGGGCAAGGAGATACCATTATACAAGGAACAATGCAAAGAAGAAAATAACTCCTGGAATTCTAAGAGATGACTATACGTAGGTCTCAACTTCATGCCTAACCCAATATGTAAACATAGGTGGTATGTTCTTAATTGGCTCCATAAATGGATCTAAAACCCATAATAGATTATTTATATTATGGTATTTGTTGAGTTCATTCTTATATGGGTAAACGGATCTTTGTATGAGAGACTGTTTACCATCCTTCTCTATATATTGTACTCATCCCTCATTGAAACTAAACCATTATCTATCGATTGCAAAGAGGCAGGTTCTTTCAAAAATGATTTCTTCAAGAAGGTTTGTAACTCCATGATGGTATCCTTTATCAAGACAGGTTCTCTGGATGCTCCAAGCATCATAGGATCGTTCACCAACAAATTCGTAGCCTTTAGACTTTGATTATCTCTCATAAACATTTAATTAGACACATTGCATTCAATATGAATAGCAGTTCAACATAAAGAACGTAAATCAGGGCAACTATCCTAGGTGCTACAGGCAACCACAAGCTTCAACGGAGCTAGAAAAATGTTGCCCTCACTCCTCCTAAACTCTTTGGACTATTTATTGTCTAGAACACAACAACCCTCTTTGTCCAGGGAAAATTGCACGAATGCAACCCAAAAAACAACAACCAAGGGAGATAACACCCTCGGTAGATCTTGCAAAAGAACAATAGCCCAAACACAACAGCCCTTTGTGGCTATTGTCGAACACTTGACGAACATTAATACACAACCTGAATTTATCATGCAAAAGAGGGGCAGAAAATGTCCCCAAGAATCGAGCTGCATGCCCACAACACTCAAGAGCACAAAGCTCACGCCAAGGGTTGTTCCCCCAACAACTAGGGAACTTACTTCACAATACCAATGGAGCTTGGATCAATTTTAGACGTAAAAAAATGCTATAGCAGCAACAACAACCTCCTACGAGTGGATTTAGAAATCAACCACAACTCCACAACACCGTGGAGTGTTTGTCATAACGTAAAATGGTGGATCGACAATGAGAGAAAACAAAAAAATCAACCATTAAAAAATCCAACATAGTGGATACCAATTTCCAACACCTCAAGCAGCAGAAGATGCAATCCTAGGCATGTATCCTCTAGCTACAAGCTGAACTTTGAATCTTTTGTCGTTCCCATCAGCATCATATTTGTTGTGTAGATCCATTTAGAGCCAACAAGATGAGCATCCTTAGGAGGATCAACAATATCCCAAGTATTATTTTTAACCAAGACATCCATTTCTTCCTTCATAGCATTGATCCATTTTGGATCCTTTTTGGCTTCATCAATATTTTTGGGAACATGATCAGCATCAAGAGAGGTAATAAAGCATTTGGAGAAGATATACACTTCATCCATGAGAAGATTGATGATGGTTTGTTGTGCCTTCCTTATTTGAAGTCTACTAATTAGGTTGCCGATCTCTTCACAAAGGGGCTGCCTACAATACAATTTGAGTTGAATGTAGGCAAATTGGACATGGTGGACATGTATGCCCAAGTTGAGAGGGGGTGTTGAGTTCATTCTTATATGGTTAAACGGATCTTTGAATGAGGGACTGCTTACCCATCATTCTCTATATATTGTACCGATCCCTCCTCATTGAAAAATCATCGTAGTGATGAGAGACCTAATCTCTAGTGATTGAGGGATTGAGAGCCTCCGTGGTTTTTCCCTCTCCGTAGGGTTTTCCATGTAAATCCTTGTCTCCATCTTTGTTTGTGCTTTATGCATTTGATTCTAACAGTATTCAAGGCATGAATCAACAAATTATCTCCTAGATTTGCATTCCCTCTAGATCTCCTAGGAAACTACACTTTTTGCCGTCAACATGTCTCTCACTGCCTTAGCATGCCAATCCGGTCCATATAGAATGTGAACTTCATTGCAGTCAGCAGTTTAGTCGCCATATATGTAGGATTCTCTGTTGTGTGAATCTTCTTCACTATGATCTCACATTCGATTGTGATAACACAAATGAAGTGGTATCTGATGTCAATTGTTCTCTTATAGTGCACTTGATCTTCTGTCGGATGTTTGCACTTTTGAAATTGCAATTGATTGTAATTGTCTGCTGTTTGGGGTTGATATTTGCAAATAGACCTTTCAACCGCATAGTCTTTGCCATACTCTTAGTTGTTGCCATATGTTTCGAGTCTCGACTCTTGTAAGCTCCCTCTACAACTGATTGCTCACATCTGGATGTCCACATTTCATGAATGCTTACAATGTTGCATCAAAATAGCCCTCCGGTGGCCTGAAATAGGTCAATTTCAGGATATGTGAAGTTTCAGCATAATGGAAAAGGCATTAGATAGAACAACGACCATTATAAATGACTATTTTGTGAAGCAAGGAGAGGATAAGGAACTTTGTGAAGCAGGGGAGACAACCCATCATTTCTTTTCTCCCCCTGCTCTAAACTGAAGTATGTGATGTCACACACACACAGGGCCGATCTTATGAGATGGGGTTTTGGTGAGATGGTAAGATGGGAGATTTTGGACCACTAGTTTCAACCAGGAGAGGGAAAGCCAGGAGAGAGAAGACAGAAACTAGTGGTCCTGAATCTCTCATCTCACAATCTCACGAAATCTCATCTCATAGGATCACTCCTCTATATATATTTTTGACGAAATCATCGAAGTCTTGCTAGTAGAACTTCAACATCTTATTTATTCTCAGCCTCTTCAATGGCTTCCATGTTTACTTTTTAATTATCATCTACATTATCTGAAGTGTGCAGACACTTCATCTTTGTATCTAAGCGTATATTCATACCTTCCAGAAAAATCATCAATAACGGTTAGCATATACCTACTTCTTCCCCCAAAGGGATCTAGACATGATCTATATATGCATGCACTTTATCTGATGCAGCCTTCATGCAATGTTCTCATGCATTAAGTCTCTACCTTATATGTTTCTCGAGAATGCAAAGTGTTGGGATAAAAATGAGACTTATCATAGAAAAGATCCTAGAGCTCTCTTATATAGGAGAAAAGCCATGGATTAATTACATAAGTAGTGAACAAAGAAAACGTAAAATATAAAACCTGATACTAAGAGATACAATTATTTCAACACTCCCCCTCAAGCTGGAGCATACATATCAATCATGCTCAGCTTGGAACAACACCTCTGAAATGGACCTCTAGCCAGGGCATTGGTGAAGATGTCTGTCGTCTGATCTCCTGTGGAAACATGATAGGTGGATATAAGACCTTTCTGGATCATGTCTCTAGTGTAGTGACAGTCCACTTCAATATGCTTGTCTGTTCATGAAAACCAGGATTATTGGCAATAAACAAAGCTTCTTGATTATCACATAAAAGCTTTATGGGAAGAGAAACCTTAACAGTAAGGTCGGTCAATACTGTTCTTACCCATATCATCTCTGCACATCCTTGTGTCATGGCCCTGTATTCAGATTCCGCACTAGATCTAGCCACCATTGTCTACTTCTTGCTTTTCCATGAAACCAGTGAGCTACCGATAAAAATAGCAAAGCCAGAAGTGGTCTTTCTGTTTTTGGGACAAACTTCATAATCTGCATCTGCACATGTTGTGACGTCAAGAGATGTATCCCTACTGAATAAAAGGCCTGAATCGGATGAAGTCTTCAAATACCTCAAGATCATATGGACAACATCCAAATGCACCTTCCTGGGCTGCTCCATGAACTGACTGACTTTGCTTACTGCAAAAACAATGTTCGGCCTGGTGATGGTAATGTATAAGAGCTTCCCAACAAGCTCTCTGTATCTTCTCCTGTCAACTTCCTCAGTGTCCTCATCATACAGTCTCATACTTGTATCCGTAGGAGTGGTAGCAGGTTTACACCCTATCATACCTGACTCAGAGAAAAGATCCATAACAAACTTCCTCTGAGTCATTAGAATGCCACACTGGTTCCTGTCGAATTCCAACCCAAGAAAGTAACGAAGATTGCCATGGTCCTTCGTCACAAACTGTTGATCTAGGAACTCCTTGGTAGTATGAATGCCCTGGTCATCATTTCCTGTAATGACAATATCATCCACATAAACGAGAATAGCCACAATACCTCTTTGTGTCCTCTGAACAAACAGTGAGTGGTCCTTAGTAGACCAAACAAACCCCTGTTGCTCTATCAACTCTGATAGCTTTTAGTACCAAGCTCTCGGACTCTACTTCAGGCCATAAATCGCCTTATGAAGTTTGCACACCTTCTGGGACTCCCCTCAGTAGCAAATCCTCGTTGTTGTTGTATGTATACTTCCTTCATGTAGATCTCCATAGAGAAATGCATTCTTCACATCAAGCTGGTATAGAGGCCAATCTCGCGCAACGACGACAGATGGAGGTGGAGGTGGTGATGGTAGTGGAGTTGGTGAAGATCGAGGAGCATCACAAGAGGCATGGGAAGAAGAAGATGGAGGTGGAGGAACCACAACATCCTCTCTAGAACCAGCATTAGACAACCTGTCACCTGTACGAGAGAAATACATAATTGACTCAAAAAATGTAGTGTCAGCACTCACATAGTATTTTCTTCCAACAGGATCAAAGCATCTATACCCCTTTTGGGTACGCGAATAACCAACGAAGATACATTTGACAGTTCTAGGGAGAGCTTGTCACGACCAGGAGCGAAGTCGTGAACAAAGGCTACCGATCCAAAAACTCTGGAAGTAAGAGAGAAGAGTTCTTTCTCGGGAAACACAATCAGGAAGGAAATCGTCTTTCCAAGAATAGTGGAAGACATGCGATTCACCAAGTGGTAAGCTGTGAGAACTGCATCTCCCCAGAAAGAATGAGGAGTACGACTGTGAATCAACAAGGTTCTTGTGACATCAAGAAGGTGCTGATGTTTACGTTCGGACACATCATTTTCCTGTGATGTATAATTGAAAGAAGTATGATGTATGATTAACCCGAAAATGTAGAGGGTCTAAATATGTCTCACACAAGGCGGAGACAAAGTCGCTGTGGCGACCGCACAAATCCTGGAATTCAAACAACAATTAACCCACAACAGAGATCAAACAATAAAAAGCGGTGCGGAGTTAAAATTTATTATAACTCTACAACAAGATGTGTATAGGTGCAAGTATGTGTAGAGGTCGAACACAGGGAACAAGCAGGATAGATCGGGGCAAAATGCTCAAGAATGAAAGTGATTGTGATGATTTGTCTATAAATGCTATTTTTTGTGGGTTTTTAATTTTATATTTTTTATTTAGTTTTTGATTTTATATTTTTATATTTTGAGTTTTGATTTACTGATTTTGTATTTTCTTTTTATGTTTTGTATTTTTGTATTTTCTCTTTCTTTTAATAAAGATGTAATATCTATATGGAATATATATACACTAGAGATAAGAGAGAGATGAAAATAGGGAAAAATAATCAAAATACAGGAAATAAAGTGTTTTTTGTGGTTATATATTTTTTTAATGTTTTGTGATTTTTTTAGATTTTTCCTATTTTTTTGGTATTTTTAAAGGCAATAATACTAGAAAACAATAAACAAAGTTGCTGGCCGAAATTAAAATGAGGATGAAAAATATCAATCAGAGTCCAAAATTTCTCATTTAATTTTAAATCAAAGATAATAAAATAGAGAAAATTTAGAGATAAAAATTAGTTTTTTAGCATTTTTGTGGAATTTTTACTATTTTTATGAAGGTTTTTGGGGTTTTTATAAATTTTAGGAGTTTTCTTTTGTGTTTTTTCGTGATTTTTGGTCTGGAGCTAAAACACACAGAAGCACATAAAATATATTTTTTTTGGAATTTTTCAAAAATGTTTTCTAATTTTTATGTATTTTCTAATGCAAACAGTGCTGAAAAGGCATGTTTTTGAATTTTTGTAAATAATAAAATGCAACAAAAATGCCAAACAAAAATATGACGTGAAAGTAGAATGCAACATGAGCTTAACTCTATTTTTGGGAGATTTTTGGTATTTTATAGATGCATGCGATAAATAGAGACAACAAAGAGAAATTACACTACTGACAGGGGCTTTTCTGTAAATACTTAAAAGTTCGAGGGCCAATGTGCAAATTTCCCACAAAAATTATAACTGAACGAAAAATACTTTGGACTGAAACTAAATACCCAAAGGCGCAAGGTTATAACTGCAAAATTGCCAGGGTCACGTACACGAAGCACATGACCTGACGATGACCTTTAACGTAAATACTGAGATCCTGGGGGCTTGAAGGCAAATTCTCCAAAAATATTAAGGATTTTATCACTTGTGCCCCTCCGAGATATTGCAATATCAGTTATGCCCCTATCTTTTTGGTAATATTAGTAGTGTCCCTCACTTCTTGCAAAATCTATCACTTGTACCCCTCGGGTTAGTTTCTGTCCATCCCAAACGTAAGACGGAGTTATCTTTAGGGATACATCAGGAATTAAATTTAAAAAATGGATTGAAATGTCATCTTCCTCCCTCCTCCTCCTCTGTCTTCTTCTTCCCTTCTCCTCCTCTCCCATCTTCTTCCTCTCCCACCTGTTGCTGCCCAGACCTCTCTCCACCCCTCCGCCCCGACCTCCCTCCACCCCTGCCGCCCCTCCGCCCCGACCTGCATGTCGAACGCCCGTTCGAATCCTGGAGCAGCAGCCTTGTGCGAGCTTGATGGTGTTGCTCCTCAACACCGAGCTGTTGAAGTCCCTGAGGACCTTCGCCGAGAACTCGTGGCTCGCCACCTTCCTCTGCTGCCGCCACTTCGTTCCGTCCACCCCCTGCCGCCCCTCCGCCCTGACCTCCCTCCCCCACCCCCTGCCGCCCATCCGCCCCGACCTCCCTCCCAACGCCGACCTCCCGCACCTCCTCCCAGCCCCGACCTCCCGCACCCCCTCCCAGCGCCGACCTCCCCGCACCCCCTCCCAGCCCCGACCTCCCGCACCCCCTCCCAGCCCCGACCTCCCGCACCCCCTCCCAGCCCGACCTCCCCCACCCCCTGCCGCCCGACCTCCCCCGCCCCTCCGCCCCGACCTCCCCCACCCCCTGTCGCCCCTCCGCCCGACCTCCCGCATCCCCCTCCCAGCCCGACCTCCACCACCCCCCTGTCGCCCCTCCGCTCGACCTCCCCCACCCCCTGCGGCCCCGACCTCCCCACCCCTGCTGCCCCTCAACCCCGACCTCCCCCACCCCTGCTGCCCCTCCACCCCTGCTGCCCCTCCACCCCGACCTTCCCCTGTCCCCTGCCCTCGCCTCTCCCTCCCCTTGAACGTGCCGCCCCCTCGCCTACCCCTCCTCCGACCCCCGCGCCTCCTCTGGCCCCTTCCGCCCTCCTCCTCCGCCTGAAACTGGAGTTGAGTTTTTTGTTAATTTTTGATAAATTTTGACTAATTGATTCATAAAAAGTCATCTAAAAATTCAATAAAATTCATCGTTTGATCCGTAATGAGTGATATGCCCGTGGAAATGTAAAAATTTTAGAGATTCGATGGATGCATGAAGGTGTTAGTAAGAGAGAGAAATTATGAAGAGAAGGAAGAAGAGCAAATGGAGGAGGAAGAAGATGAAGAAGGGTATGGACCATAATATCCTTCTTAACCACACCATGGTTTGAATAAACCATGGTTATTTTAATTTTTTGACGGTCAATCTGACAGAAGGGCATAACTGGTGACGGAGCAAGAAGTTAGGGGCACAACTGATATTATCAAAAAGATAGGGGTATAACTGATATTGCGATATCTCGAGGGCACAAATGATAAAATCCCAAAATATTATAACTGTACTAAAATATATCAAAAATTCAAGGGGGTCCTTGCAAAATAGCCACGCACCTCACGCGTGCGGGCACGTGAGGTGACGTGACCAATGACCTCTTCGTAAATATGTAAAGTCGGGGGGGCTACATGCAACGTTTCCAAAATAAAATACACGGCAGAGGAATGTTTATGGCTCTAATATTAAATACAAAATGTGCGGGGTAAGTTTCGTAAAATACCCACACAGGCGCTGACGGACAGCAGATATATCTTCACTAAGACACGTGTCGACGCCTCCTTGCGCGATACCCCTTCAGATCTGACGCATGGGATTAGATCTCTGCGAGGAGATCAACGGTCGACAAGTGCTGAATCCGATGGTGGCTGTAGCACGTCAAGAACAAGGGGTGATCGAGCGGCTCTTAAGCATGGAGGAAGAACGGCCAAAGAACACGGTCAGGGCGATTTTGGAGCGGCAAAATCTTGATGCTCAGAGCTGAATGTTCACGTTCGATGGCTGTACAAGCTTCCTGGGAGCCTCCTCGAGTGAATGGCTGCTTCAAAATGGCGGGTAGGACTGCCGGAGCACAGCCTCGACGTCGACGAAGGAGGGTGGCTCCAGGAAGGTCGGGCATCAACCAAAAACGACCCCAGATGGGATCCTTCGGGTTCTGGGACCTGCAAGGGAAGCACGAGAATCACAGTAAAAAGTCCCCCAGGACCTTCGAGGCCGGGGGGAAGCGTGGATGGCGCGGGAGGAGGCTCGCCAGAACAGGGGCTCCGGCGAGCTTCGATGGTTGATAGTAACACTACTTGTGTGATCAAAATACAGAATAAATATGTTAAATCAACCTGGGATTAACCCTAAAAACACTAAGCATGCGATAAAGGAAGACCTCGATGGCTGTAAAAAACCATGAAGTGGGACCTCACGACCAAGGTGGCCGGAGATGGGTGGAACGGCCGCCTCGGCCTTCGCCTGGGCCTCCCTCGCCGGCTGGAGGAGGTCTGTCACACCTCCAGTCCGGAGCACGATGCCAAGGAGCTCAGAAAAGGTCAAAGGAGGGTTCAAAGAGGAAGAGGAAGTGAAGGGTGCATTTTGAAAGAGTGGCGAACGCGACCCAAAGATCGAGAAAAATCAGAGGATTCAGCGGTCCAATCCCCAAAATTATCATAGGGTGTGTATAATGGATCAGTAGGGAGAAAATTGCAGAAGAAAGTATCATGAAAGGAGGAGCGAGGCGGCCTAGAAAAATCCGCAAAAGGGACAAAAACTAGGTCTGACAGGGTCCAGAGCTCGATCAGAGAGTTGACCGAGGTCAACCAACGGAGTCTTCTGGTTGGTCCACGTGGACCAACCAGAAAATTCCTTGCAAAAAAGAATTGTTAATTCAATTTAAAATAATAAGCGATTTTATTAATTTTTGGTTATTAAATGAAAAATGTTTATTATTTTATAAATTATTTTATTATGATTTTTATTTATTTTTTAGAGGTATAAAAATACAAGTTACCTTTTTAGGCCTATATAGGTATACATATCTATATATTTTATTTTTTTATTTTGTGAATTTTAATTCTGTTTATTTTATTAATTATTTTATAAAATTATAGAATATTTTTATACACTTAAATATATTTTTATTTTATTTTCTGAGGTATTTTGTATACTTAATAAAATAGAATTAATAGCTATGTAGGTATATATACAGGTATTATACATATGTATTATATATAAGTATTATTTTTGCATTTTATTTAGTATTTTATTCCTATTTTAATGTACATATATATTATAAATAATATTTGCAAAATTATAAAAATATAAAATTATAAAAATAATGAATAATAAATAAATTGAATATTTTAATCTGTACAAGTATACAATAGGGTTCCAAAACTCAACTTTCAAACCGTAGCTCCGCAAAATACGAAACCAACTCTATTAAATAGATTATTTAAAATTATATACAATTAAAGGTGATTTCGATGTATTTCGAATATTTTATTTGAGAGATACAGGTCTGGGAAGTTAGTATTTTGGAATCTTATTCAGATCATAACTTTTTATCTGTATAATATTTTGAGTGAAATCAATTTTGTATTTTTCTTTATTTAATTATCTACGACTTTCATGTACAAAGTTTCTTTATTTGGTATAAAAGTGGAACCAAAAATAGGTCCCAAATGAATAAAGAATGAATTAATAAAAGGTATTTTTATTGTATTTTGGCCCTTATCTCTCCCTACTTTATTCCTTTGTCGACCTAGTCATCAAGATGCCTAGGTCTCGAGGTTTCGGGTCATAAAATATTTACAATATTTTATTCTTTTTCTTTTCTTTTCTTTTCTTTATTCTATACTTTTGGCTTTAAAAACCGCATTTTTATACACTATTTACACAATGATGCGTGAATGTTAAAATGCCTAAATTAAGCCTATTTACACGCATTTACTAGGGTTTTTAAGGCCAAAATGATAGAATAAATATGATGAATCAGAGATTCATCAATGTACTATACCAAGGGACCTGAGAAATTCTGCTAAGCGTAAAGTAGAAAATTCCAAAGCATTATCAGTACAATTTGACATTAGCGGAGAAGATATTGTTAACTTCAATAAGAAAAGTCGTAATCATAGCACCTGCTTCAGACTTATGTTTTAACAAGAATACTCAAGAAAGTATCGAATAATCATCCACAACAACCATATAAAAACGATACCCCTGATGATTAGGAACAAGACTCGGACCCCAAATGTCAAAATGAAACAACTCGAAAGACCGATTACTATTACGACTCGGACGACTCGGAAAAGAGGAGCGATGATGTTTCCCAAGTTGACAAGTTTCACAGTTCCAAGGCAGTATGAGTAGATATTCGTGGGAGAACATGTATCATCTTTTGAAGAGGCAGGTGACTAAAGCAAAGATGCCACATGAAAGGAGAAACATTTTTGGAGGGAATAGAGCTACTGCAGCACAAGATGGAACAACAAGCTTATACAATCCTCTCTGTTCACAACCATGAATAATCATCCTGCCAGTTAGTATGTCCTGAAACACAAGAGAAGAGGGGTCAAGATGGCACGACAGTATAAATCTTTTGTAATTTGACTGATAGACAAAAGATTCATTTGAAAATCTGGAGCATGTAAGACGTTCTGAAGACGTATAGAAAGGGCTAAAACAATCTCCAACTGACCAACAATGGGTACCCGAACTCCATTGGCAATGATCACAGATTGCCCAGGAGGAATAAACCTGTAAGAGGTAAACTGCATCCGATCTTCACACATATGATGAGACACGACAGAGTCCATAATCCAATCCGTCACATCAGAACTGCTACTACTGGTAAGCACATAGGGAATACCTGAGGAACTGGATAATGCTCTAGCGCTGGCCGCTGCATCTGATGGGCCTGCAGTCTGATTCACAGGGGTGGTTACCATCTCTTGAAGTATTGAGACAAGAACATCAAAACGTGCATCTGTAGTAGGTACAGGTGAAGAGTCAGTCTGCTCAGCAACACGTGCAGATGCCGGATATCCATGCTTCTGAAAGCATGTCTCCTCCAAGTGACCAGGATGATGACAATAGGAACATGGATCACGCTGACGTCCTCCACCTCGACCTCAGGGGCCACATCCACGAAGCTGTGACGAGCTTCCGTGACCACGAGAAGCAGCCATAGCCGAGGACGTCGTCTGTAGCGTAGTGGTAGGCATAGTAGTAATCTTGCTCAGCCATTTGTAGACCTCCTCCATTGGTGGTATGTTCTCACCAGTCAAAAGTTGAGTACGAGCAGCATCATACTCTGAGTAAAGGGATGTCAAGAAAACTCCAGTCATAGTGGCATTCCGATACACCTGTTGTTGTTCCACACTGGTAGTAATAGGCATGAAACTGTGTAGTCGTTCAAACATGCCTCTCAGATGTGAGAAATAGGCGTGGAGAGGTCGACCATTCTGCTTGGCCGAGAAAATGTCAAACTGCAGTTGGAGGATCTTGCTTTCATTCTTCGCCTATCCGTAGGTAACAACCAATATATCCTACACGGCCTTTGCAATTGGCTGATTGACAATATCATTGGCAATCTCCGTGCTAAGTGTCCCAAGAGCCAGATACGAGCATAGGCATCATCTTGCTTCCATGATGCATTTGCCCCAGTTTTGTCCGTCGGCTCTGAGTTAGTCAAAATATGCTCCTTGTTGTGGCATTGCATTAGGGTACGAAACTGCATGGACCATAACTCGTAGTTGGTCCCATACATCTTCACGATAGGAGCCGGGCCCTTTAAGACACCGGAGGAGGAGAACACGTCACTCTTATTTTCAGACATTCTTTAATTGGCCAAGAAGTGGAACAAGTGGGGAACAAATCAAGTATAGACTTGTCTACAACACCATAGGAGGGATGAGATGTATTTGTAGACTTATACACTCATCCCTAATTCTTCGTTTGAGGTCTAGAGCCGCACAAGAAGGGACTAATTGTAACGTCCCAGGCTTAGGTCCTCGGTCCGTTATCGAGGAAAACTGGTCCTGACAGCTTATTGGATTCGGACCCAATTGGACCCGTTGGAAACTCACCCAAAATGCTTAAGCCCAAGTTGTCAAGTAATATTCCTAGCACTTATAAACTACACCCACACTTCGTGAGTTTTAGATGTGCCACTATGTTTGGGGTTGGGGTGTTACAACCTTCCCCACTTATATTCGCAACGTCCACGTTGCGACACGGCCCATCACTTATTCCCAGTGATAGTGACGGTTGCACGCTCCGGGTAGTCTTTTCCTCCAACCTCTTTGTAGGAGCGGCTCCACCTCTCGGGTAGCCCTTTCCACTATCAGAGAGAAATTGACTCTGATACCATTTGTAATGTCCCAGGCTTAGGTCCCCTGTCCGTTATCGAGGAAAACTGGCACTGACAACTTGTTGGATTCAGGCCCAATTGGACCCGTTGACAACCACCCAAAATGCTTAAGCCCAAGTTGTCAAGTAGTAATCCCTAGCATTTATAAACCGCACCCACACGACATAAACCAAACCCACACTTCGTGAGTTTTAGATGTGGCACTTGTTTGGGGTTGGGGTGTTAAACTAATCATACTATATCACTTTTCTTGAACCAGTCCAGACCTTGATGTGACACAAAAATGCCTTGGAGCAACCCCTAATGGCAGTGAGAATGGATCTATAACGGTGCCAGGGGCAAGGTGGCGTCAATGGCGACGGGGCGACGCTGGAAGGCCGTTGGAGAGGGGGCCGCTGGTCACGCAGGAGGACTTGGGGGCCTCTGACGACAGCGCTGGATCCCGCTGGAAGGGCGGCAACACTGAAAGGGGCGGGGTGGCACCGCTGGAAGGGCCGCTAGAGCGTGCGACAATGCGGGAGGGGCCACAGGAGGTGCGGCAGCGCGCTGAGGGGCGGGGGAGGGGGGTTGGCGGGTGTAGGGTTAGGGTACGAGAACCCCCGTCTAGGACCGTTGCTCTGATACCATGTTGGGATAAAAATGAGACTTATCATAGAAGAGATCCCAGGGCTCTCTTATATAGGAGAAAAGCCATGGTTAATTACACGAGTGGTGCACAAAGAAAACGTAAAATATAAAACCGACACTAAAAGATATAATTATCTCAACACAAAGCTTATAGGATTCTGCACTCACAATTTTCTTATCACCAAGGAACCTTTTTCTGTCGAAAATATAGTCACATCACATCTCATTGATGTCTGTTTTTAGGCTAGCACGACTCGTATGCTTTTCATATCCTTGGTGCACATATCTTCTTTCTTGTCTATAGACATCATTGTACTCGATCTCTTTCAGTGCATTGACTAAGTCTTAATGAATGAGGATTGCCTCTATGTTGAATCTTACAAGTCAAAATTAACTTTTCGATCAAACTTCTCGATTTTTAACTTCATCGACACAATTTGTGGATACGTAAAAAGGCTTTAGTAGTAGTTTGTAATGTCTCGGGTCTAGACTCTAGATCCAAGCCACTGTCTATATATACTAGTCATAACATCTTCTTAGGTTTGGCATCAATTGGACCATTAATTATCACTCAAAATGGTTAAATCTAAGTTGTAAAGCAGTTGCCCCACCTCTTAAAATTCACTCACTTGTTACAAGTATTCCACTTGGGACACCCTTGTATTGGTAACATCCTTAGTGCGGCACGATGTTATTTTTTTTCTAGTAATAATGGCAAATGCATGTTCTTGATAATCTTTCCTTCTACTTTTGTATAGGAGTAGCTCCATCTCTTAGGCATCCTTTTCCACTATTAGAGGGATGTTACTCTGATACGAGTTTGTGGGAATCACAACATGAGTAAGCAATCCAGTAAATCAACAATCATACGAAGACAATGATTTTACGTGGATAAATACTGCGAATATTTGAAGTTTACGATTTTACGACAATATAATTATGTTTATTAATAGTTTTGACATGTATTTTCTCTGTAAATCGAGACTTATGTTTATTAGTAGTTTTGACATGTATTTTCTCTATAAACTGAGACTTACGCCACGCCTCAATAATGAAAAACCGCCTAGATCCACCTTGCATTTTTAAAGCCTTGTTATTAAGTAATCGAGCTAGAAAAGATCTTGAAGGGTCGCCTTGTATATATCCAAAAAAGTGGGGATTAATCATGTTACTTGCCTTATCACCTGGCCCATCATCTTGTCACCCATCATTCCCTTGGCTAATGCTATTATTGCACATTTTAATATATAAATTATGCATTTATTAGTAATCTGACCTATATATAATTCAATATAACCAATGTGTATTATAAATTATAATATGTTATAATACTTACCTTACCATAACTTATATGTGTGTGTGTGTTTCTCTTATAGAGGTATATGCATATGTACTACTTTTTTATTTGTAAGTAATATAAGATAATGCATATTATAACATATGGGATTCTCTTTTTACTATATAATTGTACGAATATATAAATTTATGTGTTTTACATACCACTTTTAAAATCCACATTATTGCCCTAAAAATACTATATTTTGTGAACCCACTCAATGGTCTCGTGGTCGTACAATGCGTCTACCGCCCAAAAGACCAGGATTCGAATCCCAGGAGGAACACCCATGATGAAGATTTGTGCTATAACATAGTGAATGGTCTAGTGCTACCAGTGGATGTCTATGGAACAACATGGGGGAGACCAGGGTTCGGGTCTCTCGGATTAGGCTTCTATAGGAGGTTCATCCCATCATTCAAAAAAATATGATTGTAATTGTCCAATGTCATTTTATTTTGTTGTTTTAAATTGAAAGTTATAAGAGAATAAATAACTTATGTTTTTTTTTATTTACACCCTGACATATTTTTGAACTAATGAATTGATTTTTTAAAATAGATTTAATGAATGACATGTACACTTAATTAATATTTGCTGCATTATAGAAGCTAAGAAAACATAATTATTTTTATTATAAGTACATAATTCCCCTTGTAGGTGCAATGTACCTACTTAAATGGTCTGGTGGTAGTGCAGTGTGACTACCACCCAAAAGACCAGTATTCAAATCCCTGTTGTGGTGGTTGCATTAGGTAATCGACGGATGCCGTATGCGTAAAAAATAGTCAAATCTTTCAACATAGATTTGAGCAAGAATCCTTGTAGGCTGTAGCTGATCCTACTTATAGTGGGAGAAGGCTTCGCTATTTTTTTATAAGTATATATATTATAATCATCATCACACTTCCCACTTCAACTAGGATGTTGCCTCTTGCTTTGGACGGTTTACAAGCTCGTCATTTGCTTACGCATGTTGCCTTAACATCTTTGGATCATATTGTGGATAGTGGAACATTACAAGTTGATGAAAGACACATGAAAGAAACAAAAAGACACATTTCTAAATATAAGGATAATAATTGCTTTGAAAGGGACAAATGAATCCCAAGAATATACGCTGTAGTTTTGATATTACCTGAGCCCTTTAGTTGGATTAAATATATGAAATAACCCCAGCCTAGTCAGAATCTGTGCACTTTTTGTCATCTGCATGTCAACAGGGGCTCAGGTGACAATTCAGGGGGGTTACCATGCAGGTCTGGTACAGTGACATTGTTCTAATTTACGTACCAATGGAGGAGCATCTTCAAATTATTATTTCTTGTTTTTCTTTTGTCTTTTGAAGTGGTGAACCCATTCGATATAATTCTCAAGGAGATGCTGACTTTTTTTTGCCCATGAATTTGCAGGATCGTCATCCAGAGGTGGCTTCAGTGGCTGGATTGGCAAAAAGATTGCAAGATATCTCAGGTTTAGCATTCTACCACATATAGCATAATTCAAGAAGCAATTGCACGATTGATGTTTTGCAGAAAGATAACTCTACTCGTTTTGCTTCTTGCAGTCCAAAAAAAGGGGGACATCAACATCCAAGAAGTGCAAACGGTCGATAGGGTGCCATGCTGCTTTGGCACTACCCTTTCAAAGGATCCAAGCTGTGAACTCACTTGCAGCTGGACAACAGCTGAAACATCTACCTTCTTAATACGTGGAGAAACGTATTTCCAAGATCAAAATAAGGTTTAGACTCGTCAACATCATCCTTATCACAAACTATTTTTGGTAACCCATTGGATTGCATCACTTCTCCCATAGTAACTCAATCTCTTCTTCTACATGTTTTTGTCCATTTGTGTAATACACGTGTGCACATTTTTCATACTGCATAAGATGCTCATTCTTCAGGCCATGTTTAATAGAATTTTGATGCATAAGATGCTCATTCTTTTAGCAGACATCTTAGCGTTACATTTTTTTGCCTTTTGGGTCCCTTATGATTTATATATCATGATATTTACCTTCCCTGCAGATTAAGGCAAATCACACTTTAATGCAAATGGTAGCCGCGGACTGGCTAAGATCTGATAAGAGAGAAGATGATCTTGGAGGACGTCCAAGTAGCATTGTCCAGGTGGAATTCTGAAGTATTCCATCTTAGGGACAAGAAGGTTTAGATTATTACATTCTTACATTTGTTATTTTCTGAGACATGCAGAAATATGCTGCCCAAGGAGGGGATGAGTTTTTCTTTGTTGTCAACATACAAGTGAGTTAATTAATGCTATTTTTTTTCTATTATCGTTTTTAGGCTGAATTCTATAAGTGTTGTATGCAAAAATGAGCCCATCATGTTGATCATATGCTGTAAATCAGGTTCCAGGAACAACAACCTATAATCTAGTACTGTACTATATGTTGGACACGCCACTTGAAAATATTCCCCTGCTTGCTAGCTTTGTTAATGGAGATGATGCATTTAGGAATTCGAGGTTTAAACTCATACCCTACATATCCAAGGTTAGTATGTGTCCTTATCTCGATTAAGTGCAATCGCTACAACATTAAAGTTTGGTTTATAATCTTATTTCCATATTAGGGATCTTGGATTGTCAAACAAAGTGTAGGGAAGAAAGCCTGCTTGATTGGTCAGGCCCTGGAAATGCATTACTTTCGAGGAAGAAATTATTTGGAGGTAATTTCTCTTCTTCTTACATTTCTGGGAGCTATTCAGGAACTATAAAGATTCCAATGTTAATTGACATTGCGTGTGATCAAAATATTAAGATCCCTATCATAAAAATGGATCATTTCATTGGTCTCTTGCTCCAACATGTCAATTTCAATAGACGTGCGCCAATCTTCATGAAAGAAATGACGTTGATTGATTGGTGAACATGAGGAATGAACATTTTAAAAAAAATCTACTGAGATCTTGGATATATGGTAACTGTTTTTTCGTTAAAATGAAGAACAAGGACCTCGTCCTGCTTTCTGCATTCTCTTTTGTTGAACTTATATAACTTGCACTTAACAATAACTGTTGTTTCATCAGATTGATATCGATGTTGGATCGTCAACCGTTGCGAGGGGAGTTATGAGTCTTGTACTCAGCTATTTGAACAATTTGGTTATTGAAATGGCTTTTCTGATACAGGTAACTGAACATCTAATCTTATGTTCTATTTCTTGTGTGAAGTGCAAATTTTGGGATAAAATGTTTGTCTCATGAGCATGTCGATAATTCATGGTGCAGGCCAATAATCAAGAGGAACTCCCTGAAGTTTTGTTGGGAACATGTCGGTTGAATCACCTCGATGCACTCAAATCCGTCGCAATAAGCCCCTCCTAACAATAATTATTTACAAGTATGAACTCACCTGATATATCTTAGTATCCCCATGACAGCTCCCGTTAGTAGATTGCAGGAGTTGTCCCTTTACGTCCAATTCCATTCATTCCTTGGGATTCCCAAGCGCAATACAAGCGTTGGAGTCAACTGAAATCTGTAAATCTTGTAAAGATTATCGTCGTTCACCATTCTTTCATTGTTCTTGGTGAAATGTGCCAAGCTAAGGTAGTGTGTTGACGTTCAACAAGGGGCGACAACAGTTGTGTACTTGTTGTATTTATTATGGTCTCTCATGCACTTTTTTGAAGATTGCATACATGTAATGCATGGAAGAGATGGAGGAGATTATATATTACGAGCATTTATTTTGGTTTTTATTTTTACTACAAGGTGCTCAACACAAAATATGACATGATGGTTTGGCTCATGCTTAGGACTCTAATCAAATTCAATTGTTTAGAACGATTTTATGTTCGAATTCAATTCGTGAAGCAAGTTTTAAAATGCAAGTTTGGTTTGATGGTTTATGTCTGAGTTCGAATTCATCCAGCTAACAGTCATTCAATCGATTGGAATTTTTAAAATGAACAAGTTAGTTCGACAAACACTTTTCAGGAAAGAATTAAAGAAAATTAGGGTATTTTGAAGATATTTATTTTTTGTTAGAGATATCTTATGTATTTACAAAGTCTATATTCATGTCCATTAGAATTTTCGAAGTCTAAATTGTGTTGAATTTTCTGACATTTGCTTAAATTTGTACAAGGTCGAATGAAGCGTTGACTGAATGAATATGTGTTACATCAATCTTTCAGCGATCGAACTAAAATTTGAGATTAAAATTATTACAAAATGAGATCTAATCGAATTCCAACATCGATAAGCGGCCCTGAAATCCAGTTCTAAAGTTCATGTTGGGCCTGAGCCCATAAGATCTCCAAGGCTCGTATAATAAATATACGTAATAAACTTGCTTTTTATCGGTTTGTACCTAAAATTGTCTCTAGGCTCGAAAAAGTCATAGTTTGAATCCACATTATTTGATACTATTGAAATGGGAAATGACAATGGGCCCAACTTGATCCCCGAGCTTTAGTGATTATAAAGAATTTCTTGATAGGTTTGGCAAAATGATGTTGGCTCATACGAGACAGACTCGTAGATATTAGAAAAAACCAAAATCCAAAGGGATATTTTTTGACCTTTTTTTTGGCAGTTCAACAGAAGGTGGAATAAATAGCAGAGATTAAAAATAAGAAGGTTTATTTTCGTCTCTCATTTTCTTAGAAGATTTTAGATGAGGTAAATAATTATTAATCGGTTTCTTTATTGTTCCGGTGAAGGCTGACCATGTGGTAGTTTGTTCTAGAAAAATTGTTTGTTATTTTAAATTAACAGTGTAAACGGGGGATAGAAAGCCCGAGATGCTTAGCATCCCATCAAGGTAAAAACGGGCTGAATAATACAAGAAAAGACCAAATGTGGGTCTTATCCTTCTCAGGGAAAACAATTGTGCTGACAGATCGTCTTGGGGTAAAATTGTCGGCTTTGGTAATCGAGAAGAGGTTTTCTGATTCCACAAATCCCAATTAGTTTATTTTTAAAAAAAAGTAATAAAAAAGGTGGAAGTTTAATGGGGAAGCAATTGAATTTTCTCATTCCAATTGTCAGAAAAAGCAAAATGAGAGAGAGAGAGAGAGCATAAAATCACGAATTGACTTTGGGTGAAAATAGGAAAATAAATAAATAAATCGACCACCTACTAGAAGTAAATAGATGATTGGCGACCGTTCCTCGGAGCCCGCTTTTAGCCCCCATTTTCTACAATATTAAACGGATGGATGGATGCAAGCCTCCCTCCCTCCCCCCCCTCTCTCTCTCTCTCTCTCTCTCTCTATATATATATATATATATATATATATATATATATATATATATATATATATATATAGGGTTAAATGAGGTTACACCCAGGTTGTAGCCAATTGGCTACTCCCACCCATATTTTTTCCTCATTTTTTTTATTTCTTTGGAAAATAAAAATTTGTATATTCATCACTATATCCCTCTAATATTCTATTAAAATTTCGTCAGAAACAAAGACTCCTAAGCCCTCCATCCATACGTCATTTTTTTAACGGTCGCAGGATTTTTTAAATCGACCCTGTTTGGATGGAGGCCGTAGGAGTCTCTGTTTCTGATGAAATTTTAATAGAATGTGAGAGGGATATAATGATGAATTTACAAATTTTTATTTTCCAAAGAAATTAAAAAATGAGGGAAAAATAGTTGTGGGAGTAGCTAAGTTGCCTACAACTAGGGAGCATACTCCTTTTTCCCATATGGGGTTAAATGAGGCTACGCCCAGGTTGTAGCCAATTGGCTACTCCCACCCATATTTTTCCCTCATTTTTTTATTTCTTTGGAAAATAAAAATTTGTATATTCATCACTATATCCCTCTAACATTCTATTAAAATTTCGTCAGAAACAAAGACTCCTAAGCCCTCCATCCATACGTCATTTTTTTAACGGTCGCAGGATTTTTTAAATCGACCCTGTTTGGATGGAGGCCGTAGGAGTCTCTGTTTCTGATGAAATTTTAATAGAATGTGAGAGGGATATAATGATGAATTTACAAATTTGTGGGAGTAGCTAAGTTGGCTATAACTAGGGAGCATACTCCTTTTTCCCATATATATATGAGGTAAATGGGGCTGCCCCCAGGGAGTAGCCAACTTCGCTACTCCCATCCCTATTTTCCCTCATTTTTCATTTTTTGGAAAATAAAAATTTGTATATTCATCATTATATCCCTCTCACATTCTACTAAAATTTCGTCAGAAACAGAGACTCCTACGGCCTCCATCCAAACATGGTCGATTTAAAAAATCCTGCGACCGTTAAAAAAATGACGTCTGGATGGAGGGCTTAGGAGTCTCTGTTTCTGACGAAATTTTAATAGAATGTGAGAGGGATATAATGATGAATATACAAATTTTTATTTTCCAAAAAAATAAAAAAATGAGGAAAAAATAGGGGTGGGCGTAGCCAAGTTGGCTACTCCCTGGGGGCAGCCCCATTTTACCCTATATATATATATATATATATATATATATATATATATATGGGTCATATGTGGCTGCCCCCGCCTTATTTGGGCAATTTTTTTTATTTTTTTTGAAAAATAACACCATGTACATTCATCCCTATATCCCTCCTATATACCATTCGAATTTCGTCAGAAACAGAGACTCCTACGGCCTCCATCCGGACAGTATTTTTTTAATGGTAACAGGATTTTTTTAAATCGATATCATCGAGATGGAGGCCGTAGGAGTCTCTGTTTCTGACGAAATTCGAATGGCATATAGGAGGGATATATGGATGAATATACATGGTTTTATTTTTCAAAAAAAATAAAAAAGAGGCCGAAAAATGGGGCGGGGGCAGCCATGTTGGGGCAGCCCCATTTTTTCCTATATATATATAGGGTATATCCAGAGGGCACTGTGCCGATTTGGGTCGTGGTGAGCACCAAACGTGGGCTCGTCACGTGTATGTGTCGGTTCTATTTGGAAGGGGACGGTTTTGGCAATAACAATGTGCATGCATTATTAACATAATAAAAATTCGAATTAAATAATTTCCTTAAAAATAGGTGGTCGGTTTTAGTAAGATAAAAAATACGCATTTAAATTATTGTCGGCATATATTCTATTTATGGAATGATCATTCCACGTTTGGATTAGAAAAGATAAATTACTGATTATAATTATTGATTACGTCAATTACTAATGTCCATACAATAATTACCTATTACAAATATAAATATTACTAAACGTATTATGATTGTTACTGAATTTATAGTTATTTTACATCTGTAATATTACATTGTACATAAATCAGTAATTCATTCATGTTACTCAAGTAATACATATTCAGTTCTCAAATAACTATTGTTGTGGGATCAGTAATTAAGTATGTGAATTACTAATATCCATACAATAAGTATTGATTACAAATGTCCATTTTACTGAAGTCATTTTGATTGTTTATAGTTACTTAATACTTTGAGTCTTACTGAAGCACCTCTTATTTACTTATATAACATTTTTAGTTACTTATAATGTATCGAGTGTTACTGATAGCAATACATAAGTTACTGGTTACGTGATTTTTTATACTTATTCCAACTTACTTATTCCATTACCTTCTTTTACCTACAATTTATTATATGTTACTGATGCTTCTATATATCTTACTTATTTTATTCTTTGTTTTGAATTACTATCGAATCACACCTTCTTTACTTATGTAGCCTATTTAATTACTTGTAATACGTCAAGTGTTACCGAAAGTCACACATAAATTACTTAATTATACTTATATGGTGAACATCCAAATGTCAACTGTCTTCTAGTTCATTTAGATGATGTTGTTTTGCTCTCGCTCCTCGGCATAACAACAGCTTCTTCAAGACACCAAATTGTGCATTGTTCTGCAAGAAACAATAAGTTAATTTATATCCGTGAATAGTAAGAATTGTATAAAGAAAAGTAATTCAGCAATATACTCACTTCAGTAAGAATCATTGAATGAAAAGTAACTTGTAATGAATGGTTAGTAACATTTATTATATGACAAGTAACTTGTAATGATTGTTAGTAACTCAGCAATATACTCGCTTCAGTAAGAATCATTCAATGACAAGTAACTTGTAATGAAATGTTAGTAACGTTTGTTATATGACAAGTAACTTGTAATGAATTGTTAGTAACTCAACATTATAGTCAGTATATCTTCAAAGTAACACATTAAAAGTAACAATTTTGTTAGTAACATAAAATATCTTATAAGTAAATTAAGTTGATATATCAGTAACTCAGAATATATTCAAAGTAAAACATTAAAAGTAACAATTCTGTTATCATTAGTAACATAAAATATCTTATAAGTAAATTACTTAAATACATCAGTAACTCGATATATTTTCAAAGTAACACATTAAAGTAATAAGTGTGTTAGCATTAGTAACATAAATATATCTTGTAAGTAAATTACTTAAATACATCAGTAACTTTTATTGTATGAAATCAAAATATCTTCGAAAAGATTCAATGGACTACAAATCGTGTATCAAATTCAATCATACTTCTCGAATAAATATTGATTACGATAAAAAATATGCATTATTCATAAAATAGAAATAATTGAATTCATCATCTCACTCGTTTTGATCTTTGCAGAAATATGCAATATTCATCTTTGCAAATCCCACTTTCTCATGATCCAGAAACATAAAAAAATCAAAATCTGGTCTATAATCAGTCAGATTCAAATCAAAATATCCAAAAAATTCTTTCTACATATTATCAGATTCAAATCAAAATGCGAAAAATAAAAATCTAAACAAAATACAATACCTTGCATTAGATAAAAAAACGATCGCCTCTCTTTACATGATTCATCGCCTCACTTTGCAAATCGCTAGATCGAAAAATGCAAGATCAACCGCCTCTCGTTGATCTATCAACACACGTTTCCATATACGTATACTAAATTAAGAATTGCTTAATATTTCCAATTAGCTTCTCTTTTCATTTTGGTTATGCTTCCTATTTTTTAGGGATTGAGAGATACAAATCTGACGGTTGGAATTAGAGGCTCATCTCGTACCAAATGGGCACTGTGCTCTCTGGATAAATTCCCTATATATATATATATATAATTTAGAGAGATGGAGAGAGAGAGAGAGAGGGGTGGTGGTCTCCATCTCCATCCCCACTCCAGTCGGTCACCGACGCTCACAGTTCCTTTTCGGTAGAAAAAAGATATCATCGGTGGGCCACAACTCCTCCTCTGTTACACGGTCTTTAATTACATATCTACACTTCCACATTAGATGGCAGATCATACTCAGGCAGGTAGGGTAGGCCCTCTTTGGACGATAGCAGTTACTTGAAAGGTTCACCATCCTGAGCTCGGAGACAAGATCCTCACTCAAGCTGAGATTCTCTCAATAAATAGCCATCGTTGTATATAAATTTAAATGACATAATATAAAAATATAATAATGAATTTACACAGTTTTATTTTTCAAAAAAATAAAATAATATGGAGAAAATAGGACAACCAAGTAAGAAGTAGATCGGTGGATAATGAGGATTTAAGCAGGACAAGGCAACGACAAGGGCATGTGGATACACAACACCAGTTTCCTTTAGGCACTGGATATATCAATCATAACCGTATACAGTCGGTGCTCTTTATCAATATGCAATTATTGAGTAATATTTCTTCATGTTCCTTTTTATCTGTCACGTAAAATCTAATATATGTTTAGCTGAATGCTGCAGGGAATATTGATCGTAGATATGCATGCATGGCAATGGTAGTGGCAGTGTCAGTGGCAGTGGACCTAATTCTGATTCTTATTCCCCACTAGTAGTCACTTACTCATGCAGTGAGGATTGCTGCCACTTTGGTATTAGGATCGTTGAGAGAGAGATAGATGGGTTATATCTCAGTAAATTCATATGGAATGGAACCTAACTTAGACCCTTAACGAACCTGCCCCCAATTTTTATCCCATATCTTGTCATATGGATCTAGATCATGCATGTGATGCACGTGTATATGTGTATAATTTTAACGATTTTTGAATTTATGTAATTGACCTTTTCTAGATGGACGGAGTCTCCGTTGCTGACTAAATTGGAATGCCATATTAGAAAAATATGGTGAGTAGGCGATTTTCCTACACCCATTCTTTCCTCTCAATTTTTTGAGTTTTTTTGAATAGATCCTTAGGAGATTTACTTACAATATTAAATGAAATATGTGTTTCAAATTTAGTGTAAAACAAAAAATCCTAACATCTCTATCGGAAAGGGTCGATTTCAACAAATCTAAGTTGAAATATGAATGACGCAATGGTGATATATTGTGATCTAAATCCCCCAATGATTCAAATTAAGAAAATCAATAAAATTGAGGAAAAAAGGGTGGGTGTAGGAAGTTACTTACACAAGGCTCTAGGCTCCCCAATGCCGAATTTCGTCAGAAACAGAGACTGTAATGCCTCCATCTAGAATATATAATTTTAACATTCTAAACATTGATGTAATCAACATGTTCTAGATTGAGAGCATTTGAGTCTCTATTTCTAACGAAATTCTGATGACACATAGGAGGGATATATATATATATATATATATATATATATATATATATATATATGGGATGGGGAAGCTGCACCCAAGGGTGTAGATAACTAGCTGCACCGGCCATTTTTTCATTGATTTTTTGTATTTTTGAAATGAAACCTAGTAGGATTTAAATCACTCTACATCACCATGATATCATATCAATTTCAACTAAATTCGACATTTCTATCATCTCCATCAAGGCTATGACATTTTAACGGTTTCAGAAGTATTGAAATTGACCATATCTAGATGGGCATGCTAGGAGTGTTTGTTTTGCATGAAATTTGAAACACATATTCCACACAATAAACTAAGTAAATCCCACATAAGTTTCCTTCAAAAAATCAAAAATCAATGAGAAAAATACCCAGGTGTAGCTAGTTGGCTGCACCCCCCGGTGTAGCTTCCCTTTTCCCATATATATATATATAATATGCATCGTGATATTTTTGAAAAAAATAAAAATTTATGAAAAATAGGGATGGGTAAGCCATGTAGGGACAACTCCATTGAACCCATACATATACATACGTACATACATACATAATACACACACACACATACATACATACATACATACATACATACATACACACACACATACACACATTTATAGGGGACCATTCCAATGAGGTGGGCCTTTCCTAAAATTCGAAAAACCGTTACAAATTTGTAAATTGTATAATAATTTTTTAAAATATAAACTGCATATTGTAAATTAATGATGATTATAGTGTTTTGTAAAATATAACATCCAAGTAACTAACATTTTTTGTCAAATATAATTATATTTTCATAAAACTTTCATTATACACATATTATGTTAACATTTATTATTAAATTTATGGAGTTAGAAAAATTGTAAAATAAATAGAAAAAAATACATAAATTGGTGTGGCTTTCCATGCATTCAGGAAAGGTCCACCTTATTGGAAATTTCTCGTATATACATACATACATACATACATATACATACATATTTATGTGTGTGTGCTTGTGTTTGTGTGTGTATGGGAAAAGGGATGCTACAGCGGGGGTTGGAGCCAACTAGCTACACTCGACAATTTTTCTTATTGATTTTTATTTATTTTTTTAAGGAAACCTATAAGGATTTACTTAGTTTATTAATTAGAATATGTGCTTCAAATTTCATGCAAAATAAACATTCCTAACATGCCCATCTAGTTAGGGTCAATTTTAACAATTATGAGTCTGTTAAAATATTATGGTCTTGATGGAAATGATAGAAGCATCGAATTTAGTGAATTTGGAATGAGACTATAGTTATACATGGTGATGTAAACTCTCCTAGTTTTCATTTCAAAAACACAAACAACCAATGAAAAAATGACCGCGCGCAGCTACTTGGTACACCCCAGATGCAGCTTCCCCATTCCCATATATATATATATATATATATATATATATATATATGTATGTATGTATATGTATATGTATATGTATGTATATATGTACATATGTATATATATGTGTATATATATATATATATATGTATATATATATATCTATATATGAGAAACTTCAAATGAGACGGGGTCTCACAAATATTGTGCTGAGCCCTCAATCTCGGCCTATTTTGGATCCCACGGCTGGATTTAATGATGCGTTAATTAAATTAATTTAATGACTGAAAACCTACTTTGGTCATTTTGTCACATGCTAAATATAGAATATGACAACTATTTGACCTAATTTCTCTCTATTGATTGATGACTCCCTCCTCTCTCACGTTGGCGACACACTTCCTCTCTCTCTCTCTTGATTCATCGACAGCGGCGCACCTCACACCTCCTCTCCCTCTCTTGATTCATCGACGACGATCGTGCATGGAGGAGGGCATCCCCTTCTCTCTCTGATGGTGAAAGACGAGTAGGAGTTCATCGATGTGAGTGCCCGTTAGATTTATCTGGCCTATTTTTTTCATATTGAATTGATTTTTGCTCAAGAAATCACCCTCCAATGAGCTTCGTATGATTCAACGGAGGAGGTATCTCGGAGGAGGAAGATGAAGAGAGAGGAGATGGTGGTGCGGCGATGCACATGGGGAAGACGACGACGCAAGGTGGTGTAGGTTTGCACATGGCATACGACGACGACGGATTTGCATTGTGGTATACTTTTCTTACATAATTGATATTTAATTTTACATGTTGATTACCCTTTTTTACAAATCTCATTATTGGTTTCTTATCTTGCAGAGCTCACCGTGAATTTTACTAGGTGGTCATGAGTTTTTACAAATGTAGCGAGAATATTACAAAGAAGTGAGATACAATTACAAAAATTCACGGAAAATTTACATAATAAAGATACACATTACGAAAATGCTTAAGTTTACAAAGAAGAAAATTTCTCCTACAAAAACTCGATGGTGTTCACAAAACACATATACCAATTTACAAAACGGAAATACCCATTTACAAAAAAAATACAGTGTTAAAATGAAATTATTAATGAAATTATTAATGAAATTATAAAATAGAAAATTAGTTTTACAAAAACTCACTGGAGTTTACTATGATACGATTGAATTCAAATTGTTCAAAATAAATTTGAAAATCAATCAATAATGGCATCACGAAAAATACCAAATCCAGAAAGATTATAAATGAAAATTTGAAACTATTTAATTGACCTCGAATTTAATAAAATTGAGCTGACAGAATTGCCCTTTTGGACATGGTTTTTAATGCTACCGTCAGATTGATATCTGACGAATCCTACTGATGGCTCACCATAATATTGGTGAGACCCCACCTCATTTCCAAGGGTCCCTATATATATAGGAGTGATCCTATGAGAGAAAAAAATTGTGAGAGCATGAGAGGAATAATTTTGGACCACATGATTCTATTTTCTCTCTCCTGGTATTCTCTCTTCTAGGCGAATCATGTGGTCCAGAATCATCCCTCTCATGCTCTCACAACGTTTTGCTCTCACAAGATCACTCCTCATATATATATATATATATATATATATATATATATATATATGAGAAACTTCAAATGAGGTGTTGTCTCACCACATTTGTTGTGAGCCATCAATATGGACTTTTCACGTGGTTGACATTAATTGTGATTTAATATTTTTTGTTGATAGAAACCTATTTTCATTATTGTCACATTCTAAAAATAGAAAATGACAACCCTATATACTATTTTTATGGAGAGACATTATATTTCCATTCTCTCTCTATTGATTGACAATGGTAGTCCCCTCACCCCTCTCTCGCGATTCATCAACAGCGGTGCCAACATCCTCTCCACGCAGAGTTTTTCGATTGCGGGAGAAGGAATTCATGGAGGAGGCAGTAGTGCAGTGACACACATGGTGAAGATGACGCCACAAGGTGGTATAGATTTGCACATGGCGTATGTCGACGATGATGGCAAATCTCCCCCTCTTTCGACGATGTCGTGTGATGAGGAGCAGTTCGTGACAACACCATCGGCGACAATAGTTTTTAGTCTATCAGAGGATGATACTCTATGCAAGGACGACAAGGTCAAAAGGAAGCATGGAAGGAGAGAGGATTTGCATTATGGTATAATTTTCTTACATAATTGATATTTGATTTTACATATTGATCTATTTTTTTTTCAAATCTCATTATCGATTTCTTATCTTGAAGAGCTCTCCATGAAATTTACAAGGTGGTCATGAATTTTTACAATTGTGGCAAGAATATTAAAAAGGAGAGAGATATAGTTACAAAGATTCATGTAATTTTACAAAATGAAAATACATATTTAAAAATATGTTGAGGTTTTAAAAGAGGAAAATTACTCTTACAAAAACTCGATGGAGTCTACAAAATACATATACCTAATGAAACGTATTTTGCGAGGGTGTAGAAATTATCCTCATTGAAAAGCGAAGACATGATGTAACTAAGGCTACCACTCACAAGATCACGTGGTCGATCAATAATTAACCCACACAATGTATGGAAAAATCAATGTAAGCAAGTGTGAATCAAAATTTATTATACTCTACAATAAAATATATAGTGGACAAGTACAGTAGGGGTCGAACACAGGGAGAACATGGGATAGACAACAAAATTGGCAATAAATGTGTTTGGGCTTTTTGGGGTATTTTGAATTTTTTTACATTGGATGAAGAACACGAGGAGAACACATGAAGAAGATGTTGGATCTCATGTGATGAGATCAGGAGATTCGCGACTTGGATCATCAACATGGATTGCGAGGAGCACACATCTCATTAACGCGCCCGCAAGCATCTCCTCCGTTGGATCGAACTTGAGACATGAGGTCTCTTGGTTTAGAGACTCAATGACGACCACGCTTCAAGAGGTAACCCTAGTACCTAATTGTAGTTACATGAAATGATCCAATAAGTGTTCTTGGATCATGTGGTTTCATCGAATTAAAATTTTTTAAAAATTTTGCTGCCTTGAGCATCTAGTGCAACTAGTCGCTCCCGTTCGCATTCGATGTGGTCCTCACGCTTTTCTTGAAGCGCTTGAGGATTTTTCCATATCCTTCAGCGAAGTCGATGCTGAATTAAGGAAGAAGAAGGGTTCCCTGGGGAGATCTATCATCGAAGCTCCTCTCGTGAAGAAACTCGAGATCGGAACCACACCGCTCTTCGATCAGTGAAGGATAAAAGGGCTCCCGCAAGGTTTGATAACCAATACCAAGTAAAGACGAGGGATTGGGGATGGGATAGAGGTTCTTGATGGTGTGAATGAACTAAACCTTAATTGGGTTCTTCCTCGTGACAAGAGAAAGAAAGGCTCACACTCAATACATTCATGAAGAAGTGGAGAAAGATCACAAAGAATTACACATGAAAGCCTGAAGATCGAAGATGGTGTTCGAGTTCTTAAATGATACGCAATTTGGTCAACAAGAAATCCCCAGTGGAACATATATGATATAAATTTACGTAGAATTGAATCAAATGAAAAAAATCAAAAATTTTAAAAGATCAAATGGTTATTAATACTTATTTTAAAAATACTTATATTTATCGATATAGAGTTTTCGGAATAGTATTATAATTGTTTTTTTGGTAAGTGTACTATTATAATTGTTGGTCTCGGATAACTATAGTAGTATGTCGTCTCCGCGATCTACATTTGAGCGGTAAACAAACACAAATTTTGAAACCCTAACTTGTATTGCAGTTGGGTAATTGCTGTTTTCACCCCTCGAGTTTTACACCTGGTTGTATGTGCTATTATGGGCCTTCTCCCAGCATCGAACTACGTCCACTGCGTTGCCCTTTAGGGCCTGTTTGGTTGCAGGGTTGGGCAGGGTTGGGCAGGGTTGGCCCAACCTTGGTTACTATTCACAAGGGTAGTTCCTCCTCACAAATTACTATTCACCCAGTACAACCCAACCCAATCCTGCAACCAAACAGGCCCTTAAAGATGGCAGTAAAGCTTGAGGATGAGGTAACGTCGGTGGAATTAAAGCCGAGCATTTTAGGCAAACAACGGCGAACTTTAAATTGTCCTTCCAACAACACAAGCAGCTCTCTGTAAAGAACTCGAACAAACAACTCCACGGAGTCATCATCACCAGCAGTAATTGGATTAAAGAAAATCTATCTGCAGTGACGTGGACTTGCTGCCTGATAGGATAAACAAGTCACAAATGATGGGGTTAATACGAAGGTGAGCAGCAAAAGAGGTGGGCTCTGAGGGGGCACATGACATGTGATGGAGAGAGAGAGAGAGAGAGAGAGAGAGAGAGAGAGAGAGAGAGAGGCTTCAACGTCACGACAGTGAGGATTCCATCGACGACAGCTAAGCGCAATGGTGTGCAACTCACCTAACGGCGACCCCCTTCCCCCTCTTTATCACCTCACCTCTATCTGGTTTCAACACCCACGTGATATGAGATGCACCGGTAAGAACCTGTGAGTGCAGCAGCAACTAAGAACTGGATCGTTGCTGTGGGTCAAAATTGAGTAGAGTCTCTTATGGTTATAAAAATTGTTCCATGTTGATCGAGTGGTTTGCAAGATTTTACATTTTTTATGAGCTCGTACGGTTCAAAAATGTGTGAACCTCTCGATCAAAATTTAACAATTCCACTGTTAGAGAAAGCACGTCGCCGGAGCAAAGGATAATCTCTAACCTCCCACTTTCACCCTCCCTTGTGTAATTTGTAAGGGTATTAAATAAGGGCAAAGAGCAGGTGTTGGTTACTGTCCCCCTCCTCGCCACCTCCCTCTCCTTTTTTTGCCCCTCTCCTTCCCCGCCCCCTACTGCAACACTCGTTACTCTTAGCTCCTCCTCTCCTCCTTCCCCACCACAACCACCACTTCTTCTGCTCCTCCTCTCTCCTCCCCTAAACTCCCTGCAATTATATATATACCGCTGCTGCGCTTTGCACCTGTGGGTACGTACTTGTCTGTTCAAGATTCTCTGCACAACTGCCACAGCAGCTCCTCAGAATTCTCGTTCCAGTTGGAGGCATCGGCACTAAGGAGACGGACGCACCTCCATACACACAAGGTAGGCAGCAGGTTCTTCTCTCTTCTCCTCATGTTAAGTTGGGTGCATATTTCTCACTGCATACCTAAACGACCTATCTGTACGCTCATTAGTCAAAATTTGCCCGTTTCTCTTCCTTGGCATTTTCCCTATTACTGCCCATTTCAAATTATTTCCTTCCCTGAAAAAAGACAAGGAAAACTGGCTCCATTATTTGGCAATTAGGAGCAGCAGCGCCCACTTGCCATGTTACCCACGTCTTCGTGTCCATACCGTCATATCAATCGCACCGACAGAGGGGTGGTAACTAAACAACCTCATCCATTAATTATGGGGAAATGACCGCGTACCCAAATGGTAACAAAATATTTAGAGAGAGAGAGAGAGAGAGCGGGGGAGAGAGATTAAAAAGAGAAAGGGGAGGAGCAGGAGGATCAATCATGCAGCAAACGGCACCACTGCGGCGTCGACATTTTAAGAAAATAAAATGATAAGGAAGTGGGACACGTGTCTTTTCAGATTTACAGCGTTAGTTCCACATGGCATCCGACGGTCTCGATCTCATCCTGTCTCTGCCCATTACATGCCAATGGCACATGCAACAGCTGTACCTCTACTGTACATCATATATATTCCGAGGATTTTATCACTTATGCTCCTCCGAGATATCGCAATATCAGTTATGCCCCTATCATTTTGATAATATCAGTTGTACCCTCAACTTCTTGCCGTTTTATCAATTGTGCCCCTCCGTTACTTTAACCGTCAATAAGTTAAACTTAACAATGTTTTAACCAAACCGTCATATAGTTAAGAGGGGCAAATTCGGAAAAAATCCCCCATCTCCTTCATCACCGTCCAATCCTTCCTCCTACTGCCATCTGCTCCTCATCTTCACGATTTTTAAACAAAATGGGCAGCAATCGGCAATCATATCCGAAAGATTATGCCAACTCCACATATAATACACACCACAAAGCAAATGTACATGTAACTCTTATGAACCACACGACAACAGAAGCAGCAATCTCTACAGATGTTCTCGCGCTTTGCAATACCCCAATTCGAACATCATGGTGGTCTGGGAGCACCGAAAAGGCCCCTCAGATCAAAAAACCGGAGGAACCCGCTGCCGATCCGCGGCGGAGACCGATCGACGACGATCTCCCACCTGTGTAGTCCGCAGTTCATACCTCCGAGGCCACCGGATGAGGGCCCGTCAATGAGGCGTTGATCCTTAATCTCGACAATCTAATCTTAGCGGCCACCTCGGCCATGACAAGCTTGGTCAGTAGCAGCCCCGCGATGAGCGCGGCCACCATCAGCATGGTGAACACGTCGTTCCAGCTATTCGCCGAGATGTATCCGGTGAGAAGCGGACCGATTGCAGCGCCTACGGATCCCGTACCGTCTATGATGGCAGTCACTGTCGGCTGCGGGGGCAAGGGGGACGGGGGAAGGGGGTGCGGGGGCGGAGGGGGGAGGGGCTGTGAGGGGCAGGGGGCGGCGAGGGCAGGGGGCGGAGGGTGGGCGGAGGGGGGCAGGGGCTGCGGGGGGCGGAGGAGACCGGGGGAGGGGTGCGGGGGGCAGAGGGGAGATCTGGGGCGGCGGCGCCGGGGCGAGTTGGCGGGGCAAGGGGGGAGGCGCGGGGTTGCGAGGGCTTGCGGGTGTAGCAGGGGCGGGGGAGGAGACATGGGCAGGGGATGAGGAAGATGAAGATGAGGGGGAGGAGGAAGATGAATAGTAGCGGTTGGACTTTTCAATTCCTTTGTTTTTATTTAATTCCTGACATGTCCTTAAAGTTAACGTCCGTTTGCCTTTGGGATGGACGGAAACTAACCCGAGGGGTACAAGTGATAGATTTGCAAGAATTGAGGGGCACAACTGATATTACTAAAAAGATAGGGACATAACTGATATTGCGATATCTCGGAGGGGCACAAGTGATAAAATCCCTATATTCCGCGTACATCCCTTTTACGACGACTCCACTATAAAGCCTTCGTGGGCGTATTGCAGGGAAGCCCTTGCTATATTTCGAGAAATATTAAAGTTTTCATACCACAGCTTGCCGTGTTTTACCCCAACCACACCCCCCCTCCCTTTTTCAAATAGGGAGTGGTACTGTGGTAGTAATTCAAACGGAAAGGCCGTAGTGCTCTGTTTTGACCCGTGAATTCTCCGGTTTCTTCAGGCAGAGGGAGAGAGAGATAATGGAGAATGATATGCTCATCCATAGCGACCTCTTCTTCGATAACTTGGACGAGCTGCTCGACTTCTCCAAGGAAGAAGAAGCACAGATGCTGTCGTCTGCGGCGGAGACGGAGATGGAGACAGTGATGGTGGCTCCTCCTGCGTGGAATAAGGATGGGGAAAACCTCCTCCCCTGTACCCATACCACTCCCATGGACATCGCAGACGCCTCCGAGGATGCCTTCTTGGTACGCGGTCTTTCGAATTTCGATCGAAGAAATTATTGGTACTTGGTAGAATTGTGGTGGGTACTTACACGTTTGGTGGGTTTTGCTGCAGTGCGATGATCTTGATGTTGCGGAGATGGAATGGCTATCAAACTTCGTGGAGGAATCCTTCTCCCCCTCCGGTGTGAATGTTTCAATTGCCACCGACAACTGCGTCACGGTCGGCAGCAATAGTAACAGCAACGGCATCGGCATCGGCAGCAGCAACGACAACAATGGCTTCTATCATCATCCTATGTCGGTGGAGAGCAACCAAGATGATGAATTGTTGTGTCTCGCGAACAGCCCATTGTCTGTTCTTGAGAACAATGGCATCCTGATCAACAACAACAACAACAGCTCGGGGATGTCCTCATCCACTTACTCCTCTTTGTCATCCCCAACGTCGTCCTCCTGCTCAGCTGTCGTCAGCGAACTCAAGCCCACGGAACGAGGACGTGCACCGCGCACCAAGCGCACACGTCCTCTGTCGTTCCCCCATACAACCATCGACCCTGTTTTGCCAACCTCGATCGATACTCATTACTCAGCCGAAGAGCCCGTTCAGAAGAAGAAGAAGAAGCTCAAGATCAAGACCTCGCAACTACCAAATGCTCTTTTTACTTCTGCCATTACCAACAACGAAGGAGGAGATGTGAGGAAGTGCTTGCATTGCGGGATACAGAAGACACCGCAATGGCGTTTGGGGCCGATGGGACCGAAGACGTTATGCAATGCTTGCGGTGTCCGATACAAGTCCGGCCGTCTTTTCCCCGAGTACCGGCCTGCGGCTAGTCCCACGTTCTTGGCATCGGTGCATTCGAATTCTCACAAGAAGGTGGTCGAGATGAGGATGACCAAGACATCGACGGAAGAGCAGGAAGGCGCTGCAGCGGCCGCGAAGCAAGCGTCGTCCAAGTGTTGCGAGCTGCTGAATTACTTAAGGGGGAGCAAAGAGTGGGGTGCTCACGAAGGGAGAAAGGACAGGGGAGTTGCTGTCTAGTCCAAATTTAAATATTCCGTAGGATCTAGTGTACAAAATAATAAGAACAAGAGACGAAATTGGAGTGGTGGGGGAAAGTTGAATTGCATAGCAAGAATTAAGTGGTTGGTTCGCGATGAGCTGAACTGATGGGGGTGCAGCTTGAGTTGCTATGGTAGAAAGTATAAGAAGAGAGCATAGTAGAGCCATAAGCCAGTTGTAGGTAGGCAGGGGGAGGAGGACCAAATATCTGATTAGTGGTAAAAATTTATATTGTTCTTATAGCTCAGCAATTAAAGCTTAGGGGTGACTTATATGCCAAATTAGTTGGAACGATCCTATTTTTATATCTGCTAGGAACTATTGAGCTCGCAGTGTACTTTGTATTCTTTTTGCAGCTGATTAATTCTTTCATTACTTAGGATGCCATTGAGACATCTTCTTATGATTTTTCCATATTCTTGATTAATGTTGGATGTTCGCATTTTTCCTCTCTCCGCAATGTTTTTGTTTTTTTTACTGATGTGTGTTCTTTCACGTGGATTTTTTTGGAGCAGTTTCGTTGTTCAAATAGACATCCTAAAAATACAGATAAGAAGACAGAGTAGCCGAAGCCTATGATGTCCAAATGAATGATATCATTTCGGAAATAAGCAACTCACTGCAGAACAGATTTTGAATATTCACTAAATATATGATATGATGTCCAAATGTATGAGACGATTTCAGAAATAAGCAACTCATTGCAGAGCAGATTCTGAATATTTACTGAATATCATGACACGAGAACAAACTGATATCCTGCCTCACTTGGTACCGGTCTCTGTTCTCAGGTTATCTATCCATTTCTGACCAACTTTCTCCAAATCCTTACAGATGTCTTTTTTAATATCATCTATTTATTCTCTGAATACAAAAATATTGCCCTCATACTCGAACAATGAGGTCTTTGTTGGTGATCGAGGATTAAAATATTACCTCAGTAACCATCAATTGGCCGCCCACCAATACAGTAATTTCATATTTATCAAATCATATCATATCTTTGTTATTTTGTGTGTATGTGTGCGAGCATGATTTTCTTGTGCTCACCATGTGATGTGATGTGATGGTTTATTGATTAGCTTGTGCATGTACTTCTATTCTGCGATGTAATACTCTGCCAATGGAAGTATTAATATTCTCATGCTCCTGCCCTCCTCCACGCTTACATTATTGGCCCAGTAGTAGTTTAAATGGGCCATGTCCTCACCTTAGGGCCTTAGTGTTTAATGTTTGGGCCTAAATGTTTATAACCCTTTCATGACGGTTTCTTTTTAAATTTTAATATACATAGGGGGAAATTTTGAAATAAGGTAGTGTCTCACCACAATCTTGGTGCGACACTACATATAATCCAGTTGATCTTGATATATGGTCATAGACAAAACCAATAATCAAACCCAAAACCACCATCGAAACAATCTCCAACTCGCTATTTTTAGAAATGCAATTGAATATTCCATTTGGTTAACTCATTATCCTGTTGCCTATTAATTATTTGAATTTAATTTCTAAATATATCATCCATTACGATCTCGATTCTCCATTACTCAAAATTTGAGGAGAAAGATGATGCCATCCGTTTCAAATATCCCGAAGGAGGTATAACATATCTCCTCTGTAATGGAGTCATCTCTGTCGCATGATTAAGAGAATATAATCCTTCTTCTCATGCAATATTTACTTGTAAGTAAGATTTTTGTATAATTAATTTTTACTTGATTATCCCTAATATGTTGGAACATCAGTGAACATGGAATACATCGATTGTTTTTATCTATATAAATGCGAATATATACCACTTGTTTGATTTCAATGCACTTTTCATTAGTTTTTTTAGTTTTGTTTACATATTGAAGTCTCTACAATAAGAATGAAAATATCATCTAAACGGAAATATTTTTTGATTACGAATGTAAATATTTCTTTACAGATTGAATTTTATCACAAGTTACTAGTATTAATAATTTTTTTATTATAGAAGGTTGGGCATATTGTTATATTTTTGACCAAAAAACTGATGTGTTGTGCAAAAATTAAATTGGATGAAATCCCATCGACTGTAAATTAAATACCAAAGGGATGGAGTTTACAGTTTTTAATGCCAAAATTATAGAATAAATAAAAGAAAAGAAAATATAACGTATACAATACCAAATGTATTTTATGACCTTAAACCCCTGGACCAAGTCAAGTACTGATATGGTCGACAAGGAATATAGTAGGGAGAGATAAGGGCCGAATACACAATAAAATTCAAATATTTTATTCATAAAAAAAGCATTTTCAGATCTATTTTATTCTTGATTATTTATTCATCAGATAAAGAAACTGTGTACATGAAAAATTATAAAAATACATAGAAAATACAAAATGAGTTTATACAAAAAGGATAATTAGAGTACATTTTATACTCTAAATAAAATCCAAACTCAAACTTCCCATACCCATATCTTATAAATTAAAATTCAAAATGTATCAAAATAACTTTAATTGTATATAACTTTTAATAAGCTATTTGATGAATGTGGTTTCATATTTTTTGGATTTAAGATGTGAAAGTTAGGTTTTGGACCCCTATTTTATAGTATACCTATATAAAATATTTGTATATTTATTCTTTATTATTTTGATAATTTTATAATTTTATATTTTATAATTTTATAAATATAATTTCTAGTATATTTACATATTTAAAATAGAATAAAATCATAAAAAAACACAAAATAAAATAAGTCTATATAAATACGTAGATGGAATACCTATACTTATCCCTATATAATATATACCCTTATTTATTTAAGAGTATATAATACATCACAAAAAAACAATAATATATTTGTGTATATAAAAATAAGTTGTAAATATATAAAGTAAGAAAATAAAATAATAAATTACAAAATACAAAATAAAAATAAAATATACAAAACATAGATGAATATATCTATAAATATACCCTTAAAAATTAATTTGTACTATAAACTCATAAAATAAATAAAAATCATATTAAAATACTACATAAAATAATAAACATTTTTTTATTTTATAATAAAAAATAGTAAAATCATTCACTAATTTTAAATAATTATTTTCTAATAAAATTTGCTACTCGATCGTGACGGGCTGACGTGGCCCAATTGCGTGGCGAAGATTGTTGGCCATAGGTCAATTGCCTTCTCAAGAGTTCTGACTTGTCAAGCGTGTCTTTTCCCCACTTTTCCTCCCTTTTTACCACTAGATTCATCGATTCTTCACGCCACGATCAACAATCATCATCCTTCTTTAAAAAAAACCCCATCATCCATGATTCTCGCCGACTCCATATATCTCATGTACATAGTCTCAATTCTTCTTAAATCTCCAGTCAATAAGGGTGCCTCACCATGTGCATAATAAGAACCTTCGGCTTCTTCTTCTTCTTCTTCAAATTTGGTCACTTTCCAACCTCTAATTCCCATTAACTCCAGCCAAGTGAGCATACAGGTGACAGCTGGAGGTCCCCTACGTTTTAAAGATGATGGAGGAGGAAGGAGGTGCACCCACGACCGACCACCAGCCGCCCTGCTCCCTGGTCCTCAGGACAGGTATATATAAGAGTTGTGCCCTTTACTTTTTCTAGGTAGATTTCTTTCCTTTCTTTCGTTTTCCACATTTAATTTTGTGTTTTAATTAATGAATTGGTATAGTTTAAGTTAATGGCCTTGCCGGAGCTCTAGTTTTCATGATGCACCCTCTGTCTCCAACTACACACACCACCCCACTTCCTTTTCCTCTCTACTCTCCATCATTTTCCCTTCATCGGCTCCTTCGCTGCCCTTTGCCAGAGCATCACCACTCACGCACATCTAGCCCCCCATTCTATGCCTAATTGGGTCGAGGTAGTTTTCCCTTAACCCGTGGTCTTCTTTCTGCAAGTCCCTGGTTGAACATGTCCCTATTAGGAGCAAATCAACTCCAAGTTGGCTTCTCCAGGTTCCTTAAGCTTTAATGATTCGCCATGACTCCTCGTTGGGTCCTGGCCTCTGTTGGTGGCACCATCAGACGTGAAAAGACCAGACAAACATGGAGAGCATCATAGCATCATGAGAGTAGCTTCGGAGCTCGAGGAATCGATGGAACAAGGAAGAACCTGCTCATGTTCTTCCCTATTCTTGGAGAGCGGTCCAACACCATTCAATGGAGCCCCACACTCTAGATTGCAACAGAGGCATTCGATCTCAAGATCCTAGACCATCATATCTACATCCAAGATATAATCTCAGACGTCTAGACTCAAACCGTCATCGGCCCTCCAACGTGCATTACGTGACAAGTGGAAGGATCAGATTCGCATGATGGTGCATCTTTGGGGGTAAATTGCAAATTAAATCTCCGTATTTATTTATTTATCAGACTCGTAAATAAAAAGTGTAGTGTAAATAAAAGGAGATATTTTGCAGATGAACCCCTGAACGTATTGTATATTGCAAGCGGATCATGTCTAGCTCAACTCATGTGTCGTCCCACGAGAGATGGGCAAATTACATGTATACCATTGTAGGTTTTTGTATTTATATGTAGTATGGTAAATTTAAATATAAATTTCATATTTACGGAAAACTGCACACATGCCCCTGCTTTAATTTTAATTACAAAATTCCCTTCCTAGTTTATGTATTTTTAGTTCTTGAATTTCATTTATTTAAAATAACATACGTGCTCCTAAAATTGTATAAAATAAATTTAGGTGCCTTCTAGCATGTAATATTATATTTTTATTTTGAATTTTGGGCATTTCAACTATTTACTAAAAATCAAATGAGCATGTTTTTGTCCCTGTTTAAATTAGAAAATACAAAAAATTGAAAAATATTTTTGAAAAATTCCAAAATAGTTACATGTTGTTTATTTTAGTATATTGTATCTCCAGACCAAAAACCCCTAAAATAGAAAAAGAAACCATAAAAATAAAAAATCTCCAAAATCCTTGATAAAAGTATAAAAATTTCTCGTAAGCTCCAAAAATATCATGTTTTATTTTATAATTTTCTCTATATTATTATCTATCTACTAAAATTAATTTGAAGAATTTTAGATTTTATTTGTTGTTTTTACTCTTCAATTCAATTTTACATAATTATTAAATCCCTGATTTGGGATATTTTTTATTTTAAAATACATCAAAATGAGAAAAGTTTTAGAAAATCACAAAAACATTAGAAATTATATAAAATCCAAAAAAATTTATTTCTGTGCTTTGATCATTTTTATTAGTATTTATAATTATTATACCTTATATTGTTTCTATAACATTATATATTTTTATATTATATATGTAAAAAGAAAAGGAAAACTAAAAATCGGAAAATATAAAATGAAAATATAAAATTAAAAATAGGAAAAAGTATATAAAAACTAAAATCCATAAAAGTACAATTTAAAACCCCACACAAACAATAAATGACAAGAGAAAAGAACAAAATTTGAGCTTTGATGCATAATTTACCGATGCTCCCTAAGTACGACATCTACACATACTTGCATGTTGTACACATTTCTTGTAGAGCTATAATAAATTTTAACTCCAAAGTTTTTCTATTCATTGATTATTTGATATTATTGGTTGATTGTTTGTTGAATCTGGGATTTGTGAACGGTCGCCTCAGCGACAATTGTCTTCACTTTTTTTCAGGATACTTTTAGACCCTCGCAAAATTCTATTCATCAAGAGTTTGCTCCCACCTTTTTTCCACATTTTTTAAATGAATCCTTCAAGGATTTACTTAAAATAATAAGTACAATATTTGTTTCAATTTTTATGTATAATAGATATTCCTAACATATTCATCTATAAAGGGTCAAATTTAGCAAATTTGAGATCGTTAAAATTTGATAATCTTGATGAATGTGATAGAATTCTCAAATTAAGTTGATTTTTGAATGACAACATTTTGATATACGGTGATCTAAATCGCCTTAGGTCCCGTTTAAGAAATAAAAATAATGTAAGGAAAAAGGATGGGAGCATATAAGTTACGTGCTCAAGGAAGCATACTCCTTTTTTTCTTATTTATATGCACTTACGAGAGCTGTGATTTGATTTGAAAAAATCCACAAAAGAATTATTAACAAAAAAGAGTCTGATCTTTACATCGATTCCCAAATTATGGACTGATCTTTAATTTGTAACAAACAGGGGACCAAAGTTTAACTTAACGTTCTCACCCCCAACGTTGTCCATGGGTGGCTAAAATATTGGTTATAGTTGATGAAATTACCCCTTGTTATAAGTACTCTCCGACCTCTTCTTCTTCCCCTCATTATGGATGTCTGAGATGGGCCTCTAGGCTTCCATCGCGGCAACGTGCTCGACCCTTCAGCGCAGGAATACCACCCTGCTCCCTGCAACCTCTACTGCCTCCCATCCATTGCGAGGGGAAGGAAAAGAGGACAGAGGGTGCTCTTCGCCAGGAGTAATTTCGTCAACTACATCCATGAGTTGAGCCGTCCATTGACGGCGTTGGGGACTGGAACATTAAGTTAAACTTTGATCATCTATTTGTTATAAATTAAATATCAGTCTCTAATTTGAGAATCGATGTAAAAAATCCTTTTTTTGTAATTTACCCCCGCAATTATGATCTGCATACATGGAGAAAAAGAAGGTGCCCCTAATTTTGATCATGCGCTTAGGGATGGATACTATGGTGTGCTGCAGTGCAGGGAACTGCTCGATGAGGATTGAGATGTACGCCAATCATAGCCATCACCTATATATGAGGGTCCTTTGAATCCTCTCCCATCTTACTCTCAACCGACGCCAAGCCAGTGACTTGATTTTCGGATCCGATGAAACAAGTTCTTTTTATTCCAAATATATGTGAAACGTGGGATGCATGCAGAGAGAATGAACTTCAATTTAGTTATGACCAAGTCCTGAATCATCAGTCACCTCCTTCCTACCTGACTCTATAGCTCAATCGAAGAAAGGGAAACGTGTTACAGACACGTGTGGATTGTGATATATATGTTCTAGTAACAAATGAAGCCTAGATGATAATTAGATATCACACAAAAAAATACCAGAACATGGAAGTGCAAAATAAGGAAGAAAGAGAGAAGATGTATAGAGATCGTGTATTGTATACAGAGGAACAGAGAAGATTAAGATATACGGTAACTGTCAGAGACGACGAGGGATCATCTGGTGGTGTTCGTTGAAGGATCTCTGCCTCTGGAGCTCCTCGTGGAACTTTGCAATGAACTGCTCAGCCCTCAGGTCCACTCCCATCAGCGCCTCCTCTTGCTGCGGCTGCGTTTCATCTACATGATGAACAGGAGGAACTTCATCCACATATTCGGTTGACGATCCTCCGCCCGACTCACCCGCTTTGTTGTAATCATGATCGGCTGGATGATATTGGTAGCGATGACTATATGCTAACTTGGCTTCCTCTTTCTCTTTCCGGTCATCAGCATACTTGGCCGCAGTTGCATCATTATCGGTAGCGGCAGTGTATTCATAGAGATCTTCCAAATAGATGGGAGTGAAGCTGTGTCGCCGAGGCTTCCAGCTGTATGGCTTCTGATGACCACGGAAGATGCGGGAGAGGGCTTTGCTGGAGGCTAGTCTTCGCTTGATGGTGATGGAGCAAGTCTTGAGCTTCTTCAGCTTGGACTTGAGGCTAATCTTGAGCTTCCTCCATGCCTTCTTTGCTGGCGCTGCGAGCAACGTCTTCTTCTTTTGCTGCTGCTTTTTCTTCCTCCTGCGCAAAGTGGTGGCAGTGATCATTGGATCTTCTTCTCAGTGCTTACGGCGTGGTAAAAGGAGGGGGGGGGGTAGGATGAGCATAAATAATGGTCATTGGATGCTTAGCTTCGTTGTAAAGCAAAGAACCTTTCTTTCTTTTTCTTTTATTAAATTTATTTTTGCCTAGGAAGTTGCGTTGGTCTTATGCTCTAGTGATTTCCCTACTAGGTCATTCCCGTCTCTCAAACCCCCTCTCAAAGTATTGATTTTGGAATTTCCCTATAATTGTATTGATGGGCAAACCATTTGTCTATCAATGTATCCTTTGACATTTTTGCAAACCATTCGTCAATCCTTGGATGGTTTGTCATTTGCCTATTTCTCATATATTATAATGTGTGTGTGTTTAGAGGTTGGAAAGCTTGCATCAAGGTGCATGTAACTATACATGCACCCACTACCATAACACGCCTATTTTTTTATTTTTTTTAATGAAATCATATGGGATGTAGAGCACCATATACCACCATTATGTCATTAAAAATTAAGCTTAATTCAAGACTTCTAACCCCTCCATGAAGACTATCAAATTTTAACGGTCTTCGAATTGCTGAAATTGAATTGTCCAAGTGGACTACAATAGAGCACCTTGGAAAGTAAGGATGATTGAATTGGTTCCTCTCGACCATTTTATCGATCGATTAGCCTGTTGAACAATCTCTCTAGACTTTCTTATTATCCCGAGTTTGAGCTTGTCAAACACGGAGGTTGGGAGGATATTTATTGATGAGTCATCATCAATTCTTGAATGGGTGAAGGTAGTGTCTTTGATTTTACAACCAACCCTAGACAATTGCTTGACTCTGCGGCTCTTGGTCTTTCTCCCCATCACCAAGGAGGTGGCCATAGACACTATGTGTCTCTTAGTCTTTGTCCTCTTATTGTCTAACCTCTTAGGCATCAATTTACTTCTCACAAATCGTTTGAAGTTGGGGAAGAGATCTATGGCCTTTATTAAGGGAAATTTAAAAATAAGTTCCTCATTGAGTGATTCCCTTAGGGAAGGATCCCATTTTTTTAGATCTTTTTTATTTTAAATTTTTATGAGTTTTTTTTTATTTTTCAATTTTTTGGGTCTTTTTGATAGGTGGAGGAGAATGTACAGACTCTAGTTTGGAGGGAAAGTGGTTAGTAGAATAGGGAGGTAAAAGTGACTCTAGTTGTACATGATGTGTGGTCAATCTAGTGTCTTCCATATTTTCAAAATCCATGATCCACTTTCATACTTTGACTCTTCAACGGTTTAAAAATGTAATCTTCCAAAAAGTTCTCATGGCATATCATGAGAGAAGTCTGCTCAGTTGGAAGATACAACTGAGGATTCGGAATCTTATACTCAACACACCTTGACTGAGGCATGTAATGTGGGGTTGAGTATGTCTATTCTATATGGAAGATATTGATTGAAGCCTCACAAGGTGGAGTCAGTAGACAGGGGGTCTGTAGTATGGTCTCATGAGTCCAATCCCATGTATATGTTAGCTCTCCAAATGGGTAGTATGAAGTCTTATCACTTTGGATTTGATCTCTAAGTTCAATTAACTCAGGAAGATCATGTTGTGCAGGCCTCTCCATCCGATTCGATCGGTCGACCATATTATACCCTAAGGTTAAGTCGGGATGTGTTTATGTGAATGGTTGTCTGGTCCCAACTTGAGGTGAGAATGAGGTATGTGGGCTCACATAATTATGCCAATCATTAGTCTCATCAGTGGCTTTCTTTTCAAATGGTTCCTTGATTCCAGCAAGCAGACGATAATAGGGTGAGTTAGTCTAGGTTGGAAGTGGATCAAGGGTGTAATAAGGTCGGGTAGGTGAGAAATGTGAAGAAGTGGGAAAGTCAGTTGAAGGTTTGATTTCATAATTGGGATGGAGTGGTGATGAATACTCATTCATCACTCTTTATTCTTATATTTTAGCTACAAAAACCTTTGCAAATACATGTAGATATATGTAAATAGGAATAATTACCAAAAGCATGCATTGTGTAAAAACCTATAATTAGCATGTTTTTGTGCAAAAATAAAAGAATAAAGATTAAAAAGAAAAAGAGGGAAATATTTAGAATAAATATTGAGCAACCTAACCCAAGGGAGGGCTCAGCATGGGCCTGACCGCATAAAAGCCAAAGTAGAGGGAGATAGGGGCTCATGTGTAAATATTTGTGTAAATAAATAAAACTATTTTTTCCTCACCCAAAAATATGCTTGTAAATACTTGTATATATTTATAAAAATATAAAAGTAAAATAAAAAGTTAAAAATCAAAAAGATCAAAAATACTCCTTTCCTTATACACCACACATATATATATTTATTCAGCTTTGTACATATATAAAAGTAACTTTTATAATTTTTGTAAATAGTCTATATTATATATTGTAAATAAATAAAATAAAAACAATTAAAATCAAAACAAAATAAAAATAGAAAAATCAAAAATACAAAAATACATTGTACATATACCATGTATATAGATGTACATATCTATTTATTTTACCTATGTACATAAATAATAAAAATAAAATAAAAATACCTTTTTATTCCTTATTTTATTCTATAAATAAATAAAATATAAAATAAGGATAAAATTGTATAAAAATAATAATTAAAAATCAAAAATCAAAACCCTACACATTGTATATATACCTATATATAGTACATACTATGTAAATACCTTATTTTTATTTCGAAAAAATTATTAAAAATCACCAAAAAATAGAAAAAAATAAAAGAAAAATATTTCATGTTGGGAGTTTTTGCAGATTCGGCCCCTAGCTACCCCAATTTGTCACCTCAAGATCCAGCCACCTGGCCGAATCCCATTGGGTCTTGGGGATGTTGACCGCCCGGTCAACTAGCCCCCCCCAGGACCACTTCCCACGGACCCGAGCTCCTGACCCGATTTCTCCAATTAATACCCGCTCGACCCGATCACCAATTCGCCAAACCCCGGGTCCGAATCATTCCCCTTGCATCCGACATCCTCGCCGGAGCCGCTCCCTCGGGATCCGCGCGCTCCTGAGCTTGCCCGGACCCTTCCTTCTCGGACCCCTAATCGTATTTAGCTGCAGCTCCGCCACCTTCTCTTTCTATCTTTGGCCATTTGCGTAGCCTTCCAGAGAGCTCCAAAGAGAGAGCGAGGTGACAGCTCGCATCCCGACCTGTTGCAGCGAGGAAAGCCGGCGAATCCACTGATCCGGCGGAGTATCCACCGTAGCTCCGCCACCTGAGCGAGCTGTGAGCCTCGGGCAGGGACATCCCTTGAGGCGACGACCGAGAGCTTCACCAGCTCCGCCACAGTCTATTCCTTCACCCAGGTACCCTCTTAGCTTCGCCATTTCATCTGATTTCCATTTTCCCCCAAATCGCCTCGCCGTCGTATATCTTCGATTCACCCCAGTTCCGACCATCATTCGACCATCGGACCCGACCCACATCTTCGCCTTCCTCCGCCGCACGTTCTCCACCCACTCACGCAACCCAGCTCGCACAGGAGCTGGGAACCAGGCTCCACCGTCCTCCCCCTCCGCCGGAGCCCGCCGTCCCGACGCACCGACCATCCCCACTACGCCTAACTGGGTCGAGGCACTTTGCCCTCGACCCGTGAATCTCCTGAGTGGTTTTGCAGGTCCAGAGGAGGCCATCTGAGGCCTCTCGACATTCAGACCAGGAGCTTCAGCTCCGCCACCCTCGTCGGAGCTCCCCCGAGCTCGGTTGGGGCATCAGAGACCATCAGCTGCTGCGCACCTTCACGCCGGAGCTCCTCCGATATTCAGGAGCAGCAGAGGAGGCCGGAGACGCTTTCACGAGGCCGGAGGACTTCGCCGGCCGCCTGTTCATCCAGGACCTCCAGCCGCCGTCGATCGCCCCTCGTCTCGCTCTAGTTCAGATCTTTGATGAATACCCATTCATCACTCTTTATTCTTCTATTTTAGCTACAAAAACCTTTGCAAATACATGTAGATATGTGTAAATACAAATAATTACCAAAAGCATGCATTGTGTAAAAACCTATAATTAGCATGTTTTTGTGCAAAAATAAAAAGAATAAAGAGCAAAAAGAAAAAGAGGGAAATATTTAGAATAAATATTGAGCAACCTAACCCAAGGGAGGGCTCAGCATGGGCCTGACCGCATAAAAGCCAAGTAGAGGGAGATAGGAGCTCATGTGTATATACTTCTGTAAATACATAAAATTATATTTTCCTCACCCAAAAATATGTTTGTCCATATTGTGTGTATATTTAGAAACTATTAAAAACAAAATAAAAAGATGAAAAGCAAAAAGATCAAAAATACCCTTCCTTCACCATGTACATAGACCATCATCCTTTATTTATTTAACCTTATAAATAAATAAAATTATTTTCTAAAACTTTTTGTAAATATTCTATGTTACATATGGTAAATACATAAAATAACAAGAAACAAAACAAAAATCAAATAAAAATTACAAAATGACAAATACAAAAATACATTGTATAAATACCATGTATATAAATATATACAACTATTTATTTCACCCTTGTGTATAAATAATTAAAATAAAATAAAAATACCATTTTATTTCATATTTTATGATGTAAATAAATAAAATACAAAATGAGCATAAAAATACATAAAAATAACAAATAAAAAAATCAAAAATAAAAATCCATATAGTGTACATATACCTATATACATAGCTACCCTATTTTTATTTCCAAAAATTAATTAAAAATCACCAAAAAATAGAAAAAAATAAAAGAAAAATATTTCATGTTTTGAGTTTTCTTTAATTCGGCCTATTTCTACCTTAAAATAAATAAACAAAAATTGGATACACGTGGCAGCTTCTGATTGGTCCACGGGGGATTGTTGACCCCGGTCAACTCCCCCGCGGACTCCTTCCTTTTCTGGAAGATGCGTGCCGCCCCGCCTTCGCCGATTTTTCCACGCATCTCCAGGCTGTCTCCCACGCGAACCCCATGCCCGGATTCTTCGCCGATCATCCCTCATCCTCGCCCGATCTTTCGCCACAAAATCCACGCCTTCCATCGCTGTCTCCACCCAACCCTAATCGCACCTGTCACCATATATATCCCGACCTCCGCCGCCTCCGCGCCCCTTCTTTGGACCTTCTCCTTCTTCCCAGTGACCTCCATAGGCACCGCGAGAGTGACAGCAAGCGTTTGCCCTTGTTGCAGTGAGGCGAGGAGGCGAATCCACTGATCCGGCGATCTTCGCCGCCGCTGCTCCGCCATCAGCGTCGAGCATCGAGCCTCAGGCCTTGACGCCCTTCGAGGCTACGACCAGGAGTTAGCCACACTCCAGCACAGTCTTCCGCTCCACCCAGGTAGTTGATTAGCTCTTTTATTCCGTTTAATTTTAGGTTTCCCCCAAATCGCATCTCCGACGTATTCCCCTGATTCCGGCCATCTCACGTAATATCTCGACCATCCGACCCGATCATCACCTTCGCCATTCCCTCACGCACCTTCTACGCCCTTTCACTCAACCCAGATCGCACAGGATCTGGGAATCGAGCTCCACCGTCCTCCGCTCGCCGGAGCTCTTCCGCCCCACCGCACCGTTCACCGTCACCTCGCTTCCTTGGGTCGAGGCATTTTGCCCTCGACCCGCGAAGCGTTCTGGTTGCTTTGAAGGTTCAAAGGGAGGCATCTGAGCCCCCTTACATTCAAGACCGGAGCTTCGCGCCGCCAAGCCTCGCCGGAGCCCCTCCAGGGCTTGGCTGGGGCATCGGCCATCACCAGCAGCTGCGGGACAGTCCAGCGGATCTTCTCCGATCATTTGCAGCAGCTGAGGAGGGGTGTAGCGCACGCAGGAGGCCGGCGAAGTTCGCCGGCGACGAGTTCTTGCACCATCCTCCAGATCCGTCCGATGAAGCCCTCGCTCCAGTTCTGATCGTGTCCGTCCATTCTTCGAGGAGCAGCGACCGTCGATTCATCTGAGGAGTTCATCCGGACCATTGATAGCAGAGGAGAGAGACCCGGAGTCCAGCGACGTTAGATCAGCCACGTGGTCTCACCTCGACCGTCGATCGAGCCCAGGAAGAGAAGAGAGAAAGAGCGCCGCCCATCCCAACCGTTCGATCACCACGTGGCGCACATCCGACCGTCGGCGAATAAAGGGGTAAATATCGTAGGGCCCCCTCTTAGTTTTTCATTTCCTTTTTAGTCCTGTAAATATTTTTAGAAACTTTTTCACGAAGGGTTATTTGCAATCTGGACCTTGTGCTTTATTTTAATTGCATGTATGCCCCTGTGTGTGTGTGACCACGTGCTTCGTCACGTGTGTATCTGGGCATTTTACACATCTTGTCCTGTAGATCTGGATGGTTAATGAATGAATGAATATTTTTAAGTAATTGCAATTATACCCCTGTGAGCATTGTTTAGGCGCATGTGCGTTATTTAGTGGGCTTTTTGCAACTTCGTCCCTGGGCTTTTGATACGAGTTATCAAAAGACCCTTGGACTTAGTTTTTCTTGCAATTTGGTCCCTGTGTGCCCCAGCCACGCGCGACGCGCGTGACTTGCTGGGCATTTTGCACCAGCGACCCCAGGTCTTCGGGTATTTGCACATTGGTCCTTGTGCATAGTGCCCTCTTCTTCATTTTTGAATAAATATCAACCCACCTCCAAATCTAATGAAATTTTGACACATGGCTCCTGCCATGGTGTAGTAATTTCTGTGATTTTTGAGGACATTTTTATTTTCATTTAGTATTTTTAAAAATTCAAAAACACTCTTTTTAGTCACTGTCTAACTTTAAAAATACCAAAAAAATATAAAAACCCTACCAAAAATTCTAAAAAATTAGTTACTGTTTCTTGCTTGTTGTTTGATTTTCTAGCCAATTTTGGCTATTTTTCATCACTTAAAAACCCTAAAAATTGAAAAACCCCTAAAAACTCATAAAAATTATAATAAATAAATTAAAAATTCAAAAACAATAATTAGGGTGCCTAAATTTTCCTTATTCTTTCTAGATTATAGGAAAATTACCTTCAGGGCTTTTTGAGATCCAAGAGTATTTTATTTTTGGGTCTTAAGCCTTGCTGGACAGTACCCTCTGTTTTTCGCATTGTTTGATTTTTAGAAAATAAAATAAACATTAGAAAAATTCCAAAAATTCACCAAAAACAGTAAAAAACTTAAAAAAACTTAAAAACAATTTTTCCTTAATTTTTGCATCATTTTTGGTGTGTTTAATAAATTGTTGAAGTTCCCTTGTATTTACTTTCTTTTATTTTCTTTATCTTTTAAAAAAATCTAAAAATATAAACAAATAAAAACCACTAAAAAAGATTCCCTCGGATTTCTGACTACATCGTAGGCTATTTAGCCAATCTGTGCTCCTTGTGCTCGACCCTGGGAGCTATGCCAGGTTAATCCTATAGCTAGATCGCTCTATCTTGTGCTTGCTTGTTTTTATCTGATTTGAGTGGTTGATTTCTTCTTGATTGACTTAGTCTACTTGATCGAGGTCGCAACGACCATTTTTTAGACCTTTTACCCCGATCGCTTAGGCCGGTCGTCAATCTTGGCCGTCCATCCCTGGAGCATCCTGCAGCGTTCGATCAGAGAAGGGACGATCTGGAGCGCCTACCAGTCCCAGCCTTCCGATCAGCCACGTGGAGCGCATCCAGAGCCCCCGCTTAATAAAGGGTAATTTACCCTTAGGCCCTTATCTTTGTTTTATTTCGTTTGAGTCCTGTAAATATTTAAATACGTTGTTTAGTTTTAGGTTTAATTGCATAGAGGACCCTGAGCTTTAGTGTAATTGCATATATACCCCTGCCTGTTGTGAGCCACGTGCTTCGTCACGTGTTACTTTGGTATATTTGCAGTCTATGCCCTTGTAGTTCTGGTTGTTTATGAATGAATGAAAGGTTTTAGTTAATTGCATTTATACCCCTGTGAATGCTTTATTCTCGCATGTGCGTTTTATTTTGGGTTATTTGCAACTAACCCCCCTGGACTTTTGGTACGCGTTACCAATTGGTCCTCGGGGCTTATTTTCCTTACATATAGGTCCCTGAGTGCCCCAGGCACGTGCTTGGCGCGTGTGTTGCTGGGTTAATTGCACCGGGACCCCCAGAACTTTGGGTATTTGCATTCCAGTCCCTGTGCACAGTGCCCTATCTCTATTTTTGAATAAAATATAAAATCACCTCCAAACCCAATGAGAATTTGACACATGGCTCCTGCCATGGTGTAGGATTTTCACGGATTTTTGAGGACATTTCTGAGTTTGTTTGCTATTTTTAAAAATTCAAAAACCTCTATTTTCGTCACTGTTCAGATTGAAAAATCACAAAAAAAAATTAAAAACTCCTTCAAAAATTCCCTAAAAATTAGCTACTGTTTATTTTAGTTTGTTTGATTTTCCAGCCAATTTTGGCTCTTTTTCATCACTGAAAACCACTAAAAACTTAAAAACACTTAAAAACCCATAAAAATTCTAGTAAATACATTAAAAACCCAAAAACAATAAACTTGGTACCTAAATTTTCCTTGTTTCCTCTATTTTACAGGAAAATTACCTCCAGGCCATTTTGAGGTACTTAGGTATTTTATCTAGGGCTTTTTGGCTCGGCTGGACAGTACCCTTTATTTTTGCCACTGTTTGATTTTTAGCAAATAAAATACACATCAGAAAATTATCAAAAATTCACCAAAAACATAAAAAATATAAAACACATAAAAATATTTTTGTTTTGATTTTTGGTGCTTGAAATAATTTGTTGAATTGTGTTCTTCCTTGCTTTTCTTATTTTCTTAATAAACTTAAAAATCCAAAAAAAATATAAAAATAATTAAAAACCACTAAAAATATTTTCTTCTTTTCTTTTATTTGTTTTGACTACTTCGTAGTCCTCTCGGCCAATCCGTGCTCCTTGAGTTCGACCCTGGGTGCTATACCAGGTTAAACATATAGCAGGACCGCTTCTCGTATTTTGATTGCTTGATTTGTCATTAGTGGTTCGATTTTTCTTGATATACACGGTCTGATCGCTTGGGTCGCAACGACCCTATTTCTGTACCTTATACCCGAGTGGTCAGGCCTGTCGTCGGAATGGCGTCGTTGCCGGGGAGCACGGCTTAGTAGTCATTTTTTTAGCTTTTCCGCGGTTTTTGATTTTCGCGGCTTTTTGTATAGATTTTTGTATATATATTTTTCTGATATTTTCTGATAATAATTTGGACTGACCACTTGTCTCTTTTTCTTGCGATGGCCCGAGGATCGAGGCGGCCGATTTCGAGAAGCCGACGCAACCGCGAGACTCGGAGGCGGTTCCCTTCTGCACGGAGCCGCAGGAGAGAGCGAGAGAGAGAGTTGAGTGGGTGAGGTTAGATTAGGATATTTGACTATTATTGTTGTAATAATAAAGAGACTCAGACTGGACTTGGACTTGGTTGACCTAGCGGGTTTGTTTCGCCGAGCACCGGTGTGCTCGGGGGACCCTTAGGAGTTTTTCGTGGTTTTTACGCGGCTTTGTTTTCTTTACTTTTTACTGCCTTTTACGGTTTTAGCGGTTTTTCTCGAGCCCCTAGATTTAGGATTTTCTGCTTGACTGTGTCGTAATTAGTAGGATCCCCACACCTAATTAATTACCTGTTCCTATAGAACGATAATTGGACCTACTAATAAATCAATAATAAAAATAGCTTAGTCGCTTTCCTGAGAGCCTACGCGCCGCGAGCCTACCCCGTCAAGCGCTACTCCTGAACTCGACTTGTCGAGAAGAGGAGGGGTGGGTCTAGACCGGACTCTTTGGATCGAGGGCGAGTGACTAAGCTAGACGGTTCTGTCGAGTAGAAATTGCCTGTTTGGGACTCGGTTTTCACCGTTGCACCATATAGGTAGTTTCTTTCCTGTCTTTACATTTATGCGCGGATCATATTGCATGTAGAGTGCTGGAGTCAGGTACGCCTTCCTTACTTTGCATGCATCATTGATTTCATCGTGCATCGGCTTTTTCGTCTTCTCCCCCCTGTTTTTGATTAAATAATCAGGAGAACCAAAAAATTCGTTAGGCGTTTGTTTGATATTTGAAAAATATTAAAAAAGAAAAACCATAAAATTGGGACTGGTTAACACTATTGATCTTAAAAGACGCTCACCCTAATAATTTTGTCTTGGGGAGAGCAACCCCCTCATTGTATGGTTTGGATGCGCGAGAGAGTGACCCGTACCCTAGGTAGAACCCTCCGGTGCTAGTCCCGACTGATTACCGACTCTTCCGTGCGGGCCAGTCGGTTGGGTTAGCATCGGGTATCCTAACAGGTCACGTAAGCACTCTGATATTTTGTGTGTTCACCTAATAAAATCGACAAGATAATTTGACCGAACTTTCACGGTCTTCAGCTCGCGTTGCGTTGGTGAACCGGGGTTTGTTTTGTGATCATAGTTTCTCCAGATCTCATCCGCACTACTCGCCAGATCAAGATGATGGGTAGACGCTAGGCAGCCTCTGGCTGCACCGCTTTCGGGAACGTCTACCCGATCATCTAGGTTGGCCCGCGAGAGCCTAGACCAGCTCTCCGAGCCCGAGTACGACTCCGCCCTGTTCCCCCTCGACCCCCTTTCTTTTGGTACTGAGAGACATGAGCCCGAGGAGAGATTAGCAGATTTGACAGCACCTGAGTTGGGCTCGTTTGATTTTGCAGACATCGCTATGGCCGGCAGTTCAGATGATCATTCCCGTCAGCCCGAGCATTTTGTACTAGACCAGGGGGCGATCAACTCCACCCTGATCGCATCACTTGAGACAGTTCAGCAGCAGTTACGTGATCAGGGGGCATTCATGATAGAGATGAGGCGAGAATTGGAGAGGCTCAGAGCAGAGCGAGACCAGCAGAGCGAGCCTGAGGAGATACCTGATGCAGAGGCACGAGCCGCAGCAGCAGCAGCAGCCGCCGTCGCCGCAGCGGGAGGCGCCGCGGCAGGAGGACCACCACGACCGATGCGGGAGTTGCATAACCCCGGATCGACACTCATGCATCATTGGGTAGTAGTGCCAGCGATCGTGGGGGACTTCAAGTTCCTCCCGAACACCTTGCAGTTGCTGCCCCGTTTCCACGGACTTGCCACTGAGGAGCCCCACCTCCACCTCCAGGAGTTCCTGATGATCTGCAGCACAGTCCATGATCGCCACGTGGATCAGGACACGATCCGGATGATAGCATTCCCCTTTTCACTAGCAGATAGAGCAGCCACCTGGCTGAAACACTTGGGGAAGTTTGTCTACACCTGGGAGCAGCTCCGCACCGAGTACTTGAACAAGTACTATCCACTCGGGCGGACGAATGCAGCGAGGGCCTTGATCAGCAACTTCTCCATGTTCCCCAACGAGCAGTTTCACGAGGCATGGGAGAGGTTTCGAGAGCTCCTAGACAGATGCCCGCACCACGACATCTCCAAGCCGAACTTAGTTCAGACCTTTTTCAGCGGGTTGACGCCAGAACTTCAGGGTCTGGTGAACGCTTCTTGCGGCGGGTCCTACTTTGCCAAGGACCACGACCAGGTCTGGGCCATCTACGAGGAGATGGCCGAAAACTACATGGTGATGTCCCAGACCAGGTTGTATACTCAGAGACCCCAGCCACAGCAGCCAGGATCCGTGCAGTACCAACGGATAGCACGGGTAGATGCAGGTCCATCCAGCTCGTCCACAGTCGCAGCAGCACAGGCAGAGTCATCCGCTGCGGACATGGGTATCATCAGCGAGAAGTTGGACCGCATGGAGCTGATTGAGAAGAAGCAGTGCCAGAGCATCACTCAGATGGAACAGATGGCACAGGTTCTGAGCGACATGAAGACCCAGCTCATGTGTCTCCAGGAGGCACAGACAGCTTCGCAGCCCCGTCTTCTGTCGCGAGGCGATACCGGCGGCAGCAGCAGCTCGTCCCAGCGCTCCAGCTCCTCACAGCAGCCTAGACAGGTTCACCTTGTACAGGCGGAGCCGTACCAGCAGCCGCAACCTACCTACCAGTCCCCACCATCTCCAGACATGCAGATAGTGGTCTACCAGCCGGATCAGCCTCTGGCATACTCCCGCCAGCCCCCTACGATGCAGAGCCGTTGATGGATGTCAACGGGATTTGGTATGACCGTCCCCAGCCTGGGATCCGACGAGACCATCCCGGATTCAGGTGGGGGAGTGGTGGTGCCTAGCCCCAGCAGCAGCCGTCAGGTCAGGGTCGGCAGTACGGTCAGCAGAGAGATCACTAGTCGCAGCAGCAGCCCCCAGCACACCAGACACACCAGCCATCATCTTTCGGTCCTAGTCCCTATCATCAGCAGGGACAGTCGTGGAGACGTGAGCAGCAGGCTCACCCAGTTCAGCAGCAGCACCCTTCCTCATACCCCTCTTACCACCACCAGCAGTTCCAGCAGCCTCACCCCTAGAGAGGCTACCCGTCGGGCTTCCACGAGAGTCCCGCTTTAGATGACATCGCCCGCCTCCTCACGGACCAGCAGGCCACATTCAGACGGGAGATGGACGAGTTCTGCCAGGAGATGCGGGACTTGGTGAGAGGGAAGGCCGCTATTCCAGCCCAGATTGAGCCGAATCCGAATAACCTCAAGAGGAAATCTGAGCAGGTAGTACACACTGGAGTTTGCCACTCCTAGTGACCCATTTGTTGATACATCTTCGGATCTATTTGATGCTGATTTTGTCACACTTAGGAGCGGTAGGACCCCAGCAGGCGGCGACGCCTCATCTGAGCTTCACCACGAGGATACGTCAGAGGCGCCACATGAGGAGGAGGAGAGCGGTACTGAGGCCGCTCCAGTTGATGATGGTGGCACTGATGCCACCAAGGATGCTGATCCCACCGGCGGTACTGAGGCCGCCGCTTCACCAGTTCGAGGAGGTGGTACTGATGCCACCCGTTTAGACGAGCTAGCCCGCGGTACTGACGCCGCGAGACGTCTACCACCACCAGCAGTAGCAGAGCCAGCCAGAGGTGGTACTGAGGCCACCGGTGTTTGTTGTGATAGAAATGTTGTCTTTCCTTCAGTTCATGTACCTCAGAACACTGTTGTGAATAAAGGAAAAGGTTTAGTTTCTTCTGGTCCCACTGTGGTGCATGATGTATGTGTGGATCCGGTCATCGAACCGTCTAGGCCTTTTCCTAGTCCTTCATCTGAGAAGGACCCTGTGATCCCCTTCCCTAGAGCCCTTCAGATGGGGAAGGGGAAGAAAAAAGAAAATCTGAAAAAGAGAGAGCTTGAGGAGTTCAGCCAGAGCATGATCGATCGATTCCACATCCAGCTGACCCTCCAGGAGGCTTTGAATCACATCCCCCTTCTCCAGCGTTCTTTGAGAGACAGGACTACAGTCAGGAGGAGGAGGAGGAACCACACTTCAGAGATTCACGTGCTGACCAAAGCCACGTGTTTTGCGATCGAGAACCGCCTGCCAGCCAAGAGGCCAGATTCAGGGGCCCCGTATGTCAGATGCCATATTAGTGAGCAGAGGTTCGACCGTACTCTTCTAGATAGCGGATCGTCGATCAACCTTCTTCCGGCAGCCCTTCTCGACAGCTTCGAGTTGGGCACTCTTCGACAGAGCAGGACAGTCCTTCAGTTCGCTGATCGATCTGTCAAGAGGCCGAAGGGGTTATTACGAGACGTTATCGTCACGATTCAGGGTCTGAAATTCCCCGTGGACTTCGTAGTGTTGGACATGGAGATCCCTGAGTCAGTGGCCGATACCCCCATCATCCTCGGTCGTCCATTCTTGGACACAGTCAAGGCGGTGACTGATCATGATAGCGGGAAGGTGTACTTTCACGTCGAGGGCGAGAGTATACAAATAGAGACGGTCGAGGACTACAGAGCTAGAGAGAGAGCCTGCTCAGATGCGAGTACAGATTCAGAGCAGCTGACAGACACAAAGCCAGACATCCACCAGGACTGTGATTTTGTGATCACAGACGATGAGGCAGCTTGGGCAGATCCTACAGCACAGACCATCCTCTCATATTCAGATACAGCTGATGCCGAGATGATAACAGAGGAGAGTCTGGAGAGCACAGCCCTGGTTCAGGATACCATAGAGGCAGCAGAGCCGGTCCTTGATCGCGACACGATGTTTAGTGATGGTGGTGCTGAGGCCACCTTGTTTTTCGGTGGTACTGATGCCACCGTGATTGATACAGATCCCTCGGATTCGGAGTCTGATTGGGCCGATTGCTATGATCAGATGCCAGACCTGAGTCCACCTGAGCCTATAGATGAGGAGGAGGTAGATGCAGAGCCGAGCAGAGACAGTGCAGTTGAGCAGCCTTCTCCCGATCCAGTTTGCGAGAGTACGCTTTCACTTTCCCAGGCAGATTTGGCAGACTTAGCAGCTTTCACTCAGTTTCTTCCGCAGCCAGATTTGCCAGCACCCAGCATTCCAGAGTTGAAGCCGCTCCCTACTTCGCTGAAGTATCGATTCCTTGCGGGCGATCCAGAGATGTACCCAGTCATCATCTCCGCCGAGTTGACTGGAGAGCAAGAATCCCGTTTGATGGGGGTTCTTGAAAAGAACCGCAAGGCAATCGGATGGAGCGTAGCAGATCTCCATGGGATTAGTCCATCAGTGTGCTCCCACCATATCTATCTCGAGGAGGGGGCGAAGCCGTCGCGTGAGTTCCAGCGGCGACTGAACCCCAACCTGAGAGAGGTCGTGATGAAGGAAATATCGAAATGGTGGAGTGCAGATTTTATTTATCCCATTTCCGACTCCAAGTGGCTCAGCCCCTTGCATGTGGTGCCCAAGAAGACGGGCATCACGACTGTGATCAGTGAGTCGGGAGAGGAGATCGCTACACGAGTACCCACCTCTTGGAGGGTTTGTGTTGACTGCAGGAGACTCAACCAAGCCACCAAGAAGGACCATTTCCCCCTGCCTTTTATTGATCAGATCATTGAGAGACTGGCAGGGAAGAGCCATTATTGCTTCCTGGATGGGTACTCGGGCTACAACCAAGTGGCCATCGCTCCTGAGGATTAGGAGAAGACCACCTTTACCTGTCCCTTCAGCACATATGCTTTTCGACGCATGCCATTTGGGCTATGCAATGCCCCTGCGACTTTTCAGAGGTGCATGCTGTCGATCTTTTGGGACATGGTAGGGGAATGTTTGGAGGTCTTCATGGACGATTTCTCGGTCTATGGCGACGGATTCGACTCCTGTCTTGACTGCCTAGACCGAGTACTTCAGCGATGTATTGAGTACCATTTGGTTCTATCTTGGGAGAAGAGTCACTTCATGGTGACTCAAGGGACGGTGCTTGGCCACATCATCTCCAACAGGGGCATGGAGGTTGATCCGGCCAAGGTTGATATCATTAGAAAACTCGCACCGCCGTCCAATTTGAGGCAGCTACGGTCATTCCTAGGGCACGTTGGATTTTATAGGAGATTTATTCAGGATTTCAGCAGGATTGCCCGACCGTTGACTGGCCTTTTGACGAAAGACACCGAGTTCCTTGTCGATGACAAGTGTCTCTCGTCCTTTGCGACTCTCCAGCAGTGTGTTATTGAGGCTCCTTTTCTCCAGCCGCCTGATTGGTCTCTCCCATTCGAGATCATGACGGACGCCTCCGATTTTGCCGTGGGGGCAATGCTGGGACAGAGGAGGGATGGAGTTCCGTTTGCCATACACTACGCTAGCCGCACATTGGATTCCGCTCAGCGGAATTACACGGTCACAGAGAAGGAGATGCTAGCCGTAGTGTTTGCCCTAGATAAGTTCAGATCGTATATCATTGGATCTAGAGTGACTTTGTTTACAGATCACACCGCCATCAGGTACCTCATGGCAAAGAAGGATGCCAAGGCCAGACTGACTAGATGGATCCTTCTACTCCAGGAGTTCGACATTGAGATCAAGGATAAGCCTGGAGTCAAGAATGTGGTGGCGGATCATCTCTCCCGACTAGAGCAGCCTGAGGAGTCTGAGCAGATTGACCCTATTAGAGATACCTTCCCAGATGAGGCGATCCTTGCTATCGCCTCACTCCCGTGGTATGCCGATATTGTGAACTTTCTCGTTGCTGGGAAAGTCCCACAGGATTGGCCCAGGCAGAGGCTTGAGACCTTCCTTGCGAGGGCCAAGTCCTACCACTGGGAGGATCCCATCCTTTACCACGAAGGAGGGGATAGCATCTGGCGTCGGTGTATTCCTCAGGAGGAACACCATAGCGTCCTCACTTACTGCCACAAGCTTGAGGCAGGAGGACATCATTCTGGGAGGAGAACGGCACAGAAAGTGCTTCAATCCGGCTTGTGGTGGCCTACCCTCTTCAAGGACTCTGATGAGTTCGTGAGGAGGTGTACTGACTGTTAGAGGATGGGCACTTGTGGACAACGTGATATGATGCCGATGCAGCCCATTCACTTCTGTGAGGTTTTTGACGCATGGGGCATCGATTTCATGGGTCCATTCCCTAAGAGTCTGGGATTTGAGTACATTCTGTTGGCCGTCGATTATGTTAGTCGTTGGGTTGAGGCCATCCCCGCCCGAGCCGCTGATGCGAGAACAGTTTGCAGATTTTTGAGGAAGCACATCATCACGCGGTTCGGGGTTCCACGACTTCTGATTTCTGATGGGGGGTCTCATTTCATCAACGACCAGGTGAAGGCCCTTGCTAGCGAGTTCAGTATAGATCATCGTGTTGCCACACCTTACCATCCACAGACGAATGGTCTAGCTGAGGTGTCGAATAGGGAGATCAAGACTATTCTGCAGAAAGTCATCCGCCCTGACCGAAAGGATTGGTCACAGCTTTTGGACTCGGTCTTGTGGGCATATAGGACGTCTTTCAAGACTCCATTGGGCACATCTCCCTTTCGCCTCGTATATGGCAAGCCGTGCCATTTACCTGTTGAGCTGAGGCACAAGTCACTTTGGGCAGTCACAGATATTCTTATGGATCTAGATGGTGTAGGAGACCAGAGGAGGGCAGAGTTAGCTGCCCTGGAAGAGCTCAGAGATACAGCTTTCTCAAACAGCCTACAGTATAAGGAGAGAGTGAAGGAGTGGCATGATTCTCATATCAGCCACAAGCATTTTGAGATTGGACAGAGAGTATGGCTGTTTGATGCGAGGCTTCGTTTGTTTCCAGGGAAGCTGCAGAGCAAATGGAAGGGACCCTACTTGGTCAGAAAGGTACACGACAATGGTAGCATTGATATATCCGAGTTGTCTTCTGAGAGTACCTTTCGAGTGAACGGCCAGCGGCTCAAGCCATTTTTAGATCATGAGCCGCGGGACGTTATTGTTGCCCCTATTCATTTTGCGTGAGATGTGGTCTCTTGACTCACATCTTTTGCATCTCACGCCTGATTTTCACTGTTCCTCCGCCTTATATAGATCCAGTTGTCCATATCATTCTATTCTTTAGTTCCACATCCCTTTTCTCATCTGATGATTATGCTATACTTAGGGTGTACTTTACCCTAAGTATAGGGGGGATGTAGGACCTGCGGGTATTCTTTTCATTCTTTCTGCTCCTGTTTTGCTGCCTATACTTAGGGATATTTTACCCTAAGTATAGGGGGGGCAGACTCTGTATCTTCTTCACTCGGATTTCCCTTCATGTACAGCTTGCTATACTTAGGATTAGTTAATCCTAAGTATAGGGGGAAACCACCGAGTCCCTCTCATTCTATTCATTCATTCATTTCTGTACTCAGCCATTCCTTTTCACTTCCCTTTTACTAAGCACGAGTTATGTCTTCTTCATCGCTCTTGATCACTCTGAGGACATCGTTCGAGCTAAGTATAGGGGGGTGTGTATATATTTCATATATACTTTAGCCATAACTCGTACTTTGTGTGAGTGTGTTAATAAATAAAATGGCTAAAAATCACAAAAATTAAAAATTTTTCATGTACATAAACTTCTTTTATTTGCACATACATAGCTAGTGTACAAAGTATTTTTGTAAAAATGATTTCAAAAATCTTTTGTGTAAAGCTTGTGTAAATATTTTTGTATCAAAATTATGTATATAGTACAAAATTTTTCCAAAATGTTTTGAAAATCAAAAGTTTGCAAAAATCGTGTGTAAATGTGTATAAATATCTTTTTGCAAAACTTGCACTTCATGCATCATTCATCCATGATTTCAAAACATTTTTCAAAAATTTTGCACGATTGTAAAAATTTGTGTAAATAAGCATCTTGTGTACATATGTATATAGTTTTTCTGGATGAGAGTTGACATTTAAACTAAGCCTGGAATTAAATTGAGAAATGGAGCTTGAATAAGATCTTAATCCACTTAACTTTAAGAGGAACCTTATAGGAATTAGGATTAGGGCTTTTCAGGTCATAAGGACTTAATTCTTTGAGTCCACTAGGCTATGAGCATATGTCATCTTGATGAGCCTAAGTAGAGCACTTAACAACACACGCATGACTCTTAGAGACAATGGCTTGACTTGCACCAGCACTTTACACATGGCTCTCCACGGATGAGGTGGTGAGGAGGCAGTTTCCTTTGGCTTGGGGTAGCATATGAGGGTAGTACTTCTAGGCGGAACCTCTCTTCTTCTTCTAGTGAAGGAAGTGCGTCTCAACTTGGTCTAGTGGTGATGAAGGCTAAAGACAGAAGCTGTGGGTTGCAATAAAGCTTCAAAAGAGGGATAGTCTACTGGCTCAAGAGGAAAATTTCTTGTATATATGCTGCACCATGTAGATATGTTGTATAGAAGTCCTTGAAAAAAAATGCAAAATGCAAAAAGAACTCCAAAAAAGTGGTGGGTCGGATTGAAAATTTAATAACCCCACCGGAGTGTATATAGTCAAATAAAGCAAAAGCTTATGGTATCCATGTTACATCTCATGAAGCTTGCAGCGGGAGACTTAGCTACACTGGCTGAGCTTCCAAAAGTCTATACTTCTTCCCCCTCTTCTTGAGCCGGTTGCACTTGAACTTAGAAGGGAATACCCCGCTTCTCGAGGAAAGAGTTGCTAGACCGAGGCATTAGAGTTGCCAGGTTGAGGGAGGTTGTTTCTTTGTTACTTCTGAGGTGGGGAGCCACATATCACTTACACTGCATGGAAAGATTCATGGTCATTAGAGTTTGTGTATGTAGACTTGTTCTGATCTGGTTTATTGAGGAGTCTTGCCCATAGATTGGTGGAACTTAGAGACTGTTAAGTTTTAAGCTTAAGTCCAAATAAGGTTCCGACACATTAATAATCCAAAGATCTGATCGAGCTCCATATTTCAATTTAATGAAGGAGAGTTTAATAGTTCAACCTTGATCCATGTACATTCCCCTCTTTTTCTTTTTTCTTTCTTTCTTGTTCACTTCTTTTTCAAATAAGTGTTTGCTAAGGGACTAGCAAAATTAAGTATAGGGGGGTGATGAATACTCATTCATCACTCTTTATTCTTATATTTTAGCTACAAAAACCTTTGCAAATACATGTAGATATATGTAAATAGGAATAATTACCAAAAGCATGCATTGTGTAAAAACCTATAATTAGCATGTTTTTGTGCAAAAATAAAAGAATAAAGATTAAAAATAAAAAGAGGGAAATATTTAGAATAAATATTGAGCAACCTAACCCAAGGGAGGGCTCAGCATGGGCCTGACCGCATAAAAGCCAAAGTAGAGGGAGATAGGGGCTCATGTGTAAATATTTGTGTAAATAAATAAAACTATTTTTTCCTCACCCAAAAATATGCTTGTAAATACTTGTATATATTTATAAAAATATAAAAGCAAAATAAAAAGTTAAAAATCAAAAAGATCAAAAATACTCCTTTCCTTATACACCACACCTATATATATTTATTCAGCTTTGTAAATATATAAAAGTAACTTTTATAATTTTTGTAAATAGTCTATATTATATATTGTAAATAAATAAAATAAAAACAATTAAAATCAAAACAAAATAAAAATAGAAAAATCAAAAATACAAATACATTGTACATATACCATGTATATAGATGTACATATCTATTTATTTTACCTATGTACATAAATAATAAAAATAAAATAAAAATACCTTTTTATTCCTTATTTTATTCTATAAATAAAAAAAATATAAAATAAGGATAAAATTGTATAAAAAAATAATTAAAAATCAAAAATCAAAACCCTACACATTGTATATATACCTATATATAGTACATACTATGTAAATACCTTATTTTTATTTCGAAAAAATTATTAAAAATCACCAAAAAATAGAAAAAAATAAAAGAAAAATATTTCATGTTGGGAGTTTTTGCAGATTCGGCCCCTAGCTACCCCAATTTGTCACCTCAAGATCCAGCCACCTGGCCGAATCCCATTGGGTCTTGGGGATGTTGACCGCCCGGTCAACTAGCCCCCCCCAGGACCACTTCCCACGGACCCGAGCTCCTGACCCGATTTCTCCAATTAATACCCGCTCGACCCGATCACCAATTCGCCAAACCCCGGGTCCGAATCATTCCCCTTGCTTCCGACATCCTCGTCGGAGCCGCTCCCTCGGGATCCGCGCGCTCCTGAGCTTGCCCGGACCCTTCCTTCTCGGACCCCTAATCGTATTTAGCTGCAGCTCCGCCACCTTCTCTTTCTATCTTTGGCCATTTGCGTAGCCTTCCAGAGAGCTCCAAAGAGAGAGCGAGGTGACAGCTCGCATCCCGACCTGTTGCAGCGAGGAAAGCCGGTGAATCCACTGATCCGGCGGAGTATCCACCGTAGCTCCGCCACCTGAGCGAGCTGCGAGCCTCGGGCAGGGACATCCCTTGAGGCGACGACCGAGAGCTTCACCAGCTCCGCCACAGTCTATTCCTTCACCCAGGTACCCTCTTAGCTTCGCCATTTCATCTGATTTCCATTTTCCCCCAAATCGCCTCGCCGTCGTATATCTTCGATTCACCCCGGTTCCGACTGTCATTCGACCATCGGACCCGACCCACATCTTCGCCTTCCTCCGCCGCACGTTCTCCACCCACTCACGCAACCCAGCTCGCACAGGAGCCGGGAACCGGGCTCCACCATCCTCCTCCTCTGCCGGAGCCCGCCGTCCCGACGCACCGACCATCCCCACTACGCCTAACTGGGTCGAGGCACTTTGCCCTCGACCCGTGAATCTCCTGAGTGGTTTTGCAGGTCCAGAGGAGGCCATCTGAGGCCTCTCGACATTCAGACCAGGAGCTTCAGCTCCGCCACCCTCGTCGGAGCTCCCCCGAGCTCGGTTGGGGCATCGGAGACCATCAGCTGCTGCGCACCTTCACGCCGGAGCTCCTCCGATATTCAGGAGCAGCAGAGGAGGCCGGAGACGCTTTCACAAGGCCGGAGGACTTCGCCGGCCGCCTGTTCATCCAGGACCTCCAGCCGCCGTCGATCGCCCCCCGTCTCGCTCCAGTTCAGATCTTGGCCGTCCATCCCTGGAGCATCCTACAGCGTTCGATCAGAGAAGGGACGATCTGGAGCGCCCACCAGTCCCAGCCTTCCGATCAGCCACGTGGAGCGCATCCAGAGCCCCCGCTTAATAAAGGGTAATTTACCCTTAGGCCCTTATCTTTGTTTTATTTCGTTTGAGTCCTGTAAATATTTAAATACGTTGTTTAGTTTTAGGTTTAATTGCATAGAGGACCCTGAGCTTTAGTGTAATTGCATATATACCCTTGCCTGTTGTGAGCCACGTGCTTCGTCACATGTTACTTTGGTGTATTTGCAGTCTATGCCCTTGTAGTTCTGGTTGTTTATGAATGAATGAAAGGTTTTAGTTAATTGCATTTATACCCCTGTGAATGCTTTATTCTCGCATGTGCGTTTTATTTTGGGTTATTTGCAACTAACCCCCCTGGACTTTTGGTACGCGTTACCAATTGGTCCTCGGGGCTTATTTTCCTTACATATAGGTCCCTGAGTGCCCCAGGCACGCGCTTGGCACGTGTGTTGCTGGGTTAATTGCACCGGGACCCCCAGAACTTTGGGTATTTGCATTCCAGTCCCTGTGCACAGTGCTCTATCTCTATTTTTGAATAAAATATCAAATCACCTCCAAACCCAATGAGAATTTGACACGTGGCTCCTGCCAGGTGTAGGATTTTCACGGATTTTTGAGGACATTTCTGAGTTTGTTTGCTATTTTTAAAAATTCAAAAACCTCTATTTTCGTCACTGTCCACATTGAAAAATCACAAAAAAATATAAAAACTCCTTCAAAAATTCCCTAAAAATTAGCTACTGTTTAGTGTAGTTTGTTTGATTTTCCAGCCAATTTTGGCTATTTTTCATCACTGAAAACCACTAAAAACTTAAAACACTTAAAAACCCATAAAAATTCTAGTAAATACATTAAAAACCCAAAAACAATAAACTTGGTACCTAAATTTTCCTTGTTTCCTCTATTTTACAGGAAAATTACCTCCAGGCCATTATGAGGTCCGTAGATATTTTATCTAGGGCTTTTTGGCTCGGCTGGACAGTACCCTTTATTTTTGACACTGTTTGATTTTTAGCAAATAAAATACACAATAAAAAATTATCAAAAATTCACCAAAAACATAAAAAAATATAAAACACATAAAAATATTTTTGTTTTGATTTTTGGTTGATTTTTGGTGCTTGAAATAATTTGTTGAATTGTGTTCTTCCTTGCTTTTCTTATTTTCTTAATAAACTTAAAAATCCAAAAAAATAAAAAAATAATTAAAAACCACTAAAAATATTTTCTTCTTTTCTTTTATTTGTTTTGACTACTTCGTAGGCCTCTCGGCCAATCCGTGCTCCTTGAGTTCGACCCTGGGTTCTTGATATACACGGTCTGATCGCTTGGGTCGCAACGACCCTATTTCTGTACCTTATACCCGAGTGGTCAGGCCTGTCGTCAAGTGGGGAGATGGAAGAAGGAAATGGTGAAGAGGTTCGGTAATCAGTAGAAGAGAAATGATGTGAATAATTCGAATACGGATAACGATACGTTGACATCTTTGTCAAGAAGGCAAATCAGATTGAAGTAAAAATGTGTAGATACACATAGGAATAACACCCACAGACAGACACAAAAATAAACACAAGATCTAACCTCAAATTCACCAACTAAACTTTGTGAAGGTCGTAAAGATTCGGCCAAATTATCTTGTTTATTTTAGTTGTGAGAAATGCAAATTTTGATAAAGTTAACGAGTTGTAGGGTGCTTGTATTTCCTAAAGAGTGGCCCGACTCTTACGACTAGTTGCAACTACTTTCGCCAGTATGGATGTAAGTACGGACCGTAAAAATATGATTACTCATTACTTGAGGACGGAGCCTTACACAGTGTCCTCTAAACCACGTACTCTATTAAGGAAATCCGGACCATTTACCAGCTACATGCATTTCCTCACTGAGAAGTAGCTAAGCATTTTTTGTAGAATCAGTAGTCAAGATGAAAATCCTGCCTAGGCTCTATCCAAGTGTTCCTCTCTCTCTCTCACTTGCAAGTAAATTCAAATAATGATGGGGTTTCTTTCCCGCAAACAAAGGTTAATTTTAGTCATTTTTTTGATCAACTTTGATTAGCAGTCCAGATCTTAAGTTTGATTTTCACTTAGTTAATCTACTAAACACGGCACGCCTAATGACTAGTCTCAACTTCTGTTTAATCCTAAGTTGTAAAACCATGGGAAAGAGAGTCTAGAAAAGCTAAGATAGTCGAAAAATCAATGATGCATGCTTAGTTCAGAAGACTTATAGCGATCCTCGTGCTTTACACTATATAAAATGCAAACGAGAAAACTATTCCTAGACAAGCAATTCTATAAGCGAGTGGTGAACAATTTAATTTGGACTAATAGATCTGAGGTATAAATGCATCTTATTAAGTATGATGTGTGGTCCTATAGAGTATGAGCACAATCAATAAAATAATCTAAAAAATACTCTAAGAGCCGTAAGTGTAGGTCCTAGTCTACATTAATCAACCACATGACCATGAAGGGTCCAATGTCTAGTCATGATACATGCGCGAGATTCCAAATGGAATCTGATAGAAATCAGATGATTAATTACAAATTATTTTAAAAAATGAAAAATAAAAGTCTCTCTTCAAAAATCTTCTTAGTGTCTCAACAGCCGACTCGCTCCACGAATCGCCGGCCTCTAATGCACTTCGAGATGTGTCGACTTCAAGAAAGCCACTCCAAATCCACCAGTCCCTCGCATAAAAAGAAAAAATTTATGTTAGAGAGATATATCGAAATATATGCAAAAATAAATAGATAAATAATTAAAGAAAAAGAGAAAGAAAATGAAATAATTACAAAGTGGTTCGGAGGTCAGACTACCAGTGCGAATGGAAAACCTAAATCTAATTTTCTAAAATGATACTAAAACATTTGCCTTCTTGGCAATGACATCATCTGACATACTACGGAATTGCCTTATGTTAAATGTTCGTGTTGTTGTATTCGTAAAATCAAGATCGATAAAAAGTCAACCACGTGAATTGATTATCTATCGAGCAAGCAAATGTGGTTTTATATATTTTTAACCTGGAGAAGCTTCAGGGTCAACTAAAGGAGGAAAAATGAACAACACCAGGTCAACTTAGATGAATTGGCTCACGATTTTCCAAGCATATTTTTTATATATTTTTTTTGTAGTAAAAATGCAAATGCAAAAATACAGATGTACAAGGTTATTAAGAAATCAAGCAACTTAGCTAAATTAATTTTAGTGTAAAATTAATTCAATTTAGCCAAGTTATATTTTTTTGAAAACCTAATCCAATGATGAATGTAAAATGTATTTTTGGAATTTTGGACGTAAAATGCAACAATGAAAAATACAATCTTTCAGGGTTTTTTATACAATTTGTCTTGCAAATAGAATGCAAAACTAATGAAATTTTTACTGGAAGTGAAACATGATGAACTGAATCTATATGTTTTAGAATTTTCTAACATAGTATGCATTTTTATGGATTTCTTAAGGGAAATAGAGTGATTGTGAATATTTAATTCCTAATTAATCCACAAAATCAGTTTATCCAGAAACCAATTTATCTCAAAAAGATATTTTAATAGAAAATCCAAAAGATTTGAAATTTTGCAAAAATAATATTTATGGATTTAATTAAAAATTTATTACAGAAATCATTCTAGAATTTATTTTATAAACAAGATACATCCATTTTTGATGAAATTTGGTTAGTAATTAAAGCACAACTAGAATCATCATCTATGATTTTTCACATTTTTAAAAAAAGTTTTAATTAAATATGAATTTCAGACCACGCATCGGGTAAACTAAACAATTTTTCATAGAAACAATTTTAATTAGTTACCCAATACTCATAAAAATAAAATAATTAAGAGAAATAAAATTGATTGAACTACAACATGGTATTTTTGAATTAAATAAATGATGACGAAATATAGTCCAAATTGATATATAAATGGAGGGGTGTTTTTGCAATACATGACTTAAGATAAACAAACTAAAATCTGCATGGGGGCACTTTTGCAATTACGAAAATGTATGGGGAATAAAGTGTAATCTTCATAAATAAAATAATAAATAAATAAAGAGGACCTTCTCGTGAACTTTAGTTCCAAGAATGGAACCCACTTCTCATGCTAGGGAGAGATTTGGAGGCAAAGTGTGGGCGGCGGGAGGCGCACGAGGAGGAAGGTGATCACAGACAGTGGTGGTGTGCGTGCAGACGGAAACTGTTGTAGCAGGAGACGGGCACGTATGGTAGCAAAGGCTGAAAGGCTTGCTGTTGTTGGAGCATGGGGGCGAGGGATGGAAGTATGTGATGCCATGCATTGGAGATGGAGGGGCATGGTGGTGTGGGGGAACACACGTGAGGTGGGACGTCCGCAAGTGGTTGCGATGGTGATGAGGCAGCGTTGGGTTAGTACCGCATCCCCCCAGAAAGAGTGAGGGAGCACGCACAGATGGAGGCTGGTGCAAGTGGAGGTGAGCGCACGATGGTAGCTCGACCGTAGGTGGCTGTGGATGAAGAGGAGGGACGGCTGATGGCTGAGGCACACAACTCATGGACACGTAGAGGGACGCGACCAGGGGAGGCAGTGGCGAAGGGTTGCGGTCGCGCGGGGGAGCAGCCAGGGGCGGAGATGGTTGTTGTTGCTTCCCCCAATGTAGTTTTCCGGATTGTGGAGCAGTTATGTTGCACTCCTATCGCAGCCTCGAGCGGTGTGGCGGAGTGTCGCAAAGCTGAACGAGTTTGACGAGAAACTCACTACGCAGGGGCGGTGGTCACCGTGGATCTCTCCTGAAAGGAGGTCCTCGCTTCATATTGTGGTGGAATGATGTCACCAATCTACCTCGATGAGCTATCTCCATTTTCTCTAAGAATGGAAAATGAGAGAGAATGAAGGAGAAGAAGGGAATAAAAAGGAGGACGAGGAAGTTAGAAAAGAGGAGCAGAAGATGGCTTGGTTGGGAAGTTGGAATAGAGAATAAGTAAAAGGAGAAGAGATAAAATATAAATAATAAATAAGTAGGCGACTAAAAATAATGAAGAGAAAAGAACATAAAGATTGAAGAAAAATATAAAAATCAAAATATATAAATAAAAAGAAAATAAATAAATATAAAAAATGATAAATAATAAAATAGTAATTAAATTAATAAATAAATATAAAATAAATAAGTAAATAATAATATTAAAATAAGTAGTAAATAAAATAAAATAATTTAAAAATAGGGGTGATGTGTGGCGACTCTAGAAGCTGTCACATGTCACTCCTAGAAAAATCAAAAATTAAATGTAAGAAAAAGTCGCAAATAAATGACAAAAAGGGTCAAATCAAAAAGTATTCAGCAAAAAATTGCTCATCTCGACGAGACTACAATTTTGTGAAGGACCAAAAGGTAATATAAACCATTTATATAAAAAGTATTTTTGGGGTATCTTATAGATATAAAATACCATTATTTGTATTTTACACAGTTTTTCATTTTTCAAAATAAGATAAAAATCAAAATAAAATCAAAAAATATAAGATAAATAACTACAAATTTATCTATTTTTTTGGATTTTTAATAGTTAAAAAATAAATAAATAAAAGGAACATGTGTATAATATACAAAGGGTCCCAAAACTCAAGTTTTACATACAAACTATGATTCTTTTAATTTAATCTTGTTTTGATGGTAACTGAATGTATATTAATTCAAAAGTGGGTAGGGGTCCATAGGAAACTATATGAGAGAGATATTCATGTTTTAAGATTTTTAGTCTCAAAGGGTTTGGATTTTATTGGTTAAGTTAGTATTTTTTGATATTTTTCCTTTATCAACGTTAGTAATATATATACTATAGAATTGATTTTATTCAATTTCTGAGTTAATAAAAAATATATAAAAATAAGGAAAATATGTTAATATACATGTGCTATTTAGAAGTGATGTTGGCTTCTTATTTAATGCACAAATGCATGCTAAAATATAGAGATTAATTTTAAATGCATGAATGAGAATAATGTAAAATAAAAGGAGAAATGTTGCTAATTACTTGAGAATAAAGCTCTATTTTAAACTTTTGGAGTGATGAATCATATATTCATCTGTAATGTACCTGTAAGATCCCTTTAAGAGATCATATTACTCATATGCCCTTCTATGCACACCAGTGCACCGGCGTATAGACGTTGATTAGGTCATCAACCTATTAGTCTGCCAATTGTACATACTCAAACATATAATAACACACCTGTCTCCAGTCTGAGGATGCATTCCTATATCATGACAGCACACGAAATAGGTCTTTGGTTATCTCGATCTCGTTAAGTCGACTCTTTGACCTAACTTATCTAACACCTTCGAATCTCTATTTTTGTACAGAGGATCGGCATCAAGAGGTCGGTTAGATATCAATCTTTTAAGAAAGGGTTGACATCTCCTTCTCAGGATGGAGATCATCTCTTAATAATCATTTGAAAGTGCTTGATGAGTCATCAATCTAACTCTTTAGATATTCATCCAAGCACCAGTCTCTATGATTTAACAATTTAATCAGCAATTGTATGATTATTAAGATGGCCATGATAAATAACCCTAATTGTATTAAAGGACCTATTGTGAAAACTAATTACTCTTCATTTCAGATCAAGTTATGATATTTGCATAACATTTATTGCATAATGGTTCGCCGTAGATTCGCATGTCCAACAATCTCCCACTAGCCCAAAGAGACACTAATAGGGTAATCTTTAAACCCACACTCATATGACAATCATAGACTATTTAGAAAAATACCCAAGTAAGTTGATCAGTCATTCTGTTCTCGAGAGACTATGCCAAGTCCTTTTATGACACTTGCATATCTCCTAGAAAAAGGCTCGCACCCAATGCGAATGTTGCATCTTATGCAACCAATACTCAATGTTATCAGTTTTAGTGTCCTTGACACTGCAAATCAATAATTATAATAAGTGTATTTACTTTCCATTATCCTAATCAAAATACCCTTATTCCTATAGATCTCTATCTCCTAAGGTATACACAGTTAAGACCTTTTTGGATCTTTATCCATAAAATCTTAAGCTCTTGAAGATAATACTTAGAGAACACTATCTCTAAATTATTGTCATCTTTGAAGATATTTTAATTACTGTAATCAAGTATTTTTTCCCCATATTAGGATTAGTAACAACTTACTACTCGCATTGCATAGCAGACATCTGGCTTTCGTACACATCTAGCATATACAGAGCTTCTATAGCTAATGACTTGGTCATGTAGCTTTGGCATTCACATCCTCAACTCTTTGAGGTACTATCCCTTTAGACAGGTCAGTACCATATCTTAAGGGAAGGAAGCCCTCTTGAGATTTACCAAGAATAGAACATGTCCAAGGTGTATCATTTAATATGACGGTCCTAATACCGTCTTTTCTTTGGTTTTGAAATCATCAGAACTAAGATCTAAGAGATATCCTTGAGATCATATCTCAAGGTATGGAACAACCATATTATAAAATATTTGTTATTATCCGTATATCATTCCAAATGATTAGGATATCATATGCATTAAGCATGATGAACACAATGGTATTCCCACTGAACTTCATATGGTTCATCAAGATTCTATCTGAAATCATAACCCCTATAATTCATTAAATCTGGTATTCCAAGTAAAAGAGGCTTATTTGAGTTTATGGATGGAGTTTTTTTAAAAAAAAGTTATACTTGATACATTGTAGACTGTATACTCTACTCTTAAAAAATGAATAATGGATCAAAACAAATTTAGCTCTCTCAAATAAGAAATCATGTCCCTGTTGGTGAGACTATTAAAAAGAATATTAATTGGCACTTAAGGTGTCGATTTTGAGAGTTATGCGCAAATCAGGTGCGAGCTCATGTGCTCGTTTGGATTTTACCATTTTGAGTCATTTATGTGCATATCCTCCAAAGCCTCCAACATTCCCTTTAACATTCCCTTTGTTTCTTCAAAAGAAGGATAGAAGCATAAATGACCTAAAATGGTGAAAGTGAGGTGTCAATTTGGACTGCACTTTTATGAGTCATTTTCCCAAATTGGTAGAGAAGAATAGAAAGTCTAAATCATCCACCAATCCTTTTATTTCTCATGCATGCATATTTAATTAATTGTGAATATTTTAATAAATATTTTTTAAAAAAAAATCCCTGCTCGTGGTTTTTTAGGCTCGTCGACTGGAACAAGGTCAATAACCGCATGCAAGATATTAGACCTCAACCATAGCAGATGATGGTGCATCTTATTAACGATCAATAACACAGAAGTAGTTGATCACATAAACACACGCATGGACGACTCACTGACTGACTGCCTCTATTCGATCACTACTACGTACCTAATACCGATGTTTATTGGAACATTTAATATATATCATATAACCCAGGAGAGGAGAGAAGAGAAGAGATGACGTCAGTCGAAGTTGGAAGAAGACGGGGGGAACATGGCGAGGTGCTCCTTCCTGTTGTTCTTGATGCTCATGGCCTCCCTGTCGGTGATGTCGAAGGAGTTGGAGATGACCTGGGCGGGGAGGCCACCGAGGACGGAGTTCTGCCCCACGAGCATGCTCCTCATGGAGTACCCCGCCGTGTGGAAGGACACCCACGCCATCCTGTTGTCCACCGCCTTCTTCATCGACACGTACTGCTGCGGCACCACCACCACGTCCCCTTCCCTCACCTCCTCGTCCATCACCGTCCTCCCCTCCGACGACACGATCTGCATGCGCCCCTCCCCTTGCGTGAAGTACATGATCTCGTGCGATATCATGTTCCAGTGAGGTGCCATCATCGCGTTCTGCATGCACATATACTTATGTTATATGGGATGTGGAATCGTTGTCGTCCATCGTTACTGATCAGGTTCGATTTCATACCGGACGGAGACGGCCTTTCTCGGCGCTCATCTGCAAGTAAGAGAGTATGGGGAGCTTGAAGATGTTGACGGAATTGAGTTGGCCGGCGCCCCTCGAGTAGACGTCGGCCTCGCTTGGGTTGCTTATGAAGTATTTGATTTCCATGTTGCACATAGTCTCCTCTACACCGTTTCCTGCATGTCCTCTTCCACTTGTTCTCGTGGACGTCCTCTCCCTCTTGTAGCGATAGTAGCTCTCCCTCTCGTCAGGCTTCGTCACTCTCATGGACCTCTCCTTTACCTTCACGATCAGCCCCCTGTCGTCCTTCTTCTGCATCCTATCAACCACACCTCTCGGCACGTTCAGGGACTCCGCCAGAAGCTCCGGGTCGAACCCTTGGAATATGCTGTTCGATGGTATGCCGCCTGCCTCCCTTATCCTCCTCGATTCCTGTCCTGGCTCTCCACCGGCGAGGAAGAAGGACTGTATATGTTTTACACAATACGTTATGTCATGGAGATAGGTCATGATATATAGTTTAGTAACAGTTGAAGTATAGGGACGTCGACGATGGAGGTACCCTGGGGATCTGATCGAGCTGATTGGTCTCGCTTTTGAGGTCGGTGACGTAGAAGGCGACGAGATCCTCGCTGCCATCGTTGTAGAACCAGTGGAGGACACCTCCAGGGATGGACACAAGCATGCCGGAGACGATCCTGTGGATCTTCTGGTGGCGATCCTCCTGCTCCTGTTCTGATGTCTCGCTGGAGGAGATGAAGGAGTCGGGGCAACCAGGGATGGAGAGGCCCAGCAGACCCTGCCCGCTCTCCACGTAGAGGAGGGTGGGGGTGGGGGAGTAGTTGGGCAAGAACAGGGAGTCTTGCTTGATGGTGTTGCGCATGGCGGCGACACCGGCGCACTGCCACTCCGGTTCTCGCTCGTCCCACAGCTCGGTGGAGCCGCCTTCAGAGTCGATCTGCCGCGCCGACCGACTGACGGAGATGCGGTCGAGGCTGCCGCATTGCGGGCTTTGGCCGAAGCGCTGCTTGGAGAAGGCTCGCCTTGCCGAGACGGAGCTGAGGAGGAGGAGACCGAGGAGAGGCAGCAGGAGGAGCTGAGACGACTTCGCCATGGGGTTGATGGAGGGGAATGATGGGATATGATGGAGGTTGGCAACCTATTTTATACTGCTGGTCAAGCGAAAGAGCTACAGGACCTGTAACATTAAAAATTCATGTTAACAAACAAACAGATATTTTGATGCAGGTGCGAAGGAAATGAGGAAGGTAGTGTGACGTGTGACAAAGGGAAGGGGAACTAGTTTGCATGTCGTGCTTGTGTATTTCGAGTGAGATTCGTGGAGCTGCCTACTTGTACACGTGTACCTCCTCATCCGCCCACTTGCTTTGGAAAAGCGGAAGTTGGGCACTAGTAACATAAATTTTCATATTTACAGAGGGATTTGCACGTTGACGGAGGAGGGGTGCTCTCTACCAAAATATGCATATATGTTTAATGTTTAGTATTATATATAATCTAAATACATTATTTAATTATTAAAATTTACATATTATGTATAATAGATCTCACATATCTCAACAAAAAAATCAATATACAGGAAATATAGGGGTTACGCCAACTGATTTTCTGCATTTTTTTATTTTTTTGAAAAATATCATCATGTATATTCATCTATATATCTCTCTAACATGTCATTTAAATTTTGTCACAAATAGAGACTTCTTTACCCTCCATCTAGAACATGTCGATTACGACAATGTTTAGACCTTTAAATAGTCTCTGTTTCTGATGAAATTCGAATGACATATAGGCGGGATATATAAATGAATATAGATGGTGATCTTTTTGAAAAAAAGAGATAAAAAAACTTGAAAAATGAGACGGGACAGCCCCATTGGACCCATATTTATAATTTAAATACAATAATTAACTATTAACAATACATGATGTGCATAATCAGATACTGATACATCTGTATATATCCATCATCATATAAGCTTGTAAACACATCCTAGATATGTGTTTTTTATTTTATGATATATTATATAGATATTGACTTTTTTATTTTCTTTGCATTTACGGATATGGAATTGGATACCTCTGTTATTTTTTAGGATCGTCAAACATATATGGTTATAATGACCGTCCTGACCACTAGGGTATAAGGTGCTAAATGGTCGTTGCGACCCAAGCAATCAGGCTCGATCAATCAAGAAAAAAATAGACCACCAATATAAAAATCAACTCGAAAATCAATAGCGGTCTTGCTATTATTTTAACCTGGTATAGCGACCAGGGTCGAACACAAGGAGCACGTAATGGCCTTGCGGCCTACGAAGTAGTCAAAAATAGAAGGAAAGAGAAGAAAAGAGTATTTTTGGTGGTTTTTAATTCTTTTTATATTTTTTTGGATTTTTAGAGATTTAAGAAAATAAGGAAAACTAATAAGCAAGGCAATTCAACAATTTATTTAATGTATTAAAAATCAAGCTATAATTCAGATAAAAATATTTTTGTGTATTTAATAATTTTTACTGTTTTAGTGAATTTTTGAGATTTTTCTGATTTTTATATGATTTTCTAAAAATGAAACAATGACATAAACAGGAGGTACTGTCCAGCCAGGAGAGAAAGGCCAATTTAAAATGTAAAAAGGGCCTCCCAGCTCCTGAGGGTAATTTTCCTATAAACTAGAAAGTTTAAGGAAAATTAGAGCATTGGATTTATGATTTTTGGATTTTTAAATTATTTATTAGAATTTTTATAAGGTTTTAGGGGTTTTGCAATTTTTATGAGTTTTAGATAATGAAAAATGGCCAAAATTGGCCAGAAAATCACGCACAACAAATTAAACAGTAGCTAATTTTTTTGTAATTTTTAGATAAGTTTTAGTATTTTTTTGTGATTTTTCAAATCAGACAGTAAAGAAAATACGAGTTTTTGAATTTTTAAAAAAAATCAAACAGTGTCTAAAATGCCTCCAAAATTTATAAACAATTTTACACCATGGTAGGAGCCATGTGTTCAATTTTCATCAAATTTGGAGTTGATTTGTTATTTTATTAAAATCAAACACAAGGGTACAGTACACAGGGACCTAAATGCAATTAAAATAAGTTCCAGGGGGTCCGGTGCGAAATTCCCAAGGATCCACGTGCAAAGCGCGTGTCCTGAGGCACTCAGGGACCTATTTGCAAGAAAAATTAAGTTCATGGACTAATTAGTAACACGTACTAAAAGTCCAGGGGCTTCATTGTAAATTACCCACTATATAACACACATGCACAATCAAACCATTCACAGGGGCATATTTGCAAATCTTAGAAACATAAATTCATTCAGAAACACCCTGAAACTATAGGTCTATATATGCAAATAACCCAATAAAGTTCACGTGACGAGGCACGTGGTCCACGTAGACAGGGGCTTAAATGCATATACCAGAAACTATAAGGTCCAAAATGCAAATGTACCAAACTAAAATAAACTATCTAAAATATTTACAGGACTCAATAGTAAAGACAAAACAAGAGGGGGCCTAAGTGATATTTACCCCTTATTTATTATCCGAGGAGCTGGATGTGTGCCACGTGTCTGATCGGTCGGTGGAGGATGCGCGGCGCACGACAAAGGGAACCCTCGGCGAGATCCGACGGCTGGGAAGAGCCCATGTGGATGATCGAACGGCTGAGCTGCGACGTGGGACTACGAAGGTGCCTGGCTCAGATCAGACGGAGGAGGTGAAGCCACGTGTTAGATCTAACGGCTGCAACACGGCGTGGCTAAACCTCGGTGAACGAACGGTTGCGATCGAACCCCAAAGGATCTGGCGGTGGCTGCAGCTCCGCAAACGGACGGGCGTGATGTGATCTGGAGCGTCGAGGCCGATCGAACGTCTGGGGAGGATGGTGGAAGAACACTTGGCCGGCGAGCTTCGCCGGCCCGATACATGCGCTGAGATCCTCCCCTGCTGCTCCTGAGGTGCGGAGAGGTTCCGCAGTGAAGCTCTGCAGCTGATGGCGGCCTCCGATGAGTCGGAGAACCACCAGAATGGCCCCGCGACGGTGGTGGCCTGAAGCTCCTGTGCTCTGAAGTTTCGACCTCCAGATGAGGTCGAGTAGGCCCGATACATGCACAGGAAGAGAGCTGGGTCGAGGGCAAACTACCTCGACCCGTCAGAGCGGGAAATGGGTGGCTGATGCGTCGAGGCGAAGGTCCTCCGGCGAGCGGCGGAGGAAGAGGACCGAAGCCCCTGCTCCGGGGCGAGTCAGGGTTGGGTAGATGAACGAAGAATGTGCGGAGAAGTCTGGCGAAGGTGGTGGCAGTGTCGGGTGGGTGAATGAGTAGACGAAGACGAAGAGCGGAGCTGGCGGAGCTATGGCTACCTGAATCTAAAAATCCTAATCTAAGCTAATCTACGGACTAAGAAGGTTACCTGGCGGATCGACTAGGCTGAAGCTCAGCGAGCTCCGGGGTCATTGCCTGCAAGGGGGCGTCGTCTCCCCGAGGCTGAGCGCGCTCGCGACAGCGCACGGCGGTGAAAACCACCGGATCAGTGGCTCCCGACTTCCCGGGCTTCGCTGCTACTCCAAAGCACTCGGATGTCACTCAGGCACTCCAGAGGAGGTCACAGGCGTCGAGGGGGGGATCCAAAGATTTGGGAAAAGGTCGCAGAGACGAGACTTTATATGATTAGGGGTCCGTCTTGGGGATGATCGGGCGAGCTTATCGGAGCTCGGACCCCAAGAACCCCTGCCGGGCGCGGATCAGGGAAGATCGAGGAATAGTCGGAACCTGGGGTTTCGAAGTTAGGTGGTCGGATCGAGGTGCAAAAATTAGGAGAAGCCGGGTCGGTTGCCTGGATCCGCCAGGAGGGGGTCTGCGGGGGAGAGTTGACCGGGGACAACAAACCCCCGTGGACCAATCAGAATCCACCAAGGCCAATTTATTTGTTTATTTATTTTAAAATAGAAACTGATCGAATTACTAAAAACTTAAAACATGAAAAATATTTATTTTATTTTTTTTCTATTTTTTAGTGATTTTTAATTATTTTTCTGAAATATAATTTAGGTATTTACAAAATATTATTATTATATACATGTATATACATATGTATTTTTTTTAATTTTTAATTTTTAATTGTTTATTTTTGTATATTTTATTCCAATTTTATATTTTATTTATTTATATAATAAAATTTGGAATAATTTGGTATTTTTATTTTATTTTTATTATTTATATACAAGGGTTAAATAAATATATGCACATGTATCTACATGGTATAATTACAATGTATTTTTTATTTTTGATTTTTATTTCTTTTTATTTTATTTTTATTTTTGATTTTTATTTTATGTATTTACATTATGGAATGTGGAGTATGTACACATTTTATTGGATTTTTATTTATTTATTTATAAGGGTAAATAAATAGATAAAGGGATCTATGTACATGGCTTTTATACAATGGTGAAGGAATTTTTAATTTCCTTTTTATTTTTATATTTTTATTTTGATTTTATATTTACAAATATTTACAAATAAATACAATCCATTTTTATTTTTATTTTTAGAGGAAAATATTTCCATTTATTTATAGGTATATACACATATGAGCTTCCTTATCTCTCTCTACTTGGGCTTTTATGCGGTCAGGCCCATGCTGAGCCCTCCCTTAGGATTAGGTCGCTCAATGTTTATTCTAAATATTTCCCTCTTTTTCTTTTTACTCTTTATTATTTTATTTTAGCATAAAAACATGCTAATTATTAGTTTTTACACAATGCATGCCTTTTGCTAATGATTTGTATTTACACCTATCTACATGTATTTGCAAAGGTTTTTGTAGCTAAAATATAAGAATAAAGAGTGATGAATGGGTATTCATCAGGTTACATATTTTTCTAGCTTATACATATATGGATACAGATGCCTACTTTTATCCGCATGTTTGCAACTCTATTTGTATCTGCGTCAATTTTAAAATAGATATGCAAATAAACATACACATGTCAGAATATATATAACAAATATGATAAAGGATTGGTGTATATATATATATATATATATATATGCATCCATGTAAGTAAAAAGTATTGTATAGTGTTACTTGTTTGAAAATATTAAATTTATTGGTATTACTTAATATCATATTAATTGATATACATTTCAGTGATATGAAGATTTTTGTAGAGATCTTTTTGTCAATACGATGCTTATAGTGATTATTTATGTCCGATTATAAGTTTATATAGGTACTTTTATAAAAATATGTTCCCAATATGAGTTTCAATCAATTACGGAATTATTGAAAACTCATCTTATAGATTGAATTCATTTCCAAGAATCCAACTTTATAATCAAAATAAAAGAATAAAGGAAAGAAAGAAAAATTAAATGAAACGAAAGGTATTGGATGACCCTAAATCCTGAGACTAGGTCAATTGACTTGGTCGAGATGAATAAGCAGGGGGATAAGGGCCAATAACCATCAAAAATCCTAATTTTATTCCTCAATAATCATCTTTTTAGAATCTATTTTATTCATATTTTTACATCTCAAATCAATAAAATTTGGACATAAAATGTGTACATAAAATACAGAGACAATATAAAATCTAGGGATATTTACACCTATAACCCTGAGTAGTTTAGTACTTACCCCAGAAACCTTCAATAATTCATAATTATATGAGCAACCCTGACTAAGTGCCCCGTCTTATACCCATAAACCTCCATTATTTTAATCAGTTAACTCAACCAGACTTAAAGTTAATCTAATCAATCCCAGATCTAATGGTTATAATTAAAAGAAAAAAGAAAAAGGAAAAAACATTCTTCCTCCTCATGACTCCCCCCCCCAAACACCCACATCGTCGGCCACCATCGCCCTCGGTCTCTGCCTCTAACAACCCCCTCGACCTCCGCCTCCCAGCACCCCCACCCCCACATCGACCACCTCCTCCAGCAACTCCCTCTCCCTCAACCTCTGCTTCCCAGTGCCCCCACCCCCGCGCCGACCACCTCCTTGACGAACCAAAAATGTTAGCCCTTTAATAGTGTAAAGTTAACACTTAGATTGTCATTGCAGTCGGGCTGAATTTGGTCCGTCAAAAACCATCTAATTGATATGCCAATAGAATCAAATGGTTGTATTTATATTTTACTTGGGTAAGTCCAAGATCGAACTCAAGGACACGAGCCTCTCTCGTGATATTTGGACTTAAATTAATTTAACTAAGTGTTGTATCAATAAATAATGGGTCCATAAATGCATGAGGCACTATAGGAAAAATATCCATAAATGACGGATAATTCCGACGACATATGTTTTGTCACTAAAGAGCTACATTCCCTACAAGTTGTCCGTAGAGAAAATTACCTGATTATTTGTGACGGATTAATGGTGGTTTATATGATTTGGCAATAATTATAACACAAGACTGGAATTAGGTCACGATTCCTCCGTTCCCCTTCCAATGTGATGACCTGAAAAATGACCCAAGCAACTAAGGTAGATGAAAATATAACTAATGTCGTTGCGACCTCAGTCGCTCGAGAAATCAATCGGATCAACCAAGAAAATTATGGATCAGACCACCAAACAGAGATAAAAATCGAATAAAATCAATAGTGGCCCTGGCTATTAGATTAGCCTGATATAGCGACCAGGGTCGGACTCAGGGAGCACGTGATGGCCTTGTGGCCTACGAAGTAGTCAGAAATAGTGAAAAATAAAAGACAAATATTTTTGGTGGATTTTTAATATTTTTATATTTTTTTGGATTTTAAATAATGAAGAAAATAGGAAAAACAAGTAAACAAACAAATGCACACAATTATTTAACTACTCAAATAAGCTTAGAAAAATCAAACAAAAATATTTTTATGTTTTTTATATTTTTTACTGTTTTTGGTTGATTTTTGGTAATTTCTTGATTTTTATATAATTTTCTAAAAATAAAACAAGACTGAAAATGCAAGACACTGTCTAGTCAGGTTTGGAGGACTAATTTAAAATATAAAATGGTCCTAAAAAGGCCCGGAGATAATTTTTATGAAAAATATAAACAATGAAGAAAATTCAGAAAGAGAGTTTATTATTTTTGAAATTTTCTTTGATTTTTTAGAATTTTTATGAATTTTTAAGAGTTTTTCAATTTTTAGGGTTTTTATAAATCTAAAAATGACCAAAATTGGTCAGAAAATCAAACACAGCAAAACAAACAATATCTATTTTTTGTAATTTTTAAAGGTATTTTAATATTTTTTGTGACTTTTTGAACTGGACATTAAGAAAAATGGCTGTTTTTGAATTTTTAAAAATACTAAAAAGAGTCAAAAATGTCTCCAAAAATTAGAGAAAATTTTACACCATGGCAGGAGCCATAGGTCCAATTTTCATCAAATTTGGAATAGTTTTGCTATTTTATTAAATCAAACACAAGGACACAGTGCACAGGGACCTAAATGCAAGAAAACAATCTTTGGAGGGCCTAGAAGTAACAAATCAGGAATCCCAGTGGAGTCCGGTGCAAAAATCCCAAAATTCCACGTACGAAGCATGTGTCTGGGGCACTCAGGGACCCCAAATGTAATTAAAATAGTTCCGAGGGCTTTTCAGCAACAAGTACTAAAAGCCCAGGGTCTTATCTTCAATTTACCCACTAAATTCGGCACATGCACAATTAAAATCACGCACAGGGGTATGGATGCAAATATTACAAACTTAATTTCATTCCATAACACCTTAAAACTATAGCCCAAACAATGCAAATAAACCACAAAAATCACGTGACGATGCACGTGTTCCATGTAGACAAGGGTATAAATGCAAATAAAACAAGCACAAGTTCCAAAGTGCAAAATATCCAGAATAAAATGAACTATATAAAATATTTACAGGACTAAATATTAAATGCAAAAAATAAAGGGTCCTAAGAGCAATTACCCCTTATTATATGCCGAGGGTCGGATGAGCGCCACGTGTGATATCCAACGGTCAGGGGGGCGCACGACAAAGGGGGGCCTCGGTGCAGATCGGACGGCTGGCAACCTCCCACATGGAAGATCGGGCGGCTGGGATGCGACGTGGGTGAACGAAGGGTCTCCTGCTCTGATCTGACGGAGGAGAGCCAGCCACGTGTATGATCGGACGGCTGCGGAACGTCATGGCTAACCCTCGTGGATGGAGGGCTGAAAGGAGGCCACATGTGATTCTAACGGTGGCTATTGGGCCTCCTCTTAGCCCTGATCGGACGGTCCGCACATCATCTGGAGCTGGAGGCGAAACGGACGGTCGTGGAGGGTCCTGGAAGAACTGATGACCGGTGAAGTTCGCCGGCTCGGTGAGCATGCGGTGGACCTCCTCGCGGGCTGCGGATGATCAGAGAAGAATCGTGGGAGCCTCCCGCGTCTGACGAGACCCTCCGATGGTGCAGCGGAGCTCCGGAGAGCTCAGGCGACACCGGCGGAGGAGGAGTTGCTGCTCCAGAAGGTCGAGCCCTCAGATGGACTCGCTTTGACCTGCAAAGCACGGCAACAAGCTCCTGGGTCAAGGGCAAAGTGCCTCGACCCGGTTAGCGGTGGTGGAGGTGAGTTGTGCGTTGGGATGAGGGGGCTCCGGAGAAGCGACGGCGGAGGAACCCCAATCCCAGTTCCGGTGCGAACTGGGTTGGATGAATGGGTGCAGAAGGTGCGCGGGGGAAAAGCGGAGATGATGGATGATTCCGATGATCGCGATGCGAGCGAGGGTGGTCGGAATCGGGTCTCGTCGGCGATGGTTCGATTTGGGCGAAAAGCTAAATTAGAGAAATAGAAAAGGAAAGAAGGCTACCTACTGGATGAGATCGACTGGGGAAGAGTTGGGAAAGCTCCAGGTCCTAGCCTCGAGGGCCGTCGATGCCCGAGGCTCGAGCACCACGTCTGGGCGACGCACGGCGACGTGAAGTCGCCGGATCGATGGTCCAGCTGCTCCCTCCTTGCTGCAACACGGTCGAACGCAAGCTGTCACTCAGACGAAGGTTATGGAGGTCCTAGGATGGAGAGAACTGATTCAAAGATGCGTGAAAAGCGCGGCGGAGCTCGGGCTATATAGTAGCTCAGGTCCGAGAAGAAGAGGTCGGGCAGGGTTCCGCGAAGCGCGGATCCCAACACGGATATGATGGCGAGGATCTCGGATGCAGGAGGTTCAATTAGGACCTGGGGTTTGGGGTGTTGACGATCGGGTCATGACGCAAAAATTCAGCGAAGTCGGGTCGGGCGTGCAGATCCGCGGGGGTTTGGTCCAAAGGGGGGAGTTGACCGGGGGTCAACATCCCCCGTGGACCAATAGGAAGCGGCCACGTGGAAATTATTTAGAAATTCAAATTAAAATAATAAATGACCAAATTAGGAAAAACTTAAAACATGAAAAATGTTTATTTTATTTTAAATTAATTTTTGGTGAATTTTATTTATTTTTTTGAAATAAAAATTAGGTATTTACAATATAGTATTATATATAGGTATATATACAAGATTGGATTTTTGATTTTTTTATTTTTATTTATTTATTTATGTACATTGTTATTCCAATTTTATATTTTATTTATTTATAGGATAAAATTTGGAATATTTTAGTATTTGTATTTTATTTTTATTTTTTATTGATAAGGGTAAATAAATAGATATTTACAAGTATGTACAAGGCATATACACAATGTTCTATTTTGATTTTTATTTTTATTCTTTTTATTTTATTTTTGTTTTTATGGTTTTTATTTTATTTTTTTACATTCTGAAGTATAGAATATACACGATTTTTATGGGATTTTAATCGATTTATTTATAAAGATAAATAAATAGATAAGTGGCTCTTATGTACATGGTGAATATAGACAATAGATAGGGGATTTTATTTTATTTTTAATTTTCTAATTTTTATTTTGATTTTGTATTTACAAATATATACAAATAAATATAACCCATTTTTATTTTTAGAGGAAAATATTTTTATTGATTTATTTACAGGTATCTTTACACACATGAGCTTCCTTATCTCTCTCTACTTAGGTTTTTATGCGGTTTGGCACATGCTGAGCCCTCCCTTGGGATTAGGTTGCTCAATATTTATTCCAAATATCTCCCTCTTTTTCTTTTGTCTCTTTATTCTTTTATTTATGCACAAAAACATGCTATTTATTTCAATTTTATACAATGCATGCAATTTGATAATTATTTGTATTTACATGAATATACATGTGTTTGGCAAAGGTTTTGTAGCTAAAATAAAAGAATAAAGAGTGATTAATGGGTATTCATCACAATGCCAGCTACTCGCACATTCCCTCCCTTCGACACCTTTGGATCGTAGGAGTTCAAGTTGCTCTTCTTATCGTCGGAGATTTAGAGAAGCACCATCTTGACGATGCCGAGGTCGCAATCGGGCCCTGTTTACCTGTACCTAGTTAAGATATGATGCGATTAGGTAAGCAAGATTTGTTTGTTCCTTCTTAGGTTCTGAATTTTTTTGTTTGCATCTGCACTTCGTATAAGTTTATTCGTTTGTTCCTTTTTAGATTCTGAATTTTTTGTTCGTATAAGTTTATTCGTTTGTTCCTTCTTAGGTTCTGAAAAGTTTTGATCTTTACTCAGATTTCAATGAGTTTGAAACCTTGAAGAAGTCAAATGAAAGACTGCAAACTTTTGGCATTTGGACAGCCAATGGCATTCCATTTTAGTTTGAAATAATTTGCACTGTATATAGTTGCCAACTGTTTTAAAAATGGTAGAGATGCTGGGGAAAACTGTTGCTTCAGGATGCTATGTCGATGCCTTTCATCACCATCATCTTCGCGCCCCCACTCCCATCGATGAGATTGGTAAAGCCATAAACACTTCATCAACTCAGGACATAAATGGTTGGTCCTTCCGGCATATAACACCATTTAAACACAAAGGTTGATTGAGACAATCTTTAAAAATTTATCTTTTCAGATATTTTTAATTGGCTTGATTGTTGATGCTTGTAATTTGCTAGAGATGTAGGTTGTGATCAAAATGTGTAGAAATTACATAAGTCAAAGTCAAACATCGATCTTTTCCAATCACAATGATATATTATGTGCAAACGTGCTCCTCTAAGTATTCTAGTTGATGGAAGTAGAGGTGGCGATGGCTTTATATATACTAGTTGCAGATGTAGTCAGGACTCGACGATCCAATGCACATTGAGAAGAGATTTCATCTTGATCTTTTTTCCTTAATGATGAGATTTTTTATTTTGATTTGTTTAAATCTGAATTGTATGGCTCTAGTTATGTATTCACACATCAACACACTCAAGAAGAGTTGTAGCCTACTAATTTGAACTCTTTCATTATTAACTATTTGATCCTAGAAGAACACCTATCTTTTTGTTTATGTATAGGTTCATAACTTTCTTAATCCATTTATTACATGAAATACAATCATATTGAAAATATGATGTTGCTCTTATTCCTTTTATATTGTTATTGGGTATTCATCTCTTATCCTTCTTAATTTTGCAGTCTTGCACCAAGTTTGCATTAAAGTAGGGAGCATAGAGTAAGGATCGAATAAAATTGTTCTCAACAGTACGACAGTGGTTGAATAGGTTGGAGCATTCAACAGTACGACAAGTTCCCCCCAAAAGTATTCTTGGATAGAAAAAGGTATGTTATCTATCTTTTTTATTTATTTCAATTTTTAAGGTTGAGCCTCCATCAACATTTTCTTGATCATAATAAATTAGTGATTTCACTGAAAATTGATTTTATCTTGTCAAAATAGAAAACTTTTACATCTATAAGATTCCACCAATCTTTTGATACAGTAATTGTACACTAAGAATGATCTTTCTATCTAGTAGTTGCATTGACATAAGCTATGTATTGTTGTGAAAAGTAAGCATTATATAAGATATTAGTATTCAAGTAATTTTAGAATTTTATCTTATGCCAATGTTTATGAATGAAGACGTATCTTACTTGAGTTTTTTACAATAGATGGATTATCTTGCTGATATGAGTTGGATGTATGGACGAAATAGAGTTAATGATGCACAGTTTCGAGAGGGACTTTCAAATTTTATTGAATATGCGAAGTTGAATTCTACACTTGTCTCTGAAGGTCTACTCATTTGCCCTTGCAAGAAATGTGATAATAGAAAGCGATATACACATGATATAATTTATGAACACATTATACTTAATGGATTTACACAAAATTACAAATTTTGGTTATATCATGGAGAACATCGTAATCAAGCCCCTTCATCATTGTATTCACAAGGAACAAGTGATGATATGCATGCCATGTTAAATGATAGATTTGCAACTGCAAATTTTCAATCTTCTAATGCAAGTGGAAATTATGTGGAAGATTCAGATCTTAGGGATTCTGTAAATCCAGATGCAGAAAAGTTTTATCGTCTTCTAGAAAATGCTCGAAAGCCACTCTATGATGGATGTAGAAATTATAAAATGTTATCATTTTAGTGAAGATTTTTCATCTGAAGGTCTTGTCTGGATGGAGCAATAAATCCTTTGAATTATTACTGGAATTTTTTAAGGACGTTCTTCCAGAAAGTGCATCGATTTCTACTTCATTTTATGATGCAAAAAAAATTATCAAAGATCTTGGTCATGATTATAATAAGATAGATGCATGCGAGAATAATTACATATTATATTGGAAGGATTCTATTGATAAAGAGTTTTGTGATACATGTGGAGCTTCTCGATGGACTCCTGAAATCCAAAACAGACCAAAGTCAAAAAAAATTGAGGTACTTTCCACTCATACCAAGATTACAGAGACTATTTATGACATCTGATATAGCGAAAGAAATGCAATGGCATCATGATCGTAGAGTCAAAGATAATGTTTTACGACATCCAACTGATTATGTTGCATGGCAAAGTTTCGATGCAAAATTTCCTGAGTATGCCTTGGAACCTCGGAATGTTAGGCTTGGATTGGCAAGTGATGGCTTTAATCCATTTGGAAATATGAGCATATCTCATAGCACATGGCCAGTTATCTTGATACCGTACAATTTGTCGCCTTGGCTATGCATGAAACAGTCAAATTTTATTATGACATTATTGATACCCGGTCCCTCAGCTCCTGGAAATGATATTGATGTATACCTACAACCACTAATTGATGAATTGAAATTGTTGTGGGATCACGGTGTGCAAACATATGATGTGTCAACAAAGACAAACTTCACAATGAAAGCATCACTTCTTTGGATCATCAACGATTTTCCAGCATACGGTTATCTATCAGGATGGAGTATAAGTGGAAAGCTTGCATGTCCTTATTGTCAGAAGAATACAATTAGTCGTTGATTATCGAAAGGAAGAAAACAATGTTATGGTTTCCATCGACGATTTTTACCGAAAGACCATCACTTTTGTTATGACACGAAGAACTTTGATGGGAGTGTTGAAGAAAGGTTACCACCAGATTTTTTTATCTGGATTTGATATCCTTGCACAACTTCATAATCATGAAAACATAACATTTGGAAAAATTTCTGATGAGTATTTGACAAGGAAAAAAAGAAGAAGATCTATACACAAATTGAACCTTCCTTATGCATGGAAAAAAATTAGCATTTTTTCCCAATTACCATATTGGAAGTTTTTGAAAATTAGACATAATATTGATGTCACGCATGTTGAAAAGAATATATGTGAAAGTATCATTGCCACTTATTGAATATTGAGGGGAAGAGCAAAGATAATATTCAAGCACGACTTGATCTCAAAGAATGGGGTGTGCGACAATCTCTTTGGCCTATAGAAACTAACGATGGCAGAATGTATATACCACTAGCTAGTTATCAGATGATAGTTGCATAGAAGGATTCTTTTTTGACAACACTAAATTCTTTGAAAGTTCCAGATGGGTATTCTTCTAATATTTCAAGGTGTGTCAATATAAAAGAAAGAAAGATAATGGGTATGAAGAGTCACGATTGTCATATTTTGATGCAGCAATTACTTGCCATTGCATTGCGGAAGTCAATAAGTAATGATGTTAGTGCACCATTGATCCGATTATGTTCATTTTTCAATAAACTATGCTCAAAAGTTATAGATGTACAAGAATTTGAACAGTTGGAAGGTGATATTGCTATTATTCTTTGTGAACTTGAACGAATCTTCCCACCATCATTCTTTACAATTATGATGCACTTACCGATACATTTAGCCATGGAAGCTAAACTAGCAGGACCTGTCCATTATCATTGGATGTATCCTATTGAAAGATATTTGCTTACTCTCAAACGATATGTGAGAAACAAACGCCATCCAGAAGGGTCTATTGCAGAAGGCTATTGGGAAGAAGAGTGTTTAACATTTTGTTCAAGATATCTACATGAAACCGAATCAAGGATAAATCGTGAAGTTCGAAATCCAGAAGCTTCTCCAATAGGAGGTGGTGTCTTACGTACATTAGATATAAAAAGTTTAGAAAGTGCTCATCGATATGTTCTTTTCACTTTGGAATCAACTATCGAATATCGCAAAGTGATGTTTGTTTCCTTTAATATGTATTTTTTTATATTAAGTGGTTAACTCAATTTCTTTATATTCAGGTTGCATCTAAGCGAGTTAGGAGAAAAAAATCCTAAATCATCTCAACGAAATTATGGTCAATTAGAGGATAGCACGGTCATCTCAGAAAAAAATCCTACATTTAGCAGTGTGCCATATTATGGTCAATTAGAGGATGTTATTGAGTTAAGATATGGACCAAGATTAAAAATTGTCTTATTTCAATGTATCTGGTTTGATGAAAGACATGAACTTGGAACTAAAAGGGATAAACTAGGATTTACCCTTATTAACTTTTCTCGGGTGCGTCATGTTGATCAACCTTTTATATTTGCTTCTCAAGCACAACAATATTTTTATGTAAATGATCCAAAAGAAAGAAATGGTAATTGGCATGTAGTTATAAAGGTTCCTCCACGAGATCTATATGACATGCCATATGCAGAGAACTTGTCTATTGGAAGCAATATTGATGGATCAACTTCAACAAATAATTAAGTACCATGGGTTAGAGATAATATAATAGGAGACATTAATTCTTATATAGAACCAACACATTAAGAGGTAAGTTTATTTACATTTTGATGGTTTTATTGTTAATTTTTTTAGTATAATTATATAATGTGCATTATTTATTTTTAGGATGGCAAGGAAGTCATCAAGATTGGCTGATAAGGGCAAGAGAGTTGCAATTAATAACGATATTCCAATTAATGAAGAATTGTGTAATCAGCCTATTGAAGCGCCATATATTGTAAAAAAGAGAGGTCGAGGTCCAGGTTCATTTACAAGGCTTTTATCAACGGATGGGCCTTTAAGTTTGGAATGGAATGAGAAGGGACAACCAGTTGGACCAAAAGATTCTCTAAATAAACTTGCTGGAATGATAGGAATTCTTGCTCGTCGAGGAGATATATGGGAGGTGCATTTAGATTGGGCAAATCAAAAGGAAAGTTCCTATACAATAACATGGAAGGAATTGAATGTAAGTAAATTTTTTTGTTAGTTATCGATTATTTTTTTGACAATATATCTTCTGTAATGATTTATTCTTTTTTAATCTTATAGGCAAATTTTAATTTAAAAGAGAATCCAAATGCTTGGTCTTATGTCTTTAATAAAATACATGATCGTATTCGAGTTTGGAAATGGGCATTACGGAAGATATGGATGCATAATAAGCATGACCTTGATATGATGTGGAAAATCGTTGACGATGATGTGCGTATTGATAAATCTCAATTTGAGGAATGCATCAAACAATGGGAAGTACCACGGAATTAGGTATTGAAACCCATGTTTTGTATTTCATGAGAATTTGGATATTATAAACATAAGTTTTGCTATGGTAGTCATAATATCTTTTCTATCATTTTTACAGGAAATCACGGAGATCAACAAGCAGAATAGGAATGCAAAAGTTTTGAATCACACTACTGGAAAAAAGTCATATGCTTGAGTTTTGAATGAGATGGTAAATTTAAGGAAAAAGTACTTGAACTATTTACCTAGTTTTCCATTATTTATATTTATTCACCTGAGATGCTTTTGTTGTGATTAGACAAAGAAGAATGGACAACCTCCGTCGAAAATGGAGATGATTAACGAATTTTATGGTACAGAAAATACTGTTGTGGTATGTATATTGATTTTTAGCTACAACATCATACTATATTTTTATGTTTATTTAATATTGTAGAAGGAAATAAATGACTACGTCGATACTCATCGAGATGGAGAAGATATTCAAGGCATGGATCATTTAATAAACGAAGTATATAATACATTTGCTCATCCACAAAATCCCGATCGAGTAAGACATGTTGGCAATGTGCTAATAATCGACGTCCACGCAACCCCATAGTTGCAATGAGGTTAAGAATTGCAGAGACTGCAACAAAGAATGTTGAGGTAGCTAGCTTGGATATTTTTATTAGTTATTCAATCTATATGTTCTTACTTGTGGAATATGTAGGATAAGGTGGATGCAATGAGAGTAGAAATGAAAACAGAGATTGTGGAGCTTAAGAATATTATCCATGCATTTATAAGCACAATGTAACAGGTAGTATATATCTATAAGCTCATTGGATATTTTTGTATAAATTATCATATATAAAATTATGTATATTGTTGATTATTTGTTTGCAGAACACTCCAAATCAAAACAATCTGAATCATTTTCCTCATCCACCAAGCTCCTATCCATTTCCTCCTTATTTCCACAACTATGTGCATCACATGGCACAAGTAAGAGCCTTACAATATGTAATATTGAGATATCTATTAAAAAATATTGAATAATTTTTTACATGTAGGGTGGAAGTGTCCTAGGAACACCAATCAATAGAGGTGAAAGTTCCGGACAAGAAAATCAAAGCCCATCTCCACCAGTCACTCATATTATGCAAAACCTCTTCCCAGTATGTATATTTAATTAAAACTAGCTTTGTACATAAATATTTTTAGGTGATGTGTTGAAAATATGTTTCTTAATTACTTATTAGAATTTTAGTTGATTCTCTGTATAAAATGCATAACTTTGTGATATTTTTTTGTTAACAGGGTAGTCATTCAACTTTTGATGCTAATAACATGCGAAACTAAAGTGAAGATGGTGCTAGCAATGTGGAATATAACAAAGAAATGGATGGACCTCTACACTTACATTTCATCTACTTATATATGTTTTTCTCTTTTGAAGATGTTCCCATTTTGTTATCTTGTTTCATAACTTACATTTTAGACGCAACAAAGTAAATGGAAGGTTCTTTTCTGTTGTTCGTGTTGAGTGATTTGAATTTCAATTTGATGAGTATGCAAAGTAATATTTTATAAATCATTATTTAATTATAACATATTTATCATGGAGTTTGTACATGCCATAGTTCATGTCATGTTTTTTTATATTTTTTCTTGCTAAAATACGGTGATAAAATCATTGAGAAGAAATTACTTAAAATGAGAAATGGTCCCTTATTAGGATTGAGTGGATAATGAATAATGATTGTATGTATTTTTCAATATTCATATTAGAGTATACGGCAAAGAAAAATGATTGCATAAGTGACGAATGGTTTGTTGCTATTAAAATTAAGATAAATTTTACATTAATGATAAAAGAACTCATTCACTACAGTTAGCACGTCCTAAATGCAATCAAATTGCAACAGAAAAAAACAGACAACTTATCATTCCCTACGGGTTATTCGTCGTAAATAGGTTCAAATAAAAAAGATGAACGTGGTGATCTTTATAGTGACAGATTTCATAATATTCCCGACGACAAAATTGTCTAGATTTATATTCCCTACGGAGGTATTCCCGATGAACTATACCCGATGTCTTACCTGTCACAATGGCATTTTCCTGACGAATTAGCCAGTAAATGTGACGAATTTAGCCGTGGGGAAAAAATAGTTTTCCTGTAGTGAGGGCGGGACAATATGCATTGTGTAAACATGAAACATGCATTTTTTATTTGATTTTTTAAATCGTGTGAATAGATGCAAATCTATACAATGCGAGTGTGCCCTAAGTCAAAAATAAAATACTGAGCAATTTAAACCTTAGTTAATTTTAGGTTCTAGTCATGAAACAACTTGTTGGCTAATTTAATCTAGGCATAACATAGAGTAGTCACTTGACTATTAGAATAATACATCAAATCACAGTGGCAAAATAAGGAGCAAATTATGCCATTAAAAAGTTCATCAAAGAAGCTTTGAAATGAAACTGAAATTGACTGAAACAAAGATACGATGCTCAAGATATGCATAAAAGAAGACAAGGGCATAATTGAAAGAAAATATGAAAGATAAATAGCATACAGGTCCCTGAGAGGGACTAAATTGCAAATAAAATGAAGTACGGTACCTTCCCTTTAAATATCCCACACGCGCGGGGATATTTTTACAATTATTAAAACATGCGAGGGGATGAATGCAAAATACCCCAGGCGCACGTGGTTGACATGTGACTCCAGGACCTATCTGCAAATTTGAAGAAGTTGGTGGGCCTCCCTACAATTTACCCTGGTCGCACGTGACCTGCACGTGCGCTTCCAGACTCGGTGAAGATCCAGGCTCGGAGGAGGCTTGGGATCAGCTTCGGCTAGCCTCGGCGGACGACGTAGGTTCGACGTAGGCTCGGAGTTAGGCTAAGTCTCAGATGAGGCTCGGAAGAGCCAAGCCTGCTGGTGTGGAACTGAGGTCCGGAGGCTCAGACATGTGGACGTTCAAGGATCGTTGGATCTTGAGAATCCAACGGTAGTTGCATCCTTCGCTGTTGCACACGTGGCGATTTCTGCACCGTTGGATGAGCTCCGGGGAGGAGCATCCAACAGTGCATGTTGCTTCCTCCTCGGCTGCAACTGGCAGTGGAACCAGGACTCGGGCGAAGGGACCCAAGCTCCGCCGCTCTTGCTCGGATACAGTGGATCTCCCCGGAGAGTCCTTGATGCTCGTCGATGAAGCTGGAAGCTTGGGCACACTGCGGCAAGGTCTGGAAGAGGCTGTCGATGCCCAGTTGCCGGAGGCGGAGTTCATCAAGCAAGCTCCGGCCATGACTTCGACTATTAGCGATTGAGTACCTGCAGGTGTTAATTTGATAGCCAAAGCTTCGTGTGAGGGGGGTGAAGTGTGTGAAATGGTTGGTCGTTAAGAGGATGAAGAAGGTGGTGGCCGATGATCTTCTTCGGTGAGCTCGGAGAAGGGGAGTCGTAGTGGTTCGGGCAGTGACGGAGACAAGGGGGGGCGGGAGGGGGCTTGGCCCCCCCAGTCTCCAAATAAGTACTTATTATGATTATATGATATTAATGTTACATTGATTTAAATACACTAGTTAAATATTAGTGTTAATAAATTGTATAAAATGGCCCCCCATCTCTTATTTATAAGTTGTATATAATTCTTCCACCCTCATTTATCAATAAAAAAGTCAATAATATGATCTAAATACATTAATTTAATTATTAACACTTGTATGTTTTAAAGGAACTACCTTTTATACATATAGAGATGCAAATAGTTACGGATATATCCATATCCGATCTGCCACCGTATCTGGTTTATGCAATTTTTTCACATTTATCCGTATCCGTTTTAAAATGGATACGGATATTGATATCATTTTGCTATCGCAAACATCTGTATTCGTATCCGCATATCCGTTTTCGTATATAAATAGTCATAGATTTATTTTTTACCATATATAACATAATTTTCTATCTTCTTTACCATAATTGTATAATTTTTATGATACAAACATATTTGCTAATTTTATATCATGTATTTTCCATCCAATATTTAAATCAATTCTATAAATATTTCCAACATTACTCGTATGCGACCAGTATCTGTTTTACATATGTATCCGTTTTTAAGGATATGGTGAGATAATTTTTAATAGAGGTTAATGGGGCTGCCCCGCAGTATTTGCGGCGTTTTCTTATTTTTTTCAAAAAATATCGCCACGTATATTCATCTCTATATCCCTCTTATATGCCATTCGAATTTCGTCCGAAACAAAGACTCCTACGGCCTCCATCCAAACCGTCATTTTTTAACGGTAACAGAATTTTTATATTTGAAATTAGGAAAGAATGTGATACCCCTTGTTATATCAATATCGTTGGTCCGTATAGTAACGCTTAACCATCACAATTTTAATATCAACGATTGGTTAAGATTCTGAAAAATATGATGAATAAGCGTTGCTATATTGGCCTTCGTTAGTGATATAGTAATATATAATTAAGTGTGATATAATTTTATTCTTGAAAAATATTATATTTAGTGGTACTAATTAACATCATATTAATAAAAGCTTCTGTGATTTGAAAATTTTTGTAAGGACCTTTTTGTCCATATAATGTTTGTTTGGATATTTATGTGAAATCGTAAGTTTATAGGGGTATCTTTGTAAAAACTCGTAAATAAATATTAATAGTGAAAATGATAAATAATAACATAGATAAAATTTATATATATATATACACACACATATAATGTATCTACATATATATGTATGTGTATATATGTGTAGTCTAAATAATTTGGCCCCCCCCAAGTAAAAATTTCTGGCTTCGTCCCTGGGTTCGGGGTTGCGGAGGAGCGAGAAGAAACGTTAAGGTGAGCACGTGAATAGTAGAGGCGAGGCTGAACATTTAGAAATAAACAATGAGTGTATTCTAATATCTAGGACATAGAGACATTCTCTAAGACTAAAGGGCTCTCCCACTGAAAATATGAATACTCTCTATCCAATAAAGATTGTTACAACAGTTGCACAAATATCTATGTGGATGACTATTAAACCTTAAGATCAAATTTTCTAGTCATCTAAAATATATGCAACCAATTGCAAGTATTATTACAAGAATGAGATACAATTATTAGACTTTGATCTTATCTTATAATAAAGTCAATTTCAATTATTACATGCAGATATAGATTATTCTGATGCATTATATAGGTCTTTTAAGGATCCAAGATAGTCTAGATAGTCACACTATCAATACATCAACATATTGCAGTATTCGCATTCATCCAACTCTTTGGATATCACATGGAAGTCATAGAAGTACATTCAACTCTTTGACTTTCTTTCTCACATGGGTCAGACACATGCTTCCACTGCACTCCCTTCATCTATAGACAACCATTGCTTAAGATAAAGGATCTCTTACATTGAACCTGAAAGATTTCAATATAAGAATATTTCAACATTTACACATGCGTCTTTCCATTCATACAATATGAATATTATGAAGCTTCATGAATGACTTGAGTATAGACAGTAGAATGCTGACACTCATTGCATTTACATCCATCTAAACTCTAAAAGACTTTGGTTCCAGTAGGTACTCAAACCTTTTGAATACATCATCTCTTATAAAGCCACCATTCAGTATGATGTAGTGAACCATGCCATTCATGATTAAATGTTGAGAACGCATATGTATGATAAAACATCTTCTTAGATTTTATAAGGATTATTTGATAATTACGATCATCATCGACATGTCACTTAGTATATTCGACGAGAGATCAAGACTATAGAAACGTACAAACCCTAGGGTTGTAGTCCTATTATCTATTTAATTTTCATTCCTCATTATTATGAGGAAACTTGCATATTACAATCACACACATTATGTGTCCAACTGCAAGTACAATATCTTGATCATGGATCCAATCCATGATAATATAGTGGTTATTATTGAGTATAATTTTGATTGGGTTTAATGAGGATTACGTGAAATAAGAAATTTGCATATATATATATATATATATATATATATATATATATATATAGAGGATAGGGAGTATGCACCCAGGTGCATGTAATTCTACATGCACCCGGGCCTATAACTCCCAATTTTTTTTTACTTTTCCGAAAAATACCGCCATGTATATTCATCTATATATTCCTCCTATATGTCATTCCAATTTCATCAAAAACAGAGACCCATATATCCTCCATCTAGAACACATTATTTTAACGATCTTAGAATTGTTGTAATCAACATGTTCTAGATGGAGGACGTAGGGGTCTCTGTTTCTGACGAAATTGGGATGACATACAGGAGGGATATGTAGATGAATATACATAGCGGTATTTTTCGGAAAAGTAAAAAAAATTAGGAGTTATAGGCCCGGGTGCATGTAGAATTACATGCACCTGGGTGTATACTCCCTATCCTTATATATATATATTACTTTGATTTAGGAATTTTTATATCAAAGTTGCCTTACTTTGTCAACACTGAAAGTTCATTCTCTTAATCACTTTTAATGTAAGAGATAGGCTTACCATTATATCTCAAGCAAGATCTGGGATATCCTTCCTTATCTTTGTCACATCTCAATAATATGAGAACCTGTAATTCGAATAAAAAGAAGCGAGAATGCATTCCGCCTTGCAAGTCCAAATTGCACTCTCAATTCAATCTTTAACACCCGAGCCTACCACCCCTATGGTGATGTTGACCCATCGTTAATTAAACCAACCGTCAACGAGATTAGAACTCTCTATCCGCAATCCAATACGCTCCAATAATATGAGGATCCGATATTGGGATCACTACACATACGGCCCTACTCTTTTGAGAAGCAAAGATCCCGATACAGATGTGCTTGTATGCAAGAGTTGCCACTTCGGATAGGCGTCTCCTACATACAATCCCTGACGACGGAACCATTCGCCTTGTCGGGAGACCATGGATGTCACTTATGCGATCCTCCACATCATGTTCAGATTCTAAATAATTATTATGAATCATATCCATCACAGTTAATTCTTCCAAGGAAATTACAACTCTATTCATAATAGAGTGTTTTAATTTTAGTTAGATTCTAATTAATCTAATCATATTAAATCAATGATCCAATTAATATCCAACAAATAATATTTATTGTTACTTGAAATATGATATTATCTCAAATACGTATTATTCAAATTTTAATAATTAGAAAAATATATCATGATCCCTTTAAACATTGTCCCTTCCTTATTCGTTATCATGGCCACTTCTGACGGGAGTGGGACAGAACGCTCACAGAGCAGCCTGCTACCCCAACACTCCCCGACTAGACACTATACTAGTCTCAAGTCAGGATAATGTCAATTGATTACTTTTTGTTAGATGATAATCGGTCTTTCAACCGAAGTTATATCATATAATATTTATCAAAATATTTTTGATTAATATTAAGAAAATTTGTTAAACAAATCCCTAATCCTAGTCAAGCAACTTTGTTTGTTCGAATTGATGTAACCAATTGTGATCTAGATCATATCTAATCAAGATGGTAATGATCAATGTCATTCAAGGAAATAATCATAATCTTTAAATATTTCACAAATATTCATCAATAACTATGTCAGGAAATTAAGGCATTTAATTTCATAAAATTCTTAAAATGGCAATCACAAGGTTCTTGATTAAGAGTAATTTTCAACGGTGGCCCTCACATAATAAAATTATCATATCTCAATCAATTTAAATTCAAATCAAGAAAACTAAATTTCTTTTAATTACCAATTTTATTTATAACATAACTCAGGTAATATTCACACATTTTTGTGTGTTTCAAAATCATAATTAATTCTTTAATTACATCAAGATTCACAATCCCTATAACAGTGGATACATGTTCATTAAAATGGTCATAACTTGAGCAATCAGATTCCAAATCATGCAAACTCAAATCCCATGGTTTCCTTATTTAATGAATAACATTATAAAAGTGATAACTTCCTATTTAAATAATTATAAATAGGGAAAAAATCATACAAGTCGGTTTGCGTGAACAAAATACGATGAAACATCACACAACCAAAAAATACTCAAGTCATCTTCAGTTTAAGGGTCATATCCTAAACCCCTAACCTATAGCTCTGATATCACTTAAAGGATATGGGAAATCCTTAAGTGCATCATAGAAGCGTGAGGATCGCATCGTATACGATCGGGAGCGACTAGTCGAATTAGTTGCTCAGCACAACGGAATTTAAAAAATTTTATTCCGATGAAACTACGTGATCTAATAACACTTCTAAGATCATTTCATCTAAACCATAAATAAGTATTAAGTTTACCTCTTGAAGTATGGTTGCGATCGAGTCTCTCAACGAAGAGACCTCTTGTCTTAAGTTTGATCCAACGGAGGAGACGCTTGCGAGCGTGTTGATGAGACGTGTGCTCTTCGCAATCCATATTTATGATCCAAGCGACGAATCTCCTGATCTCATCACATGATATCTGACATCTTCTGCATAAGTGAGGTGCACCGAAGGAGACGGAGATCCACGAGCAAATAATCTTGCAGTATAACGACGATGCTGTGGCGATGGTGGCTCTCTCTAGAGATCCATGGTGGATGGACACACTGAGAGAGAGTGTGTTGGTGTGTAGAGAGAAATGGAGAATGTTTAATTCCTCTTAGAATTATGTGTGTTCTTCAAAGGCAAGGGCTACCCTTCCCTTTATACTAGTTGGATGCACATGGATCGCAATCCATGTACTCTCTTAATCTACGGTGTAGATTAGAAGTTTATTAATCAATGATCATGATTTGTTGCTCTAATAAAAAACAATAATTAGTTAAAATAAATTAATTATATCCTTTTTCAATATAATAACTAATTCATTTAAAATTTAATTAATATACATAGATAATGTGAAGACCAAGTCCCTTTACTATAAATAGAATGGTCGTCACCCCTCTTGAACAAGTCAAGGTGGACGGCCACCATAAAGGGATTAAGACTTCCTTTATCTACAAATATAAATTAATTAATATGCAATAATAATTATTGCATTTATTTTCACAAAAATAATTCCAAATTAAATTTATGAAAACTTCAATCATGCCATTGACAAATATGAATCATATTCATATATTCAACATAATATGTAAATTAGAATTACAACTAATTGTTTGTTGTGAATCTCATTCACAACAACATATAATTTGTAAATTATCTTTACAATTAATTCTCTCCATCATATTATAAATCATATTATAATATCCTTGATTATCATTGATAGTAATATCCACATTAATCATATCCTTGACAATTAAATCATATATAATTATCTTGGATCTCTATTCTCATGTGCCCAAATAACATAAATAACATTCACTTTATTCATATCTTTGATATTAAATCGCATTTAATCATCTTAGATGACTCTCCTTATATGGACAAATATGAATCAAATTCATATTATTCATGATAATTAAATCACATTTATTTATCAATATCTCAATGCTTAGATACAAAATATCAACAATGGAATTATTCTTGAACTCTTTCAAGAATAATGTGCATTCTCCGTAGATACTTGGAGATAAGGACATGGCGATTGTATTGTTCCACGTAGTGACTTGGATATTGAAATCACATCTCAAATTCAGATCTCGGAGACCTCACATATATGTTTGATTAAATCAAAGTTGTAGATCTAATCTTCTAATTGTATCTGAATCACATTCAGATCAATGTCCAACATTTGAACTAAGATAAGATCACTTCTCTATGAGAGGACTCACTAAAATCCAGACATGTTTCATCACTCCCTCAGAATGGAAACGTCATGGTTATACAATTGTTTATGATCACATCACTCTCAGGTATTCCTAATACATGTACATCTCCATAATGAAGATCTAGATTAAACCTGAAGTATAGATCAATTTTACATTGTTTACTTCAGAGTTTTATCATTAAGTTTCTCATTTGATCATTGGGAGTCAGTATCAATCATCTACTTTCCAAAAATATCTATCATAGCTAAGTGTTGGTCATATACTTTTCAAAAGAATATATCAAACCTTAGAAATTCAGTCAAGCTTACAAAGCAAGATGATCGCGCACAGAATTTGATCCTTCCCAATATCTCATGAGTGAGCTCATGTATTTTGATTCAGTAAATGAACATGTATAGTCCCTTTGATGCACACCAGCGTGCCCGTGTATAGACCTTGATTAGGTCATCAACCTATTAGTCTTCCAAATGTACATACTCAAACATAGAGTAACACATCTGTCTCCGATCAGAGGATGCATACCTATATCGTGACAGCATACGACATAGGTCTTTAGTTATCTCGATCTGTTAAGCCAACTCTTTGACCTAACTTATCTAACCCCTCAGAATCCCTATTCCTATGTAGAGGACCTACATCAAGAGGTCGGTTAGATATCTACCTTTAGAGAAAGGATTGGCATCTCCTTCTCAGGATGGAGATCCTCTCTTAATAATCATTTGACGGTACTTGATGAGTCCTCAATCTAACTCTTTAGATATTCATCCAAGCACCAGCCTTTATGATTCAACAATTGAATCAACAGTTGTATTATCATTAAGATGACCATGGTACATATCCTTAATTGTACTAAGAGACCTATTATGCAAATTAATTATTCTTCATTTCAGAGTAGGGGATAATATTTGCAATAACATTTATTGCATAATAGCTCGATGTAGGCTCGCATGTCCAACGTTGCCTTCATAGGTAGAGTTAACACATAGATACTGTTTGGCTACACTAATTAGTTTTCCCAGCGGTAGCACTATGAGGGGTCGGGATATGTTGTTAGCGAAGGTAGATTTACTGTACTAGTTAAGGAAGGACAGTGGTAGTCGTAGATTTTTCCAACTACGTGTATATCACCTTGGTGGTCTTTTGCCGGACTCGTGTCGCATACCATGGAGGACTTTTACCTATAGTGGGCTAGGATTGTTGGTGTGCCTTCCTCCATATATGTTGAGGGCCTTGTACTGTTTCCACGAATCCACATGCATCAGAGTTGTCTTCGATGTGGGTTGGGTTGTACTTGTCAAGGTGGATCCATAGTTGTAGGCGGATGTAACCTTTGTAGTTTTTTATAGGGATTTTTACCCGGCAGACCCTGGAATCTTTTGCAATTACCGCTACGACCTTTGAAACATCGTAATTCCTCCCACGACCTCGTAAAATTGCTAACCCTTACCGTGCATACCCTGTGATTAAGGGCTGTTAATTGACCCGTTAAAAGTAACCAGATTCTATTATATTCATTTATATTATACCCATTTTGTTTATTAAATTTACATGGAGTGCCACTCCGTCATGGAACCCCCCCCCCCCCCCCCCCGTGGTCGCTCTACCCCCCTCTCCGGCGATGCTGCTCCCCCACCCCCACCCCGCCCCCGCCGACCTGCCCAGGCCTCCTCCCTCCCTCCTCGGCCCCCTTCTCCTCCCCGTCATCCACCCTCCGACCCCCTTCTGCACCCTACATAATCCAACCTCGCACTGCCACACCCATCAATTCACTTCAGCTCCTCGCCTCCCCACCCGCCTCTCTCTCCATCGCAACCCACAGCTTCCCCCTCCCTGCAAGGTCTCCACTGGTACCACTAGCAGTAAGTAGCATTTGCAGCACCCACTGTTGCCGCCAACAGCAGCTTCTCCTTCCCCTGCCACTCACATGACCACCTCCCTCTTTGTATTCCACCCTCCCACACCCTTCTCCCCGTACCCATCATGACGCCTCTCCTCCTCATCCTCTTCCTCCTCCCCACCTCCCTAGCCCTCCCCACGAAGCCCAACACCGATGGGTTCTTCCTCCTTGACTTCCTCCGCCAGATGGGATCCCCTCCCCCTCACAACTCCTCCTCCCTCTGCCTGCAAGCAGCCCGCTGCACCTTCGAGAACGACCACCTTGTCCTCCTCTCCGCCTCAGGCCTCGGCCTCCGTGGCCCCATCCCCGCCAACACCATAGGCAAGTTCGGGATGCTCCGGGACCTTGACCTCAGCCACAACATCATCACTGCCTTCTCCCCCGACTTCTGGAGCCTCGGGAACTCTCTCCAGAATCTCAACCTTTCTGCGAATCAGATCAATGGGCCGCTCCCTGATGGCGTCGGGAATCTGGGGAAGCTCGAAAAGTTGGATCTTTCCTCCAACCTCCTCTCCGGTCAAATCCCAGTTCAGGTCTGGTCCATGGGGAGCCTGACCCACCTCAATCTCAGCAAGAACCTGTTCAATGGTGTTCTTCCGCCGGAGATTGTGCAGCGCAGATCGTTGATTTCAGTCGACCTCTCTTCCAATTTGCTCGGGGGCAACGAGAGAGAGGGGGAGAGAGAATGAGGAGAGAAAGAACATGGGAGTGGTATATCCACCATTGGATGTCCATTGGTTAGATTAACTCAAGACTAACTCAAGCAGTTGACTCAAATAAAGTTAAAATTAACGGCATGGTCTGTGAGGTAAGACGGAGCAAGTTTACAGGGTCGAGAGAGGAATTACGATGTTTCAAAGGTCGTAGCGGTAATTGCAAAAGATTTCAGGGTCTGCCGGGTAAAAATCCCTTTTTATATACTTTACAATTTACCTTTAATTTCTAAACAATTGCTCATAAAGTACCCATTTGTGTGGATCAAACATGTAAATGGAAACAATGCATTTCTCTTTCTTGTGCTTTTTCGCATGTGATTGTATTTCGAATGTGAAACCTACATACGTGAAATGGTTTATTGAATATCTGTTGGGTGCTATACAATATCATATTGAATGACTTCAGTCGTGGAAGCAATGCATTACGTTTGACTTTCTTTAGAAATCCTCTTTTGGTCGAAAAATGGGATCACGCAAGTGAGTTGACGTTGCCCCTTCATCCGCATTCCACCAACTCCTGATGAAATAAATAATTGAGTGTGTTAACATTATGATATAAGGAAAACAAGATTAAAATATGTTTAAAAAGGTTAACAGTGTTTAATTGTGACAAGAACTCATTCAAGACCTTTAAACGTTCATTACACTTTTAAATGGACTGATATACAAACTCCTGAAAGCAAATACAGCAGGCAGGTCAGCCATCATACCGATCTACGCGATCATCAATGACATAAGGAATGAGCAATGCATGGACAATGTCTCCAATTTAAGTGCTTTGCACCACTAAGTAGAATGAACATACCAGGGATTAAATCAACTCCTTCATTGTTCGATACAAATTACAATATGATTCAAAATATATAGACGCTGACGTCTGACTTTCATTCATCTTTACAGTACTGACAACATAACACGTACGTAACCATCATCATGATATATGGTTCTTTTGATCTTGGATAACAAACGATAAGTAACCATTAGTTTCCTCATATGAACAAAAGATGAAATACATAATAACTCGTCTTAAACTTCAAAAAAGATATTTAATACAGCATGCATCCGACGTTGGCCCCTCTATAAAAAAAGACATTCATAACTGAGACAACTTGTATAGACAATCAAAATCTGATAAAACTTCCTTATTGTTGGAGCATTCGTTGTAAGCGTTCATGAGTTGTAGCATGGTAAATGGATCCTAGAGAAGATCTATTTACTCCAACCACATGTTTAGTCCCACATCTACCAGTGGTGAGACTTGGAGGCTCTCGAGAGGCTATATAAGGAGCCCCAGACCTCCTGTATTCATTGAGAGAAAGTCAATAGACAAACACAGCCCTTTGAGGCCTTCTCCCGTGATTTCATCCCACTCCTCATGGAGTAGGGTTCCATGTTAAACCGTGTGTTTCATTTTTCATCTTTATGTTCTATTGCTCTGTTTATCATTATCGCTTCCGCATGTTTATTTTCATACATAATATCAGAGCGGGTTCGATTCTCGAGGAATTTATGTTAGTCGTTTTTATTCGAGATCTGACTTTGAGGTTCTCGTTCTTGAAGATTGATGTTTAAAGATTATATATTTCCGATTCAATGATCTAGAAATCTTCTGTTCAAGTATTATTCATGATCTAGGGTATCCTAACCCTAGTTCTGCAAGGATGCTCATCAACATCATGTCCAGATCGGCGGATTCATCGATTATCATAGGGTTCATTCTGAAACCCTAAATCACAAACAGCATCAACAGATCCCTGCAGGCGACTCTTCTCCAGATCCTCCTCCTGGCGACTCCAAGCAACAGCCTCGTGCAGCTCCCAGGCGCGAGGTGGCGTAGCCTAGGCGCGAGGTGAGCACCCACCAGTCGCGCCTTAACCCAACGTCGCAACCTCCATATGCGCGCCAGAATCAAAAGGAGCTCCCGCTTCCACGCGCACGGACCTCCAGTGTCATCTACTCCATTTGCTCCAGGAGATGCGGAACCTCCAGGTGGCCCCTCCTTTGGGAGGCGAAGCTCCAGGCGACCCTAAGCGCCTCCCATCTTGGCGTGAACAGCAACCCTAAGCGCGAGATCCATTGAGCCTTATCTCGAGTGCCGACTCCAGGAGCGCAGCATCTCCGGCAGGCCGCTCCAGGCGCGTGCAGCCTTATGCTTCTCCAAGGCGTGCGACGTGCCCCTGGCGAACACCCCAATCGTGGGGGCGGCATCGGTTGAAGAAGGGTTCCCGGGATTGGGAACCCTAGGGCTCAGAGGCCCGTTGTTATATAAAAAATTATATAATGCTTATTGTAAAGCCCAGGGGGGCCTGCCGAGCATGTTTAAAAAAAAGGGTGATGGGCTGAGTTTGAGGCCCATATTCGGGCCGAGTTTGAGGCCCATATTCAGGCCAAGTTTTCAAAGATAAAGAGAGAGAGAGGTGAGCTCAGTCAGGAAAAAAAGATGAGAGAAATATTGAGAGAGAAGAGTTTGGGCCTAAAATTAGGTCGTATATTGTTTCACCAAAAAAAAGGGCGCGTACAAGAGAAGACATACGCAATTTTTCAAAAAAAAAGGAAAAAGAGAAAAGGCACATACAAGAGAAGTCGAACGCAATTTTCAAAAAAAAGAGATGAAAAGCCGAAAAAAAGTTGAACGGCTTAAAAGAAAATGTTTCAAAAAAATTGTGCAACGGCTATTAAAAAAAGAGGAAGAAAAAAATAATCGGAAAAAAGAAGAAGAAAAAGAAGATATTTTTTTAGATTATTCACGTGTAACCCCTATTTATCTTATCTTCTCCCAACTTGATCGACGTCCATATTTTCCGACAAGTATGGGAGAAAGGGGGAGTTATATGTAGACTCACAGGTCTTGATCCAGATTCAGATGTCAGTCTCCAGACCAACCAGATATTCAGACTTTACAGTTTTTCAGACGAAGATTTTCCATGCGCAATTCCAGACTCGACGTTTAGATTCCGAGTCCCAGTTTGATGCGTAGATTCAGACTCGACATTCAGATTGGTCAGAGTCCAAGTTCGAGGTACTCTATGTTTGAGTAGCCCTTTGTTTGAATTCTCCAGAGAGAGACTCAGTTTCAGACACGCATAAGGATGCGGTCTTATGTCAAATGAGCACGAGTTTGCCATCATTTGTTCGTGGTCCCCGTCTTTCTTCTTGTTTTGTCGGTCATAGTTTTCATATGAGCCATAGGGACTCCAGAGCAGAGGACCATTCCCTATGCCATGAGGGCAAGGGTTTTCATGTGGTATCATAAGTACACCAGAACAGTGCACCATTCTCTGAGCCAGATGGGAGAGACCCAGTTCTCCTACGAGGAGACTTATTTCAGACTCCATTCTCCAGCGACCGTGAACTCCGACGAGGATTGCACAGCCATGGCCTTTTTAGTTCGGCCTTTTTCAGAGATGGAGCAGTTGTCCACATTATTGTGGCAGGCCAGAGTACTCCGACGAGGAGACTCATTTTCAGTTGCAGTAACTCTGACAGGCGCAATTCAGAGCACATGCTCTCCGACGAGAAGATTCAGCAGACTCACACTCCAGCCCGTTCGTCCTCCTCACCTGCATGGCATGAGAAGCAACGTCCTCGACAGCAACAGTTGTGCGCGTTGGGTTGATATTGTCTGTAGTGTCCTGTAGCGTTGAATTGAGTTTATTTCTGTTAGTCCAAGCTGAGCATTGCATGCTCCATCTTAAGGGGGAGTGTTGGAGCATTCGTTGTATTCGTTCATGAGTTGTAGCATGGTAAATGGATCCTGGAGAAGATCCATTTACCCCATCCACATGTTTAGTCCCACATCTACCAGTGGTGGGACTTGGAGGCTCTGGAGAGGCTATATAAGGAGCCCCAGACCTCCTGTATCCATTGAGAGAAAGTCAATAGACAAACACGGCCCTTTGAGGCCTTCTCTTGTGGTTTCATCCCGCTCCTCACGAAGTAGGGTTCCACGTTAAACCTTGTGTTCCATTTTTCATCTTTATGTTCTATTGCTGTGCTTATCATTATCGCTTCCGCATGTTATTTTCTAACACTTATCATGCCACGACAACGCGGCAAGCTCAACTTTGGCAAAGCTGGTTCCATCGATGGTTGCTTGCTAAAGATAGAGCTCCCATCCCCCTGCGCAATCGGATGGTGAGGCGCATGCGCCACTGTGCTTGACCTGCTATCTGATTTGCCTTCTGGTTTTCGATTTATGCAACAGGACAGCGACGAGGTTTTCATGCCGTACTCTGTGTTTGCTATGATAGAACTTACTCTTTTCCTTCTATCTTCATTGTTTAACTACAAAGAAGTAGATATGCAAATCAAAAATACGGTTTGGCTTCTTCTCATGATGACTGCGACACGTCATGTGGATTTTAGCTTTTGAGGTTCCATTTTGGGGTTGAGAGTCCTTTTCCTATCAGTTAACAAATGTGCATGTAGTTCATATAAGATGGCATTCGGTTCATGTGAGTTTCCATATAATAAGATTTAAATGCATTCTGTTCATATATGAAAGACTTTGTGCATTCATATGCAATATGATTATATGCGTGAAATATATTTGCCATGCGAGTCGATTGCTGCCTAAATAATATATTGCGTACTTTGACTCGATTCCACAAATTGTACGTATTAAGTGTTAAACAATGTGGCTGGATGCGATTGATTACTAAAAAGGGGTAACTTGTAGTAGACTCAAAAAAAACGAATCCACAATAGTACATAAAACATGAAACAATCAAAGAACTTACGAAAGATCGAGAAACTGATGTTATGATATTAATATTATATCATAGAAACGTGCGCAAACTGAAAAAAACAGACATGCATTATCTGAGGAAAATGAGCTTGATATGTCAAATCCTTTCTACTAGCATGCATAATCTTGGGATAACGAACAAGATATATAATATAAAGATTTCAGTAAGCACACATTAGAAGTCATCAATATACCAAACAATGTGACCACCACGGTCAAAATCATTCAAAGCAGCAACGAATCAAAGGTCGGTTGAAAGTATACAGTATCACTAAGAAACTCCGGCTATCAGCACATTACCAACTCCATGTGTCTGGGCAGAAGAAGCACCCAATAGATGCCACTGAAAGGATTCAGCTATAAGCAACCATCATCAGTAGTGATCGTTGCAATAGCTTACGTGATAGAAAAATCAAAATTGAGGCACATCAGCTATAAGGACATTAGGGCATCAAACCAATGAATAGAACATGGCAAACAATTTCTACAAATAATCAAAGGTCACCTCCCTCAAAAGACATCAGCAAACAAAGAAGTAACAGCTTCTAAAAAATGTTCCCTAAAAGAATGTCATCTTAAACCATCAGATGCAAGGCAGGCTAGATGCGAAGAATACCGGTGTCTATCATAGTGTAACACCCCCAACTCCCGAGGTACGGGAATAGCGTACTATGGTTCGGTGGACACACAATGAAGTTCTGGAGGACTTCGCCTTAGCTTACGGACAGCTAAGGACGGGGTTTACCGCACGAAGGTTGAAGACCGCAAGTTCCCCTTGGCACAACGCAAGTATTTGGCGGCAATTGATAGAGCTCGAGCTGCAACATCCTACGTAGGAGCGTAGGGGCCACTGATGATACAGCGTGATGACATGGCATGCTAATGAGGCATACCGCATACGACATGGCATGCTATCGGAGCGGTCGACATGACGTCGGTTGCAGAAGATGAAGGGATTGCGTGGAAGATGAAGAGCCAAGCCATGTTAAGAGTCATCTTGGAAGACGAAGGGTCTCCGCAGAAGACAAAGAGTCCTTGTATTCATTGTGCATGTAATAATGGTGTCCCTTCATATACAACGCACTCAGTATGAGTCTCTTGCTAATACAAAGAGGGTTCAGTGCAATTGCTCTTGTGTCCTTGTGCTTGAGTGTTTGGTTTGAGTATTCTAGCAACGTAGATATTCAATGTGTTGGTGTACGTTTACACGTAAAGGAGAAGGCTGGTTAGCTTGCAAGAAGCTAACATCGCACAGATTAGTTTCAAAAATCAAAGTTGAGATTTACCCATGTGACAACCAGTACCAGAGCGAAAAATGGCACCCAACACCGGAGATCGCATTACTTCCTTGGAGGGAGTCGTGATGGAAACGCAGTCATAACTGGGTACTCATGCCAAACGTTTGGCTCGTCTGGAGGACGATGTAGGCATGGGACCGTCAGGCATCGGCAGCGGGAGTCCGCGTTCGGCTGACGTGGTAAAGGCACTCGTGGAGAAGCTAGAGGAGCTTTGAGTCTTTGATGTGGAGTGCCAAAGACTTGGGAAATTACTTGTGGGATATGGAGGTATACTTCAAAGCTGTCAAGACTCCTAAGGCAGAGAAGGTATCCTTGGCGGTGATTTACCTATCCGACCATGCGAAGCTATGGTGGAGGAGCCATGCATCCAAAGTAAGATCGGACATCTCGTCTTGAGACGAGTTGGTGAAGGAGCTGAAGGAGCAGTTCATACCCACCAACATTACTTGGGTAGCGAGGGATGTGCTCCGAAGGCTGAAGCAAACAAAAACTATACGGGAGTACGTACGAGTGTTCTCATCATTGTTGTTGGATATCAAAGGTATGTCTGAAGAAGTCAAACTTATCAATTTCATGGTGGATCTCCAAAATTGAGCTCAGGCGGAACTTAAGAGACAAGAACAAAGGACCTCCAGATGACCATCATCGTTGCATGCGTTGGTCGACTACAAAGACCAACCCACCACTGAGAAGGAGACCGATAAGGCAAAGAGAAAAACCAAAGAAAAGAACAAGGGTAAGTTCAAGAAGTTCGGCAAGATCGAAACTTCAAGGACGGGAGCAGAATCCTTCAAGAAGGCCGAGCAATCTAAGGGGAAGGACTGCTTCATCCGTGACGGGCCACATTAGGCACGGGAGTGCCCGAAGCGAGAGAAACTGAACTCCATGACCATGGACTAGAACTCGGACAAAGAGGCGCACATGACAAACCACAAGTTGTTGCGCAACGTTCGCTTGTATCTGCTAAAGTCGGGCAAAGAGGAAAATGGAGGAGTGCGAAGATTCAGAGCTGGTGTAACTTGATGTTGTGGTACACAAGAAGATCCTTTCGGCCATGATCGACACTGGAGCGACACACAACTTCCTCTCCAACAAAGAGTTTGGGAAGAACCGGTGCCGCGTGAAACTTGTCAACTTCGAGTCGTTGTAGATCGAAGGTACGGTAAAATGTACTGTTCAGTTGGGAGAATGACAGGGAAATGTACGATGTCTCGTAGTACCTCTCGATGACTTCCAAGTCATTCTGGAGGTCAAGTTCTTGAAAAAGGCGAAGGCATTTGTAACACCTTATCTAGGAGGAGTCTTCTTTGCGACTGCAGATAGCTCATGCTTCATCAGGGCTATCAAGAAGAAATGATAGACAGGAGCCATATCCGCAATGCAAGTCTGCAACGGGTTGAATAAAGGGGAGACGTACTTGGCTACAGTATGTGTCGAAGAAAATGGTTTGGAGATACAACGTGCCCCAAAGCAGTACAGAAGATGCTGGGCTAGTTCAAGGATGCGATGTTGAAGGAGCTGCCTAAGAAGCTTCAACCAAAGAGAGACGTAGATCACGCCATCAAACTACTGCTAGGTACGGTGCTCCCCGGCACTTGCACCCTACAAGATGCATGTTGTACATCTGGAGGAGTTGCGGAGACAACTCAGGGAGTTGGTGGACGTTGGTCTGATGCATATAAGCAAAGCCATAGGGAGCACCATTGTTATTTTAGAAGAAGAAAGATGGGAGCATGTGGATGTGTGTGGACTACTGCGCATTGAACAAGGTGACAGTGAAGAACAAGTACCTTGTCCCCAATGTTGAAGACATGTTCGATCACTTGGACCATGCCAAGTATTCCTCGAAGATGGATCTTATGTCAGGATACTACCAGGTCCGTATCAAGAGGGAGACGAGCCAAAAACTGTGTGTGTTACGCGTTATGGGTCTTTCGAGTTCCTCGTAATGTCGTTTGGGTTGATAAATGCCCCGGCTACTTTCTGTACTCTGATGAATGATATTTTCCGCGAGTATATCGACTCGTTTATTATAGTGTACTTGGAAGACATAGTAATGTACAACAGGACCCTGACGGAGCATGTCAAGCATCTGCAAATGGTGCTTGAGAAGTTGAGGCAGAACTGACCATCTTTGAAGCCGGAGAAGTGCACCTTTAATCAGAAGACCATCTCCTTCCTTAGGCATAACGTGGGCAGAGGCAAGAAACGTATGGAACCAAAGAAGACTCACGTGATCGAAGAGTGGGCAACCCCTACAAAGGCGACAGAGTTGCGATCCTTCCTTGAATTGGTGAATTACTACAAGAAGTTCATTAAGGGATACTCGACGCTTCTGATGAACCTGCTTCGGAAGGATCAGCCTTAGAGATGGACGTGTGAATGCAAGGAGGCATTCCAGAAGCTGAAGAGGGCGATGGTGGAAGATTCTATTCTGCGACTTCCAGAATTCGAGAAGCCATTTGAAGTCCACACCAACACGTTCGACTATGCACTTGGCGGTGTACTGGTGCAAGATGAGCACCCTGCGGCGTACGAGAGCCGCAAGCTGAATCCAGCAGAGAGGAGGTACTCTTTGCACGAGACGGAGATGATTTTAGTGGTCCATTCTCTGAGAACATGATGCCTACCTCAGTTCAAAATCCGTAGTGCAGATGGACAACGTGGCAACTAACTGCTTTGCCACATAGAAAAAGTCGACTCCTAAGCAGGTGCGTTGGCAAGACTTCCTTACCGAATTCGACTTCGAGCTTCGCTACAGGCCTAGACGGGCCTACCAAGTAGCAAACGCTCTCTCAAAAACAAGCAAACCAGAAGAGTCGAAGGTCGTGGTGATCGCATCGTTCATCCGCGTATCTGAAGACATGCTGGAGTGCATCTGGGAGCAGACAAAGGAGGGTCTGGTTACTTCACGCCTAGTGTAGCACGTGAAAGGCGTCATCTATGCCAAGGACAGGAGATCCTATGTCCCCTCAAACGACGGCTTGAGGAAGATGTTGCTGAAAGAGGCATATGACATACAGTGGGGTGGTCATCCAGGGGTGGAGCGCACGCTGTCACTCATCTCCTCAAGCTAATTTTGACCGAAGATGGAAGAAGACGTTGAAGTCTATGTGCGCATTTGTCTTGTATGTCAACGACAAGACAGAGAGGAAGAAGACGGCAGGATTACTAGAGCCCCTGCCCATTCCATCACGTTTGTGGGAGAGCGTCTCCATGGACTTCATCACTGGGCTCCCGAATGTGGATGGAAATAATGCAGTGATGGTGGTAGTTGATCACTTCTCAAAATACATGATCTCCGTACCAGCACCCCAGGAGTGCACAGCAGAGACTACAACGAAACTGTTCTTGCAGAACGTGGTGAAGCACGGGAACATATCATTGGACATCGTGAGTGATCGTGATACTCGATTCACATGTTGATTCTAGACGACCTTATTTGAGATGTTGGGATCCGATCTCAAATTCTCTACCAACAATCGCTCACAAACGGATGGACAGAAGGACTGGATAAATGTTTTGCTGGAAGAATACCTTAGGCATTATGTGACGGTTATTCAACACAATTGGGTGAGCTTACTAGATATTGCCCAATTCTGCTACAACCTGCAGCAGACCTCCACCACAGAATAGATCTGTTCGAGATTGTGATGGGTAGGCAACACGTGACACGGCACGAAGTGGCTAAGCAGAATAGCCAAGGACGGTGCCCCGTCGCACACCGCTTGGCAATGGAGGGGCAGGATCGGTGGGAGGAAGCGAAGGATGTGTTGGCTCATGCTCAACACAGGATGAAGAAGGCGACCGACAAGAGCCGTAGACCGGTCAAGTTCCAGGTTGGAGAGAAGATGCTACTGAAGCTTATTCCCCAAATTTGGAAGAAAATCTTGAAGAAGACGGCACACAAATGGTTGATTCCTTGTTACAATGGATCATAAGAGATAGTTCGACGCGTGAGACCGCTCGCCTATTAACTACATCTTCCAGAGAGACTTAAGCTGCATCTCATGTTTCATTTCAGCTTCCTAAAGGAGTACCACGAGAACAGAGAAGATAATACCAGGAGGGCATCGAAACGTGTCCCTCCTAACGTCCAGGTTCAACATACGAAGGTTGTTGAGAAGATCTTAACCATGGCCTCAAATTTCAGCGAAATTCGGTCGAATTTCTGTCGAATATCGATATCCAGTCGAAATCGAAATCTGACCGAAATGGCCGAAATGACCGAAATATGAGGGTCTTAGTACAAAAAATGACCGAAATGACCGAAATTCCACCGAAATTCCATCAAAATTCGGTTTTGGTCGATACCGAAATGGTGACCGAAACCGACATTTAGGGCCTTGATCTTAACAGACGTGTGGAGGGCCAGAGCAAGAACCGGAAAATCTTCTACCTTATCAAATGGAAGGGACTCCCAAAGGAGGAGGCAAGCTGGGAACGTGATACAACCCTGTAGCAGTTTGAGGACCTCATCGAGGATTTCTTGAAGACGCAGGAATAGTCGCGGACGCCTGACGGATCAGGTGGGGGAGACATATAACACCCCCAACTCCCGAGGTACGGGAATAGCATGCAATATCAGTATTGCACGCATGTATGGTTCGGTGACCACACAATGAAGTTCTGGAGGACTTCACGTTAGCTTACGGACAACTAAAGGTAAGGTTTACTGCACGGAGGTCAAAGACCGCAAGTTCCCTTTGACACAACACAAGTGTTTACAGACGGCATGGCATGCTGATGGAGCGGACGACGTGGCGTCGGTTGCAGAAGACGAAAGGATTGCACGAAAGATGAAAAGACAAGGCATGCGAAGAGTCATCTCGGAAGACGAATGATTTCCGTAGAAGACAAGGAGTCCCTTCGTAATAATGGTGTCCCTTCGTATACCCCTGGCTTGTGTATATAAGGAGGGGTAGAGCTTATTTGTAAACAACGCACTCAGAATGGGTCTCTTGCTAATACAAAGAGAGTTCAATGCTATTACTCTTGTGTCATTGTGCTTAAGTGCTTGGTTCGAGTATTCTAGCGACGTGGTTATTCGACGTGCTAGTGTACATCTTCACGCAAAGGGGAAGGCTGGTTAGCTTGCGAGAAGCTAACGTCGTACAGGTAAGTCTCAAAAATCAAAGTTGAGATTTATCCATGTGACAAGACAGGCTAGATGTGAAGAATACCGGTGTCTATCATAGCATCACGATTACGATCCATAGCCCAAAACAACATGCAAAATTTAGAGCATGACAAGACAAACATCATAAATCAGATCGATAAGGGAACATCTACTAGCAGGAGGATACTCTTGGTGAGTGTCATGTACCATGGTTCGAAGGGAAAAGGCGGTGTAGCATGGATAAGGAAGACAAAGTGAAGACATAGTTATGGGAGATGATCCATCGATCACTATGACCGATCAAATTATACTCCAATGACTCCTCTCCTCACTGGCTCATGTTGTTGATGATAATGAGGACATGCATGTTACCAATAACCACGATGAGAACATGAAAGGCGGAATCTGATACCAAACCTTGTTAAAAGCATCAAAAAAGGACATCTACCTCCAACAAAATCAGGCATCACGATACAACAGCTAGTGGAACCATCTCGGAATGTACTATCCTCTATAAGAATTGAATACACATTCTTGAACTAATCCAGTCCGATAAACTATAAATCAAACAATGTTCCATCGAGAAAGAATCGTCCTCATAAAGAAAATTTAGGAGCTTACGCATCATTTAAAAATCACCAAAATATCGAGAAAAAACAGTCGGTACAATGACAAACTTCCACCAGAAGTATAGAACATCAAATCCCCTCCGATGTTTAGAAATAAACTCACTCCCAAATCCCTTATTTTGAATCATCATTGGATGAATGACACGGCGACTTGCATATCTGTATCGTCTAAAATATTTATATGCTGTTGTGATTCCTACTATTTCACCCTTTCTGTATTAGCACTTTTTCCACCATCTAATTGGATTCTGTTAGCAAAGTGAAACTGATGATTGACATGTGGAGCAATCAGTGGAAAATACACAGAGACAAGCCAAATCCACAAATGTTATTATCTTTCGGGTGATTTGAGTCAGCGGTGTCATATGATACCTATTTCAGAACCTCTTGCAGAAGGGAAGGGAGTTGTGGTTTAAAGTAGTTAAAGCAGCAGTTAAAAAATTGTGGACCAACATAGTCAGTAAAACTGCATTGCTACAGCTTTCTCCTTGCAAGAAATTATACTTGAGAATATAAAAATAGCTCCAATGCAAATTGCAATAATGTGTTTTCCGAAGAAGGAAACCAATGATGCTAGGCAATACCAGAATGGATGCAGATTCACTCTTGGTGCCTGCAACCCCATTCAGTAGAGAAAGTAGTGACCGAGCAAATATAAGTGTTTCAACGACAATATCAACAAAACTGAGCAGCAAACTAAAGATATAGCATTATACAGCATCATCAAAAATCCGTTTTTATTGAGGTGTTCCTACACCTCTGATTGACTATCTATCTCTGTTTAATCCAACATTCCGATAGAATTCATCAGCACAAGCAGCAAGATGCGAGAAGTGGGTCATGAAAAAATAAAGCAGAAGACAGAGTTTTGAGTCGATACAAGTACGTCTCGAGCAGCAGAGATACTACCAGCCTCCAAGACTCCTTATTTTTCTTCTCCCTCGATTCGAATCGATCATTCCTTGGCAGCAGAGGAAGGAGGGGTGGTGGGAGCAGCAGCAGTTGCATCGGGTGTCTTGGAAGGGTGGTGGTGGTCGGCGGAGCAGCAGGCGCCACCGTGGTGGTGATGGTGGTGGTGGTGGTGCTTGGGAACGGGAGGGGAGAGCATCTTGCGCATGTCGTAGGCGTCCTCGCCGTCGGCGTAGTACTTGGCCTCGATGTCGTGGATCTTGTAGCGGAGGGTGGAGGTGTAGAGGTTGAAGGCGGCGCGGTTGCTGCGGCGGACGTGGAGGGAGACGTACTCGGCGTGGAAGACAGACTCCATGGCATTCTGGGCGGCGGTCATGAGCTTGGTGGCGAGGCCGAGCTTGCGGTGGGTACGGAGGACGGCGAGGGAGGTGATGTGGCCGTGGGGGGGCTCGGAGGTGGCGGTGTCCTCCTCCATCTTGGCGAGGACGTAGCCGACGATCTTGCCGCCGTAGTCGTCGGCGACGTAGAGGAGGTGCGGCCAGGAGAGGATGTGGTAGAGGTAGTACTTCATCTGGTAGTTCTCCGGCAGGCACAGCAGGTTGCACGCCTGCATCTCCAGCAGGTCCTCCATCCGAGCCTGCCTTATGCACACCATCCTCTTCCTCCCTCTCCCCCTCCCTCTCGCCCCCTCGCTTTCTTTTTCTAGGGTTGTGGATTGTCTTCCGAGCTCCTTTTCTTTAAAATTTTAAATTCGCCCCTTTTTTAATAAGATCCATAAACATATTTCAAAACTTCCAACGTGGCCATGGCATTACAATTTACACGCAGGCGACGACCACCATTTTGTCAATGTCCGAAGAGGAATCATGGCCACCATGAATGATCGAGGAAGAGAGGAATCGTTGGTAGTCCTGTTGTCCGTTCAAAAATAAGTAAAAAGACGCCTGTTACTAGATAACTAGTAGGGAGCCCGTGCAAAAGCACGGGCAATTATCTTAGTCATGATTTCATAATATTAATTTTATGGTTTCTTTCAAGTTAGTAATATAATCATGAATTTCTTATCTGATTCTTTTTTCAGTTATAACCGTATAGTAGTTGACTATTATAAGAATTCTTCGCAATTTGGATTCATCTCCAAAAAAACTTGCACTTACATCAATATATGTGCACTCTTTGTGCATCGTCGATTTTTTTGTCAATCCAAGAATCATTTGGTCGTAATCTTGGAATTCCAAATTTTCATTAGACTGTCTTCCGAACCCAGCGGTGTAGTTGTCTGTTGTCGTGATCATCTCGAGTGGAGTAACATTCAACACTGAAAAATCAGGCAAACAATATAGTGAAGAAAGAAGCTAGGTGTGTTGTTGTGGCGATTAGCTTGAGTAGGTCAGTATTTAAAAGACATCAACTTCGAGTCTCCATCCAGAAGGTTTCCTGTTACGGTCTAGCTTGCGGAACAAAGGAGGACTTATCCTCCGCTTCTCATCGGCAGCTGGTGAAGCTTCAGGTGGTGATCTACCAGATGGTTGTTCAATTTTCCTTGTAATATCGTGCGAATCGGATCTGATACCGGAAGTACCACTCTCTATCATGATTTAATTAACATGTTTGATCAGCAAGTATTTAGTAACATTGTATTTCTACAACAGTTGTGATTAAAAGTCGAAACTTAGCTAAATGCCTAAATCTAAGGTTAGATGAAATGTATGCTTCTCAGATTTGTTATCTATAATTGGGATGGGTGGGTGGGTGAGATGTTGCCTTCACCTCTGCGAGAAGGAGAAGAGCAGCATGATTGGTCGGCTGTCCCTCGATGGTGAGAGAATCCGACAGATCCTTCCACGCTTGCAGCATTTGATTCATAGTTTCCCTCACGATTTTCACCTGTAACATTTCACTGGATCAATCTATCTTAAGAAGTCCTTTCGATGATCGATTAGATAAACAAATGGAAAACCTTGTCGAATATGCGGGCCTCGCAAGAGGAGATGCAGGATTTGAAGGTGACCAAGAGATGCGTGTCGGAGAGGGAGGCCACACGCTACAGAGCCTCCGCAGCAGCCTTCCTGGTGGCCCAGTCCTCACTGCTCAACATCTCCACGAGGCAGGGAATCAACAACCCAAGTGTCGTCGAGGAAGAGGCACCCCCGGCGGCTACAACGGTGCCAATTAGCGACAGCAGAGCGGGCTTCGCCTTGAAGGCGTCGCTGCGTGCGAGCTTCACCAGGCGAGGGACGAGCCTCTGCAGATGTGGCGCCAGATCTGCACTGGCAGCCGGATCGATCGCGGCTGCGAGGCACATTGCGGAGGCCATCTGAGCGTGGTGATCCTGCTCAAGAAGGAGGCTCTCGAGGAGCGAGCGGAGGAAGACGGAGGAGAAGGAGGATCGTGAGCTGGCGGCGGCCATGGATCTGACGGCGTCGACGCAGGCGAATCTGACGGACGATTCGGGATCACGGAGGCGGCGTAGGACGGCAGAGATCATGCGGGGGAGGAGGGGGCGAGGGAATGGGGCGGGTGGGAGTGGGAGAGGAGGGAGAGGAGGCGGACGTAGTGGCGGCGGAGGGGAAACATCTAGGGTTTCCGAAGGAAGTTAGCATCGGGGGAGAGAATGGGGGGAACTGTTGGGGGTGCTGTGTGTAAATCCTAGTAAAAGATGAGGGTAGAAGTGGAATGATGGTCCAGGGTTGGTGGTAGGTGAAATTGGAAGGGGGTAAAAATGGCATTTTTTGGCCGAAAATTAATATGTTGACGCCCCTTAATATATATATATATATAGGATTTGCATTTTGGTCTAAAGACCAGTTATGAGTACAAAATAAAAAAATACGAGGTTCTTAAAATATGTAGTAAATTGGGTCGAAGACCTGTTATGATTAGGAACTAAAAAAATATGGAAGTATCTAAACCAATGATGGGATGTCCTGAAGACATGAAATGAGTTCAAACTAAAAAATGTAACAAGTTCCTAAAATAATGGCAGGGTCGCTAAAGACATACTATGAGTTCAAGTTAAAAATATTGCTATCTCCTAAACTTATGCGACTCATATAAAAGATGAAGACTAGGGTTTAAGACCTTGGCGCTTCACGGAAGCATGTATATTGCATCAAATATGATTTAGGGCAACTAGTCATAGTCATGGAAGGTCGTATCGATATCGATATCGTTTCGATATCGTATCGATACGATATTTCAACGATATATCGACGATATATCGCCGAAATATGCCCATATCGATGAGCCTTTGTGAAGAAAATGCTTGGCAACCGGGATATATCGCCATATTGGTGCCCATATAGGTCCCATGTCAATATCGATATATAGGCGATATATCGCCGATATATCGCGATATTTCCTTCCATTGTCATACTAGTTGCAACGGCCAACGTAATTTTAAAATTTTTAAATAGATGAAACCACATTATATGAGAATACTTCTCAAATCGTTTCATCAAAATCCTCTTTAAGTGTCATTGCGATAGTGTATCTCTAAGCGAAGAGACCTCCTGTCTCAAATACGACCCGACGAAGGACGCATTTGCAAGCACGTGGATGAAACATGTGCTTCCACAATTTGAGTTGAAGATCCGATAGCGTAGCCTCCTGATTTCGTCCCACAAAATTTTTATCCTTCCTCACGAGCAAGATGCACCAAAGAAGGTAGAGATCCACGAGCAGTTGATCCGATAGCATGACAGCGGCACGACGACTACAAGGCTCTCTAGGTCAATATGATGGACAGACACAATATTGAGAGAGAGAGAGACATTGGTTGTGTATGAGAACAGAGAGAGTTGTTGCTCTTGAATTTAATGTGAAGAAAGAGCCAAGTCTTGCTTTTCTTTTTATAACAAATTAGATGTTCATCGATCCCAATCCATGTACACACAATAATCAATGGTGTATGTTATTTTGTAAATTTACAACAACAAATATTTAATTTAGAAATAAATTAAATATGTTGAAGATCCATCAATATAATTCAAATTATATTAAAATAAATAAATATGGAATTGCTTCGAAAGAGAGAAAGTCTCACTACACACATAGGGTGGACGGCCACCAAGATTTAGACTCAAGGTGGCCATCCACGCTAAGTATGGTAAGGATGCTCTCTCATTTCAATTATGTTGATATATCATATCTCATCATATATTCCACATGTACAACAATTTTTGCTGCTTAATTATTCACTAAAACAATTCTAATTATGGTGTGATAAATTTCATCACGCTATTGATAATTATAAATCATATTCATACATCCAATATAAAATATAAATCGCATTTACAATCAATTATTTGATGTGAATCGAATTCACATCAATATTTAATTCATAAATCTTACTTACAATTAATTCTTCCCAACATATTACAAATAACATTTATAATATTTATGATTATTATAGATAGTGATATCCATATTAATCATATATTTGATAACTAAATCATGTTTAATTATCTTAGATGACCATTTTCATATGTTCAAATAATATGCATCATATCCATATTATTCATGATAAGTAAATCATGTTTAGTCATCATTTTTCCATTGCTCATATATTTTCCAACAAGGGAATTATTGTTGAAATCATTCTAGAATAATGTGATTTTTCTGTGGATACTTGGAGATAAGGACAGGGTGATTGTACATTCCATGTATAGTGACTTGGATTGAGATCATATCTCAAATCCAGATCTCGGAGATCTCTCGAAGATGCTTGATTAAATCAAAATATAAATCCAATCTTCTCATTGTATCCGAGTCATATTGAGATCAATGTCCAACATGTGTACTAAGATCTGTGACGCCCCGCCCCGTCGGCTACCGAAACCGACGAGACGGGAGCGTCGAACCTACGATCCAAATATGCCCATGATCTATGATACTCAGCAAACCATCTTATGCACATTAGATTAACATTTAAAATATAAATAACAACAGGAGAATAATGTGAAATGGAAATTACACCATCCATTGTCATTGATAATGATAATCACGTCCATGTCCATAGAAGAGATACATCATGAAATCTTAAATTTTGTAGAAAAAGCTCTCAACATATCTCACTACAATGTCTCTCAATAATAACATAAAATGATGCAGAAGTAAATAAGTTACTCTAAATAGGACGCACCCTGTCTAGTGCAAGTATGACGTAGGAAGTGCTGATCTCCTCGAAAGACCGCTACTATAGCGGCTGCTGCTCAGGTATACCTGTTGGGTTCACACGAGGGTAACGTTATGAGCAATTGCCCAGTTACGAGACAAACACTATAATAACTAATGCAGGGGTAAGAAAAGAATGTATACTCAATTTTATTTAATGGCACATGCATCTATTGAAAAAAAATTAGAGAGAACACCAAGTCATTCTGATTCACATTGGATCTCATAATTATTTACTTTTATTTATTTATATAATAATCATTTAAGTATAACCACCATAATCTTGATATTTCTACAAATTGATTAGAGTCCACAACGGTATACATTTTCCGACACCCGATCAATAATCATTTCTCGTATTATTTTAGCACATGCAAGTACGCGACTCGCAGGCCTCCGCTATGCGGGAACTTGTTTGTCATCTTGGATAAACCTCCAAGTATTTCAACCTCAAATTCTCCAACTTCAAACCATATCCCGGAACACCTCTCACAATAATATTACTCGAAATAGAATTTGATGTGGCCACACCTAATTCTACTTCGAGTCCTAATATCGTGTATAAGTGCGAAACCAAGAATGTCAACCGTGCCACCTGCCTACTCCGTCGAGCGACTCCGGATGCTACCGGGCTGCTAGGTGCAACACGTCACCCAACTCGTCCGTTGGGGTCGCGACCTTCAAGGCATCTACCCGGGGCCCAAGGGTGCATGCTCAATCCCTTGAGGTGCCTCACTCCATATATATCCGTTTGTCATGAAATCTCATTCATGGAACGATAATCATCTTTAACAAAAAATAATCTCCAGTTGAAAAATTGGAATTATTTGGACAAATGATCATTGTACATTAATGTTGACCTGATTGTACTATTTTTGTATCGATACATGTAGTAATGTTATTCAGTAAGTCGAGACAATAAAAAAAAAGGTCGCATACCGCTGGACTTCTATACTATTTTTTTACCACAAACAATAAAACAACATTTATTTGTAAAACATAATAAGTCTTTAGATGGATACCTTATCACTGATTTATGAAATTAATTTTTTTTGTTGACAACCGAGATCACAATATGGCAAAAGAAGCCATCAATACTCTACCATTAAAAGAAATATATCGAACTATTCATAGTCTACAGGCATGGATAAACGTCCATAACATGACAACATTAAAGTTAGATGGCTGCCATATATGGGATTGAATTCAAAATTCTTAACGGATTTTATATCATGCATGCAACTCCATGCACGAGTTAAGTCTCGCAAGTATTTGATGATAATGACGTTTCATGTTATCCTAAAATAATGATGACCGTAACTTCATCTTTTTTTATAACGTCAGAGATATGAAGACTTTTTTTTATAACGTCAGATATATGAAGATGTATGCCATTACTGGTTTATTCCTTGCTACAAGTTAGATCTCATATGCGGAATTGCATTATAATACTCGCACGGCTATTATGATTTAGAGTTTCTATACACACATAAAGTATTCATATTCGAAATAATACTCTACTGATAAAATTCCGCATAGCATCAAATCGGAAGTCTACTATAATATCACACAGACAAATTATTCTTGAAATGAGGGGGTAGTACACCGGTGATTGGACTATCTCTTATTTGAAACTCTTATACATTAAAAGGCCTCAGGACTGGATTTCACGGTATAACAAAATCTACGTATCAAATCTGAAACCAACACCTATCAACTTTTATCATATTGATCTATGACAACTTATTCCTTTTGAGAATGATAAAATTTTAAAAGGCTGAGAAGGATAACGGCATCTCTAAATCCATAGTTTAATCAAAGAAGCCTCACCTCCTTTAAAAAAATGGGATGCGTACATAATTTTTTTTGTGTTATCATAATTAGATTTGTATGATGTTCATTTGTCTATATATTTTTCTCCTCCAAAATGGGTCGCATATACAACTACTAAAAGAACATGTCAAACCCCTCCAAAGATAGGAATGATGATTACTCAAAAGAATAGTCGATACCCACTCAAGGCTTGGAATTGAACCATTGAAAACGTATGAAACTAAGGTGCTAAGCATGTTCAAGCATGTGGGCACGAAATTTGTATGAAACCAACAACAAGAAGAAGGTATAACATCGTTACAAACACATAAGGCTCTAGAGGTATTTTAGTGTATAGGAAAAAATACGTGGAACCCAACAGCAAAAGAGGGTATTATCGTTACCTTCGAGGATGTTCCCTCGGGATCTCCTCTTACACGGAAATGATATTTCCATTGCTCGATCGCAGCGCGGAGGCGTGCACCGCGGTGACCTCGAGCTTTCCTACGTGATGGTGGTCGCGGATCTTCGATCGGAGCTCCTTCTCCGACGTCGACGGCGATCGTGGTGCTCCAAAGAGAGGGAAGGTTTGTGGTGGCTAGGGCTTTGAGAGATTAGCCTATCACCTTCTATTTATAAAGGGAGAGGTGAAAATGGGTACAATTTCGGATATTGTTCGGATCTATATATGGGTCCCAACTATTATACTTAAAACATCGATAACTTGAGCTAGGAATATCGGAATTGGGTGTTCTTGGGCTCGTTGGAAAGATATCGACGCGATCTGCGCAATGGCGTGATTATTTGAATTTTTTGGATGTTAAAAATATTCCAGATTTTAGGAAAAAATACGGGATTTCACATCATAAAAATCTTAAAGGAAGTCTCGTCCTCGAGACGTAGGATTTAACGTGTAAGTTCCTAATGTGGTGTATAATCAAGCATAAAAATCTTAAAGAGAACGAAACCCATAAAAATCTTAAAGAGGATCGGAATAGGGTCTCCTGAACATACCTTCAAAAAGATAAGGGTATTTCTGTCGCATATCTGCCTCAAGCTCCCATGTGGCCTCCTCAACATTCTGACTTTGCCACAATACCTTAACCAAAAGGATGTCTTTCCGTCGTAAGCTCTTGACTGCCCGATCTAAAATCTGCACGGGTGCCTCAGGAAAAGACAAATTCGGTTCAACCGCGAGGTCCTCATAGCTAATCACATCTCGAGGGTCGTGAATATACTTCCGGAGGTTTGACACATGGAAAACATCATGCACGCCTGCCAAGTGAGGGGGGAGTGCTACTCGATACGCTACCTTCCCAATACGTAAAATCTCGAAAGGGCCAACGAACCGTGGTGCCAACTTGCCCTTGACACCAAATCCTTGAATACCTTTCATTGGAGATACTTTTAAGAATACAAAATCTCCGGCATCAAATTCCAAATCATAACGTCTCTGATCAGCGTAGCTCTTCTGACGGCTTTATGCAGTCAATAATTTCTTCCTAACCATTTCCACAGCTCTTGTTGTGTCCTCGATTATTTGAGTGGAATAAATACCCTTGTCACCCACTTCCTGTCAACACAAGGGAGTAGTGCATCTTCGCCCATACAATGCCTCGAAAGGTGCCATGCCAATACTAGCATGGTAGCTGTTGTTATAAGTGAACTCCACTAAAGGAAGGTGATCCTTCCAAGATCCTTGCCACTCAATGGAACATGCTCTGAGCAGGTCCTCAAGAGTCTGAATTGTCCTCTCTGATTGTCCATCCGTCTGCGGATGATATGCTGAACTAAGACACAGTTTAGTTTTTAGGGCCTTCATGATTTCTCCCCAATAATGTGACGTGAAACGAGAGTCTCTATCAGATACAACCTCCTTGGGAATCCAATGCAAGCGAATAACATATTGAATATATAGTTTGGCCAGATCCACCGGAGTGCATGTCATGTTCACGGGAATAAAATGCGCATACTTAGTCAACCTGTCTACAATAACCCAAATAGCATCATATCCACCTACTGTACGAGGTAAGGATGTCACGAAGTTCATAGAGACACTCTCTCATTTCCACAATGGAATAGGAAGTGACTGTAACAAGCCTGGAGGATGCTTGTGCTCTGCCTTCACCAATAGGTACGTAAGGCAACAACTGACATGTTCTACAACATCTCTCTTCATCCCTTCCCATCAGAAGTGTTGACGGAGATCTTTATACACCTTGGTGCTTCCTAGATGGATAGATAATCTGGAACAGTGAGCCTCATTTAGGATGTCTCTCCTTAACTCATCATCATCAGGGACACAGACACGGTCTCCCTTCCATAAGATGGACTCACAAACTCTAAATCCATCAAACTCCTCCTTCAGACATCGATGGAACAAGTCTTGTAGTTTCTGATCTGTCTGCTGACCATGCACAAGCCTGTCCCATAATCCATTGTACTTAGCAGGTACAGTTACGACATCTGTAGTACTACCAAAGGGGTGCCACTCATTGAGTGTTGTGAGCATAACCCAAGTCTGTAGCCATGATGTGGTGCCCTCGGTATGTGCTCTCCTACTCAAAGCATTTCCTACTACATTTCCCTTACCCGGATGATAAGCGGTCGTAATCTTTCAACAGTTCCATCCATCGTCTTTGTCTCGTATTTAATTCCCGTTGGTCAAAGATATATTTGGGACTCTTGTGATCTGTAAAAATTTCAAAAGTGACCCCATATAAGTAGTGACACCATATCTTCAATGCGAAGACTATAGCTACCAACTCCAAGTTATGAGTAGGGTAGTTCTGTTCATGGTTCTTTAATTGTCGCGATGCATATGTCACAACCTGACCACGTTGCATCAACATTGCTCCTAAACCCTCCTTTGATGCATCAGTATACATCGTAAAATCTAAAGATCCTGAAGGGAGGGTGAGAATCGGGGTATTGGTCAATCTCTCTTTCAACATACAAAGCTCAGCTCACACTTGTCGCTCAAATGAAAGGGACATCTTTCTATGTCAGACGAGTAAGTGGTAAATCTAGCTGCGAGAAGCCCCTAACAAAATGTCTGTAGTAGCCAGCAAGGCCTAAGAAACTGTGTATCTCGGTAACTATCTTGGACTGCTCCCAGGATATTATTGCATCTATCTTGGTTGGATCAACTGTCACACCTGCTCCCGAAATTACATGACCAAGGAAGGCTACTTCGGCAAGCCAATATTCACACTTGTTTTATTTGCATACAAATTGCGTTCTCTGAGTGTCTCAAGAATAGTATGAAGGTGCTGCTCATGCTCATGCTCATCACGTGAGTAGTTGAAGATATCATCAATGAATACTACCACAAAACGATCTAAGTATGGATAGAAAATTCTATTCATCATATCCATGAACGTGGCATGTGCGTTCGTGAGTCTAAACGGCATGACGACAAACTCATAATGGTTGCATCTGGTGCAAAAAGAATATTTAAGCACCTCTGTGTCCTTAATTCTCAATTGATGATAACCCGATCGTAGGTTAATCTTTGAGAATACCGTTTCACCTTGCAACTGATCGAAAAGATCATCTATTCGTGGAAGTGGATAACGGTTCTTTACCGTTCTTTTATTCAATTGCATGTAGTCGATGCACAAACGCATAGCCCCATCCTTCATATTTACGAAGAGGACCGGTGCTCCCTAAGGTGATGATTACTGGGAAGGATGAATCCTTTTTTTTCCAACAACCCCTACAGTTGTACTTTGAGCTCCCTGAATTTGGCTGGTGCCATTCGGTATGAGGTATGGAGATGGGTTGTGTATCAGGTATCAAGGTGATCTCGAACTCGATCTCCCTCCGTGGTGACAGTCCAGGTAACTCCTTTGGAAATACATCAGGAAAATCACGCACAACTCTAACATCTTCAATCATGCGATCCTGGGCATGTAACTCCACAATATAGGCGAGAAAACCTATGCAACCCTGATCGAGTAAGTGTTGGGCCTTAAATGCTGATACATATAAGACTTCACTATCTAGGGTACGCCCATCAAACTGAAAGGTAGGTATGCCTGGGAGACGGAACACTACCATCTTCTCAAAGCAATCAAGGCATGTGTGATGTTGCTCGAGCTAATCCATACCTAGGATGACATCAAAATTTTCTAACAGAATAAGTAAAAGATATGCGGGCATTAGGTGCCCGCCAATCTGCAATGCTACATCCCTCGCTTCTTGTCGCACGATGAATAATTGACCCCTTGGGACCTTGATGTAGTAAGGATATGAAACAAATATTGGTTCTTTTTCTAACTTGGATACTAATCGATGTGCTAGAAAAGAGTGCGTAGCTCTTGAATCAAATAAGGCATGTAAGGATATACCATGCACTGAAATCATACCTCGCACTACAGCTCCTGGGGTGCGGCCTGCTCCTATGTGATTGCATTCAATTGTCCCTACAGGTGTGATGGGGCATTGGAACCTGCAACACTGAAGGTTGGTCATGGTGGAGGACGTTGAAAGTATCGACCTCCATGATGAGAAGCTGATCCATGTGATTGTGCGAGTGAGAAAGTTGATCGTACACTTGGTTGATGACTGCCTAAGCTGCTAGTAAGTAAGGGACACTTGGCCTTGAAATGGCCCGGTTGTTGGCAGTGGAAACATCTACGATCTCCTGACTGAGAAAATGAGCCTCCCGAGACAAGGCTAGTACCTCTTGTCTTGTGACCCCGCGAGTGTGTTGAAGAGCGGAAGGAAGTAGTATCGCGACTCGCCAAGCCCTGCCTAAAATAAGTGTAGCAGTAAATCTGCTAGTGGTAGGAGTGGTAGCCACTGGGTGGAAACGATGCTCTCTACGAGCTCTGTAGAAATCTCGACGAACAGATCTCCCGGACTGAGGTGATTGGAAAGACAATGGACTTATTAAACATGACTGTAATTATTCTCCTTAACTAATGCTAAAATTAGATAGCTTTGTCGCTATATTTATATTTCAAATTCCGTTGATAATCTAATATGCAAAGGATAGAATGGAGTATCGGGCTCTAATACCATCTGTGACGCCCCGCCCCGTCGGCTACCGAAACCGACGAGACGGGAGCGTCGAACCTACGATCCAAATACGTCCATGATCTATGATACTCAACAAACCATCTTATGTACATTAGATTAACATTTAAAATATAAATAACAACAGGAGAATAATGTGAAATGGAAATTACACCATCCATTCTCATTGATAATGATAATCACGTCCATGTCCATAGAAGAGATACATCATGAAATCTTAAATTTTGTAGAAAAAGCTCTCAACATATCTCACTACAATATCTCTCAATAATAACATAAAATGATGCGGAAGTAAATAAGTTACTCTAAATAGGACGCACCCTGTCTAGTGCAAGTATGACGTAGGAAGTGCTGATCTCCTCGAAAGACCGCTACTATAGCGGCTGCTGCTCAGGTATACCTGTTGGTTTCACACGAGGGTAACGTTATGAGCAATTGCCCAGTAACGAGACAAACACTATAATGACTAATGCAGGGGTAAGAAAAGAATGTATACTCAACTTTATTTAATGGCACATGTATCTATTGAAAAAAATTAGAGAGAACACCAAGTCATTCTGATTCACATTGGATCTCATAATTATTTACTTTTATTTATTTATATAATAATCATTTAAGTATAACCACCATCATCTTGATATTTCTACAAATTGATTAGAGTCCACAACGGTATATATTTTCCGACACCCGATCAATAATCATTTCTCGTATTATTTTAGCACATGCAAGTACGCGACTCGCAGGCCTCCGCTATGCGGGAACTTGTTTGTCATCTTGGATAAACCTCCAAGTATTTCAACCTCAAATTCTCCAACTTCAAACCATATCCCGGAACACCTCTCACAATAATATTAATCGAAATAGAATTTGATGTGGCCACACCTAATTCTACTTCGAGTCCTAATATCGTGTATAAGTATGAAACCAAGAATGTCAACCGTGCCACCTGCCTACTCCGTCGAACGACTCCGGATGCTACCGGGCTGCTAGGTGCAACACGTCACCCAGCTCGTCCGTTGGGGTCGCGACCTTCAAGGCATCTACCCGAGGCCCAAGGGTGCATGCTCAATCCCTTGAGGTGCCTCACTCCATATATCCGTTTGTCATGAAATCTCATTCATGGAACGATAATCATCTTTAACAAAAAAAAATAATCTCCAGTTGAAAAATTGGAATTATTTGGACAAATGATCATTGTACATTAATGTTGACCTGATTGTACTATTTTTGTATCGATACATGTAGTAATGTTATTCAGTAAGTCGAGACAATAAAAAAAAAGGTCGCATACCGCTGGACTTCTATACTATTTTTTTACCACAAACAATAAAACAACATTTATTTGTAAAACATAATAAGTCTTTAGATGGATACCTTATCACTGATTTATGAAATTAATTTTTTTTGCTGACAACTGAGATCACAATATGGCAAAAGAAGCCATCAATACTCTACCATTAAAAGAAATATATCGAACTATTCATAGTCTACAGGCATGGATAAACGTCCATAACATGACAACATTAAAGTTAGATGGCTGCCATATATGGGATTGAATTCAAAATTCTTAACGGATTTTATATCATGCATGCAACTCCATGCATGAGTTAAGTCTCGCAAGTATTTGATGATAATGACGTTTCATGTTATCCTAAAATAATGATGACCGTAACTTCATCTTTTTTTATAACGTCAGAGATATGAAAACTTTTTTTTTATAACGTCAGAGATATGAAGATGTATGCCATTACTGGTTTATTCCTTGCTACAAGTTAGATCTCATATGCGGAATTGCATTATGATACTCGCACAGCTATTATGATTTAGAGTTTCTATACACACATAACGTATTCATATTCGAAATAATACTCTACTGATAAAATTCCGCATAGCATCAAATCGGAAGTCTACTGTAATATCACACAGACAAATTATTCTTGAAATGAGGGGGTAGTACACCAGTGATTGGACTATCTCCTATTTGAAACTTATACATTAAAAGGCCTCAGGACTGGATTTCACGGTATAACAAAATCTACATATCAAATCTGAAACCAACACCTATCAACTTTTATCATATTGATCTATGACAACTTATTCCTTTTGAGAATGATAAATTTTAAAATCTCTAAATCCATAGTTTAATCAAAGAAGCCTCACCTCCTTTAAAAAAATGGGATGCGTACATAATTTTTTTTTGTGTTATCATAATTAGATTTATATGATGTTCATTTGTCTATATATTTTTCTCCTCCAAAATGGGTCGCATATACAACTACTAAAAGAACATGTCAAACCCCTCCAAAGATAGGAATGATGGTTACTCAAAAGAATAGTCGATACCCACTCAAGGCTTGTAATTGAACCATTGAAAACGTATGAAACTAAGGTGCTAAGCATGTTCAAGCATGTGGGCACGAAATTTGTATGTAACCAACAGTAAGAGGAAGGTATAACATCGTTACAAACACATAAGGCTCTAGAGGTATTTTAGTGTATAGGAAAAAATACGTGGAACCCAACAACAAAAGAGGGTATTATCGTTACCTTCGAGGATGTTCCCTCGGGATCTCCTCTTACACAGAAATGATATTTCCGTTGCTCGATCGCAGTGCGGAGGCATGCACCGTAGTGACCTCGAGCTTTCCTACGTGATGGTGGTCGCGGATCTTCTATCGGAGCTCCTTCTCCGACGTCCACGGCGATGGTGGTGCTCCAAAGAGAGGGAAGGTTTGTGGTGGCTAGGGTTTTGAGAGAGTAGCCTATCACCTTTTATTTATAAAGGGAGAGGTGAAAATGGGTACAATTTCGGATATGGTTCGGATCTATATATGGGTCCCAACTATTATACTTAAAACATCGATAACGTGAGCTAGGAATATCGGAATTGGGTGTTCTTGGGCTCGTTGGAAAGATATCGACGAGATCTGCGCAATGACGTGATTATTTGAATTTTTTGGATGTTAAAAATATTCCAGATTTTAGGAAAAAGAAAATACGGGATTTCACAAGATCAGACCACTAATATACTGAGAGGAGTCACTAAAATTCAAACATGTTTATCACTCCCTCAGAATAGAAGTATCATGGTTATACAATCATTTAATATCACATCACCCTCAAGCATTCCTAATACCCATACATCCTGCATACTAAAAGATCTAGAATAAACTTGAAATTTTAGATCACTGTTAGACTGACTTCTTCATTATTTTATCATTAAGTTTCTCATTGGTCATTGGGAATTAGTATCGATCATATGCTTTCCAAAAATATATATCATACCTATAAATTCTTGTCGTACTTCCAAAGCAAGAAGACCTTGCAAGGAATTTGATCAGTTCAATACCTCATGGGTGAGCTCATGTTTTTCGATTCAGTATTGAACATGTATGATCTCTTTGAGAGATCGTATTACTCATATGCCCTTGTATTCACACATACTTGCCGGTGAATAGACCTTGATTAGGTCATCAACCTAATGGTCTGTCTAAAGTACATACTTAGACATATAGTAATACATATGTCTCTAGTCAGAGGATGTATGCATATATGGTGACAACATACGACATAGGTCTTGATTATCTCAATCTCGTTAAGTCAACTCTTTGACGTAACTTATCTAACACCTATGAATCCCTATTCATATATCGAGGATATGCATCAAGAGGTATGTCAGATATTAGCCTTTAGAGGGGATGACCATCTCCTTCTCAGGTTAGAGATCATCTCTTAACACTCATTTAACAGTGCTTGATGAGTTCTCAATCTAACTCTTTAGATATCATCCAAGAACCAACTTATATGATTCAACTATTGAATCAACAATTGTATGATTATTAAGATGGTCATGGTACATGATCTTAATTATACTAAGGGACCTTATAAGTGCATTCATTCATTTATTCTCAGAAGGGGAGTGAAATAAATCAATAATCATTATCGATATATCAAATATTACAATAATATTTTATTATAGAAATGTTTCGCCTTGGGCTCACATGGCTAACAAAAGACCTGTAATGAACTTGAACTATACATATGGTAGGTCTTGATGTCCATTCACTTGATTTCAATAAAAAAAGTTTTTATATCATTGCTATCTCAAAGTTCATTCGATCAAATATTTATATTTATATTTATATCATACTCTTAAAAATAGTGCATAATGGTGTGTGTCTCTCTCCCTCCCCCTCTCTCTCTCTCTATATATATATAGGGTTAAATGGGGCTGCCCCCTCGGAGTAGCCAACTTGGCTACTCCCACCCCTATTTTTCCCTCATTTTTTATTCCTTTGGAAAATAAAAATTTGTAAATTCATCATTATATCCCTCTAACATTCTATTAAAATTTCGTTAGAAACAAAGACTCCTACGACCTCCATTCAAACAGGGTCGATTTAAAAAATCATGTGACCGTTAAAAAAATGACATCTGGATGGAGGGCCTAGGAGTCTCTGTTTCTGACGAAATTTAATAGAATGTTATAGGGATATAGTGATGAATATACAATTTTTTTCCAAAGAAATAAAAAAATGAGGGAAAAATAGGGGTGGGAGTAGCCAAGTTGGCACAGGGGGCAGTCCCATTTTACCCATATATGTATGTATGTATGTATGTATGTACCTATGTACGTATGTATGTATGTACATATGTACGTATGTACGTATGTACGTATGTACGTAGGTAGGTATGTATGTATGTATGTATGTATGTATGTATGTATGTATGTATGTATGTATGTATGTATGTATGTGTGTGTGTGTGTGTGTATGAGTGTCGATCTCAAGGATGCAAGAGCTATGTAGATATCAAGGTGTAGGTATAAGTATTCAGCTTAAGTTTTGTTTTATTTTTATCATTTTTATTTTTTGAAGTTTATATTTGGTTTTGTCATTTCGTTGTTTTTTGGTGTCTTGTTTTTTGGTGTCTTGTATACTAATTGATGATTTATAATTTGTATAGGTTCTTTATTCTTTCTTTGTGGATTAGATTTATTTATCTATTCAGTTATTTTCAACTATTGTTATTAAATTTATGAATTTTATTTTTTTATTGGAAATTAATATAAGTATATTTTAAATGTGAAAACCAGGACTTTTATTAGGAAGAAATACATATGTGTAATATCTAAGCAGATAAATATTTTATAGTAAAATATATGTAAAAAGAAAGGGAATGAACCTTTTTCTCTTTTATGTATTTTCTAATTTTTACGATATTTTTAAAAGTTATGATCCAAAACATAATATTATGCTATGAAATTTATTTAATAGGTAATATGGTATTACTATGGTTGTAATTTTCTGGATTTTCAAAAAATGTAATATTTTTTATTATTGTTCTCCATTTTTATACTTTTTATTAATTTTTGATTTAATAATAATGATAAACTCTGATATATCTAAAAACTAAAGTATATATTAATGAGATATATGGTCGATTTTTTTGTTTTATGGATTAGATATCTTTTAGGTCGTTTACATTTTTGTTAACTTTTGGTATTCATGTATCTGATATGTAGTGTAGTAATATGTAATATTTGAACATGAAAAACTTTTGAGGGGTAGTAATTGTACAAGATAAATACTATAATTTATGTAGAGTAAAGATGATAGATCTATATGAATTTTACAAGTAAAAAATGCAAATCGAGGTGAACATCTGAGAAAATACAAATAAAACATAAATGATCAAAGAAAAATTACACAAAAAACATAGCAATGTCGAGGTCATGAGGGTAGGTATTACAACCCTTTTGTACTTTTGGAATTCAAACATGACAAGAAAAATGGCTAGAAATAAAATGTCTTCTCCAAAGGACTTATCTTCAAATAGTTAGTTAGAAAATAATAACAATAATGATAATAATAAGGGTCATGTAGAACTCTTTATTTCAATATCTAGAAATCAATGAGAGTTATCATGCAAAATACTCGATAAGTAGAGACATTGACCTAATTGGTCGAAATGGCATGGGGAATTTTGCAAATTTCTCTATTCTTTGAATGAGTGACCTTCACATGTCCAAGAAGCAAATGTTGAGGAAAATTATTACAATCCTTCTGCACTTTCGGAATTCAAAAATTACAAGAAAATATCTAGAAATAAAATGACTAGAAATAAAATGACTTTCCCAAAGGACTATATGCAAATAATTTATTAAAAATTACTACTCAAAAAGGTCCCAGGTATTCTTTCTTGTAATATTTAGAAACCGATGGGGTGATAATGCAAAATACTCAATAAGCACGGACATTGACTCGATCTTCTAAAGTGGCAAGGGGAGTTTTGCAAATTTCCAATCCTTTGATAGAGGTTCCATCCATGTGTCCAAGGAATACATCTAAGAAAATTAAAAGAAAATATAAAAGATCAAACAAAGATTTCACACAAACAAACTAATCAATGTTTAAGGAAATTATTACAAACCTTTTGTACAAATTGAAAACCGCTAGAAATAAAATGCATTGTCCCTAAGATTTATTTGTAAACAATGTTTTAGAAACTAATTGTTAATAGGGTTCATAGGGATTCCCTCTTGAAATATCTATATATCAGCGGGTGATGATGCAACATACTCAATAAACATGGACATTAACACAATTGGCCAAAGTGGTAAGGGGAGTTCTACAAGATTCCCAATTCTTCTGTCGGTTGATCTCCTCGTATCCAATGTAAATATCTAAGAAATAAAAAGAAAATGCAAAAAGGTTAAAGAAAGACTACATACAAATGAAGCAATGCTTGGGGCTCATTCGATGGCGGGATACAAGACACGAGATAAGGATGGATTAAGGTGTTGTATCCTTTATTATTGTTTGTTTGTAGGGCTATGATTTGTGGTATAATGAGTCTTTTTTCGATTAGATAAGAAGGGATACGGAATAGAAGTTAATTATGTTAGATATATTGGTAAGACAAGTGGTAGTTATTTTTATTTTTATGGAGGAAAAGATTGATGGTGGAAGGATAGAGTTTCAAACACTATCTCTCATGTTGACTCCAAAACTCAAATGCTGACCATTTTCAAAGAGATAGAAATTATGTGGTATAAGGAGAGACGCATGCTCTCTATATCTCAAATGAACAAGGTTTTAAAGAAGTCATTGCAATTCTTTCATACTTTGGAATTCAAAAAGTACAATAATACTGCTATAAATAAAATGTTCTCAAAGACTAATATGCAAAAAATGTTAGAAACATATGCAATTACATTGGATTATCAACTAAAAAGGAATCTGAGGATTCTCTCTATTGTATTTAGACTTAATATAATCAGAGTTTAACTTGATAAACCTATGCAGATATATTGGATTATCAATTTGATTTGAATTGAAAAACCAATTGATGTTGGAGGGGAAGTTGGGAATTCTCAAATTTGAAACAAGGTGACTCTTGGGTGGATTTTTAGTACCACACCTAGTAGTTTTAAAATTTTTATGGACTTATATATGAGTTCACAGCACAAGCTTTTATAGCAATAGTATAGAGGAGGAATGGAGGATCATATGCGCACTTTGCTCCGTCTTCGGCTTCGACACTGGCTCGGGCTCGAGAAAGTCAATTCGGATCTCGGATCTTGATAGTTTTGCTATAGGTTTCTTTTTCAAGTTGAATAAATTAATCCTATGGATTAATTATGACTCGGTTGCTATGGGAATTCGACTTGACCAAAAAGATCTGACTTAACCGCCATTTCAGAATCTAAAGAGGCGCTCGTTGAAGGGCATTTTTGAAAGATGAAAATTCACAACTAGGTGTCTTATACCTATCCTTGCATGCTCATTTTCTTCAGTCACAAGAAAACTCTCTCTATCTCTCGCTCTTTTTTCTTCCACCGTGATTGCAACATGTTTCTTTCTCTTTCGACCGTGGTTCTCTAAGGTACTTTCGAGGATGATCTCATTGGTGTGCGCAAACGATGATCGTGTGCCATCGTATCCTGAGAATGGATGATGAATATGTGATTCAATACTCTAAAAGATGAAAATAGAGCTATTTTTCAATTGTATTTATTCATTTAATTTGTATTACTGTCATTCATGCATATGTATATAATATCCTTATTTTATCATTCATAATTGTATTAAAAAGAATCAAAAATTCTGTGTAAATGAGCAATTGTATATTCTTACAACATATTATATTTTTAATTTTTTTACTAACTCCAGGTAAAGTAAAATCAACTTTGTTGTATACATATTACTAACCTTAATAAAGAAAAAATATCAAAAAATACTAACATGTATATACACTCAATAAACCCAAACCCTAATTTTGAGACAAAAGCTGCAAAGTCAAATATCACTCACATATAGTCTACTATGAACCTCTACTCACTTTTGAATTAATGGACATTCAATTATGTACAAAACAAGACAAAATTCAAAATAATCAAAGTCCATATGTGAAACTTGAGTCTTGGGGGCCTCATTATATTTTGTGTATTTTAACTAATTTGATCTTATTATTTTATGCATAGAATTATATTTTTATTGATTTGTTTTCCATTTATTTCTTTGATTTATATTTTAATAAAGTGTACAAAAATCCCAATCAAAATTGAATTAAAAATCAAAGAAAATAAATCACTCTGAGTCTGTATATATAGTTTGTATATAAGTTTCTTTTTATTTCTATTATAAATTATTAAAAGTACCAAAAATTTTAGATTAATGTGTAAATATTTTATTTTATATCTTGTTTGATTTTATTTTGTATTTATATTATTTAAAAATCACATAAAATTACAAAACCTAAAAATAAGGAACTCTATGTACATAGAAGACCACCGAAAATATACTTTACATATAATTTCTGTTGATTTTTTACGAAATTTCGTCTAGGCAGAAAACTTTCATGAAGGTCACTTTTCTGTTTTACTTTATTTATTGCTTTATTTTGAATTTTATTTCTTTTTATTTTCTGATTTTTGTGGGGTGATTGATGAATCTGTGATTCATCATCTTTATTCATTTATTTTAGCTTAAAATCCCTTATAAAACACCTGTATATAATAATAAGTCCATGTTCTTACTGATTTGCATCTGTTTGTAAATATTGTATATTTGTATATTATTATAACCTAAAATAAATAAATAAATAAATAAAGGGAAAATAAAAAAAGAAAAGAAGACTGAATATATGTAATAGATACAGGTTGACCCGAACCCCGAGAGAAGGTCAAGACTTAACCTGATCAACCACGAATAAAGTATGGGGAGATAGTGTCCTTAATCAGAAAATCCAAAAAATGTGTGTGTTGTAAATACTTCTCACTTATATTGTATATCTATATAAAACCAACACTATTTTATTTGTACATAAATTGACCTTAAATAAAATAGATTTCAAAACAAAATTTATAAATAAAAATATTTGGTAAATAATAAAAATAATTGCACAATTAACTCATGTATATACTAAAAGTAACCACATCCGAAAAAAAGCCATTAAGCGATAATTGAATGATTAATTCCGGCTCCATATGAACTCAGATTGAACTAAATTCACTTCCTTATGTTTTAAATTAAATTATCTTTAAAATGACTGTGATTTCATAATTTTTGGAGTTACGGTTGAAAAGTTAGTTTTCTGGGGTTGTTTGTACAATTTTGTCATTTATCTGTACAATTGTAAATTTTTCTACTAATTATTTAAAATAAAAAAAATATATATACAAATAATAATGATAATTTTAAAACAAAAAAAACTTATTTGCTTATTTCACCATGTATATAATGTCATATATGTATATAGCATATGTATATAGTTAATTTTCTTAACAAACTACCACAAAAAATTAACATTTAATTTTCACATTAATAAAGTAACAAAAATACAAAAAATAGTTAAGTTTTGTAAATAACTTCAACACCTATCTTTTTACTTTATCTCATTTCAATTTTTTCCTCTCTTATCTCTTATCTTCATCCAAAAATTCAAAAATCTAAATTTCAATTCCCATCTTTTCTATTTATATGCTTCCTTATCCAAAATTTCAGTTTGATCAATCTTTGGTGAGAGGAGCCTGATCTCCGAGAGTTTTCTTGTTACAGAAGAGTGCCTAGCCTTTGAACCGTCCGATGACTTCGAGTCGGCCTTCGTCAAGGCGATAACGTTGTTTTTTCGCTCCTAAGATGAGATCCATCATTTTCTTCTTATTTTATCTTAGGTTAATCTCAGTTTCATTTTTCATATCTTTATTTCGTCATCATTTTTTATCTAGTTCTTAGAATCCATCAAGATTTGATCCGACACCGACTCGATTTTTCATTTCACATCTCGATCTATTCGCATTCTTTTCTACCTCGCACGATCTCTCACCTCCGACCACATACTGTGGTCGGGGATCCGGTTTCATTCGCTATTCCCTTCGAAACCACACTCATTCACGTCTTCCGTTTTGATTTTGGGACTGATCCGTCGTGCTCGTATCCTCATTTGTTTATAAATAAAAATATATTAAACAAAAAAAAATAAAAATTGGTTATTATTCTTCTCTCTAATATTTTTTAGCAGGATCATTTAAAAAAGATTAAAAAAGGAAAAATGAAAAGGAAAAAATGTTCTGCCATTCTATTTTCCAAAAAAAATGATGAGAATAAAAAAATATTTCTATTTTTTCTGGTTTTACAATAATAGTAAAATTAAAAAAATTGCAGCACGAGCTCAGACACTTCATGCCACTACCCTCCGCCTGAACAGCGGTGGCTACCGCTTCCAACTGCATGCACTTCCACCATCGTTCTGTGCCTGTCGCACCCCCCATCTCCTGGGATCGACTCGCATCTACCAGCATCCACCTAGCGTAGGCTACATCCCATCCGACGTCGACGATTTCTGCTGGCATCCGTGCAAGCCCAAGCTACATACCATCCGACGTCGACGATTTCCGCCAACAATCTGACTTCCACCGCGACGCATCCCCCTCCGCGGCATCAATCTCCCTCTGCATGAAGGAATCGACATCGCACAACCCATTGCCTCCTCCTTTCTTTTGGAACGAAGACGATCCATGCACAAGAACCCTAGGGTATTTGAAATAAAAAATTGACAAATTGCATAAAGTCCACTGGGAGTTCTGAAAATTGCAACGAAGCCCCTGCTCCAGTCCAAGCACGTGCAATGCACGCCTTTCTTGGATAATTTCCAATTTACACCCTACAAGTTATTTTTGTTATCATTTCACGTAAAAACTTTGAACATTTGCATTACAGTCCATATTTTCTAGACTTTAAGTTGCAAGTTCTTTTCACTGAAATAAATCTTTTTCTTGCTCAATTAAATATGCAAAAATCATGCTGTGCTCCTGAAGCAGTGTCCTTCTAGCATAATTTTTTTCATTACATTTTATCATTATTTAATATCATTAAAAATAAAAAACAGTGCCTTTTTCTCTTCTTGAAATTCAGAAATTCCTAAAAATTCGATATTGGTCCAAAATTCAAAAAAATAGTTTAGTTTTATTCTATTGTATTTTAATTTCTATCCAAATTTCACACATTAATTTCTTTTCAAAACCCAACAATTTTGAAAAATACTAAAAAATCTTATAAAAATCATAAAAAAATCTACAAAAATCAAAAAATCGTAATTTCAGTTCATGTTTGTAGATAGTTTCCTATATTTCATCGTAAAAATAGTTGCTAGGAGTTTTGGACAATTAAAGTATTTTTAAGTTGCAAATTACTCCAGGCTGTGTACTGTTTCTCATTTTTGCCTCTATTTGATTTTTAGAAAAATACAAAAATAATTGAAAATTCTACAAAATTCCCTAAAAAAATTTCAAAGCTTTTAAAACTGAAAGATATTTTCTATGGATTTTTCTGATCCTTTTTGATATAATTGAAAAATACAGAAAAAGTATGGTGTGCGCATTTCTTACCTTATGCATATTGTTCCTTATTTAAAATTTAAAAAATGTAAAATTAAAATCACTAAAAAATTGAAAATCAAAAAACAAAAAATTAGAAATTAAAAAATTAAAAAGAAAAAGATTCCACAAAAACCAAGGATAGTTTGCCTTTGAGATTGCTGCTTTTTATCTTAATTGATTTTTCGTCGATTATTTGAATAACCCTCAGGAATTGTAGCCTCTCTGAGTTCGATCCTTTCCGCTATACAGGTAAATAAGTAGCAAAATTTTCTCTTGCTTTATTAATTTCTTGTAGTTAATTTTGCAGCTTAAGAAGAAAGAAACAATAAATTTGTTTGTTTGATCCGGTAATTTTGGGGATAACGACGACTCTTACATATCTTAACAACCTATCCTCGAGATCCCGTGTCAACAAAATGGTGCCATTGCCGAGGAGGCATGACGAGGGTAGTTAAATTTCTCTTTTGACCTGCTATTCTTGGTTGTAAATATCTATTTATATCTTTTCACATTTACTCCATTGTTCATATCCACTGCATTTATTTCATTATTGTGCTCATATATTTTATAATTATGTTTCTTACATATTCTCTCTTTTCTTTTTCTTGCGAGGGCTTGCGGAACGAAGGAGGTGATACTAGAAGAGCTGAAGCACCCAAGCAAAGAGGAGGCGACTTGATTTATCTCAAAGCCGTAGGAAGAGCGCGGAGAGGAGAAGAAGATTTTGAGAGAGACCATCATTTGGAGCATAGATAGTTTTCTTATTTATTTCTTGCATTTGAACTCTACAAAAAGGACATTCATTTGTTACGGGGTCTATTTCGCCAAGTTCCAGTGCACTTGGGGGACCTCGCCTGATTTGTTTTCATCCCTTTATTTTCTTTGTTTCACGCAGATTTTCTGAGCTATCTATTGACTGCTTTAATTAACTTACTTGAGTCAGGTAATTAATTAGATCCAAAACCCTAAATAAGAATTTCTGTACCTATAGAATAGAGCGGAATTGGACTTGGTCAAATTTAATTGGTTCTTTCCATTAATACAAGCAATCATCTAAGACGGTTCACTTGCATCATATGGATAGTTTACTTTTCTATATTTAAATTCTGCGGATCATTTTGCTTGTAGAGTGTTGGTAATAAGGTACGCATCTCTAACCCATGTATGCATCATTATTTTTAATCGTGCATTGACATTTCCGATCTCCTTCCTCATTTTCACTCACATAAGTTAAAAAGGAAATTGAACACTCGATAGGCAATTCATTGAAAATATTTAACTCGAGTGATAAATGCCTACAATACAGGATTGCTAAAGAAAACTCGACCCTAAAATAAACTCAAGGAAAAAATATTATTTTTAGGAGAGTAACGCACTCATTGTTTGGTTTGTATATAGCAAGAGAGCAACCGTACACTAGGATAAAACCACGCTCGAACTCTTTTCAGACTATTATCTTGGGGTTAGTCATTCTCCAGTGAGGATCTCTCCGGTAGTCGGTAAAGCAGCCCACGACGTCCTTAGCAGCTTGAATTGATCGGGTAGTCGATAAACGGTCTACAATTCATACTGGTTGGGAAAGATCTGACTTTGGGATTAGGCCAGTCTCCTGGGAGCACTGGGTTCTTAACAACTTGCTTTAACCGCTCTGATAGATTGTATTCTCACCGAACTCTAAAATTGACAAGATAATTGACCGAACCCTCATGGTCTTCACATTGAGTCGAGCTGGTGTATTGGGGGTTTGTATTGTGTTTGATTTCTTATGTGCATACTAGATCAATCTGCGCATTTGCGCCTTTTTATTCACAATTTTTGACTTGAATCTCGTGCTCTCCCAATCATTCTCTCTTGTTTCGGAGATGACCAACTAGAGTTATTTTAATCTGATCTTCCGATACACCTTCCTTTTTCAGGAGGACCGTCCTCCTAATTTTTGTGCAATCTACCTAACCCATTATTTCAAGAGTCAGAGGACTTTGATTCTCACCCACCCTCATCCCACTCACCCGATCCTGGGATTTTGGAGTCACCTTTCGTGTTGTCCACACTTGAGATCTTGAACCAGATGATGGAGCATATGAATTCGAAGATTACCAATCTATTTAACATCAATAAGAATCAGAATGCTGCTCCACTATTTTGAGGATGTGGCTTCACTTGAGGATAATTATGAGAGCTTACAATCGCCAAAATACAAAAAATGAGACAAATTCAAAAATCCAAAAAGAAATCAGGAGACACATTGTTGTTTCATTTTGTGAGGAGAGGGCACCCATGTGAAACTATTTTCCCACATAGCCATGTCCCAACCTTGACCCCGAGGATGCCACTGTATAGACTGCTTTTGATCTCCTCCCTTGTATGGAGGAGGACTAAATATTCAAGAAAATATCGACTAGACCCGAAGTGGTGGCCACTATTCACGAGATCATTAAAGCCTCACTTCAACGGACCATGACCCATTTATCTGCTCCTCAAATCAAGAAGAGAAAGCGGAGGAGCAGATCTGAGCATCACATCCTAACCACGGCCACTTCCTACGCCATCTCTCACCGTCCACATTTTAAGAAAGGGAACACTACCATACCTCTTGTGAGTTGCTTCATCTCTGACTATTCTTGTGACAACACTCTCCTTGATGGTGGTTCTTCACTCAATATAATAGCCTTCTCTATGGTACAGTTTCTTCATCTTCGACCTCTCAAGAAAATCAGGATGATAGTTCAATTTACTGATGGATCTATTAAGAGGCCTACGTGTATTCTAAAAAATGGCATCATTCTTATTCAAGGCATGAAATTCGCTTATGCTTTATCATATTGCCCATGGAGACCTCCACAACTGTGTAAAACCCTCCAATCATCTTGGGATGACCTTTCCCCGCCTTTGCGGGAGCTTTATTTATTATGGATCAGGAGAGATTCGCTTCCGTTTTGATGTAGGGAGCGATGTGTTGATTACTACACCCATTATTGACCAGAGACCCACATCCATGAGAGCATGCCCGTGTTAGCCAACCCCAAGGACAACGACATTGATGATACTATCGGAGATTTTTATTGTACGTTGGATGATACTGATACCTGAGAACTCCTCTTCAAGGAGGATGACTCGGAAAGCATAGACCTTGGAGTTCCCCCTTTTGGTACGTGGCGATGCATTGATGACATCCACGGGATTTACACGATAAACACCCTTGAGCAGAAGGCAGACTCTGAGACTAAATAGGACAGATATGATTTGACTAATTTCACTGATGAGTCTGTCCTACTCACCCTGATTTTGATGAGATTGATAAGGTCGAATTTGATTTGATTTCTTTTATAAAAAAATGAGCCTTTTGATAAATATGATGTCCCAATAGAGACTCGCTAGGCTGAAATTGATCTTACTTTTTCGGACAATGAGTTCGAGCCTTTTTACTTTGATATTTGCAAGACTTCCCAAACCGAACATGACCACACTACTTCCACTGACCGATTTAGGCATGCACACTCTGAAACCACTGAGGATACATTCTTGGTCGATCTTAATCATTTTATGTCTAATGATGACCCCAATATCGACCTACACCTTGTCAAATCCATTCCTTAGCGATCTTGCAAGAAGGTCTGCTTTTGACCTTCTTGACCTATGTAGATCCACTCCTTTTCTATGTCCTGTTGTTTCATTCTTTCTTCTCCCGTTTTATCGCTCACCCCTTTTTCGGTGTGTATATATGTTATACTTAGGATGTGCTTTATCCTAAATATAGGGGGTGAAGGATTTGTGTTGTTTATATTTGTCCTATTCATCACTCTTGTTGCCTATACTTAGGGATTATCTACCCTAAGTGTTGGGGGAGTGATGTTGTTCATATCGTATTTTTGTGTTTTTCTTCTATTGAGTCTGCTCATCGGTTTTCTCTTTTGTATAGTCTACTATAGTTAGGATTACTTGATCCTAAGTATAGGGGGAATCACCGACTTCTCTTCTTTTTATCTTTTCTTTGAGTCGTTGTAGCATGGGAGTCTTTTCACTTTTCTATACTTAGAACAAGTTATGTCTTCCTTTGTCATTCTCTAATCACTATGAGGACATAGTTCGAGCTAAGTATAGGGAGTGTCGTATATATTGTATATATACTTTAGACATAACTCGTACTTTTAAGATAATTATTTTGGGGATATGTAAATAATTTCGTAAAATCTATGTGTGTAAAAAAACTAACTAAAAAAATAACAAAAAAATAAAACTAAAAAATCTTCTTGTATATACTTGTATATATTTTACTAACCCATTTCCCTTAAAAATCCCTAAAAATTACAAAACCAAAAGTCTAAAAATTTGCATAAAAAACTTTCTTTTCACATCTGCATTTTTCTTCAAAAATCCATAAAAAGTTCAAAATTAGAAAATTGTTTCAAAAAATGTTCTTTTCACATGTGCATCATTTTTTTTTGAAAAAAATGCTTTCTTTGCATTGTTCATATTTTCTTGCATTTGCATGTGCATTTTTCAGGATAGTATTGACATTTAAACTAAGTCTGAAATAAATTGAAGAATGGAGCTTAGTTGGACCTTAATCCACTTAATTTCAGAGGAACCTTATAAGAAATGGAGTTAAGACTTTTCAAGTCCTAGTGACTTAATTCTTTGAGTCCATAAAACTATGTCACATGTCATCTTGAGTAGTCTAAGTAGAATATTTACAACACACGCATGATTCTTTCAGACCATGGCTTCTCTTGGACAAGCACTCTACACGTAGCTCTTCATGGATGAGGTAGTGAGGAGGCAGAATCTTTTGGCTTGGGGTAGCATATGAGGGTACTACATTTAGGCGGAACCTCTCGTCTCCCTCTAGGGAAGGAAGTGTGTCTCAACCTGGTCTAGCGATGTTGAGGTCTAAAGACAAGATGTTGTGGGGTTGGAATAATGCTTCAAAAGAGGGGTAGTCTACTGGATCAAGAGGAAAAACTCCTTATGTACATGCTGCACTTGTATATACTTTCAAAAAAAGAGGAAAAATGTAGAATCTCCAAAAGTGGACATTCCTGATTAAAAAGTAAAATGCATGCAGGAGTGTATATACAAGGATAAAAAATATGTAATAAGAGCTTCAAAGTCAATTTTTTGTAAGCTTGCAGGGATGACTTGGCTACACTGGTCATGCACTCAGGAATAGGTAGCTACACTAGTTACCGTCCATTCTTTTCTCTTTCCCCTCTTCTTGAGTTGGTTGTACTTGAACTTAGAAGGGAATATCCCCGCTCCTCGAGGAAAGACTTGCAAGATCGGGGAACTAGAGTTACCTTGTTGAGGGAGGTTGTTTCTTGGATACTTTTGAGATGGGGAGCGATATCTCACTTACATCGTACAAGTAAAGATTCATAGTCACAAGAATTTGTGTATGTAGACTTGTTCTGACCTGACTGTTGAGGTGACCTGAATAGGAGTCTCACAGAACTTAGAGGATGTTACGTTTTAAATCCATCTCCCAGTAAGATTCCGACTAACTAATAATCCAAAGGCCTGACAGAGCTCCAAACTACAATTTTATGAAGACAAGTTTAATACTCAATATTGTCGTAACTTCTTTATTTTTCCTTCTATTTTTTTCTTCTATTTACTTAATCTTTCAAATAAGTGTTTGCTAAGGGACTAGTAAGGTAAAGCATAGGAGGAGGATGAATATGCGATTCATCATCTTTATTCATTTATTTTAGCTTAAAATCCCTTATAAAACACATGTATATAATACTAACTCCATGTTCTTACAAATTTTCATCTACGTGTAAATATTTTATATTTGTATATAATTTTAACCTAAAATAAATAAAGAAAGAAAGGGAAAATAAAGAAAAGAACAAAAGACTATATATATATGTAATAGATAAGACTGACCCGAATCCCGAAAGAAGGTAAGACTTGACCTGATCGACTAGGAATAAACTAGGGGGAGATAGGGTCCTTAATTAGAAAATCCATAAAATGTGTTGTTGTAAATACTTCTCACTTATTTTGTATATTTGTATAAAACTAACACTATTTCATTTGTACCTAAATTGACCTTAAATAAAATAATTTTCAAAACAAAAGATGTAAATAAAAATATTTGCTAAATAATAAAAATAACTGCACAATGAAATCATGTAAATAATGAAAGTAACCACATCCGGAAAAAGCCATTAAGCGATAATTGAAAGATCAATTCTAGCTTCATATGAACTCAAATTACGGTTGAAAAGTCAGTTTTCTGGAGTGGTTTGTGCATTGTTACCATTTATTTGTACATTTGTAAATATTTGTAAGTATTTCTACTAATTTTTTAAAATAATATATAATAATAATTTTAAACAAAAAACTAATTTATTTATTTAACCATGTATATAATGTCATATTTATAACATATGTATATAGTTAATTTTCTTAACTAACTATCACAAAAAATAAAAAAATTAACATTTAATTTTCAAATTAATAAAGTGATGAAAATACAAAAAAAATTAGTTAATTTTTGTTAATAACTTTAACACTAATCTTTCTACTTTATCTCTTTTCAATTTTTTCTCTCTCATCTCTTATCTTTATCCAAAAAATCAAAAAGACATATTTCATTTCGGATCTTTTTTATTTATATGGCTCCATCTCCATCATTTCAATTTGATCAATCTTTGGTGAAAGGAGCCTGATCTCCGAGAGTCTTCTTGTCCAGAAGGGTGCCTAGCCTCCGAACCATCCGGTGACAGCGAGTTGGCCTTCGTCGAGGCGATCACGATATTTTTCCACTCCTAAGGTGAGATACATCATTTTCTTCATATTTTTATCTTAGGTTAATCTCAGTTTCAGTTTTCACATCGTTATATCATCGTCATTTTTTATCTAGTTCTTAGAATCCATTACGATTTGATCCGATACCAACTCAATTTTTCATTTCACATCATGATCTATTCGCATTCTTTTCTACCTCGCATGATCTCTCACCTCCGATCGCCAGTTCCATCAGCCATTCCCTTCAGAACCACACTCTTCACATCTTCCGTTTTAATTTTGGGACCGAGCCGTCGTGCTCATGTCCTCATTTGTTTTTAAATAAAAATATATATAAAACAAAAAAGTTTATTTTTCTTCTCTCTAACGTTTGTTTTGCAGGATCATTTAAAAAAGATAAAAAAAGGAAAAATGAAAAGAGAAATTCTGTCATTCTAATTTCCAAAAAATATTTTCTTTATTTCTGTGGTTTTTGTTTTATAATAATAATAAAATTTAAAAAAAACATGCGCAGGAGCCATCCCCCGTCCATCTGCAGGAGACGCCCACAGTCGCCGTCAACCACAGTTGTCGCACGAACCAGCACGGATCGCCCGTGAGCTCAGACACTCCGCACCACTGCCCTCTGCCTGAACAGCGGCATCCATCGCTTCCTACTACGCACACTGTCGTTGTCATTCCGCACCTGTCGTACCCCGATCTCCTGGGATCGACCCGCGTCCACCAGTATCCGCGCAAGCCTAGGCTACATCCCATCTGACGTCGACGATTTCTGCCAGTAACCTGACTTCTACAACGACGCATCCCCCTCCGCGACGTCGGTCTCCCTCCGTGTGAAGCAATCGATGACACACAACCCATTGCCTCCCCCTTTCTTTTGGAACGAAGACAATCCACGCACAAGAACCCTAGGGGATTTGAAATAGAAAAATTGGCAAATTGCATAAAGTCCCCTAGGAGTTCTGAAAATTGCAATGAAGACCCTGTTCCAGTCCAAGCATGCGCAACATACGCCTTTCCTAGGTAATTTCTAATTCATACCCTGCAAGTTATTTTTCTTATCATTTCATGTAAAAACTTTGAACATTTGCAGTACAGTCCCTATTTTCCATACTTTAAGTTGCAAGTTATTTTCATTGAAATAAATCTTTTTCTTGATTAATAAAATATGCAAAAATCATGTTATACTCCTAAAGTGTGTGTCCTTCTAGCATAATTTTTTCATTGCATTTTATCATTATTTAATATCATTAAAAAATAAAAAATAGTGTCTTTTCTCTTCCTGAAATTCAAAAATTCCTAAAAATTCGAGGATTGCTCCAATCTAAAAAATAGATTATTTTTATTTTATTATCTTTTAATTTCTATCCAAATGTCACGCATCAATTCTTTTCAAAACCAAAAAATTGAAAAATACTAAAAATCTTATAAAAAATCTACAAATCCAACAATTGTGATTTTAGTTCTTATTTGTAGACGTTGCCTATATTTCATCATAAAAATAGTTGTAAGGAGTTTTGGGCACTTAAAATATTTTTAAGTTACAAATTACTCCAGGTTGTGCATTATTTCTCATTTGTGCCACTGTTTGATTTCTAGAAAAATACAAAAGATCTGAAAATTCTGCAAAATTTTCCAAAAACAATTCAAAGCTTTTAAAAGTCGAAAATAGTTTCTCTGGATTTTTCTGAGCCTTTTTGATATTATTGAAAAATGCAAAAAGAGTTTAGTGTGAGTATTTCTTACCTTGTGCATATTGTTCCTTATTTGAAATTTAAAAAAATGAAAAATTAAAGTCACTAAAAATTTGAAAATCAAAAAATAAAAAATTAGAAATTAAAAAATAAATTAAATTAAAACGAAAAAATCCACAAAAATCGAGGATAGTTTGCCTTTGAGATTCCTGTTTTTTCTCTTAATTGATTTTTCGTCGATTTTTTAAATAACCCTCAGGAATTGTAGCTACTCTGAGTTCGATCATGTCTGCTATATGGTAAATAAGTAGCAAAAAATTCTCTTGCTTCATTATTCTCTTGTAGTTAATTTTGCGGCTTGAGAAGAAAAAAATAATAAATTTGTTTGTTTGATCCGATAATTTTGGCCATAACGACCACTGTACATATCATTAACAACTGATCCTCGAGATCCCGTGTCAACAACGATACGTGGCAGCTCCTAGAGCCGCCACTTGTCCCCTACATCTTCACTTAAGTCACCCCTATTCACAATCGTTGGATGAGGTGCCCTTCTTCCAACGATCGTGATCATTTCCATTTTTATTTTTATCTTTATTTTTGATTTATTTTCTTTTATAATTTATTTCCATATTGTGGCTTACTCACGGTTATTCGATTTCGATCGATCAAACAACGGTGCTCCATCCTCTTTTTCCTCTACTTCTTTCGCTAGACCATCGCCCCCAACTACATCCAACGACCGTGCTCCATCCTCTTCCTCCTTCGCTTTTTTCGCCCGACTATAGCCCCCAACCACATCCAACCACCTTTGCTTCCTCCACCTCTCACCATATCTCTCACTCGCTCCTCCATTCACTCTTACTTCATCGCACCCTTGCCTCGTCTCCATGTCACCCCACCTCACGTTCTTCTCTCCCACCCTAACATCTCAACGACAAAACTCCAGCCACCCCAACCATCACCGCCAATATGTTGTATGAAGAGAGGTTGAGCCACAAGCTTTCGAGGCACTCCAGGTGACAACTCGAGAAACCGACCCACCTCAATGCGAGATCTAAGGCGGAGACATCCACCTTGTTGTTGATCCTCCATAAGGAGTATCTCGGACTCTCGACAGCCTTCACCATGTCGATTGAGACTAAGATTAACCATGATCCCTTGATCTCTACTCCATCTCCCAAGCAAAACCCATCCTACATCTAGATCTAGGTAAATGCTCTGCTCTTTTCTTTTTCTTTCCTTTCTTTCTTCTACTTTATCTGCTACTCTTCTTTCTCGTGTGCTTCCATACCTTCTATTATGTTACAAATCTCCAATTCTCCCCCAAATCAATAGTCCCTTCTTCTGATATTGTAACCTAAATCAAACCAAATCGGCAACATCACTTTTTTCTTTCTCTCTGCTTCTTCTTCTTCCATTCTATTCAAACCCCCAACAAATGTGGTCAAGTCATGTTCGAAGTATAGCTCCTAATCCCTCGCTAGCCAAGCACGAAGTTTCACCCATTCCTTCCCCTGCTTTTGACCCTTAGTCGAGCCCAGAGTTCGAGCATCAATTCCCCATTGCATGAACCACAGAGTTGCATACAATCTTCATCGGAGAGTCGAGCAACATCTTGCCCAACCAATCCCATGCACCACCACCACTCTCAGCCGACCTCCACACGCAGCACCTGTTGATGAACCGTGAAACTTCCTCTTTAATAAGTCATTTTTAGCATCGTAGTATAGGAGACGACTTCAGATATCATGCAGAATACCACTCCTATGAATAGGTGTAAAATTAATAATAAATATTTGTAAAATACTTTGTAAATATTTGTAAAAGTTTTTTAAAGTCATTTGTAAATTATTTTGTCACCTTGTACATAAATAACTTGTTTATATATATTGTTTGTATATATTAATTATATAAAATATTTGTATATACAATTTTTAATCACCTTGTAAACGTGTGAATAAAAATCTTTGTGTATAAAATTCCTTTAATAAAATATTTGTATAAAACTTGTATAAGTATATGTAAAATTCTTTATTAAAACTTAGATATAATTTTTTTTTGTAGATAAAATCCATCTTGTAAGAAGTGTGCATAAAACTTGCAAATATTCATTTTGTAAAATCTTGTATAAATTGTGTAAAAATCTTGTATATATGTTTGCATAAAATTCTTTGTAAAAACTACTTTATCTGCTACTCTTCTTTCTCATGTGCTTTTACTCGTTCTGTTATGTTACAAATCTCCAACTCTCCCCCAAATCAATAGTTCCTTATTCTAATACTGTAACCTAAATCGAACCAAATCAGCAACATCATTTTCTTCTTTCTCTATGCTTCTTCTTCCATCCTATTCAAATGCCTAACAATTTAGTCAAATCATGATTGAAGTTATAGCTCCTAATCTCTCGTTAGCCAAGCACGAAGTTCCAGCCATTCCTTCCCTCTCTTTTGACCCTTAGTCGAGCCCAGAGCTTGAGCATCAATTCTCCATTGCAGGACCATTAAGTAGTGTACCATCTTCATCGGAGAGTCGAGGAACATCTCGCCCAACCAACCCCATGCACCACCACCACTCTTAGCCGACCTCAGCACACAGCACCCACTGATGAACCGTAAAATCTCCTCTTTAATAAGTCATTTTTAACATAGTAGTATAGGAGACGACTTCGGATATCATGCAGAATACCACTCCTTTGAATAGTCATTTTACAAACAATATATATAAACAAATTATTTATGCACAAGATTACAAAATAATTTACAAATAATTTTACAAAACTTTTACAAATATTTACAAATATTTTACAAAATGTCAAGTATCTCATGATTCTACAATTTACCTGAAGTACCAAAAGTTCTTTGTAATGTCCAGGATATCACCACCACTAGTAAACAAAATAATTCTCTTACTTTCTATGCTTCAAGCTCAAGTACGGATATAAATAACAACACATATTAAATGGTTGTTCCTAATGTATGCAAAAGAAAAAACAAAATAGAGGATGCTTATATTAACAGTAACAGTAATACTTAAATATTAAAAGAAAATGTGACGAACCATTCAAAAGAAAATATTAGTATAGAAAGCTTGGTTAAAAAAAGGAGAAAGAACAAATAAGAGGCTTAGGAGTGACTATTAACATCAAAATAGGTGAGGTGTATATAAATATTAATAGTAAGCATAAGTCACAAAAGTGGTATAGTACAATGTTTAAAGGAAAGCATATATATATTTTATTTGACCAAACTTGGTTGTTACCATAAATCTCTATGCAAGGACTTAACTTTTAATAATATATAATTAGTGCTAATGAAGATGTAAACAATGTTAACATATTGATGAAATGAAAGGAATGTGTGAGTAACAAACCCAAAAATATCCTTTGCTAATTGTGTGAAAATAATGTGATTTTCATTGAAGGCGAGAAACTTTAGATTTATCAAAATGACCACTTAATTAAATTTTCAATTAAATGCAAGGGATTAATTTTATTTTACTTGGGCAAGCCCAAGGTCGACTCAGGGAGGCCACTGTCGCCTTAGGTCAAATTTCAAATAAAAAAAGATGTTGGGTTTTTGAGGAATTTTTTTTGTATTTTTATAGAATTAATAATGAAGTGCAAATGCAGAATATTAGGTTTTAGTTCAAATTTGCTTGATATGGAAATTCCAAAATAATAAATTAGTCTCAAAAATCTGGAAGACTATTTTTCCTTAATTATTTATGTAATGAAAAATCCAGAATTTATTTTTCATATTTATTTATGTAAAATGCATGTAAGAAAAATGAATATTTTTTAGGGGTTTTTTGCAATTATTCATGCAAATGATATTAAAAAAAATATAAAATTTTAACATAAAGTTCAAAATGATAAAATTAACCTATTAAGAATTTTTGGAATTTTTGTGATGCAAATTAAATTATAGAGAAATAAATATGTAGACTCCGTTATTTTTAATAAATTAATTTTAACAAATAATGAATAAAATATTTTAGAGAATTAAAATTATCCAAGATGATTCTAATCACGATCTAGCAATAAAAAATTCAAATTCCTAAAATTAGCAAGTTTACGAAGACTTAAAAATCAATTACCAAAATCACCAGATAATTTTTAACCTAAATAAGCGTGCAAATGAAGCATTTTTTACACACATGTGAGAACATAATTAATCCTATTAAATATAAATTTCAGAGTTTGTGCAGAAATTGGTGATTTATTATGAATTATAAAGCTTAAAGTGGGTAAAGTCTACAAATAATCGCTAAAATAATATTAATAAATCAACCATAACTCACTAAAATATATTTGTGTTAGCAAATGATAGAAAATTAATTATTCTACAATATGCATTTTGTGGAATAAAAATATGATGATAAATGAAGGTTAAAAACGTGCAAAGATAGGATGCAATATGAAAAATTACAAATTTAAAATGCTGAAATAAACACGCACAGGGATCTAAATAAAATTACCAAAACCTGCTAAGGGTTTTCTTATAAAATATCCATGCACGCGCTTACATAGTCTGTGTTTGGTCGACGGGGGTCTTGTCATTATTCTGGAGAAGATATGAGGCTTCACTATAAATTGCCCAGCCACACATGTGTGGAGTGCGTGACGGGAAGGCTCTGGTGGCGAATTAAGGATTGGGTAGCTGATGCTACACGTGGATCCAAGCCTCCACCGGTCCAACGACTCTTGCTTTGGGTCCATTCGAGGCTGCGGGCTCGAATGGAGGCTTGGGATGAAGATGTGGCAAACCTTAGGCCGTTAGATGGCAATCTGATGGCTAACGAAGGCGATGGAGCACCATCGAAGCGTAAGGCAGAGAAGCTAGTTGTGATGGGCATGGTGGAGCTTCACTCTGGTCAATGCGAGAAGGTATGGTGGTGGTGCTCTGTTGATGGTTTCTTGTAGTGCAAAGGCGAGGGTGGAGTTGCGGTGAGTGCGTCGATGAGGTTGCCTAGGCGCAAGGATGGCGAATATCGAGCGGGTGCAGAGCAATGGTCGGCGGTGATGGAGCTAGGGCTCTGAATGGGGTGGATGAAGGTGTAACGAAGGAGGTGGAAAAGAAGAAGAGGAAAGAGGAGAAATGGAGGAGGAGTAGAGGAAGAAGTAGAAGAAGAAGAAGAAGGAAGAAGAAGGAAGAGGAGAGGAAGGAAGGGGGAAGGGGTTACATGAAGGTGGATTCTCCTGATTGTTGTTCTCTTAGGGAGGAGCTCAACACTGAGCTTTGATCTTCGCTTTGAGCACGCAGCAGAGGCAGTGAGTTCAACAAGCTTTGAGGAAAAACTTACAACAACAAAGATGACTCTTCGTCGGATCTCACCTAGGCACGAGGAGGTTGTCGCTTAGATGGGGCGACGCTCACTATCATAGGTAACGTTGACTCTGGAGCTCTCTCTCTCTCTGTCTCGTAATGGCGGATGGTTTCCTCAAAGAGAAATGGTAGAGTTTTGATGGTGTTGGTCAAGTTTCAGAAAAGAACTGGGGACGTGGAGCTAGAGGTGGTTGGTGAGTGTTGAACAGAGAAATCTAGGGATTTAATTATTCAAAATAAAAAGAGTGTGTCGATGCAAGCCTAATCTCCCTCGAATAAAAATTATTAACTTATTTAATTCAATTCTCAAGCCAAACAAGTAAAGCAATCAAATGTGTCAGCAAGAGAAATAAATAGTGTGCTATTTTATTTACACGTATAGCTTACATGATCGAACTCAAGGAGGCTACAAAAAATCCCAAGGGTATATAAATCAAAGGAAAAATAAATAAAATAAAAGATAAAATCTCTAAGCAAACTACCTTGGTTTTGTGAACTTTTATTTTTTATTTTTATGGATTTTTATTTTTTATTGTTTATGGTTTTTTATTTTGTCTTTTTTAATGATTTTTAACTTTGCATATGATTTTTATATTTTAATAAAAGATACTAAATAATAGTAATAAAATAAAATAATAAAGAAAGAAGAAAAGGTAAACTTTTTGTATTTTTAAAATGTAGAAAAAATATATAGAAAGTTTAAATAAAATATTTTGGGTTTTTAATAATTTTATACTATTTTTGTGATTTTTAGAGATTTTTTAGATTTTTTAAGGTATTTAAAATAATTAAAAATAGGAAAAATAATAAGCATAAAGAGCAATATATGTTTTGCGATTTTAAAATATAAAAAAATATATGTAAAATATTTAAAAAATAGAGAGGATTGTCAAGTTTTTCAAAAACCGTGGTTTATGCATTTTTGTGTATTTTAGGTGATTTTATGTGAATTTTTTAGTGTTTTTAGTGTTTCGCTATTTTTGAGTTTTTATAAGCAATTAAAAGATGAAATTTATATAAGAATTAGAACAAACCAAAGCAAACACACAATATTTTTTCAGATTTTTTCAAAATATTTTTGTATTTTCAATTATTTATTTTCTACAATCATGGAGAAAATCTAGTGTTTTGAATTTTTAAAAATTGCTTAACTGAATAAATCAAAATAAAAACTAGTGCATAAAGTAGTTATTAGCAAGAACTAACTAAGATTCTCAGGTATTTTTAATGATAATTTGCAATTTATTAAGACTAATTGACAATCAAAATAAAAGTATGTAGATTAAGGGTATTTACGTAATTAGATTTGTTAATTGATTGAATCAATAACACCGTAAGAACTACATGGGCATTATTACAATTTTTCCAAAAGAAGCGTGCCGCTGCAGGTGTGGTGCGTTCGCATGGACCTCAAGGGAATAACTTTATTTATAAGGACTAAAAAGTGACCAAAAAGCATAAGGTTTTTATGCAAAATTACCAACAAATCATGTACTATGCATATTTATACAAGCATGTAGGACTAAAATGCAATTTAAATTAAACAAAAGTAAAAATATGCAAATAACCAAACACACAGTAGCACGACATGTGTCCACAAAGGATTTAGCTACAAAATAGGAATAACACAGGAGAAAAGAGCAAATATTCTACCGATCCACATGGTTGAATGAACGGTTGGATCTGGTCTTTATTATGATCTTATGGCTCAACTGAGGATACGCATGGGCGATCTGGATCTAATATGGAACTGAGATCCGTGGTCAGTAATTAGGCGTACGCGGATGGCTTGGATCTGATCTAGAGACTTTGTTCTTGATTGTATGCTAGGAAAGGCACCAGGAAGTACAATGAAGAATGTCTGGTGAGGCACGCTTTGATCAGCCAGATATCACCCGATCTCAACTCAATCAGCCTCCTGAAGGTCTCCTCACACTCCTGCACAGTCCCATGTCTTCTGGATGTGGCAACAGAGCTCGAAGACGCTCTATTGAAGATCTATAGGTCGAGGTGTTCATCTGCAGCAGATGAGCTCCAGATCGCTCCTCTTAAGTCAATGAATACTCCTAACACCTGCAAAGATCCTACACTCAGAGGTAAAACTCTGGCGAACGTATTAGCACAAAACAAAGAGTAACAACGTGAATGGAGGTCTCTGACGAATGGATAATCAGGAAGGAGACCAAGGACCATATCTGGCAAGATCTGGGGCAATCAGGTATGGGAAGGAGGAAGAAGATCGTACGGTGGTTATTGAAGGGAATGAAGGTGAAATCGATGAATGGAGAGCTTCGATCTAGGAGAGATTGGAGCTTGGATGAAGAAGATCAAATTTTAACAAAACTCAAATCAAACACGAAATTCAAACGAAAAGTAATCTAGGTAACCTATGGATGGATGAGAATGATGCGGCCTCGATTCACTACGATTGGTAAAGAAACTAGACGACGCCAGCGGAGCTCCGAAGAAGTGGGCTGGATCTTGTCTCCTATCACTACTTGAATAAGATCGATCATTGTCACCGATCAATCACGTCTAAGACTCAAACACGGGGAGAAATCGATAGAAAATGGATCAAGACAAATGGAAGACCATGGGGGGGTATAAATAGAGGTAGAGACGGTGAAATTTAAAAGAAGGGAAGCACGAACTGAGTCGTATTATTGATTACAAATAATCAGGTGAAGTAGAGGGTTATTTGGATGATAAGTTTTATTAAGGAATCAGGAGGGAAGGATGATCGGATTAGGTAGGAGAAACTAGGAGAACGGCTCTGACGAAGATATGTAAACGGGTAGTTGGGTTATAGGATTGTTGACCTGGGTAATAGACATGGGCCTACTAATAGGAACAAGCTTGGAATAAGACAAAGTCTGAATAAGAACAAACTAATGTAAAAAAAAGTTGAATAAATTCAATTAGTAAATGAATTTAAATAAATTATATAAATAAAAAAGGTTAAGAATTAGATAAAATTAATTTAAGAGCTTTTTAATAAATTAGAGAAATTAATTAAATATGTTAAAATTAAATAATACCTTTTATTCATAGGTATATATACCTATATATACAACACTTTGATTTTTCATATATTAATTTTTACAAATAAATCATAAGATTTAATATTTTATTTAAAACATTTTATAAGGGTTTTAATTATATTTATATTTTGTGTTTATGAATAAATGATTAAGTTAAATAAATAGGTGTAGTTACAATATATGGATTGTTATAAATGTATAATATACAATAGATTTATTTTTGATAATTTTAATTTTTTGTGCTTTTTATTTTCATCTTTCTTGGATAAAATAAAATATTTATAATTATTTTAAAATACAACATGAAAAATACATAGATAAAATAAATAAAATAAAACATTTACTCAATATATAGTATAGGTACGCTGTAAAATATATATATCTCCACATTAGAAATGATAATGACCAACCTTTTCTTAGCAAGGTAACCCTAATTTCTTTTTTATAGCTACTCTTTCCTCAAGAAGGTGGGGTATTTCCTTCTAAGTTCAGGTATGTGTTGTGTCCACAATCGAGGGTGGGGGGGGGGAGAAGTAGAAGAATAAGAAGAGAATTGGAGTGTGGCCAGTGTAGCCACATCTCCTTGTGAAGCCGGCCAGTGTAGCCAAGTCTCCACTAAGATCCATGATCTCTCTGAAGTAGGACCAATGTGGTCAAATATATACATAATGATTTTTTATTTAATATATATTGCTTTCATTTGGTGGAAAGAATTGTTGCACTGCATAGAGCTTTATTATTCCCCTACAGATATAGAATCTTTCTTTTCGCACATGTTTTGGGGTCTTAGAAAAATTATGCCAATATATTGTCCCTCTTTTGAAGTTTTATTGCAACCTACAGATCCTGTCGTTAGACGTCCATACCACTAGACTAGGTTGGGCGCACTGACCACTCAAGCTGATTGCATATGTTTCCATTCACTTGCGTCTCGCCAGAGGATTCTAACCCTCACCTCCTCATCAATGAAGAGCTACGTGTAAAGTACTTGTCCAAGTTAGGTAACTGTTTAAAAGAACCATGCGTGTATATGAAATATTCTACTTAGATTAAATAGCATGACATGTGAACATAGTCTTGCGGACTCAAAGAATTAAGTCTCTAGACCTTAAAAGTCCCAACTCCATTTCCTATAAAGTTCCTCTAAAATTAAGTGGATTAAGATCTTAACGAAGCTCCATTCTTCGATTTTATTCTAGATCAGTTTATGCATAAATTTCATTCTGAACAATGCACATGAAAATATATGCAAAGCATTTTTTTCAAAGAAAATAAAATTAAAACAAGAGAGAGAATAAATATTTTTGAAAGTTTTCATATATTTTTGCAATTTTTTATGGATTTTAATTTTTCATTATATAATTTTAATAAGAATTGTGCACATTTACAAGAATATATAAGGGTTTACACAAATTTATAAAGAATTTTATGCAAACATATATACAAGATTTATACACAATTTATACAAGATTATATAAAATGAATATTTACAAGTTTTATGCATACTTTTTACAAAATGAATTTTATCTAAAAAAATTATGTACAAGTTTTAATAAAAAAATCGTACATGCACTTATACAAGTTTTATACAAATATTTTATTAAAGGAATTTTATGCACATAGAGTTTTATTCACATGTTTACAAGGTGATTAAAAATTATATGTACAGATATTTTGTATAGTTATTATATACAAACAATATGTATAAACAAGTTGTCTATGTCCAAAATGACAAAACAATTTACAAATAATTTGACAAAGTTTTTACAAAAATATTTTTCAAAATAATTTACAAAAAATTTTATAACCATTTTACATAAGGTATTTAAAACTAATTTACAAAATTTTACAAAACATTTTTACAAAGATTGCACACATTTTACAAATATTTTTACAATATAAATAATTTTGATACAAAATAATTTACAAATATTTTACGAACAAAATAATTGACAACAATTTTTACATGAATAATTTTCCAAAGATTTCTACAACAAATTTACAAAGAACTTTTACAAATATTTTACAAAGCATTTGTACAAGCAATTTTTGCGTAGATTTTACAAAACTATTTAGAAATGATTTTTTCAAAGAATTTTCACAAACTTTTTACAAAACATTTTATTCTTGTTTATTATCCATAGTATTAGACAAACAAAAGTACGAGTTATGGCTAAAGTATATATACAATGTATACAACACCCATTGTGCTTAGCTCGAACCATGTCCTTGTAGTGAGAAAGAAGCGCTAAAGGAAGACATAACTTATGCTAAGTATAGAAAAATGAAAAAAAAGTCTATACAAAAATGACTCAAAGAATAAGGAATGAAAAGAATAGAAGTCAGAGATTCCTCCTATACTTGGGATCAGATAATCCTAAGTATATAAACTGTACAAGCGAGGAAGATCGGGGAAAAGAATGGACAAACTCAACGACTTGACCTATCCTCCCATGTACTTAGGGTAAAAGATCCCTACGTATAAAAAACGAATATCAAAAAATTGGGGACAAGTGGGGGAATAGAAGAATAAAAAGAAATAAAAATGCGAAAGTAGAATGAAATGAACGATATCACTCCCCCTATCCTTAGTGTAAAGGATCCCTTAGTATAGTAAAAAACAACAACAGTGATGAAAGAAAAATAAAAGAATTACTCAAGCCATTCACCTCCCCTATACTTGGGATAGAATACATCCTAAGTATAGCATACACACAGGAAAGAGGTGAATGATAAAATGAAAGACAAGATAATAAAAAGAAAGGATATACACAAAAGAATATCAACTCATGTATCATGCACATAAGATGTCAAAGAATCATTGTATGATACCACATTAACGGAATAAACTATGGACATGAATGTATCGTGATTTAAATATTGCTTCAATAACCTTCCATTTACAACAAATAGTTGTGCGTTAGATGATAATCCAAATATGACAATACTACCATTGTCACACACATCTCTCATAACGAGGTCCTGACCATTTTCTTTTGAGTTTGTTGGGAAACAACTTCAATTTCACATCAAACAACCATACTTTCTAACCAGGGATGAAAATCTTTCTCCTAATATGTCGATCTTGCCAATGCTTGACTTTCTTCTTATACATGAGTGAGTTGTCGTAGGCAAAATCTCAAAATTCCAACAATCTATTCAAATTCAATTTCCTACTCTTGCATGCTCTCTCATAATCCAAATTGTATACATGGAGTACCCATAAAGATTTGTGAATCATTTCAAGTAACAAGTGGCAAGGCTTTTCATAAACCAATTTATATGGAAGCATGCCCAATGGAGACTTGTACGTCATCTGATAAGCCCAAAGAATTGAGCCAAGCATCTGAGACCAGTTCTTCTTATATAAACGTACAAGTTTTTGAAAAATCATATTGATCTTCTTATTTGAAATCTCAGCCAAGCCATTATTCTGTGGGTGGCAAGGAGACACAACTCTATGCTTATTGGCATAATCCTTCACAAGCTTTCTGACCTCTCGATTGATGAAATGGATTCTCCTATCATATATGAATATCTTTGGTATCCCTAACCTTGCAATAATATTGTCCTTGAGAAAGGAACAAATCATATGGCTATCAGTAGCTCGGGTGGGGATCGCCTCCACCCAATGACTAACATAATCCACGACAAGCAAGATATACTGAAATCCCTAACGAATAGGGAATGGGCCCATGAAGTCTATGCCCTAAGCATCGAAAACATCAAAATTTGGATATATCTCAAGAGCATGGTATCTTTAGAATCGAAGTTCTCCCATTCTCTGGCGATCACTACAACCTCGAATATAATCTTTGGCATCCTTGAACAAAGTTATCCACCATAGTCTGCGTTGAAGTACCTTCGATATCGTGTGTATTGCCAAATGAGCACACCAACCTCTAGTATGTGACAATGCCTAAGCACACTGGTGTATTCATCCTGAGGAATGCACCTCCTCTAGATACAATCCACACTCTCATGAAATAGGTATGCATCCTCCCACTGGTAGAAATGAATCTCTAACAGGAATCTTTCTAACTTAAGCTTAGGCTAATCTTGTGGAACTTTCTTGAGGATAAGGTAGTTAACAACATCAACGTACCATAAGAGTGAAGCCACCGACAAAATAGCCTCATGGAAAGGCCTCGGAAATAGGAAATAGAAACTACTCAGGGGACTCTACATCTAATATCGAGAAAGGTGATCTGTCACAACATTTTTCACTCTAGATCTATCTCAAATCTCTACTCTTGGGGAAGAAGGATCCATCTGATAAGTCATGGATCGGCATCCTTCTTAGCATGTAAATATCATGTGGTTGTATGATCCGTGTAAACAATCACATGTAAACCCAACAAGGTAGGAACAAAACTTCTATAATGCGAACACTACTGCTAACATCTCCTTCTCTGTAACTGTGTAGTTGCATTATGGCTCATCCAGAGTCATGTTAGCATAGTGTTTGGAAAATGGTTCCATGTCCCATCTCTGCCCTAAAATAGTTCCAACTACAAAATCTGACGTGCATGTCATGATCTAAGAGGGGAGAGACCAATTAGGTGGCTGAAGGATTGGAGCGCTAGTAACCATATCTTTCATCTGATGAAAGGCAAGGAAGACTTTCTCATCAACAATAAACTCACTCTCCTTGCATATAAGCTCAGTCAAATGCCAACGATCTTGTTGAAGCCCTTAATGAATTGCCTATAAAATCCAACATGTCCAAGAAACGACCTCAACTGCTTCAAACTCTACGACGGCTCAAGCTTGGAGATCACATCAATCATATCTAGGTCAACCTCCATACCCTTCTTGAAGATGGCATGACCCAATACAACTCCATCAATCACTATAAAGTGACTCTTCCCCCATGAGTGCACTAAGTTTACCTCACAACATATCTAAAGTACCTAGTTTAAATGATTAAGACACGAGTCAAAACTATCCCTATAGACCGACCAACATACATCTCTGGAATGTAGCTATAGTGTTACACAATCAAAAGGGCATATGTCTAAAGGCGTAGGTGCCAAATGGACAAGTAAAAGTAGTCTTCTCCCGATCCTTAAGAATAATTGCTACATGGTTATATCAAGAATACCCATCCAATAAAAAAAGAACTCTTTTCCTGCCAACATCTCAATAATTTGATCAATAAAGTGAAGGATATGGGGATATCCTTAAGCGCGTCACGGAAGCGTGAGGATCACATCATATGCGATTAGGAGCGACTAGTCGTACTAGTCGCTCCGAGCAGTGGAATTTTAAAATTTTAATTTTATGAAACCACATGATCCAAGAACACTTCTTGGATCGTTTCATCTAAACCACAATTAGGTATTAAGGTTATCTCTTCAAGCGTGGTTGCGATCGAGTCTCTAAACCAAGAGACCTACTGTCTCAACTCCGGTCCTTTGAAGGAGATGCTTGCGAGCGTAGGGATGAGTCATGTGCTTCTCACAATCCAAGTCGATGATCCAAGCAATGGATCTCCTGATCTTGTCTCATAAGATTAAACACCTTCTTCACAAGTAACATGCACCAAAGAAGCCGGAGATCCAAGAGTCGTCGAAGTGGGAGCACAACGGCGAGGCGACGACGAAGATGACCTTCTCTTTATGAGAGTGGATGGCCACTCAAGGAGAGAAGGGAGAGAGTATGAGTGTTAATGACAGAGAGAGGCATCATTGAGATTACATAACACGAAGAGCAAGGGGTGACTCTTCTTATATAGGATTTTGGGAGTCCTTGGATCCCAATCCATGGACATCACATAATCAATAGGTGAGAATGATTTGTGTTTCTTTCAATGGCCAAGATGTTTTTGTAAAATACAACAACAAATTATTTAATTTAAATTAATTTATATTGATAAATCAACATAATTAATTTCAAATTAAATAACTTTGACTGGAGATAAGATAATGAGGAGACCAAACTAATTCCCTAAGAAGGAGGTGACGACCACTCTTCTCCACATGGAGATAAGTGGTCGTCCACTCTTCTTGAGTGGATTGAGTCCATATCCTCTAATCATCATAACATCTCATTATCTCATGATACGTCCACAATTTACAACAACTCTTATTGTAAATATTTTCACAAAAAATAATTCAGAGTTATCATGTGAAAAATTTCAATCAAGCCATTGAAATTATCTGAATCTCGTTCACAACCCAGAACAAAATGTAGATTATATTTTCAATTTATTATCCAATGTGAATCCATTTCACATCATTAATTAATCAATAAATATAAATCACAATACACTCTCTCTAATATATTATAAATCACATCTATAATATACTTGATTAATATGGATAGTGTTATCCATGTTATTCATATACATGATAATTAAATCACATTTAATGATATTGGTTCTCTATTCTCATGTACCCAAATAATATGAATCACATTCACATTATTCACAAATTAAATCACATTTAATTATCTTAGATAACTGTCCTTATAATATGAATCAAATTCATATTACTCATGACAATTAAATCACATTTAATTATCAATTTTCTCAATGCTCGGATACACATATCAAGGTACCTTTATTGGTGCTGTTAAACTTGACCCTAATGCTGATTAACTTAGTTACTATTAGGGTTTCCTCTCAATCTCTATGGAGAGAACCTTAGATGTATGCAGTAAGTGTGTTTACGATGGAGTATACATGTGGTGATGGGAGATTATCCCATGTAAAGGGACGAGGGAAGATTAACCTAACTCCAAACATCAAGCTCACACACATTTTATTTGTCCCTTATTTCCTCATCAGCTCATTATCTATTAATCAGATTTGCAAAGATGATTTTGTCTTGTATGTTATTCAAGAGAGAATGATCAATGCATATCTGAAGAAAGGACCCTCTATGACTTGATCCAGTACCCAGATGATACTTCTTACTCTGAGATTCAATTTTTTCCTTAAGGTGCTCTATGACAGCAACGCTTAGAATATTGCTTTCTTCAGAAGATTCGTTGTATCCTGCTAAATAGAGAAAGCATCACCAAAGTTCATTTCATGTTTTTGATGCTGTCCATTCTACAACTTTGTTTAAGTTGGTCTACCTTGATGTTCAGGGAACTAGTTGATATCGGATTGTCTAGGGAATTGGTATTATCTTGTTCTAGTTGACAATTTTTAATGCGCCTAATACACCTAGATCTCTCCATCATCCAATTACTCGCCTCATGTTTAGTCCCACACCCTCTATTAGTGGGACTATGGTTTGTCTATAGGGCTATATAAAGAGCCCCATACCCCCTATATATACTCATTGAGAAGAACATAATGAAATATCAGCCCGAAGAGGCAGTTTTCTTGTGGTTTCGTTCCACTTCTTAGGGAGCAGGGTTCTACGTTAGATCTGAAGGTTCTCTGTTTTTGTTTCTTTTGCAGTATAAAAATTTCTGTTCCTTTTTATTTATGTATTCTGCTTTTGCATTCTAGATTTCAACAGACTCTATTGACCTGATTGAGAACTTTAAGCAATTGTTCTAATATTGATCAATCATCCCAAGTTATATGATTGATTAACTAAGCTTGATGTTCATTGATTGATCGATACTTTTAAGATCCAATTGATCATTTTTTAATATTTATATTTCAATGCACCAATTGTTGTTGATTGAGTAATCAACATCCATTGGTTAATTGATCAGTTGTTACTTGTTAGTCTAATCAAGTATTGTGATTGAATTGATTAATCAACCAAGGAACACTTTGTTTATTCTAACTATGTAAGTTCCATATCCATGTAGCAATATTCAGACCTTTAGCTATTGTTCTTGAGAAATGTCCAATTTAGCCATTCCTCGAAACATTTTTACAGGATCCCAATCCATCAAAATTTTCACTTCTTGTTCTGACAGACGAATAATGAATAATTCCTCTTTTCGAGAAACATATACAAGAGACTCATTTGATAGTAAGGATTTTGGTGAATCTCTCATAATTTTTCTATTTGTTGGCTTACTTTATAAATATCTTGAGAACTAATTTGTGGGGTAAATTTTAAGAGCTTGGAAGAAAGAATGGATAAAGACCTCGAGACCATGGGATTTTGGGGAAGAAGCACGAAGATGAGAGAGAGCGAGAGGAAAAAAGAGTGAGGGTAGAAAAACTCCAACTTTTATATCTTCAATCCCTTTGCAATCTGTACATAAAAAGGATGGGATTACAAAAATAAATAATTAAAAAATAAAAGAAAACCCAGAATGATGCGATTAGAAGTAAAATTGGTGTAGCTCCGATAGAGGATAAGATAGGAGAAAACCACTTAATATAGTTTGACCATTTGCAAACGAGGTCGATTGATGCACCAGTTAGAAAATATGAGATTTGGGATGTTGAACCAGTTATGAGAGTGCAAGGAATGCCAAAGAAATGTTGGAATGAGACTATCCATGTAGCCGACTCTACTTAATTGTGAGAAAAGCATTTGTTGTTGTAAAAATAAAAGAAAACCCAACAACTCTAACGTACCCCTAAAATTACCCAACCTAATAACTAATTAGAGATCATATGCTATCTTATTTATTTAAATAAGGTTTTTTTATCACTTGTGCCGTCCTTAGATATTGTGATATTAGTTACACCTCTCCTTTTTTGCAATATCAAATGTGGCCTTACCTTCTTGTAGTTTTACCACTTGCCCTTTAGGTTAGTTACCGTCTATCCACGTCCCAAATAGACGTTATCTAGCATCAACCATTTCACTTTTAAATTACCTAGAATCCCTTCCATCACCATCATCTATCTTCATCAACAAAGGGACCCGATTATGCTAGAAATTAAACATAATCGATCCCCAGAAACTTGTCATCTTCCATAGTTGTGCTGGAAATCATACCCAATTGTGCTGGAAATCCAACCTAGTCAATCCTCGTAAATCTGTCCTCCTCGATTATGCTAGAAATCAGACTCAATTCTGTTGGAAATTGGATCTAATCGATCCTCGAAAACATGCTATTTGTGGTTCATCATCAGCAAAGGGACTCGATTGTGCTGGAAATCAGATCTAATTGATCCTTGGAAACTTGTCGTCCTCCTCGAGACCCAGAAAACCTCAACGTCAACAGCTCCCATGCTCCCTAGAGCATCGAAGTATTATCGTGGTTCACCCATTATCTTCGACGTGTTGTTGTTGTGCCACCAACGAGCAAGGTCAGGGTCAGGTCTGTGCGACAAAGTGGTTGGACAGAGGATGGAGGTGGTGGGTTTGTTTTGAGAAGCCATTTGATATTGTAAAAAGGAGAAGAAGAACTAATATTGCAATATCTAAGGAGGACACAACTGATAACAACTATTTAAATAAAATCAAAATGCGAAGGACTGAAGTTCGACAAAATGAAAAGTAGCATGCCCTAATTTTTTCATAATGCTTAATTTTATATGAATCATATTTGCATAAAATTCTCTTTAGCACTTTAGACGTTTAATTTTCTATTGAGGAGAACTTATTCGCTTTCTAGTCCGTGTACTTTCTAAAGAGCCTTCTACCTTGGTTAACTTGATGACTCATTTGTAAATTCACTAAGCTATTAACTTGAGAAAGACATAACACATATATAACACAGGAAAAATGCATACACGCATCTCTCTCAAAGTTCTATTCGAGGGCGTCCCTCTCGTTGTGAGCTTTCACCTTACGAGCCATTCTTACACATGTATAGTTGCATTTTAATTATTTTATAGCATGCATCTATTACCCTTGTGGGGGTTGATTAGGGAGTGCAGTGTGCCTACAACCCAAAAGATCAGAGTTCAAACCCCCCTCCCCCCCCCCCCCCCCCCCTTATGGGTGTTGCTTTAGGTAGTTTACAACCATTGTAAAAACTAGTCGAATCTTTCAGCATGGATTTGAGAAATAATCCATGTAGCTGACCATACTTATAGTAGGAGGAGGCTTTGTCATTTTATTTATTCTCATTGCATATTTATTTGGGACTTTGTAGATTATTGTGGCCTTTACTTTCATTCTTGTTGTATTGGAAACTCGGTGTGTAGTTCAAGTTATGGAAAACGTTTGGTGTGATCTAAATTATTTATAAGTGGTTGAGTTATTTATAAGTGGTCTGGTGGTAGTGCAGTGTCTATAACCCAAAAGATCAGGGTTCCCCCTTGTGGGGGTTACATTAGGTAGCCGACAACCAATATAAAAAACAGTTGGATCTTTCAACACGGATTTGAACAAGAATCCATGTAGCTGACCCTACTTAAAGTGCGAGAAGGCTTCACCATTTTTTAGTGGATTAGTTGATTGACGAGGTAGATCAAAAATCACAAGTCAAACAACTTCGGTCATAATATTTCCACGTTAATACGCATGCCTCTTTTGGTTGCACTTGTTATATGGGTTGATTTTATTATTTGGGTGATCATTATCTGCGATAAATTTTTGTTAACCTTTATTTTAGTGATCCGAAAAGTTACTCTTAGTAACTTCGAGGGCATTATAAATGTAAAAAAAAATGGCAGAGTAGTTTGTAGTCAATGATCTTGGACCCTTGGGATAATTTCTTGGAATTGACATTGCTTGCTCTGGACGAGGTCTACTAATGTCCCAAACCAAGTACGCAACCCATCTACGATAGGAAACTGAGATGATGGGATCAAATCCAGCACGGATTTCCATGGATATTCCCAATGCATATAACTATGAACCTGGAGAAATTAGAGACACAAGTTGTTTCAGGCGATTAGTTGAAAAGGTATTATATTTAACCATCAGATGACCGGATATATTGCATGTAGTTGGCAAGCTAACTTAATTCACGGATTCTCCTACTCTAGCTCACATGCATGCATGATGGTTCTCAGATATAACAAGCACTCTCTAAGAAGAGAAGTCTATTCTGAAGTTTATTATGAGAGAAGTATGTCTCACGCCCCATAGGATCGGATACACAGCAAACCATATCCACACACGTAATTCCACATTGGAAATACACACAAGCAAGAGAAATAGTGTAAAAGACTGAATTTGAAATTTTCCTTCTCATTCATTCTCATAATATCCATTCATTAATACATGTCCACAAAATATACATGTTCGCATTTGAAAATGTCCACATATGCAATTATTCATGACACGTCTCTCAAAAACTACAAGTAAAAGCAGTAAAAAGGTAACTTCAATAGTCGTACCATAAAGTGAAATTGCACTAAAAAGTCTCCAAATCCCAAGCCTCTTATTATTGCAGTGGCTCCCCCGCACCTATCGGATCCACATAGAAGGGTACGCTATGAGCAACTGCTCGGTACGTCACTAAAAACTACAACAAAAGAGAAGGGGGATGGGGAAGATCTATCACCTGTCAGTAGTGCCATCAGTAGTGCTGGATGATGGGGAAGACTTATGAACAGAGGGAACATAGTGAGACCTGCGAGTAAACACATGTGACAAAAACTGAGTTATAGCGGGTGGCGGTCCATGGGCAGTCACAAGAGTAGGTATATATACTGGAGGTGGTGGCGGTGATGGTGGAGGTGATGGAGGTGGTAGAGAAGGTGCATGAGCTAGTAAAACTATAGGAGGTGGACTCATGGAAGCATGTGGACCTCCTCATCAGAGTCAGATGGGGCCAGTCTATCACCTGTAGGAGATAGATATTTAATAGACACAAAGAATGTAACATCAATAATGATAAAGTATTTTCATCGAAGAGGATCAAAGAGAGTAACCAATGAAGACACACTTGATAGCTCTGGGGAGATCTTGTCACGAAAATGCGAAAAATTGTGAACAAAGCCATAAATCCAAACACAGAGGATGTAAGTTAGAATAGTTCTTTCTCGAAAAACACAATCGAGAAAGGAACCTTTTCTCCACAAAAAGAAGATGGCATACGGTTCACTAAGTAGCAGGCTATGAGAACCACATCACCTCAATAAGAGTGAGGAGTACGATTTTGAATCAAAAGGGTTCAGGTCACATCGAGTAAATGACGAAGTTTGCGCTCGACAACACCATTCTGTTGAGATGTCTAGGCAAACGAGGTCTGATGTACATTGCCAAGGGATTTGAGAAACTCAAAGTGCAAAACTCTAAGGCATTATCGGAACGTAAAAACTTGACGGTAGCAAAAAAATATTCTTTATCTCATGAATAAATGATTTTATGACAAATCCAGCCTTGGACTTATTCTTTAACAAGAAAATCCACGAATATCTAGAATAGTCATCTACATCAAGCAGATAAAATTGATGCCCCTGGTGACCAGTGACACGACTTGGTCCTCAAATAACCAAGTGAAGGAGCTCAAACAATAGTGAATTACTTCAACTCTGATGAGATGCAAACTAAGAACGATGATGCTTCCCAAGCTAACAAACCTTGTACTAGACGGAAGATCGCGTGGAGTTTTGTGGGAGGACATGACACAACTTTTGCAGAGGAAGGTGGACAAAATAAAGGTGTTATAGGTATAATGAGACTGGTCCAGTAGGAATAGTAGGGACACAAACATAAGGAGGTTAGACTAGTCTATAAAGCCCCCCGCTGCTCACGACCACATCCAATCACCTTGCTCGTGAGTATGTCTTGAAACATAAGAGAAGATGGGTCAAGAATGACATGACAATGCAAATCCTTTGTAATCTGACTAATAGAAAGCAATTTCATCTTAAAATCAGGAGCATATACAACATTCTAGAGGTGCATGGATGTCGTCAAATACACCTCCCCTATCCTGTGATGTGTAAGTGAACCCCATTTGCAATGAAGACCCATCTAGCAAGGGGTATAGATATGTAGGACCTCAATTGGGCTCTGTATCCGCACAGATGGTGAGAAGCACCGGAGTCCATGGTCCATTTTGTCATATATGCACCGCTACAACTAGTAAAAGTATATGTGATACCTGAAAAGCTCGAAGAGGCTCTAGCTACAACTGTAGTATTTGTGGATCCTATAAGTGGTATACAGTCATGATTTCCCATATACGAGAGATAATGTCATCAAGACGTGGATCTGTTTGAGAAGTTATAGTGTCTGAGGGCTCAATATGCTCTGCCACATGAGCATAGGCATGATATCCATGCTTCTGATAGCATGTATCATCAGAGTATCCTGGACGATGATAGTAGGTGTAGGAGCCATGCTGACATCCACCACTTCTACTAAGAGAACCGCAACCTCTGAACTACGTAGAACCTCCCCTCCTACAAGATGCAGCCATCATTGAGGAGGTCTGTATGGTGGCAACGGGTGAGATAAGAAGCATGTTGAGACGACTGTAGGCCTCCTCCATGGGAGGTGTGGTCGCACCTGTAAGGAGCTATGTGTGTGCGGCCTCATACTCCGGATCTAGGGCTGCCAAGAAAACTCCAATCATCGTGAAGTTCCTATAGGCCTTATGTTGCTCCGTGGAAGTGGTGACATGCACGAAGCTGTGAAACTTCTCAAACATGCCGTGAAGCGAAGAGTAGAATGTATGAAGAGGACGATCTTCTACTTGGTTGTGTATATATCATACTGTAACTGAAGAATCTTGGCCTCGTTCTTTGCCTGGGCATACATGACTGCAAAAATATCCCACACGAAAGATTGATCCGAGCATGTCTACACGATCATATAGAGGATTGGTTGTACATGTAGACTCATACAATAAATATCTTCTATCCGAACTTTGCTAGGGCTGGAAAACATGATATAAAGGTCTGAAATCACATTTTTTTGATCAAATCAGGCTGTTTGAGAATGCAGTTCAGCATAGGAGAGGAAATAGATCTGCCTTGGAGGTCGTATATAGCATCAGGAGATGTGAGGGGCAGCAAGGGGGTCGTAAGAGGCCCACACAGGATCAACAACGGGTGGGGATATCGTAGGGGCTTCGTGCGGTGATGGCGACAATGGAGGTTGTCGCTGTTGCGCGTGGGTGGCAGTTGCGGCATGGACGGATGAGAGAGGGCGGCGGGCATGGGGTTCAAGAAGTATGGTCTAGGACCGCTCTGATACCATATTGGAAGAAAATAATAAATTGCTTATTCATGAGGCCCTAAGATTTTATTATTTAGAGGAGATATCCATTGGATAAATTACATAATGAAGATGAAAACAATAGAAAATACATAAAAGAGAAAATATAAATACTATCTCAACAGAAAAAAAATCAGTCATGTCTCATTTCTTATCAATCATGTTTCATTCTCCTTTTTCATTCATGTTGCTCATTCTGTTTATATTTATACATAATTTTAAGTTATTTTAAAATGGATAATTGGTTGAATTTGACTTTGATCTTTTAAGATGGAAGATTACATGTGTAACCTTATTTAAGTCATAAATGTTTTATGTATTGATGATTGAATTCTTTTTATATTTGCTAACTAACATTTTGTTTATGCATTTTTTTGTCGTATAAGAAGCGCGATATAAGCTTTTAGCCACAAAACCGTAGTTATTGCATTTCTACAATGCTTGCAAAGGAGCTCCTCAGGTATGTGCATTTTCAGTTGTTTGATTTGACTGTATGCCACTCTGTAGGAATTAATTTGAGCTTAGGCAGTTATACTTTCTAACTGATCCAACATTTCTTGGATTTTATGGAATGAAACTGTCTCTAAAGTCTATTTCTTATAGTATTGGATCTCATCATTAAAACACAATATATTGACCACTGCACCGAACCCCTTTCTCACTCAAAGTGGCATTGGCTACATGGATTCTTTGCTTTAAAACAAATTTAATTTGGGTCATAGATCTATAAATTAATAGTCGATCTTCGCCAACCCGTCTTATAGGAGGCCACAATAGCATTTTGTATAGTAATCTCATTGTGAATACCTGAATATGATCCTTTATGTGACAACATACTAGATCTACTTTATTGTAGACATTCTATGCTCTGTCTATTTTAAGTGCCCAACATTCGCTATCATAAAGTATTACAGGTTTCCATATAGTTTTGTCGAATTCTCTTTTTAGCTTTAAAGGTATAGATGAAATAAATTTAATCATTACCAACACACTAATCAACTAAGCTAGGGGACAATGTGTACGTCAGGCAGACAGTGTACATTCATCGGACGACCATAAAACTTTTTAACTTTACGTTTTTGTTAGTTTATTGTATTTCCAGGCAGGGCAAGCACAACTTTCCGTTGAACTTATTAATAAATCTTTAGGGGCCATCAATGTCTGCAACTTGGAATCTAAGAAGTCGAAAAGAACCGAAAAGTGGATATGAACATATTGTTGGAATTCAAAGGTTATGCTTATGACAACAGCCTTATGTATAAGGAAAAGGCCAAAAAGTGGCACAACAAGCATACCAGCTGCAAGTCCTTCGAGCTAGGTCAGAAGGTGTGGTTGTTTGATGCGAAATTAAAAATATTTTCAGGAAAATTGAAAAGCAAATGGACTGGGTTGTTTACAATGAGACATGTGTGTGACAATGGTAGTGTGATGATATCTGAATTGTCAGCTAACGCGCAAACGTTTGTAGTCAATGGACAACTTCTGAAGCCTTACGTAGAGCATGATACATTTCTGTCTGTCATTGACTCTATTCAAGTCATGTATGTAGAAGAACTGAAGCAACCATTGTTGTAGCGTCAAACAAAGCAGATCAAAATATTTCTGAATGGTCTTTCTTTTTCTTCTTTTCGTTCTTTATTTTCTTTTTCTTCCATAAAGGTGCCATCCCCTTCATCATCGCTATACTTAGGATATACTTTGTCCTAAGTATAGGGGGATGCCTACCCCAAGTTGTTCATGTTTTAGATCCCTCACATGTCCCTCAACTTTTGACACTATGTCTATACTTAGGGATATTTCACCCTAAGTATGGGGGGACAGGTTAAGCTGATGATTTCATACATTCCTACCCTCAACCCTCCCTGCCTTGTATATAGTCTGCTATACTAAGGATCAGCCGATCCAAAGTATAGGGGAGACGATCAACTTCTCATTCATATATTTCTTCTGTATTTCTTTGTTCTTTACACTTTTCTATACTCAGTACGAGTTATGTATTCTCTTTTTCTCTCGGATCTATGAGGACATAGCTCAAGCTAATTATAGGGGGTCATATATACTATGTATATACTTTAGCCATAACTCGTACTTTTGTATTTTTAATAATTATGGCTAAAATGATGTATAAAACACTATATACATATACAATTCATTAAATAAATTAAGAAACAAATGGTTATTATTCCTCAAACTCTTTTTGTAATTAATGATTAATAAATTAGGAAAAATTTTTTTGTAAAATGTTTGAAAAATTGTTTTGAAATCTTTTGAAAACTATTTGGAAAATATTTTGTTAAATATTTTCATCCTTTGTAAAAAAATTGTAGAAATTTCTTCTCTTTGTGTGAAATAAAAATATTTTGAAAAACTGCTTGCAAATGGTTTGGAAAATGGTTGCAAAAATATTTTGAAAATTCTATATATACTATTTGAAAAACCTTTGAAAAATAATTTTCAAATGTTTGTAATTTTTTTATAAAAATTATTCGTAAAATTATTTTGGACTATAGTTTTCAAAAAAATATTTGTAAAATCATTTTCAGATAATTTTGTGGAATATATGCATCGCAAAAAAATTCTTTATCAACTATATATCTATATAAATAATCAAATATCCCTTATATAAATTCTTAAAAACTCAACTCTTGTAAATATAAGATGCACCCTCATGTAAATATTTGTACCTAGTTTTCTTTTCCAATTTTACAAAATCCCAAAAAAATACTTGCAAAAATTTTGAAAATTGCATAAAAATTTGCAAAATATTTTTAAAAAATCCATTAAACTTTTAAAATTACATTGCATGTGCATAGCATTTACATTTTCGTTGACTTTAATAATTGAACAAGTCTAAGTAAAATCCGAAGATTGGAGCTTGGTTGGAACTTAAGAATACCTAATCATATGAATCTGAAAGGAACTGGAATTGAGATACTACAGGTCTAGTTGACTGAATTCTTTGATAATCGTGCCTTGTTCAATGTATTCTTGACTGCCTAAATAGAGTATTTAGGAGCACACACACGACTCTTGTAGATACTAACCTAACTTGGATACCTACACCTTTCACTTGGCTCAATTCAGTTCGAGCGGTGAGGAGATTGGATTTACCGGTATGAGACACACACAAGTGGAAACATTTCTCCTCTTCTAGAGAGGGAAGTACGCCCAACCCGTCCAGTAGCAGAGATGTCTAAAGATAGGAGAGTGTGGGTTGCAATAATGCTACAAAAGAGGGATGGTCTACTAGCTCAAGAGAAAAAAGTCCATATGTAAATGTTGTTGTATATATTATTTCAAAAAACCTCCAAAAAAGTGGATGGGACTTATTAAAAATAAAATGCTTGTCGGAGTGTACATATTTGTATAGTCGATAAGCAAGCTTGAGCTTCAAAGTCATATGTATGTGAGCCTGCGACCAGACGACTTGACTACATTGGTCTAGCATCCCGTGATATGTAGCTATATAGGATATTATTCATTATCTTCTCTACCCCCTCCTCTTGAGTTGGTTGCCACTTGAACTTAGAAGGGAATACCCCACTCCTCGAGGAAAGAGTTGATGGATTGGGGAATCATTGGGTTGTCATACCAGAGAAGTCAGTCTCTTTATCATTTCAGTTGGGAGGAGCCACTATCACATACACTGTACAAAATGAGATTCATAGTCATAAGCGTTTGCGTATGAGTGGAAGTATTCTGACCTTGCTGTTGAGGAGACTTGAGCAGAGTTTTGGGATCTCGAAGGTTGTTGTATTACAAATATGTTCCTAATAAGGTTCTGACCACACTAAAAATCTAAAGGTCCGACTTAAGCTCCAAACTTTGATATTTGTGAATACAATTTTGAAAATTAAATTCAATGCACTTTCTTTCTTTTTCTTTTTGTTGTTTTCGTTTTTTATGCACTTATTGCACAAGTGTTTGCTAGGGACTAGTAAAGGCAATTATAAGGGGTGATGAGTACCTATTCATCACCTTTATTCTATCATTTTGGCCTAAAAACCCTAGCTAATGCATGTAAATAACATTATTTTGTACAAACTAACATTCATTATTTCTTTTATTTATTGTGTATAAAATGTTATTTTTAATACCAAAAATATAAAATAAATAAAAGATAAAAATAATAAAATGCCAAAGGTATTTTATAACTCTAAATCCCGAGATCTAGGTATTTTGAGGACTAGGTTGACAAGGAATAAAGTAGGGAAGATAAGGGCCAAGAATACACCAATAAATCCAATTAAAATCCCATTTATTTATTTACCATTAATTCATTTTTGGGACCTATAATATTTTCTATCATTTATACCTCAATAAAGAAACTTTATACATGAAAGTTGCAGATAATAATATATAGAAAAATAAAAAATTGATTTCGTATAAAAATAATATATAGTGTACTTTTATATTCTAAATAAAAAACAAAAATCCCAACTTTCCAGACCCATGTCTCTTAAAAAACTCAAAAAGTATCGAAATCACCTTTAATTGTATGTAACTTTTAATAAGCTGATGGTTTAATATTTTTTGGAGTTAAGGTGTGAAAATTTGATTTTTGGACCCCTATTGCATAGTATACCTATATAAAATAGAGGAAAGGGAAGTTGTTTTGAGTAACAACCAACTTGGTTGTTACATGGAGCAATCCCTTTATTTTTTTCGAAAATAAAACCATGTATTCATTAATATATTCCCCTCATATGTCATTTAATTTTGTCAGAAACCGAGATTCCTATCCCTCCATCCAGAGCATGTCGATTACAATAAATTTGAGACCATTAAAATTACCTATTCTAGATGGAGGGCATAGGAGTCTCTGTTTCTAGCCAAATTTGAATGACATATAGAAGGGATATATAGACGAATCTACATGATTTTATTTTCAAAAAATAAAAGGGAGAAATTACTCCATGTAACAGACAAGTTGGTTATTACTGAAAACAACTTCCCTTTCCTCTATAAAATATTCATTTTATTTATTCTTTATTATTTTTATAATTTTATTTTTTTATAATTTTGTAAAGATTATTTATAAAATTTATACGTGTTTAAAATAGAATAAAAGTAAAAATAAATCATTAAAATAAAATAATGCTTACAAATACGTAGATGAAATACATGTACTTATACCTATATAATTAATACACTCTTATTTATTTAAGTGTACCAATTATATCATAAAAATATAATAAAAATATTTATTTATATAAAAATAAGTTATAAATATATAAAATAAGAGAGGAAAATAATAAAATAAACAATACAAAATAAAAATAAAATATACAAAACATAGATGAATATACCTATAAATATACACCTAAAAATTAACTTGAAATAAATAAGCCCATAAAAATAAATTAAAATTAAAATACTATATTAAATAATAAACATTTCTTATGTTTACATCAAAATTTTATAAATTCATTTGCTACTTTATTTTGAATTAATAACAAAATTTAAATATTTTTTATCTTCTTGTAGCTAATGTGGACTAACCAAGGCTCAGTCCTGATTGACCTTAGTCAACTGCCCAATCCACATTCAAACCTGCAATTGTCAGAACGAGACCCGATCTTTGTCGATTTTTCTCCATAATTCCTTACGATCTTTCAGATCATTCCTTCTACAAACGCACGCCTCGATCAATGCTCTTCCATGATGAAATCAAATCTTGGTCGAGGCAAAATCAAATCTTGGTCGAGGCACTTTCGAGGTGAGTGCTCTGCCCCGATGAAGAATCCGTTGTACGTATACCCTTCCGTCAACTTCCTTGATTTTTTATCCTTTTTCCACCCGAAAACCCTAGCTTTGAGTCTTGATCCTTGCTCCTGGTGACAGCAGGAGTCGGAACAACTCCTTGGATGGAAGTTTAGGCGTTGAATCGAAGAGATCCAAGCTTGCCGCCATCGCTGTCGGAGTTCTGCTCAAGGAGGTCTGATAACTGAGATTTGGCGAGGGTCTAAATAGTCCACACAAAGCGGGACCACAATGTCACTGCGTCGACCGCTCACTAAACCTCAATTAATCAACAATGAACCCATAATATATAAATCAAGCAATGAGAAACAAATGTGGAGTCAAATTTATTATAACTCTACATAAAAAGGTGTATAGGTGTAAGTATGTAGAGGCCGAACTTAGGGAGCAAGCACGATAGATCAAGCAAGTGCAAAAGTGTGATGTGATTAAGTGTCTACAATTATTCAATTTTTTTGGGTTTTTAATTTTTAATTTTTTTTAATTTTAAAATTTTGTATTTTGATTTTTAATTTACTGATTTTATATTTTTTAAATTTTATATTTTTTATATTTTCTTTTTCAATAATTAAGTATATATACAATATAAGAAAAGAGGGGATAAGGTATTTATAAAAATAGGTAAAAATAGCCAAAAATCAGGAAATGAAATGTTTTTGGCTGTTTTATAATTTTCTGCTATTTTTGTGATTTTTGGGGATTTTTCAGAATATTGTTGGTATTTTTAAAAGTCAAAATACAAGAAAATAGTGAATAACAATGCCGGCCGAAATTAAAATGAGGATTAAAATTAGAAACCAGAGTCTAAAAATCCTCAAATTAATTTTAAATAAAAGAAAATAAAACAGAGAAAAATCAGGAACTGAAATTGGATTTTTAGGATTTTTCTAGGATTTTTTAAATTTTTATGACATTTTTAGAGTTTTTCTAATTTTTAAGAGTTTTACTTTGAAGTTTTTAGTGATTTTTGGACTGACACTAAAAGACAGTAAAATAGACCTTAGGTAATTTTTTTGGAATTTTTTAAGGAGTTTTAATATTTTTTGGTATTTTCTAATGCAAACAATAGCAAAAATGCATGTTTTTGATTTTTAATAAATAATAAAAATGCAATAAAAATTCAATTCAAAAATATGGCTAAATGAGCAAGCAATTAGGATCCTATGGTGTTTTTTTGGTAATTTTTTGAGTTAAAATGATGTGTAAAATAAATAGGGAAAGCAAACAAAAATACAAGGCCTGGTAGGGGTATAAGTGTAATTAGACAAACATCCAAGGCCTGAGTGCAATTTTACGCAAAATATATAACTGAATATAAAATATAATGGACCAAATCTAAAATCCAAGACCCGCAAGGGTACCACTGCAAAAACACCAAGAGCACGTGCGCAAGCACGCACACCTGGAAGGGGTATGGCTGTAATTCTCAAAAACACGGGGGTTAAATTATAAAATCTCGACAAAAATTATAACTAATAAAAAATATTACTGGACTGAATATAAATACTAGAAACCGCGAGCCCTTCCCTGCAAAAAAAGACCAAGACGTGCGTGCCACGCACGTGCGCCTGGTGAGGGCGAATGTGTAAATATAAAAAAGGCTGGGGGTCTACTTATAAATATTATAAAAACATATCAACAGCAGAGGAATGTTTTGGTCCTAGTTTTAAAATACAAAAATCGATGAGGAAAGGAATGCAAAATACCCTCAGCTGGGCCGATCGCACGGTTGATGAGAAGTCACTTATCCACGTGTCAGCGATCCAACGGTCGGTACCCCTTCGCGATCGATGGCTGCGATTAAGTCGTTGAGGAAGATCTAATGGTGCTGGCAGCCTTCGATCCGACGGCTCAAAAATATCAGCAAGAACAAGGAAGCATCCCACGGCTCGGAGAAGCTGTGGAAGAACAGGGCCGGAGTGCGGGCCCGGCGGAGTTGGATCGCCGTGCCTGCCTTCCTCTGTCCTCTTCCGTCACTGGGAGGAGGCCCAGGAGCTCGTCGGCGACTTCCTCTATCGGCTGGAGGTCACAGAAAGGCCAGAGAACGTCCGGAGCTCGCCCGCAAGGTCGGAGGAGCCGCAGCCCCAGGTATCTCCGGCGAGCACAAAAAATGCTCCAGGCACGCTTGAACGCTACATGACCTGCAAAAAGGGTGAAGAGGGTCGCGGGTAAATTGCCGCAACCCCCAGGTGGAGGAAATGGCGTGGAGAGGTGGAAACAAGGCTTGCCGGAGGTAGCCCCAGCGAGGTGGTCGGTGAAGTGATTGAATGGGTGAAGAGTGGAAATGAAGGAGGGGATCTACTCCTACTGCTACTGCGAAGAAATAAATGCAAGAAAAAGATAAGAAAAACAACCTCAAGGGCAGTGTGCCCGATATGAAACCTCACGGCCAGGAGGTGGCCGGAGATGGTGAAAGCCAACCTTCAGCCTCGCCGCACCTCGACGGGGGGTTTGGGATGACTCCCCTGTCACCGAAGGTCCACTACACCCGCTCCCGGAGGTCAGAGGTAGTCAAAGGCGGTTCAAAGGAGGATGGAAGATTTGGTACATTTCGAGTTTTTATTTGCAAGATACAGGTCTGGGAAGTTGGAGTTCTGGAATCTTATTCAGATCATAACTTTTTATCTGTACATTATTTTTCAGTGAAATCAATTTTGTAAAAAGTGGAACCAAAAATAGGTCCCAAAATGAATAAAGAATGAATTAAATCAAAGGTATTTTATTGTATTTTGGCCCTTATCTCCCCCTACTTTATTCATTGTCGACCTATTCATCGAGATGCCTAGGTCTCGGGGTTTCGGGTCATAAAATATTTACAATATTTTATTCTTTTTTTATTCTTTTTCTTTTCTTTTATTTATTCTATAATTTTGGCTTTAAAAACCGTATTTTATACACTATTTACATGTACATGCATGAATGCTAATGTGCGGAAATTAAGGGTATTTACATGCATTTGCTAGAGTTTTTGATGTCAAAATGATAGAATAAAGATGATGAAATGTGGATTCATCAAGTACCTATGCTGGTAAGCTTCTATTTTCTTTCGTTTTTCTATGCCTTAGATTAGCAGTAGAGTATATTAGCGTTTATTTTTGTTTGGTTTCGATTATTTTTGCGCATATTCCCAATCCATCGATCGGTGAAGCTTCAGCTTCGCCATCTCTTTCCGGCCACCTCTATCAAGCTCCACCTTACCTACCACCGCCATCTCGCTCCTCTCTCCTCTCAACGCTCGCCATGCCCTCAGCCACCTCATTCTTGCTCAGAACGAGCGGTCATGCCCTCCTCCACCGCTCATAGGAGGGACTCCATCTCACACACCCCTCGCTCATTTTGCCTTCTGGAGCTCGCCGGAGCTTCACACCTTTTTTTGTGAACTAAACCCTGCAGGAAAGTCCAAGGAAGGAAGCCTCTTCGAGGCTCATTGAGCTGCAGGAGTACTCCCAGGTCCACCTCCACTGTCTAATGCCTCCAGAGCCCTTCAGGGAATTTTGACACATCTGGCCACTACGGAAGGATCCCGGGACTCTTTTGAAGACATAAACAATCGGGAAGGAGCCGTCTACCTCGAGATTCTGCTGAACAAAGATCATCTAGTAGGTGATCTTCACATGTTCTTCATGAAGCCTTAGTAGCCGTCGGATTGAGAGGCACTTCCCAACAATACAACAACGGTCAAATGAAAGAGATCAACACCGTCAGATTCTATTAGAGGATCTAATCCTCACCCTTCATATGCGAAAGAACACACCACGTAGATAAGTGGATAGATTGCCACAGTCCATCGCTAGCACGTGGAGGGATAAACTGCACACTTATCCCCCATTTTGTTGCATTTAATATTCAGTCTTGTAAATTATATTTATAGTTTAAAAACTCTAGGTATTTGTATAAAACCCCCTGTCATTATTTTTATTTCATGTTGGCCCAAGAACTTTTAATTCTAGTTTAATATTTTTGGAAAATTTACCAGAAAGTCCCTTGACTTTAATTTTAATTACATATATGCCCCTACTGGTTCATTGATTTTTGCGCATTTATTCTATTTATTAAATATAGTCGTTCTCCAAAAATCACCAAAAATAAGGTTATACTCCTGATTTCATATACTTTCATGACATATTTTTAGATTTATAATTTAGGACTTTTTAATATCCATTTAAAAATAGAAAAGGGCACAAATAATTCCTGTTTGCAGTATAAAATACCAAAAAATAAAAATGTCTTTAAAATTTACCAAAAAGTATTTTTTTATTATGGTATTTTGAGTCTTCAGACCAAAAATCACTAAAATTAGAAAAAGAAAATTCATAAAAATTAAAAATCCCCCAAATCCTTTATAAAAATCTAAAAAAATAATAAAAACTCCAAAAAAATCATTTCTCATTTCATAATTTTCTCTATCTTATTATTTATCTATTAAAATTGGTTTGGAAAAAATTGGACATTAGTTGATGTGTTCAATTTTCAAATTGATTTGACCTATTTATTTAATCTTTGATTTGAGATATTTTTACTTGTAAAATATATAAAAATTAGCAATATTCTCTAAAAAATCACAAAAAATATTTAAAACCCAAAAATATTTAATTTTGTAATTTTCATTTATTTTCAGTTGTAATTATATTTATATAACCTTATATAATATATATCTTTTATAAAAAGAAAAAGAAATTAAAAATAAAAAATATAAAAATAACATAAAAATATAAAATTAAAAACAATATATATATTAAAATATAAAATTAAAAATACTTAAAAATTATGAATTGGCTAAGTGTTTGAAAATACAAATTCCTTGAGATTGAATGTTCTATCTTACACTGTTCTACATCCTTATTTCATGTATTCGACCCTTCTTGCTTGTAACTATACATTTTAATAGGGTATTATAAATTTTAATTCTTGTTCTTAATTGCTTGATTATCTGTATGGGTCATTGTTTATTGATTACAGGTTTTGTGAGAGGTTACCTCATTGATTAGATATCTTCGCTTCCGTGAGGATACCATTTAGATCCTTGCAAAATACATGTCATCACAAGGAGGAAGGAAAATCGTTACCTTAAAACTCTATTCCTATGTTTCTTCATCCGTGAAGAACGACACACTCGGAGCTCCGTTCATGATGCGAGGCTGCCTACAAGGATGACTTCGTCCTTCTCTACTCGGTGATGGCTTCATATCGTTGATCCGACAAGCTCTAGCAAGCTCCAGCAATGCTCCGGTGAGGGGGGGGGGAGGAGGAAATGGGGCTGAATTGGATCGGGGCATTTTGGGAGAGAATAATTGATTTGGAAGTTTTTAAGTTGGATCAAAATTTAGATCCGGACATATGGTTCGGATCTGGATTTGGCTTGGACTCCGACTCGATAAAATAGCCGTAACTTGAGCTCTCGAACTCATACTTTTATGTTCTTAGACTCGTTGGAAAGGTCTCGACAAGTTCAACGTGCTGGAGTGCTCAATCAAAATTTTTTGATATTGAAAAAGAGTGATATGGATATTATCAATGTGATGGAGTTTCACAAGAATGATGCGAAGGTAGAGGGCGACACATAGATATGTATATTAGCGATGCATAGAGGTTGAGGTTGGCACATAGACTTGTAGGAGTAGGGGAGCACATGGAGGTAGAGGAGAGGGCAACATATGGATGGGGAGGTGGAGGACGTCAATACATAGAGGCGAACGGGGGCATGTGGAGGGGGAGGAGCATGGAGATGAAGGCAGAGGGTGACACATGGAAGCGGAGGGTGACACATGGAATTATGGGTGGAGGATGGTGTGTATGAGGTGGTGGGTAGCGACATGTGGAGGTAGCGGAGGGTGGAGTGTTGCAATACAAATTTTGCTGCTTTTTTATATGATTGATCAATATTTTATACATTTATCAGTATATTACATTACTAAAATTAGTTATTTTACTAATTTGTACTATTAGATTTAGATATTAAATTCTTGAAAATAATCAAATACTAATTATTTTTTCCATTTTAAAGAATACTATACATAGTTTACAAAGAGAATACACATTTAACTTAATTATTGAGTGATAATCAAAATAAATAGAATATTACAAATTAATTTTCATTTTACAAAGTTCCATACAAGTTCATAACATGAACACAAATTTTGCAAACAACTAATTAGTTCCGTAGAGCATAAAACTGCTTCACTGTTGGCTGAAAATATCATTAAATAAATCCCAAATATCCAAATCAGATTGGCTAAACAAGTTTGTTGATATATTAAATGAAATTGAAATTTACATTAGAATGATCAAAGTACTCTTTTGGAAAATGAATATGAAAGTAAATGTTAGATTGAGATCTAGTGACCCCTATAATGGGCCTTCGTCCACCATGGAAAGACACTATGTCATTTTCATAATTTAATATTTATATAGATATAATCCTAGCATCCTATGTCATTGATCAGGACATGATGTCACAAGTATGATGAAGAAAAAATTGATGATGATCAAAAAGTATGCCACGTCTCCCAACTAAGTCCATATATATGCGATTAATATATAGCATTATATATGATTTAAATACACTATTTAATAATTAAAATTTATATGTTATGTTATAATAGCCCTCCATATATCAACAAAAAAATCAATATATATATATATATATGGTCTAACTACAATAATTAACTGTTAGCATTACATGATGTGCATAATCATACTCGTTTATAAACCGTCACGGATAATATACTGGCGGCGCGGTCGGGGCGGAGGCCGAGCAGGGGAGGCGACGGTGGAAGCAAGGGAGGCGGGGCGGGGCGGAGGGGGTTACGGGCGCAAAAATCCCTAATATAAAAGAAAAATGTAACGGAATCCGTTCAGTTTTAACGGATAAATGGATGATAGTTAACCACAGGGTCTGTGGGGTAAGAGTTAGCAAGTTTACATAGTCGAGAGAGGAATTACGATGTTTCAAAGGTCGTAGAGGTAATTGACAAAGATTATAGGGTCTGTCGGGTAAAAATCCCTTTAAAATAGTATGCGGATACATGTACACATGTCAAAATATGTTTAAACAAATATGATAAGGGATTGGTACACATATCTATATAGTGTTACTTGTTTGAACATATTAAATCTAATGGTATTATTTAATATCACATTAATAAATATGTATTTCAGTGATACAAAGAGTTTTGTAGGGATCTTTTGGTCAATATGATGTTTATAGATGTTATTTATGTTCGATTATAACTTCATATGGGTTTTTTTTATAAAAAAATGACTTTCCAATATTAGTTTCAATCAATCATGGAATTATTGGAAGCTCACCTTATAGATTGAATTTGTTTCCACGAATCCAACCTTATAAATTGAAACTTCCGTTAATGTTCTACATATGCTCCAAATTTCACTCAAATCTGATGAAATTTCCTAATTTATCTTAGTGGTTAAAAGTTCAATCAATATTTAAGCAACTTAAATCCATTTACAAGAGAATCAAAATTTTTATCACTGGTATAAAATAGCAAATGATCTTGGATTTGAGCGAAATTAGAAGGATATGCATAACATTATTCGAAGATTCTATTTATAAGGTTGGATTTTAAGAAACAAATTTGAAAAAAAAGTTACAACACCCCTTTTGTAACTCACATTACAACAGAGGAAATCCTCCCCAAATATTAACAATTAAAATGGTAAGGTAAATTAGATAAATAATATCTAAATAAGTTTGCCTCCCCCGAAATAATTTAGTTCCCCTAAGAAGACTTTTCTGGCTTCGTCTCTGAATGTAAGGCTAAGAAAAAATTGATGATGACCAAAATTATGCCACTCAATCAATGTAAGGCTTGCGATCCAACCACTGATGATGTGGTACGAAGACCATTGTATACATTAACGAGCACATGTATTAATCATATATAATGAAATTATTAGTTGCAATATAACTTCATATCTTTTATTTCCTTTTTGATGAAATCGAGAACATTTTTTAATCTCTTTAATGTTGAATTTTATAACTGGCTCCTTCTTTTTGAAAATCATAATGATCATGGGGAAAAAACGGGAAGAAATTCATGTCGACGGAGAAAAAGAGATTCACTGCTGAAAAAATCCCGAGTATTTTTGTTGAAATGTTAACACAAAGCCTCGTACATGGTTACGAGTGCTGATTTTGGAAAAAGATTCCATGATTGTAGTTTTGATAAATGTTTTGAGAGTTTGAAGTTTTTTGCTTTGCTAATAAAATCTGAATTTTTATTGCTTTATGCATTCTTATTTTAAAATCTTAACACCTCTTATAATCAATGTGTGAGAATGTTGAATTTTTTATCTAGTGCCATCAATGTTGAATTTCTTATAGAGTGCCATTACATCTTCATTCATATCAGATTTGTATTATAAAGATCTGATATAAGTTTATAGTTGATGTCAACTCCCCTGCATTTTACGTTCAAAAATATGCTCAATTATATTAGGGATTATTGTACCCAAAACCCTGAGTAATTTTGTAATAACATTCATAACCTTGTAAAATCACGAATTGCATTCAGGTCCTAAAAAATGCTTAACTCTTACATGGCATAACCCTGTGTCAGTTTCCATCTATTTTATCTGTTAACTCTCACGGAAAAAGTTACATATTGCTAATATTACCCTTAAACCCATATCACATTTATAAAAGTATACCATTGGTATATCCCATTTTCATCCAGTAGATTTAAGAATAAGAGATCTACGTGTGCATGCCAAAATACCCTGAGATTTAATAATGAGAACAATCCATCAATTTGATGCTCTAGTTTCTTCTTGCACATCCTAAAAAAATCAACGTACGCCAGAAAGAAATGCAGTTGCTTCACTATTTGCGATTAGTTAATTACATGGATCCCAGAAGAATCAATGCAAACAGGAAATTCTTTACAACAATTCCACAAGATAACTCAAGAATCTGTCTTAGTTATGAGTGTGAGACGGACTGACTATCCGAGGTTTCTCATGTAATTCGCGATTTTACGGGCTTATAAATGTTATTACGAAAATAATCAAGGTTATAGGTGTAAAAATCCCATTATATTACTTGCCATTGTTATCATAGTGTACTCATCATCATCTTTATCGTTATCGTTGTAGTTGTATCCAATTTGACAGAAAAGGAGAGGAGCATGAAGAGGAAAAAGAAGGTAGGCGGAGAAGAGGGAGAAAAAATAAATATAAAGGAGAAAAAGATAAATATAGTAGATCTTGGGGTTTACTTTAAAACTTTTATTATATTTCAGTCATTTGACCATTATCTGAAATAATCTAACGACAACGATAACAATGTAAATACAAATATTTTGCAAGGAATATTATCCTATAAATTGGTAATAAGCAGGGGCACGCGTGTTATTAACAAAGTTTGTAAAACCAATTTTTAATTATTCTATATTATATATTGCTGTTTCGTTTCTGAGTTGGAGAGGGGAGAGAATGGGGGTTGTCCTCCTTACGACCACAGCCACAGGCGCGAGTGAGTTCTATCCGATTTTTTCTCCCTTCGCTTTTTCTTAAAATTTCATCCGGCGATGCATTCGTTCTCTTCCGAATTTCGGCAGCGAGCACAATACATCTAGATTTGCACTATCGATTTGTTTTGTCGGCGGTGTTTGCCGTTGAACGATAGCAACAGTAACGTTCGATGACAACAGGCTATCGAGTGGCGGATGTGGTGATTTCGAGATGGGGCTGGAAGGGGACACATCTCCATTACTGTCGCGGTTTAAGCTCAACTTCGTCAATTCACAACTTCAACTTCATCCAGCGCAGTCGCAGACGCCGGCGTGTTTCCTCCCCCACAGTTGCTTCTATGGTTCACCCCAATTTAAACTCTTGACGTGCTCACTAGTTTTGAATTTGCAGGACCATGTGTTCTTACCCCTGTAGTGATCATGGCACTGAAAGATAGAGACTTTTGTACTCTTGCAGAGGGAGATTGGGAAGAGGGCTGCCAAATGGGAAACTGTAATACCTGAACCAGATTACAGAATTCCTCTAGTTTTACTTGGTGAGGATGGAAAAAGAGCTTATCCTCTGTATGGAGAGAGGTGTGCGCATGTCTAACACCCCGCAATGGTTTGGTATAGGTTTAGCAGGCATAAGTCTGTACGAAGACAATCTTTTAGCAGCTGCTCCTATAGGCCTTCTTGGATTACTTCTTTTGTTTCAAGTAAGCGCTCTTATGGGCTTTCTTGTTGTTATATTAATAAGGTTGTCGAGAAATTCTGTACGTAATTTGCATTAGATGAAAAGAGGATGGTTGTGCTTTATAATCATTTTCACATTCTTGTATCATCAACAGTGGAGCACACTGATTAATTTGTTATTGGTTCTGTGACCCGTCTTTGTAGTATCTCATCTATGGAAGATGGCCGATTTCATACTCCTGACGCATCACTAACTTGAATTTTTCTATGAGATCTTAGTCTTGCGAATTTCATCGGCACACATTTTTACACTTGCAGAGAATCAATTTCAAGACGTTTCCCTTGGGTTCTAACAAAAGACATGGATTGAATGAAACACAAATTCTTTTCATGTAGACTTCAACTATAATCGCCTCCTAATTTGTTATCGTCTTTCGTCCAGTTTCGGTTGGCAATATTGGGAAGCACTTTTATTATGAAATTGGTAAGCTACATTTGATATGGAATTATTATGAAATTGGTAATACAAACACACACATACATATATAGGCTTGCGTGTGTGATCCTAGAGTCAAATGTATATGTTCCTGTGGCGAAGAGTACCTCAATGGAAAACATGAAAAGAGGGTTTTTATGTGCCATGCAAGCGTATCTTAGAGACAACTTTTCAAAATGATACTAGTTATTGCACAACCACCATGGGAGGGGTTTCAATAGAGGATAACATGACGATATGGAGATTTGTCGTTTCAAAGGATGCCATGAAAGCATGGACACAGGAAGTAGGAACACACAAGAAAAGAATATAAAATTATGGACATTGAAATGCATGACGGATTGGCCACTGAAATTCATAATGGTGGACTTAGTTTGAGAACCAAGGTTGAGGTTCTCCACAGTCTCTTCAGAGAGCTCCGTGTAGGATGTGATGGAACTTAGCTGAAGGTTGTGCAACCCATCAATCGTAACTCTTGTAAGGCACACAAAAAATGTCTTATACACGATGAGCTTCTCATAGTAGATGGAATGGTTCCATCATATGTGTTTATGGTAGACATCTTAAACTTATCTGAAGGTTGGGCCTGGAGGATAGAGTAATGAATTGTTAATTCCATTGTTGATTGAAATAAACGGGTTACCTCCCTTAGTTCGTGGTTATTGATTTCTACGATGTGATTTACAAGCCTCGAGTGCTTCTTGACGGTGACATGGAGTTCATTGGTATTTGAAAAACGATTAGGACCTCTTTTTCATTCTCACATTGTTGCTGCATTTCAACATGTGATTATGGGGTCATTGGGTTGTCCTCTTGCCCATCTCTCATGGAATAGAAAATTGTCAAATTTTCCTACATATAGTGTCAAATGATTATGTGGAGAAGAGAGACGAATAGGATATATATTCCGCATGATTAGGGTCTCTTATATAGAGAGAAAACCCTAGAGAATACAAGGGAAAAATACGTAAATACCCCTGAGGAGTTATGGAATCCGAAGAGTTAAAGGTTACGGAACCCGAAGGGTTAAGGGTTACGGAACTCGAAAGGTTACAACCATAATTGTAGTATTATAATTCTAACACTCCCCCTCAAGTTGGAGCATATATGTCGATCATGCCCAACTTGGATACTAAGTACATGAGGCGCTTCTTGGAAGAGCCTTTGTGAGAATGTCTGCAAGTTGAAGTTCAATGGAGATGTGTGGAGTGCTGATTCGTCCTCTTCGTACTGCATCACGAATAAAATGGCAGTCAACTTCAATGTGTTTTGTCCGTTCATGGAAAACTGGATTGGTGACGATATACGTGACATACTTGTTGTCGCAATTTAAGGGTATAGGAGTGGCGACTGACATGCCAAGTTCTGTTAGGAAAGAAAAAAACCATGTGATCTCACATGTGGCCTGAGCTATTGCCCTATATTTTGCTTCTGCACTGGATCTGGAGACCACTGTCTGCTTCTTGCTTCGCCAAGTGACAAGGTTATCTCCAACAGACATGGCATATCCTGTAGTGGATCGGCGGTCCTCAGAAGAGCTAGCATGGTCAGAATCTGTATAGGCGGAGATATTAGTATGCCCATTCACCCTATAGAAGAGTCCACATCCGTGATATTCCTTCAAATATCGAAGGATCAAAAGAAAATCCTGTCAGTGACTGTAAAAAAACTTCTCCATATGCTGACTGCTCTGCTCACAACATGTGATATATCTGGCCTAGTAACAGTGAGAGTAATTTTCCCACTAAGCTTCTGTATCGTGTTGCATCTTTAAAAGCTGGATCAGTAAATGCTGAATATTTTCTCACTTCTACAGGGATGCCAGATGGCTTACATCCAAGAAGTCCTGCCTCAGTCAGAATATCGAGGCAATACTTTATCTGTGAAAGATGGACCCCTTCTATTGTGTGTATTACTTCGATGCCAAGAAAATAACGAGTTGGCCAAGATCTTTCGTGACAAAGACTTTATGGAGGAAGGTCTTGGTCTCATGAATACCATCTATATCATCTCTTGTAATAACCATATCATTAACATAGACAACAAGGATGATCGTGCCAGTAGACCGTTGTCTAACAAAGACAGAGTAATCAGATGTTGTCCTCTGAAAACCAAATGTGTTGATCTCCATAGTGAGTTCAGGCCATAAATGGCCTTGCGCAGTCGACATACATGCTCCCCGTCGACTACATACACCGGTTGTTGCATCATGTAGACCTCCTCATCAAGATCACCATAAAGAAAGGCATTCTTCACATCAAGTTGATAAATGGGCCAAGCCTTGTTTGCAGCAACAGAGAGAATGGTACGTATCGACCTCATTCTGGCAACAGGCGAGAAGGTCTCAAAATAATCAACTCCAAAGGTTTGTATGAAACCTTTGGCAATAAATATGGCTTTTTACTTGTCAATAGAACCATCATACGACTGTTTGGTTGTGAAAACCCATCAACAAGCCATAGGACAAACTCCCGAGGGGCACGACACAAGATCCCACGTGCCCCAGGAGGTAAGTGCATCCATCTCCTCATCCATGGCTTGCCGCCAACCATGATCCTGCATTGCACTGAAATGATCTCTTGGAACAGAAATAACATTCAGAGCATCTGCAAATCTCTTGTCACAACTAGATAAACCATTTGTAGCAGTAAAATGTGACATAGGATGATACGTACATTGCCTTTTTTGCTTACGTAGAGATATAGGAAGCTCCCCAGGTACATCCGAGACAACAGTGGTGGGAGCACTCGAAGTGGTCATATCATGCTGCATAAAAGGGACAGACAAAGGTACAAACACTAGTGTAGAAGGTATAGAGGTATGCTGGAGAGCATAGACGATTGGCGGAGGAGAGAGGTCCAGAGGAATGTCACTCACATTCGGTGTGAAATAACTTATTTTCTTAAAGAAGGTGACATCAAAAGACACATAGTATCGACGTCCAATAGAATCATAACAGCGATGACCTTTCCGGGTACGGGAGTACCCAAGAAAGACACATTTGATGGCACGAGAGGATAATTTGTCAGCTGCATGAAAGTTATGAATAAAGACAATACAACCAAAAATTCGTAGAGGTATGGGAAAAGAAGACTCAGTAGGGTAAAGTAAGGAAAATGGAGTTGCCCTTTTAAGAACATATGAAGGAATACGGTTGATGAGATACACTACAGTAAGGATAGCATCTCCCCACTATTGTTTAGGAACACTCATTTAACTAAGAAGAGATCTGGCAACATCTAGCAAGTGTTGGAGTTTCCTCTCAGCTATACCATTCTGTTGTGAGGTATATGGACATGATGTTTGGTGAACAGTTCCCTAGGATGTAAAGAAAGAGTTCAAGTCATGCTGGGTTAACTCAAAAGCATTGTCAGTACGAATGATCTTAACAATGCTAGAAAAGTAGGTTTCAACATATTGAAAGAAATTTCTGATAATTTGATTAATCTTCGAACGTTCCTTTATTAGATATACCCAAGAAGATCGACTATAATCATCAACGAAAACTATAAAATAACGATGACCACTTAATGCGCGGATCAGACAAGGTCCCCAAACATCACAATGAATAAAATGAAAAGCAGTACTACGAGACTCAGTACGAACATGAAACAAAGCTCGATGGTGTTTCCCAAACTCACATGCCTCTCACTGAAAGGGCTTCAATACAAAGAGTTCAGGAAACATCATGGAGATGACATTGGCAGAGGGATGCCCAAGGCGTATATGCCATAGGAGCGGATCTTCGGAGATGGACTCAACACCAACAAAATTATAGTCCGAGGGTAGGTCAAGATAATATAGGTCGTTCTTCTCAAGATACCCACCAAAAATCTGCCTCGTCCGAATGTCCTAAAAATGACAAGACTCATCAAATATCATAAGACAATGAAGCACAACACAAAGGTTGTGAACTGACAGCAAGCTAAGAAGAAATTAGGAGCACAGTGAACCCCCGAAAGTCGAAGCTTGGAAGAGAATTCCATAGTTCCGACAGTAATAATATGTGATTGAATCCCATTAGCGACTCGAACTGACTTCACAGAAGTAGATGGTATGGAAGAGGTGAGCAGACTACCTTCTCCAGTGAGATGAGTAGAGGCACCAGAGCAGCAATTGTAGTGTTACTAGTGGTGGTAGGTCCTGGAGTCTGAAGGATTTGCATTAGGCGGGAGTAATCTGCATCATTAAAATGAACATTCTTGTCGCTGGAGGTAGGCGATGCCTCTTCCACATCCTGGGCATCCTCGTAAGCATGATTGGCGTGATAAGAAGGTATGCCAAACTTCTGCCATCATCGTTCAGTCGGGTGGTTCCACCTACCACAGTAAGTGCACGGGGCAGTAAAGTCTCGCACATGACCACAACGAAAGTCATGGCCTCGTCCAGATCCCCGTCCACGACCACGACTTGGATCACGACCGCATCCTCCTCGCGAGCCGTATCTGCTTCTTCGCCCAGATGAGGCGATGTGTGCAAAGTTCTCTGTTGAAGGTAAGACGGAGGGCGGGCAACGGATGTCTCGAGCTCCTCAAGTCGGCCAAAGATGACCTTCATTGTTTGCAGTGTGTCTGATATAAGAAATTACTCCTTCGCTGCATGGTATCTAGAATGCAGGCCATCAAGGAAGAGGTATACCTGCCAGTCAGAATGTTCTTGTATCTGTTTGGTGCAACATGAGTGCTGGAATATTGCAAGCTCCTCATAAAGGCTGGAGAGATGCATGTAGTACTCAATAAGGGTGGAATCACCTTGAGATGCTGACCAGATTCACCTATAAATGTCTGTAAGGCATGGCTTCGTCTTCTTCTGGGATTATGTTTGCTCGAGATCCTCCGCATTTCCTTTGTCGTATTTTTGGAAAGAAGATTTGAGGCAATGTGAGCCTCAACACTGTTGGTCATCCAGTTGATAACCAAATAGTTGTCAGTCTTCCAGTTGTTATACTCTTTGTCCTTTTCATCTAAAGTATCTTTAGTCAAAATGTAGAGTTTCCTCTGACCACCAATAAACACCATAAAAGATCGAGACTAATGCACGTAACTGTCTGTGCCCTTGAGTTTGATAGTAGTGCCTTGTGCCATAATATTCATGGCCAAGGGCTTTGTCTCGGTAGAAGAAGGTGACATGGTGGTCTTAAAATAGTTAGAAGATCCTAATCAACTAAGGATGCATATAAGAGTTGAAAAATACCCTAGAACTCACTTTTGCCCTTAAAGAAGGGCTGAAAACCCTCAATGAACAACAAATTTGGATTCTTGGCAGCGAACCATGATGAGTTTTGGATCTCCAAAGAGTCCTACGATACTCTTGGAGGGTAGTTGTTGTTGGACATGCGAGCCCACGACGAGCCATTGTGCAATAAATGTTATTATGGATATCATTCCCTGATCTGAAATGAAGAATAAATAATTTGTAGAATAGGTCCCTTAGTACAATTAGGGTTATGTACCAAAGTCATCTTATTTATCATACAGCTATTGATTCAATTATTGAATCATAGAGGCTGGTGCTTGGATGAATATCTAAAGAGTTAGATTGAGGATTGATCAAGCACCGTCAAATGATTATTAAGAGATGATCTCCAGCCTGAGGAGGAGATGACAATCTTCTCTCTAAAAGCTGATATCTAACCGACCTCTTGATGCAGGTCCTCTGCATAGGAATAGAGATTCGGAGGTGTTAGATAAGTTAGGTCAAAAAGTTGACTTAACGAGATCGAGATAACCAAAGTCCTATGTCGTATGCTGTCACGATATAGGCACACATCCTGTGATCGGAGACATATGTGTTACTATATGTCTAAGTATGTACATTTGGCAGACCAATAGGTTGATGACCTAATCAAGGTCTATAAACCGACGCGCTGGTGTGCATACAAGGGCACATGAGTAATACGATCTCTCGAAGGGATCTTACAGGTTCATTTACTGAATCGGAAGACATGAGCTCACTCATGAGATATTGGAAAGAATCAAATTCCGTGCACGGTCGTCTCGCTTTGGAAGCTTGACTGAATTTGTAGGTTTGATATATACTTTTGAAAAGTATATGATCAAGATCTAGGTATGATATATGCTTTTGGAAAGTATATGATCGATACCAACTCCCAATGATCAAATGAGAAACTTTCTGATAAAATCCTGAAGTAGACAGTATAAAATTGATCTAATACTTCGGTTTTATTCTGAGTCTTCCAGTATGCAGGATGTACAGGTATTGGGAATACCTGAGGGTGATGTGATCATAAACAATTGTATAACCATGACACTTCTATTCCTAGTGAGTGATGAAACGGGTCTGGATTTTAGCGACTTCTCTCAGTAGAGAAGTAATCTGATCTTGGTCCAATTGTTGGACATTGATCTGAATGTGATTTAGATGCAATGAGAAGATTATATTTACGGTCTTGATTTAATCAAGTATCTATAGGAGGCCCAAGATCTGGATTTGAGATATGATCTCAATATCCAAGTCACTATACGTGGAACAATACAATCGCCCTGTCCTTATCTCCAAATATCTGCGGAGAAAAGCGTATTATCCTTGAATGAACTTAGGATAATTTCATTGTTGATATAAATATTCGAGCATTGAGAAAATGGATAATTAAATGTCATTTAATTATCATGAATAATATGAATTAGATTCATATTACAAGGAGAGTTATCTTAGATAATTAAATGTGATTTAATTATCAAAGATGTACTTGAAGATTTCCATGGAATAATATAATCTCATGAGATATCATGGGATTACATGAGATTACCACCAAATCCCATATTATGGAAGGAGACAGTCTTCATTCCATAATCTCCATGCTTGATTGATTTAATTTGGGATTAAATCATATTGATTTATCAATATATATTTAATCTAAATTAAACTAATTGTTGTTGGTTTTTTACCAACAAAATCTTGGCCATTAAAAGAAACATAAATCAATGTAAGCCCATTGGATTTGTGTTGTCCATGGATTGAGATCCATGGATCCCAAAATATTATAAAAGGAGAGGTACCCCTTGCTCTTCTTGGTTATAACAACACAATGAGAACATAAGACTCTCTCTCTCTCTCATTCTCTACATGCCCTCCCTCTCTCTCATATGGCCGTCTACCATGGATGTCCTAGAGAGAATCTCCTTCGCCGCAGCGTCGTTATGATGCCCGATCATTTGCTCGTGGATCTCCGTCTCCTTCGGTGCGTCTTGCTCGTGAAGAAGACGTCGTATCTCGTGGGACGAGATCAGGAGATCCGTTGCTTGGATATCAACATGGATTGCGAGAAGCACGTGTTTCATCAACACGCTCGCAAGCGCCTCCTCCGTCGGATCGGACTTGAGACATGAGGTCTCTTCGTTTAGAGACTTGATCGCAACCACGCTTCAAGAGGTAATCCTATTACTTGTTTGTGGTTTAGACGAAACGATCCGAGAAGTGTTCTTAGATCATATGGTTTCGTCACATGAAAAATTTTAATTTCCGTTACATCGAGCAACTAGTGCGACTAGTCGCTTACAATCGCATATGATGCGATCCTTATGCTTCTGTGATGCGCTTAATGATCTTACCATATCCTTCAGCTGTTGGGCTGACGACCTTCGTAGGAGGTTCTGAAAGCACATGGTGGCGCTAGAGGGAGGGCTATGTACTCCCCGGCGGCACCGATAGGTGCTGGAGATGCTCCTTTAAGGTCGAGCTGCTGCACTGGAGGTGATTGGAGGGCCTTGTGTGGGGCCCTAATTCAGGGAAGATGGTTCGTGCAGGCTTTTGCGAGGCTCGAAGGTGGCAGTGGAGATTTTAGGTCAGAACCCAGTCTAGTATCGTTGCTCCGATACCATGTGGAGAAGAGAGACGAATAAGATATATATCCCATAGGGATAGGGTCTCTTATATAGAGAGAAAATCCTAGAAAGTACAAGGGAAAAAATACATAAATACCTCTGAGGGGTTATGGAACCCGAAGGGTTAAGGGTTACGGAACCCGAAAGGTTACAACCATAATTGTAATATAATAATTCTAACAGATTACATATGGATCTTTGCTTAATCATGTCTCTGGAGTGTTGTTCCTTGTGGGAGAATGCATTGCAAGTAGAAAATCAAGGTTAGGTTATCGCGTTAGGCTGTCTCATAAAAAATTCAAGTATAAGTCCCATAAGTAGATTAGTAGATTTGTATATGCTTCTTTATAAAAGTTATTTTTTTTGCTTGCAAGAGAGTAATTTCCCTAGTATTAAGTGAATGGGCTTGTCTTAAACAAAAGGTATACAGATTTGAGTTCTTTTCTTTAAAATTGGATTTGTTCATTTTAAAAAAACTTGGTTTCCATTGACAAGTCCATATCGAAGACATGATACTATATGCTTATGAGTTTGAACTCCATAATCGCTGTGTTACTATATAAATTGAGTTTGAACTCGATAATGTGCTCCTATTTTATGACATAGTGGTAATTAGTTTCTATATACAATGCTATTCTATAGAAATCGAGAATCTAAAATAGTAGTACTCGCACAACAAGCATAAAAACACGAATTTACGTGGTCTGAGATGTGAGTGCATGCACGAGTGAGGAAATTGTTAGTACATGAGCATGCATATTTTGATGATAACAAAACTTGTGTGCGAAGCTTGTAGCTAGTTCAAGGACTAGAAAGCTACTGGACCATGAAGAAGCTCAAGTTGATGAGCTCAAGCTTAAGTGAAGAAGAAGCTAAGAAGCTCAACGGAGTTCAAGGCTATAGAATTTCGGCTCAAGCTCAAGGAATGATCTCAAGTTCAAAAAGAAGAAGTCTTTTCTTTTATTGAGTCTTGTTTTCTGTAATTGTCTTAGAATGTAAAAGACCTCAAATCTTACATATTGCATTTCAGTTTTTTGACTTTGACTTTTAGGTCAAAGAATCAAGCTGATTGATTAACCAGTTTACATTGATCGATCAAACCTAATTGATCAATCTTGCTTTCCTGATTGATCATTATTTGAATTACAACAACTATATTTTTGATCAATCTCCTTTAATCATTGATCGATCATTTCTTGATTTTGATCGATCACCTAAATCCTCATGATTGATCATTTGATTCTAATCGATCATTTTTGTATCTTGATCGATCATATTCCATTTTTGGAAGATTTTTGAAGGCAATTTCATTCCTAATTTTCCACAATGGCTATTTTTTGAGAGCCAACGTCTATGGGATCCTAAGACCTATAAATATGAACCCGTACATCATTCTGAAATACATAATAAGGGCAAAGATTTAAGAGTTATTTCTTCTGCATTCTTCATTCCAACAACCCTGGTTCTCCGCGCTCGATTTTTTTGAGCACACTCCTAGCTCTGTAAGAATATTTTAGTTTTACCTCATATTCTTTATGGTATATTTATCTCTAATGTTGAGGTTGTTAGGATTATTTATCTATAAACGGTTGAGTTGATCGTGAGTCAACTCAGGTTATAAACAGTTGGGTTGCTTGCGTAAGCAACTCAAGTTAGTGGAAGACCCGTGTGGGTCAGGTTGAAAGCCCGAGTCTGGAGATTCTGGTCGTGGTTTTTACCTAGGAAGGGTTCCACGTTAAATCCTTGTGCACTTGTAATTTGATTGTTTAATTTATGATTGAAAGTGCTACATAACATTGTGCTTGTTTAAGTTTATTATTTGCAATGATCCATGTCAAAAGTTCGATCCACCCGCACCGTTCGACAGTTGTCCGAACGAGTTAGATAAACCAACCTGAGACGGTCAGGATGGTTGCCCTACTCTGCTGAAACGACTCAATAATCTTGTTTGTTATGATTCTATCCAATGAATACTATAATACATGGCCTATCATATAACTAATTCATACATACATATGTTATTGGGTCTTCCATGGTAGTTGGTTATTTATGCATGGTTATTTATGTAAATTCTAAATATATAATAAGGGTGTTTATGTCAAAATTTGTACATATATACAAATATGTATGTGTATGTACATATGTGTATAATCAAATAGACAGTGGACGGACCTACTCAAGTTTGGTTCAGTTCCTTTAGCATATTTAAGGGTTCTGATTTTATGCAATTCAATAAGATGAACATGGTGTTCAGGTTCGGTTTGGCTTGGTTATGGTTTACAGATGTTTAATTCGGGTTGTTAAAGGTTTGATTTAGACTAACATTGAATGTGCCCATTTTGTACACATTTTTTCATTGATTAAGAATAAAGGAGACATTCAAAATTGTTCAAATTATAGAGGTATCAAGCTGATGTGTCACACTATGAAAATTTGGGAACGTGTGATCGAAAGAAGGTTGAGGCAAATTTCCAATGTAAAAGAAAACCAATTCGGATTCATGCCAGGTCGCTCAACGATTGAAGTCATCCATTTGCTGAGGAGAACAATGGAGATTTATAGAGCTAAAAGGAAGAACCTCCACATGATCTTTATTGATTTGGAGAAGGTTTATGATTCTGTCAGAGATATTGTGGAGAGTGTTGGAGAAGAGACAAATACCTGTCCTATACATTAACCTCATAAAGGACATGTATGATATGGCTTTATCTTGTGTAAGGACCCCGTCTGGGAAGACTGGATATTTTGACATCAACATTGGTTTACATCAAGGTTAAGCTTTGAGCCCATTTCTTTTTACTTTGATTATGGACGAGTTGACCAGTCACATTCAGGATGAGTTACCTTGGTGTATGTTATTTGCTGATGATATTGTGTTAATTGACGAGACTAGAGATGGAGTAAATGAGAAGCTTGAGGTCTGGAGACATGAGTTAAAGACTAAAGGATTTCATATAAGTAGGGCTAAGACGGAATATATGGAGTGCACCTTTGATGGAAGCAATGGTGAAGGAATCGAGGTGAAGATTGGTGATGATAACATTTAGAAGAGAGATTCCTTTAGATATCTGAGATCTATTCTGCAACATGATGGGGAAATTGATGGAGATGTTACTAATAGAATAAATGCAGGCTGGCTAAAGTGGAGAGGAGCCTCTGCTGTTCTCTGTGATAAGAAAATTCCTTTAAAGATTAAAGGAAAGTTTTACAAAGCAGCTGTGAGACCTGCTATGCTTTATGGATCTGAATGTTGGCCTGTGAACCATAGACATGTGCAGAGAATGAATGTAGTAGAAATGAAAATGCTAAGGTGGATGTGTGGACACACACGTAAAGATCGGATTCGGAATGATGCAATCATAAAGAAAGTTGGTGTAGGTCCGATCGAGGATAAGATGCGAGAAAACCGCTTAAGATGGTTTGGACATTTGCAAAGAAGATCAGCTGATACACTAGTTAGGAGATGCGAGTGTTGGGATTTTGAGCCGGCTAAGAGAGGGCGAGGATGGCCCAAGAAGTGTTGGAAAGAAACCATACGAAGGGATCTTAGTTTTGTGGATATAATCCCGGGATTGGCCCAAGATAGATCTGAATGGAGGCGAAGAATCCATGTAGCCGACCCTACTTAATTGTGGGAAATGGCTTTGTTGTTGTTGTTGTTGAAGGCTTTTTTGTGAACAATCCTTCAACAATGTATGCTATATAATCTCTTTTTTTTTACTTCAATAAAGCTTCAACTGAGATTTGTATTAATTATTTGATTCATTTAACCTCGATAAAAGGTTTGTATTTACTTGCTAACAAGTTGTAACTAAATCTTTATAAATTCCATCCACACATGCATGTACATATTCATTCGTTCTTATATAGATTCATGCTTACATATGTAAATACACATATGTTACATTTAAGCAAACCTTGAACAAACCAAACCGGAGCGAATCTACCTTATTCGGATTTTTTTTCATTTATACATACTGATCTAAACTTGTGTTCAGGTTTTATTTGCTTATCTTCAACCGAATCTTAGTCGAATTTTCAACAAATCAAACTTGAGAGAATACCGAACTTAATAATTTTTTGATAGCTCTACATGCACAAACATACTTGGATAAAATTTAAGGTAGCTCAACTTAGTTTAAGTAGCTATACTAGATCATGCAATTGAATAGCCAAGGGGCATATCGGTAAAGGTTTTTTTTGCATGTGAGTGTGCACATGGAGGATATTCATTAACTATGAAACATGCATATCAATGATAAAATCCTTGATTGGAATTACATTGTGGCCCATCAAGAATTTTAAAGAAGAAACAACAAACTACACCCAACAATGAGGAGTAAGTGCACTTAGTCTTAGTATTAAGGTATCATATTACCATCGCTTTGAATGTAAATTATACTGAGTAAAATACTGAAGGTTGCACGTATAAGGACCCTTTTACATTCCAAGGTTATCCTTCTTCCACTTATTATATAGGCTAAGATTATTTCTTGTAAGAATTGTTTTGTTTTTGATACTTCTGTGATAAAATCTAACATACTGAATGTTCTGGCAGACGACCCGCGTGAGATTTGTCTTTGATGAAGAGGCTCTGGTTAGTTTCTCCTATTGAAATATCTGAATGGTTTTATGTTATATATTTTTAGCGAAGATTGCCTATTAATATTTATAAGTTTGAAAGTAATAAAAGTTACTCCTGTCTCTTTTTAACTTGAAAGTATCAAATATATTACAGGTTAGACACTGCTTTGTTGTAATAGCATTTGATTCACTTTTCTAGAACATCTTTCTTGTTTAATGCTGCGTACAAACACATTTGTGGAAAATAACACAACCACGATGAAAATTACAAATATAAATGATTTACATGGAAACACTTCTACTAGAGGGAAAAAACAATGACCTTGTAGCCTGTCACAGATGGCCAGGTTTTCTCTATCTTCGAACAAAGAGGGTTTTACTATTTATGAAAATTTGGTAAATAGATGCGTACCTAAAATCTATTTACCCAATAACACAACTCAATACTCCCAATTAAGTTGGGCATCATGTCCAACTGCCCACATTTATTCCATAGGGCATAATGTGTAGGTCTTTGATGATGATAAAGGGAAGGCGTAGTTGCATGTCGACAATCTTTTATCAATTAAATGTCGGTCAACTTCATTATGTTTGGTGCGATCATGTTGGACATGATTGCTTGCAAGGTTGATTGTGGCTTATTGTCACAAATCCACCTTCATTAGAAGATTAACATTGGAATCCACGTCAACAAGCTTAATATGAATCTAATTGTGGCTTATTGTCACAAATCCACCTTCATTAGAAGATTAACATTGGAATCCACGTCAACAAGCTTAATATGAATCTAAAGTATTCGGAGACTTCAAGTGTTATGCAATACTCAGCTTCATCACTAGATCTGGTGTATGCTATCTTTTTTACTTCTATATACAATGAGATTTTCCTACGATAAATAAAGTTTCTAGAGGTTGAATGACAATCATCAATAGATTTGGTACAATCATTGTATGTGTAGACCATAGTGTTCATCTCCTTCCCCTTTACAAAAAATAATCATATCTTAGGGGTTCTCTTTAAATAGAAGACAATCCTATACATGACACTCATTTGCACATCAGTGGGAGCATGCATAAATCGGTTCATTATGTTTACTGCACACAAGATGTCAGATGTGGTGAGGGTCAGGATGATAAGTTTTCTAACAAGCTATTCGTAATGCTCCTTGAGAAGACCATAAAGAGGTTTTATATTTTTCATGCTAAGTTTGTAACCCACCTCTATTGGGGTGGTGGCATGTTGGCAGCCTACCTTTTCTGTCTCTTTTAGTAAATCGTAAACATCCTTTGGCAGGTTCTCAATCCACTCTAGATCTTGCAATTTCAACCCAAAAGAGGTATTTAAGCTTTCTCAAATCTTTAATGCTAAACTTGATGGCAAGTGTGACTTCAACCGGTCATTCTCGCACTATCATCACTGATAGTGACCTTGTCATCAATATAAACAATCAGCAACACTGTTTTCCCAAGGTTGTGCTAAAAAGAACAGGATCACCATCTTTGCTTGTTTATTGGTTCTTCATCACCATCCTCAACACCTCAAATTGTGTTCAAGGTATTTGCTTGAGACCATATGATGGTTTCTTTAGCTTAAAGCACTTTACTGGCTTCTTATACCCTATGGCATTTTCATATAATTTTTTTCCCATCAAGTCCCCGTTTAGGAATGCATTCTTAACATTTAGTTGGTGCAAGTTCCATCCAAACATGAAGATAGTACATAAAACAATCTCACCAGAGCTTATCTTGACGATATGTGCAGAAGTCGCCAAGTAATCAATTTCGAACTTATAAGCGTACAATTTTATCACCAACCAAGCTTCATATCTACTTATTTGACCACTTGCCTTGTGTTTTATGGTATACATTTATTTGGACACCATAAAGTAAATACACTCAGAAGCTTCCACAGTATACCACACGTTCTTACATAAAATATATATTTCTTCTTGCATGGCTTCTATCCATTTCAAGTCGACACGGGCCTCTAACAATCCTGGGAATAATATTATGGCATCTCTTTCATTGCACCAGTAATAATATAAATCTCTAGATTTCATTTCATGATTGATGCATAAGGACGAGAAGACAAAATGACACTAGAGAAAGGGTGTGACTAGCTAGGTTCATCTCAGATTACTGACTGAGGGACAAGACTTAGACGGTCTTAGCCTCATCGCATGCCCCCCACCTAAGCTAGCGGATCTAATTAGGAATGGAAAGCCTAACAAAAACGACATAAGCTCCCCTCTTGTCTAGCCCTTGGAACAAGATAGTGTGTTGTGGTTGTCACTCTCCCCTCCTTCATTATTACCATTTTGCTCTTCTCGGGGCCCTTAAGAACTAGTAGTCAAGGTTGTAAGACATGAATTAACACTCACATTTGCTCGGACCAAGCCTCTAAAACATGAAACAAGATAGGCAGTGTGATTTTAAATAAATAAATAAATATAAATATATATATGTCGTTGCCATAGTGCGAAATATTGTTGTCGATATTGTATCGTTTTGCTCGAAAAAGGATATATCATGGATATATTAGGATATATCGACTATATTGATGAAAATGTCAGAATTAACTCAAAAAAGTAGTTTTTTTTCGTTTTTTCGCAAATTAAGATCATCCAAGTTATTAAAACAAAAATAACCTACAAGTACACACTTATATCACACATATCAGTCATCTATGACCCATATGTCACACACATCGGTCATATCGAACATATCGCTGTTAATGTTGATTGCTGGTGTATGGATATCGGTCACATCAATTATTTACTAATTATTTTTTGTTTAATTTTTGGATTTATTATATTTAACATGTTTACTATGTGTAAAGTCTTGGATATTTAATGTTTAACATAATATCTATGTTTAGATGTTTCGATTTCTAAAAAATGTATCCTAGATCTAGAGTTTAGATGACCAATTTCATGTCAAACCATGCATGAGATACAAAACACAAAATTAATTATAGATCTAATGGTTAACTCACAGAATTAATAAATTATCAATTTTTAGTTAACAAAAAGCACCATAAAATCTTGTTTTCTATGTCTAAAACATAAGATCCAAGTTTCTCCTTTCACAACTTTACTTAATTTCACAACAAAACTCAAAAAACCGAAAGTAGTTCCCCCTATATCTCACTAAATACTTCAAATCTTACAAAAAATTTCAAGAATATGCAATACCTAACCAATAGGAATAAAACCTCTAATAAATTTTACTCATTCAACATAAAAATTGGAGAAGATCTAGAGGTTTACCTCAAGGAAGTAAGGGGCATTGGAGAATCTTGGAGTAGAGCTTGCAACAAACTTAAGGAGAAATGGGGCGAAATGGGTGGGAAAATGACATTGACAGAATCCCTTTCTCGTCAATATATTGATGTCACCCAATATATCGACGATATATCGGGTCCATATCGCTGATATCCAAGAATTTGAAAGGAGACTTGATATCGATATCCCTTCCCAACCAATACCGTCGCGATATTTCCTACATTGGTCATTGCAGACAAATCATATGAGTTAAAAGTGTAGCGACATATTACTAAATCAAACAAAAAGCTCCAAGAGATACCATAAAAAGTAAATATACAAGATGAGAAAGACTTGTAACTAGAGTTAAACTTGGAATATACCACATATCTTCTTATCATATATTTCAAGGGGCAGACTCTCATGCCTTACCTAAGAGAAACAGGCACATTGCCTAATCTAACTTGAGTGTGTTCTTTATTTTCTACGCCATTACTACTTAAGTTGAGGTTTCAAGATAAAATTTAGGTGGGCGGTCACATCCCAGTCATGATAATCAATCTAACCATATGTTCATTCATGATTAATGAAAAAGGGTTAGGAAAACCCGCTACCTGTCCTTGAAGGCCTTGATCTAGTATTGTCTGAGCAAAAAACTTAAAGAAATGTGTCAAATTGACTAGCTACCATCTTGATAAAACTGAATTATTGCATAAATTTTAGGCGTGCTTTTTGACAAGAAAGCAAAGTGACATCTCGAGCCGTCATCAATAATGGTTATCTTAGATTTAAATTTAAATGGGTAATTGGGTCTCTTCAAGATCCAATTACACTACTCTCATACATTCAGTCTCGCATTGCATAGTTGTGGGACTTTGGTTTCTTGGAGCTATATGGCGAGCCTCACAACTTTTATATCTCTTGTGGTCCACTCTCCCGTGGCGCAAGAAAGTCATCGTGACCATTTCAAACCACATAAATATTGTGTTATCTGTTCTCGATGTAAATATCGTGTTATTTGTTCTTGATGTGCTCATGTTAGTTTTCCACATTTATAAAATATATATATAATTGTTGGTGGATTCAAATGTGGCTGTTTTATATAAGCAATAACAAAAAAAGAACTTTATAGAAACATTCCTGGTTGGTATTGAGAATTCTTTCACTGAACAATGAACCTGTATATATCGCGAAACAAAGAAGGAAAAAAATTTAAGAAGCAAAGTTCAGTTGTTCAACCTGATTGCGCCAAAGGAAAATCAACATAAGACAGTCCCTGCTATCTCGTTTACTAGTTATGACAAATACCAAAGCATGCACAATCTTGGCATGAAGCTTGTAGTGTCATCTAAAGACTATTCCGATTTTAGTCTTCTTCCCTATCTGTAGATCCTGCAAGACACCATGGTTCTTATAAGAAATAAGTCATTTAATAAACTTGTCTCTAATATTTACTGGTAGAGATCAGAATCAAGGGAAAATGGGGAATGTCAACATCCGCATCGAAATACCATAAAAAATACTAATACACCCTCTTCCTATGAAAATTAAGCAAGCATATCCTATCAGCTAGAGCCACATGGTCGCAACACGACTCCAAATAGTACCCTTTGGAATATTGGACATTTCATATCATATGATTGGTTGTGCAACTACCTAAGACCCATTCATCAATAAAAGACTTGGCATCAAATATACATTGCTTGTCCTAAGTGAAAAGGATTTGTTGATGAAGGACGCATTATCAACTTAGTTTGTCCTCGAGATGACCTTTAATTTTGTAGCCTAAGCTCATGGACTTAATTAGAAACCTCCTTCAAGCCTCCTCTGTGCAACAACCTAAGACCCATTCATCAATAAAAGACTCGGTATCAAATACGCATTGCTTGTCTTAAGTGAAAATGATTTGTTTATGAAGGACATGTTATCAACTTAGTCTGTCCTCGAGATGGCCATTAATTTTATAGCTTAAGCTCCCTGACTTAATTAGAAACCTCCTTCAAGCCTCCTCTTACCACTAATTTAGAGTAAGGAGCATCGACCTCGATAAAATCTTGGATTGGGGATAGCTCGAAGTTTTCCAATGCCTGCTATCTCGTTTACTAGTTATGACAAATACCAAAGCATGAACAATCTTGGCATGAAGCTTGTAGTGACATTTAAAGACTTCCGATTTTAGTCTTCTTCCCTATCTGTAGATCCTGCAAGACACCATGGTTCTTATAAGAAATAAGTCATTTAATAAACTTATCTCTAATATTTACTGGTAGAGATCAGATTCAAGGGAAAATGGGGAATATCAACATCTGCATCGAAATACCATAAAAAATACTAATACACCCTCTTCCTATGAAAATTAAGCAAGCATATCCTATCAGCTAGAGCCACATGGTCGCAACACGACTCCAAATAGTACCCTTTGGAATATTGGACATTTCATATCATATGATTGGTTGTGCAACTACCTAAGACCCATTCATCAATAAAAGACTTGGCATCAAATATACATTGCTTGTCTTAAGTGAAAAGGATTTGTTGATGAAGGACGCATTATCAACTTAGTTTGTCCTCGAGATGACCTTTAATTTTGTAGCCTAAGCTCATGGACTTAATTAGAAACCTCCTTCAAGCCTCCTCTGTGCAACAACCTAAGACCCATTCATCAATAAAAGACTCGGTATCAAATACGCATTGCTTGTCTTAAGTGAAAATGATTTGTTGATGAAGGACATGTTATCAATTTAGTCTGTCCTCGAGATGGCCATTAATTTTATAGCTTAAGCTCCCTGACTTAATTAGAAACCTCCTTCAAGTCTCCTCTTACCACTAATTTAGAGTCAGGAGCATCAATCTCGATAAAATCTTGGATTGGGGATAGCTCGAAGTTTTCCAATGCCTTTCCCCACAAAGTGTTATTGTATGATGTATATCCCAATATCTCTCTATAGTGTGCCAAGATTCAGCACAATGCGTGCATTTTTTGTAGGGCCTCTACTTTGTCTCCTTGTTTCCACTAATACGAGTCTGAAAAGCACCATTTTCCATAAGGCCAACATTTGTGATTTTGGGCAAACATTCATTATCGACCTCGTGTCTCCCTGAACTCAAATTTGATAGCATGCTTCCTTTAGAGCTGATAGTTTGTCAAAATCAAGAATCTAACTTCTTACACTCTTATATCTAGATCAAAATCTCTAAGGAATATGAATGTGCAAGTCTTCAAGATTCAATCTCAACGATACTTTTGGTCAATTGGTTACCACTTGGACTTCAAATATCCATTGTAACTAAACACAACCGTGTTATCTTGTTTACTCTAAGGTCATGTAAATTATAAAGGAGTTGAAAGATAGTTACCTCTTGTTTTTTCTAACGAAACGTCTGTGTAAGGGTCCATTTAAGGTTAGCTATCTTCTACTTGATTATTAGTGATTGTAGCCTGGTAGGGATGGTATCGGCGATCAAAATAGTAACCCGGTTATCTTCAAGGTATTGATGATCCTAAGTAGGATCATCCTTCGTGGGGGCCTTCTTGGTGCCTCTGATGTAGCCAACACACTTGCTACATGTTATCCCTATCTCTACAACAATTAGCGAGACCCACATCTGGTAGGGTATAGTGCGAGGGGGGAGGCGCATACACAAGTTCTTCAGCTGGTGGACTTCACCCAATGAAGATGAAACAAGTCTAAGACTGATCAACTTAGAATCACATGTCCGGAATGTATACTCCAATTGGTATTAGTAAGTTAATAACTATTACAATTCAGTAATTCGTAAACACAAACTCATGGCATACTCCAATCAGTATTGATTTTCTTTAGTTCAATTAGAAAAGTTTTGTTTCCAATCGTTTTGAATTCATCTTCTTTCATTCAAATATAATTATTATTATGAATTATGTTCTTTAAAAACTATATATTATTATGTTCATTTGCTTGTTTGTTTCATTTCTGATATAGCTCAACATTTTGTTTATGCATAATATGTGGTGTAATATAACATAATGTGCTAACTACATGTACTTTATGTCTTCAAGTTGTTTTTATTTGAATTTCGTCATTTCCTTTCTAATACCTCTCAACAGTCAGAAGTCAACTGTTAGCATTGACAACCTGTGATATGTGCGATATAATGTGTATTGGTGCTCGAAATACACCTCATTCTTGCATATAAGTGTGTATTTGTATGTTATTTACTGTTTTAATAATTAAGATGATCTTAATTCATGAAAAAAATCACCATTTTGTACCATTTTCGAGATTTCCAACCATATCGTCGATATATCCCTGATATATCCTTTTTTTAGTAGACCGATATGATATCGATATTTCGAATCTTGATGGCAACAACGTGCAACATGTAATTATCCTTGAGTGTGGCGGAGGTAATATGGACCCTCGTGTTGTCAGGCATCTTAATAAATAAGGTTGGCCCAAGAAGTGTTGGAAAGAGACCATACGAAGGGATCTTATTTTTGTAGATATAAGCCCGGGATTGGCCCAAGATAGATCTGAATGGAGGCGAAGAATCCATGTAGCCGACCCTACTTAATTGTGGGAAAATGCTTTGTTGTTGTTGTTGTTGTTGTGGTGGTGGTGGTGGAGGTAATCTGGACCCTCGTGTTGTCAGGCATCTTAATAGATAAGGTTGTCGCAACCTTATGATCCTCGAAATATTCATTTGGGCCAGGTCAGCAACGATCAACTGTACTTGAGAAGGCGATTTATCAAACAGAAGCAATGTTTTGGACGATGTCCGTGGGTGATTAATCAATCTTATTGTCTGATCGATTACAAATGTAGGTCGGTGATAAAGTCGATCAACCAGACATGGGAAGCTTGATTAATCTAGGTTGGCTCATGTATCTATCAGTTTTTTAATGTGATTGATCAAGAGATTTATGTTTATTTCAAGATACATAAGTGAGCAATAACTACATCTTAATGTAATTGACCACAACACTAAGCTTGACCTTGGGAGCAACAATGATCGATTATTATATTTTGGCGGATCGATCACATGAAATAAAAAAGGACTTGGAGCACCACAATCTTTGAGAAACAAATAGGGATGAATAATGATTTGTGGGAAGTCTCAATGTGAAGTCAGAACCCTCAGAATACACAACCAATTGTGGATACCCTTGATGTGTGCGTCGTATACAGAGAGCCTCCTTGAAACACCCAACCTTGATCAGATTTGAAGATAACACAACCACAAAAGCAATCACAAAGACAGATGATTTACATGGAAAGTCTCTTCTACAAAAGGGGAGCAATTTGGAAGCACTTTCAGTCTCCTGTGACTAAATTTTGATCTTGGTTTATTTTGAACAATTGCAAATGACGGATCACTGTACTAATGAGAAAAGCCATGATTAAAGGACCTTTTTATTCTGGTCTACGACAGAAGCTTTTTTAGCATGACGCCGCAGTTTATACTCAAAATAGGCTAGAGATAGAAATCATTCTATAGAAACTGAGACTGATGCTTATATTTCTTTATTTATTCAAAATTTAGAAGGATGAGCTGGAAAATTCCAGAGTAGTAGTATGATAAATTCAAATTGTATTCTTTGCATGGTGCTTGTATTTACTATTTTTTGATAGTCACATAGTATACTTGCTTTGATGGTATTTTGATAACCAGGAAGTGAAGGTAGGGGAACAATTACAAGATTCTGGTGAAAATATTTTTGTTGGAGGCAAAAATCGCTGGAAGTGCGTGCACTTATCTAGTCCTTGATTCTCTGTAAAAGCAGCTGTTTTAATGTTTCATTGCACGTGTAGGTACTCAACGTTTGTTAATTGGGAGCTGTGGTGGCCAAACTTTCCAATTTTGGTCTACTTCAAAGAGACACAAACACGACCAGAGGGCCAAGTGCACTTTTTCCCAGTCATCTTTGTAAGTGCATGTATTTTTTTTGTTAAGATACTCTCTTTTGGATATTTTTTATACTATCATGTAAGTTTCCCTTTTCCTACTGGAGTCTTCTCAGTTCTCACTCTATAAAAGAGACTCCCAGTGTTATACATAATTCGTCTGTTAGAAAATATAATCGGAAGCATATCGGAGAAATAAAGATAAAAAATATTTAGAACAACAAGATTTAACGTGAAACCCTACTCCCTAAGCAACGGGATGAAACCACGGGAGAATGCCTCAAAGGGATGATGTATGCATTGCACTTTCTCAATGGATACAGAGGGTGGGGGGCTTCTTATATAGCCCTTACTGAGTCTCCACATCTCACAACTGGTGAATGTGGGACTAAACAACTGTGGTGTGGTAATTGGACCATGGAGGGATCCAATTATTCACCTATGCAAGTGACACATACACCATATACTCCAACACTCCCCATCAAGCTGGAGCATTGACGAATCGCTTAATACGTGATTTAATTTGTATTCGTTGTAGTATGTGTACTTAGCGAATCAGTCAGAACCGAGAGAAGGATCTCCGTGAAGAGTGTCTTGGCTTTAATTTATATCCCGGGCAAGTCCGAGGTCGAACACAGGGAGGCAAAGGAACAACTTTGGAGTTAATTCAAAAATTAAGATCTAAATTTCTAGTGCGGGTATTTTTTTATATTTTTTATGCAAAATGAATGCAAATGCGGGTGAAGTAGGTTACTAAGAAAGCACACAACTTAGCTAAATTAATCCAATTTAGCCAAATTATATTTTTCCAGTAAACTTAATCTAATGATGAATGCAACATATTTTTTTTGGAATTTTCAGGGTTAAAATACAACAATTAAAAATGCATACTTTTTATGGGTTTTTTTGTAATTTTTCACACAAACAGTAAGAAAAAATTATGAAAATTTTACTGGAATGAAAACATGATGCATGGATAGTACAGTAATATTTTTGAAAATTTTGACAAAATATGAATTTTTTATGTATTTTTAATGGAAACATAGCGACATTGAGTAATTAATTTCTAATTAATCCAAATAATCAAATTAGCTAAAGTGTGAATTATCTCAAAAAGATACTTAGATGAACAATCCAGGAATTAAAAATTATTTACAAAAAATGCACCGCAATTTATTTAAGGCACAAGACAAGTCCAATGGAGGTGAAATTTGGAAAGTAATTCAAGCACATTTCAAGACATCATTACTATTTTTTTAAGAATTTTTGGAGCAACTGTGAGTTAGATATGAATTTAATACTTCATATTGGGTAAAATATGCATAATTTCACTTAAATAATTTTAGTTAATTCACCATAACTCACAAAAATACAAATAAATATGAAAATGATAGAAAATTAGTTGCTCAAATTCATGCTATTTTTCCTTGAATAAAACGATGTAAGAAAGAGTTCCAAATTAATCCATAAAGATAGATATATCTGTGCAATTTCAGGAAAGAAAACTCACAAGCAAATTATATACAGGGACTACTTTGTAATTACAGAAACATAAAATAAAATAATTGCAATTTTTACATAAAATAAAATAAAATATAAACAAAAGACCTTCTTGTTCAACAGTTCGCTAGGGCGCAGGAAGGGAGGATTGGACGGGATGGCACCGCCGCGCGCGGGCGCATGGAGGAGGAGGGGGCGACGACGGGGCAATGCAGGAGGCGGTGGACGGTTGCTGCTCCCTCTTTTTTTAATTTTTTTGTTGTGATTTTTTTTTGTGATTAAGTTTTTATATTTTTTTTGTTTTTCTTAAACAGGGAATAAATAAAAGAAAATGAAGGTGGGAAGATAATTTGATGTTGAAGGAGGTGGTAGTATGATGAAAGTGGTGGTGATGGTATGATGTAATAAAATGATGGTGTCGTGAAAGTAACAAGGAAATAAAATGTGAGAAACAAAATAACAAGGGATATGAGAGGAAAGGTTCAACGGATTTGCGGAGCAGCTACGCTGGATTCCATTCATCGCTTCGATCCGATTGGCAAAATAAAAATCGGAGAAGCTATACGAGCTCGATGGGGAACCCGTGACGCGGAGCGGAGCTGCGCGGATGTCGCCTGAAGGAGGTCGTCGCTTAAGGAAGACGCTTCGCCGCTGTCACCAACAAAACACTCCAAACTCTCTCTCCTTTTTTTATTAGAATGGCGGATAGGAAAAAATGAGGATGTACAAATGAATATAAAGAGAAGAGAAAGGGAGGTTAGATAGGTGGTGGAGTTGAATGAGAGGTTAGATTATTGGTGGAGTTGAATGAGAGGTTGGAAAAATGGAGTGGAATGGAGGTTGAAAGAAGGCTTGGTGGTTAATGGAAGTTATTATAAAGAATGTGAATTTAAATAAAATACAATAAAAGTAGGCTACTAAAAAGGGAAAATAAAAATAAAAAGAGAAAAAGTGGATAATTTACAAAAGAAGACAAATAATATGTACATTTTTTGTTTGCTTTTCTAATTTATATTTTTTGTCTTTTTAATAGGAGATATTTACAATAGGAAAATACAATAAAATACTACAATCAAAATACAACACAACGGTGATTTTTTTGGATTTTTTAGTAATTAGGAAAGATAAAATAAAAAATGAAGAAAGAATGAGTATATACATAATATACAATGTACATCTAGGTACCAAAACTCAACTTTTGCAGATGAGCTCCGATTTTGATGAAACCACTTTCGTTGGATAGATAATTTTCTAACTTGAATTCTAAAAGTGAGTTTGGTGAATTTGGAGTTCATACGAAGCGAGAATTTGGCCAGGAAGTTGGATTTTACGGCTTTTTCTCTTTGGGATCTAGGAGAATTTATTTGAGCTGAAATTTATTTGTATTTTTATATTTTTATATACATTTTTATGAACAAGTTAAAGAAAGAATTAGCCAAAAAGGAGTTGAAATGAAATTATTAAAAATACATGAAGTTTTGGACCATTTACAGGTGAAAAACTCCTTTAATTTTGCGGTTTTTTATTGTTAATTTATTTTATACAATCTAATATACATTAATTAGTGAGTTTTATTTGCAAGAGTCATTTTGTTAATTTATTGATTTTTTGGACATTTATTTGAGAATTTTCTTAACGATTTTGCTAAGGTCAAGATATTTAGATGATGAATCGCGAATTCATCAATCATGCAATGCTCAACTTAAGCAAACAGAAAGAAATCTCAAACTCACACTACATGACACTATAGACAATATCAACTCAACGTGCACAATTGTTTGCTGTTGTTGAGAATGTTGCTTCTCATGTCGTGAAGGTGAGGAGGACAAACGGGTTGGAGTGTGAGTCAAACTGGGTATGCTCTGTACTGCGCCTGTCAGAGTCACTGCAACTGAAAATGAGTCTCCACATGGAGAACTCTGGCCTGCCACAACATGTGGACAACTGCTCCATCGCTGAAAGGGCTGAACTGAAAAGTCATACAGACATCCTCGTCGAAGTCCACGATCGCTGGAGAATGGACTCTGAAAAGTCTCATCGTCAGAGAACTGAGTCTCTCCCATATTGGCTCAGAGAGTGAGATCTCAACTCTGGAGTCCCTAGGAAACCACATGAAAACCGTAGCTCATATGGCATAGGGAATATGATCTCTACTATGGAGTCCCTATGGATCAAATGAAAACCCTGAGCCGACAAAATCAAAAAGATAGGGACCTCTGAATTAATGATCGTAGATATGCGCGAATCAAACTGAAGACTCGAAATCTGATCGTTTGAGTCTGAAAAATTGAACAGTAGAGTCCGACAATGTGGCTAGCCTCTGGACTGGACAATTTGAATATGGAATCTGACCTGTGATTCTACACAATACTCCTTTCTCCAATACTTGTCGGAACACAATGACGTCGACCAAGTTGGGAGAAGATAAGAGAAATGGGGAGAAAACATGAATAAGCCAATCTCAAAAAATTTTCCGGCTATTCTTCTCACTTTTTTGAATCATTTTTTAAAATAATTCGTTTCATTTTTTTCACAACTTACGACCCACATGGGCACTTACAATTTTTTTTAAAAGCATGGACTTATTTCCAGTTGGGAACCCTACTTCGTAGACCTGTCACCCCCCAATGGGGCTTGGTCTTGGTCAGTTTCTGCTGCCTGCCTCGCGATGATCTGGAGAGGAGGCCATCGCCTCCACCTTTTCTTCGATCTCATGAGACATGTTGTGTGAATCGTGGTCGACATGCCATTGCTCTGCTAAGGGGAGTTTCGGCCGCCTACATCATTCAAGTGCTTGGAGCGGCATCTCGAGATGCACCTGAAGATTCTCAACCGCTGGAACTTGGAGAGGCGTCACCCGGGAAGCCGCCATGAGGCGCTAGGAGGAAGCTTCCTGGAGGTACAACGAGGATGTCCTCGATTTGGAGCGGAGGTGCGGCCTGGAGCCTGAGAGGGCAGTGATGTGACACGTGGAGAGGTGCTGCCTAGGGAAGGGAGATGATGCATCTCCATTGGAGGGTGCTTCATACATGGAGCGGTTATTTCCGAGTCCTTTATGATCTCTCCTGGAGATTGGATCTCCGATGGAAGGGCGGGAAGGGCTGGAGCACCGCCTTCCGGAGAGGCGATGGAGATCAGATCTTGGAAGGAACTGCCTTCGCCACCATGGTATGGAGAGAGGAGATCCTTATTTGGGGCTTCTTCTTCGGCATGCAGAAATCATGGGAGATGCAAGTGACCTGAGACTGGCAGTGCCTGAGCCACCGCTAAGGAGGATGGCAGTGCAACTATTGAAAGATCATTAGGTTAAAGCAGACAAAAAACCTAGAACCGAATTAGGATTTCAAAAGAAACCCTAGAAACCGCTCTGAACTTGAACGAACATGATCTTCATACAAAAATGATCTTAAAGAACGTACAATAATTGAATCGAATCTCGAATAAACAAAAATCACAAACTCCTCGAGAATCGAACCCGCTATGATACCATGTTAGAAAATATAATGCAGAAGTGTATCAGATAAATACATAACAACAACAATAACAAAGCCTTTTCCCACAATTAAGTAGGGTTGACTACATGGATTATTTGCCTCCATTCAGATCTATCTTGGGTCAATCTCAGACTTATATCCAAAAAAACAAGATCCTTTCGTATAGTCTCTTTCCAACACTTCTTGGGTCGTCTTCGCCCTCTCTTAGCCGGCTCAACATCCCAACACTCGCATCTCCTGAGTCCTAACTGGTGCATCGGCTGACCTTCTTTGCAAATGACCAAACCATCTTAAGCAGTTTTCCTCACATCTTATCCTCGACCAGAGCTACACTAACTTTCTTTCTGATTGCATCATTCTGGATCCGATCTTTACGTGTATGTCCACACATCCACCTTAGCATTTTCATTCTGTTACAACCATTCTTTGCACATGTCTATGGTTCACAGGACAACATTTAGATCCATAGAGCATATCAGGTCTCATGGCTACTTTGTAAAACTTTCCTTTAATTTTTAAATGAATTTTCTTATCACAGAGAAAACCGCTTAAGATGGTTTGGTTATTTGCAAAGAATGTCAGCTGATGCACCAGTTAGGAGATGCGAGTGTTGGAATGTTGAGCCAGCTAAGAGATGGTGAGGATGGCCCAAGAAGTGTTGGAAAGAGACTATACAAAGGGATCTTAGTTTTTTGGATATAAGCCCAAAATTGACCCAAGGTAGATCTAAATGGAGGGGAAGAATTCATGTACTTAATTGTGGGAAAAGGCTTTGTTGTTGTTTTAGAGAACAACAAAGGCTCCTCTCCATTTTAGCCAACCTGCATTTATTATATTAGTAACATCTCCATCAATTTCCCCGTCATGTTGCAATATAAATCCCAGATATCTAAAAGAATCTATCTTCCGAATGTTATTGTCACCAATCTTCACCTTGATTCATTCACCATTGCTTCCATCAAAGGTGCACTCCATATATTCTGTCTTAGCCCTACTTATACGAAATCCTTTAGGGCTCGTTTGGTTGCAGGGTTGGGCAGGGTTGGCTTGGCCCAACCCGGGTTGACCCTGCAACCAAACAGGGGTCTCCTCCTCACAGTTTACTATTCACAGGGGTACCCCTGCCCAACCCAACCCTGTCCAACCCTGCAACCAAACGGACCCTTAGTCTCCAATGCATGTCTCCAGACCACAAGCTTCTCATTTACTCCATCTCTGGTCTCATCAATCAACACAATATCATCAGTGTAGAGATATGTCTACTCTTTATGTTAATTTCTTATCTTTCTGTTCTTCTGTCTGTCTTGTGTAACTTACCCATAGGCCTCTCTCTTATATAAGACGGCCTAAGGCTCCATAGAATAAACATCTCTCTTTATTTTCCCAACATGGTATTAGAGCGGCGGTCCTAGACCAGAGCTCTTGTATCGAACCCTAACCCCCCACCCGTAAGGCCTCCACTCGCCCGCCTAGGGCATAACTGCCCAGGGCCCCGTCATGCGGTCCCGTCACCTAGGGCACTGCCGCCCAAGCCTCGTGCCTCTGTCTTGCAGCCCCTGAGGACCTACTATCGTTCTCTTCCTTGAAGGACTTCCTCCCGCCCCTCCATGTCGATGGGTTTGGTTGTTTAAGTCTACACATACAACCAAACCTCTTCATGTCAGTGTAGACCAAAGATTATATAGTCTACAACCCTAGTCGTCTCCAATCATCATGTCAGAAAACAAGGTAGAGATCCCTACCACTGTCACATTTCGAGGTCTTGCACCTATTGTAAAGATGGATAGGTCGAACTACGAATTATGGGTGATGCAATTCATGAACCTAATGAAGTCGATGTATAAGAAACATATTCTTACCGAGGAAGAACCAACAAAGAAGACAGGGTTGTATGTCTCATGGGAGGCTGATGATGCCTATGCTCATGTCTGTTGTCTGATACCTTGATTCCAGACATTACAAACGATGTCTTGCATCAGCCCACTTCCAAAGCCATGCAGGACATTCTTACCGCCAAGAATGAAACAAAGATTTTACAGCTTCAACATGACATCTTCATGATTTAGCAGAGTGGTCGACCCCTGGATGCTCACTACACTACATTGCGGGGAATGTTTGAGAAGCTTCATAGCTTCATGCCGCTTACAACTACTCCAGAGCAGTTGAAGACATACCGAAATGCCACGATGGTGGGAGTCTTTCTAGCATCTTTAAGCTCACAGTATGAAGCTGCTTCTTCTCAAATTCTGGCAGATGCTACCATTCCTCCCATGGAGGAGGCCTTTCAGAGATTGAGCAGGATCAATATCTCAAGCCCTACACCTGTGCCCAATTCTTCTGCTATGACGACCTCTCGTGGTAGAGGCATCCCATCTCATTTTCGTGGACGAGGACTGTTATAAAATAGAAAGCGGAAGCGGAATAACATAATAAAGAAGAATAATCACGAAGAACACAAAGATTTTTATGTGGAACCCTACTCCGTGAGGAGCGGGATGAAACCACAGGAGAAGCCCTCTAAGGGGCGGATATTCTATTCACTTTCTCAATGAGTACAGGAGGTCTGGGCTCTAACAAACAGAAAGAAACTCAACTCACGCTACAGGACACTACGGACAATATCAACCCAACGCGCACATGCTGCAGTCGAGGACATTGCTTCTCATGCCGTGCAGGTGAGGAGGACGAACGGGCTGGAGTGTGAGTCAACTGAAGACTCGGAATCTGACCATCGAGTCTGAACTTGCGCCTGAAGTCTCCTCGTCGGAGAACTGGGTCTCTCCCATCTGGCTCAGAGAATGGTGCACTGCTCTGGTGTACCTATGATACCACATGAAAACCCTTGCCAACATATGGCATAGGGAATGGTCCTCTGCTCTGGAGTCCCTATGGCTCACATGAAAACTCTGGCCGAACAACAACAAGAATGATGGGGACCTCGAAACAAAAGATGGCAACATATGCTCATCTGACAATGACCGCGGACAATGACCGCACACTTGTGCGTGTCTGAAACTGAAGACTCGGAAGACAATCGTCGAGTCTGAAACTGGATCTGAACCGTAGAGTCTGGAATCTGACCGGTCTAGAAATCTGAATCTGCAATCTGGAATACAGGACCTTTGACTCTACATATATACTCCCCCTTTCTCCCATACTTGTCGGAAAATGAACATCGACAAAGTTGGGAGAAGACAAGATGAATAGGGGGTAAACAACAAGAACATGAAACTTGCGGCTTTATCAATTTTTTTTTTCAATAGCCGTTATGATGATTTTTTTTTTCAAGCCGTAGCCATTTTTTTTATTGGCTTTTGCATTTTTTTTTAAAATTGCGTACGACTTTTCTTTGTACGCGGCTTTTCAAATTCTTTTTTTTTTCTCTCTCTCTCTGATCATTTTTTTTTAAAAAAACAGCCCAAAGAGGGCTCAAACATACACCCCCTTCATCATTTTTTTTCCGGCTATATCACCATTTTTTTTATAGCCATGACATCTCCCTTTTTTTTTTTTACGGCTCTGCTTTTTTTTTCTCTTTTTTTTATTCATCTTCATCATCATTTTTTTTAAGAGCCCATTTGAGCCTCAAACAAACTTGCCTCTCAATGGGCCCATCAACTCCCCCCAATTTTTTTAACAAATACAGCAGCCCCCTTTTTTTTATTTTGAACCGTACAACATTTTTTTGGTTCCCACGATTGGGAACCCTACCTCTCAAAGACGCCGCCCCCTCGGGCCTTCTTCTTTGTGCGCCGCCAAGGGTTCTGAAGGGGAGGAGCACCCCGCGCCTGGTACTGCGGTAGGAAGGGGGCCTGCGCCTGGAGGTTTCGCGCGGTGCAGCAGCGAGGGTAGGTGTGCGCAGGGGCCCGTGCTTGCAGATGTGTGGAAGAAGCTTCACAAAGGGGCTGCGCCATCGCGCATGGGATGCACGTCGGGGATGCGCGCCTGCCTTGAAGCATCGGCAGCGGTGTTGGGGATCGCCGCCAGGCCAGGAAAGGAGAGCCGGCGATCTGGCGGCGCCAGATCGAGTTTGGAGGAGGGCTTCGCCTAGGAGCCAGAGTATCGCCGCCATGACTGGAGCGAGGAGATGCCGCTGATGGAGTATATGCCGCTGCTGGAGCGCCAGGAGAATGCAATGATACCCGCGATGACGGGGTTTGGACTGGAGTTGGCGTCTGATGGAGGAGGGCTGACATGGAAGAACGCCGGGGCTGATGGTGGCAATCTGGACGTGCTCGACGGCTAGACAGCCGCCTGATGCTTCACGGCCTAGAGTTAAGGCTCTAGGCGAGGGCGGCATCAGGGGGGCCAGAGGCGCAGGGGCGCGCAAGGGGCTTCGTCTGGTGGCTGCCAACGTCGACGAGGAGGAGAGGGTGGCGCCGCCTGGACTTCTGGAAGATTAGGGCGCCACCTTCCGTGTAACAAGAGGACTGTTATCTGAATAGACCTCCGCCTGGAGGAACTGCTAGCGAGCAATCTGCATGAGCGCCGCTATTGCATCCGAACGAACAGAACTTGAAGGATCATGATAAATCTAGGGTTCTAGAGAACCCTAAAAAAAAACTTTCGAACAGACAGAACAAGAACTTGAACAATAGTCTTCACATATAATCGAATCTCGATAAAGATAATGAACATAAAGAAAAATCCTCGAGAATCGACCCGCTCTGATACCATGTTATAAAATAGAAAGCGGAAGCGGAATAACATAATAAAGAAGAATAATCACGAAGAACACAAAGATTTTTATGTGGAACCCTACTCCGTGAGGAGCGGGATGAAACCACAGGAGAAGCCCTCTAAGGGGCGGATATTCTATTCACTTTCTCAATGAGTACAGGAGGTCTGGGCTCCTTATATAGCCTTCCCAGAGCCTCCAAGTCCCACTGTTGGTCCATGTGGGACTAAACACAGAATGGGGTAAATGGATCTTCTCCAGGATCCATTTACCCTGCTACAACTCAACATGGCGCACTACCAAATACTCTAACAAGGACCTCGTGGGAGAGGTGGTCGTGGTCATGGACCACCGTGTACCTACTATCATCGGACTGGATACCGAAGATACATGCTACTCCAAGTATGGTTTCCAGGCATCTTCCTGTGTAGCAGAACAGATTCAGCATCATGGCGCTCTACCCGCATCAGATCAACGATATGATGAGCTTGTGTCTTGATTGCGAGATATCATGCCCCCAACTAGTACTCCTTCACCTATTTCAGAGAGCAGCTCGGACGTTGTTGCTACTGCATGAGCTAGTTCCTCAGGTAGTGCTCATACTTCTACTTCTTATCAGGGTTCGGGTACCTCAGAATGGATTATAGATTCAGGGGCGACACATCATTTGTGTGGAGACAAACATCAGCTTATATTCTACAAGCAGGCATCTCTAGGAAAGACGGTGGTCATAGTAGATGTGACTCATTCTTCCATCACATGCATGGAAGGTCGTATCCCGATATAGCGGCAATATATCGGCGATATATCTGTATCGACAGGTCACCGATATATCACCGATATGTTCGATATCGGGTATCGACACACAAAAAAGGAGAGCTGAATCCCGATGTCGGCGATATGGCGTCGATATATCGCCGATATATCGGCGATATATCGGTATCGACATGGTAGCGATATCGATACCGATATCGATATGTCCTTCCATGGATTCACAGGACAGGGGGAGATTACGTTGACACCTTCTATGAAGTTGCATAATGTGTTACATGCTCCTATATTCTCAATCAATTTACTATAAATTAGTCAGATTACCAGAGAATTACATTGTGGATCAATATTTAACCCATCATCTCTTGTGTTTCAGTATATTCTTACAGGCAGAGTGATTGGTTGTGGCCGTGAGCAAGGAGGGTTGTATCGATTGGTCCAAACACCTTATGCTGGAACATCTTCTCATTCTACTTGATCTGTCTCTCCTTATCTATGGCATATGTGCTTTGATCATCTTCCATTTCAGAAACTACGTTAAATTCTTCCTCAGATTTCACCTCACTTGTCATTCAATTGTGAAGCATGTCAGTTAGGGAAATATCATCGATCTGTCTTTCCTAGTCGTCAGAGTTGGAGCAATAGATCTCCTTTTGAGTTTTTCCATGTTGACATTTGGGGCCCGAGTCGTGTTACCGATCATCAGGGACACAGGTTCTATTTAGTTGTTGTGGATGATTTTAGTCATTTGTCTTGGGTATTCTTGTTGAAAAGTAAATCAGAAGCAAGCAATACTATTATGAATTTTATTAAAGAAGTGCAGAATGTTTTTTCCACCTCTGTAAAAATTTTGCGAACCGATAATGCACTTGAATTTTGTAACCATATACTATCTCAATTCTTTTCATCTTACGGCATCCTACATCAAACATCTTGTGCTTACACGTCCCAACAGAATGGTGTCACAGAAATAAAGTATCGTCACCTTCTTGATGTCACTCGTACGCTTCTTGTCCAGAGTTGTACGCTGCACTCATTCTGGGTGATGCGGTCCTCACAACATGTTACCTCATTAACTGTATGCCCCCATCGATGCTGGAGAAGAAGATACCTTTCTCCCTTGTTTTTCCTGATAAGGAGTTGTTTTCACTTACCCCTCGTGTTTTTGGGTTTGTTGTGTCCGTCCATCAGTTGTCTCTAGGGATTGACAAGCTCTCTCCTAGGGCTGTCAAATGCATTTTTGTCGAGTATTCCAGGATTCAAAAGGGTTATCGATGCTATGCTCCGTTGCGTCGAAGGTATTATGTCAGTGCAGATGTCACGTTTTTTGAGTTTGTCATGTTCTTCTCTCCTACAGGCGACAGGTTGGCACCATCAAATTCAGATGATGAGATCTATATTCCACCTCCACCCATATATCCACCATCACCTCCACCACCATTACCTCCACCACCACCACCTCCACCAGTATTGCCTCCTCCCATTGTTTTGGTTCCTCCTCTACCACATCACTGCAGTCGATGCCCAACCCTTGCTCATGATCATGGTCAATCATCAAGCATGCTCCAGGTTTATTCTGACAACATTACTTCTAATTATGGGTCTGATGACGTTTCTCAGCATGGGCTATTTCGGGAAGGGAAGGATAAGGAAGCTGGTACCGATACTGCAGTGCTTGATTTACCTATTGCTCTGAGGAAGCAGAAGCGTTTATGTGCTTCATGTCCGATTACTTCTCATGTCAACTTTAAGCATCTAACAGGTGACTTCAGGAGGTTTGTTGTTGCTTTGTCAGCTGTGTATATACCACGAACATACCGGGAGACGTTGGCTGACAGTAGATGGCGTTTGGCTATGGAGGAAGAGATGGCGACTCTTCAGTCAAGAGGTACCTGGATTCTTGTTCCATCTCCTACTGGGGCATCTATAGTAAGTTGCAAGTGGATATTTATAGTGAAGCAAAATGCAGATGGTAGCATTGGCAGGTACAAGGCTCGACTAGTTGCCCGAGGGTTTACTCATACATATGGGGTTGCTTATCTTGACACATTTTCTCCTATTGCTAGTCATTCTACCTTACAGATTCTCTTATCAGTTGCCGTAATTCGAGATTGGACCATGTTTAAATGGATGTCAAGAATGCCTTTTTGTATGTGATCTTCAGGAAGAAGTCTACATGTAGCAGCCATCAGGGTTTGCTGCTGAGGGGGACTGTTCACAGGTGTGTAAACTTCATAAGGCCATCTATATCCTTAAGCAGAGCCCGAGAGCTTTGTTCCAGAAGCTCTCATATTTGTTTGAGAAGCAGTGGTTCAAACGGTCGAATACAGATCATTCTCTTTTTGTGCAGAAGACATCCAGACGTTCAGTGGTTATTATGGTATATGTTGATGACATACTGGTTAAAGGAGATGATATCCAAGGGATAAAAAGGGTGAAAGAATTTCTGAGCAGTCAATTCGTCACCAAAGATCTTGGCACCCTAAGATACTTTATGGGGTTAGAGTTAGCCAGGAATCAGCAGGGCCTTGTGATGACGTAAAGAAAGTATGTCACTGACATGCTAATCGAGACAAGCATGCTTGGATGTCGACCTGCTACTACACCCATGGATCCAAGCATGAGATTGTATGATGATGATACAGATGAGGTCGATAAGAGAAGATATAGAGAGCTAGTGGGAAAGCTTCTCTATGTAACCATTACTAGACCCGACATCTCCTTTGTTGTCAGTCGGGTTAGTCAGTTCATGTAGCAACCACGTCAGGTACATATGGATGCTATACATATGATATTAAGATACCTAAAATCATCTCCAGTTGCAGGGTTGTTATTCAGAAAAGAGAGAGATATCACTATTTTAGCCAGTGCAGATGCAGACTATGCATGATGCCCTAAGGACAGAAAGTCCACGACAGGTTTTGCTATATTTGTTGGAGATTCAATTGTTTCTTGGAAAAGTAAGAAACAAATTGTAGTTGTCAGATCTAGTGCAGAGTCAAAATATAGAGCTATGGTACAAGCAAGTACAAAAATGATGTGGGTTCGAGCTGTACTAGCAGATCTACACATAGATTTGCCCCTTCCTATGTCAATGAAATGTGATAATCGGGTTGCTTTGTTCATAGCAAATATCCTGCATTTCATGAAATAACGAAGCATATTGAAGTTGACTGTTACTATATACGTGACATGATTCAGAAAAAGATTCATTTCTACTTCTCATGTTAGCTCTGGAGACCAAACCAACAAGCATTTTCACCGAGGCAAATCTGAGAGGACCATTCCAGAAGTGTTCATCCAAGCTGAGCATGATTGATATCTATGCTCCATCTTGAGGGGAAGTGTAGAGATATGTCTACTCTTTATGTTAATTTCTTATTTTTCCATTCTTCTGTATATCTTGTGTAACTTACCCACAGACCTCTCTCCTATATAAAGATGGCCTAGGGCTCCATGGAATAAACATCTCTCTTTATTTTCCCAACTCAGCAAATAACATACACCAAGGTAACTCATCCTGAATGTGACTTGTCAACTCGTCCACAATCAAAGTAAAAAGAAATGGACTCAAAGCTGAACCTTGATGTAAACCAATGTTGATGTCAAAATAATCAATCTTCCCAGACGGGGTCCTTACACATGATAAAGTGCTATCATACATATCATTTATGAGGTTAATGTATAGGACATGTACTCATTTCTTCTCCAAACTCTCCCCAATATCTCTCGTGAGACAGAATCATAAGACTTCTCCAAATCAATAAAGATTATATGGAGGTTATTCCTTTTGGTTTTATAAATCTCCATTGTTCTCCTCAGCAAATGGATGGCTTCAATAATTGAGAGACCTGACATGAATTCGAATTGATTTTCTTTCACTTTGGAAACTTGCCTCAACTTGAGGGGGAGTGTAGAGATATGTCTGCTCTTTATGTTAATTTCTTATTTTTCCATTCTTCTGTCTATCTTGTGTAACTTACCCATAAGCCTCTCTCCTATATAAGACGGCCTAGGGCTCCATGGAATAAACATCTCTCTTTATTTTCCCAACAATCAACAAATAACATACACCAAGGTAACTCATCCTGAATGTGACTTGTCAACTCGTCCACGATCAAAGTAAAAAGGAATGGACTTAAAGTTGAACCTTGATGTAAACCAATGTTGATATCAAAATAATCAATCTTCCCAGACGGGGTCCTTACACATGATAAAGCGCTATCATACATATCATTTATGAGGTTAATGTATAGGATATGTACCCATCTCTTCTCCAAAACTCTCCACAATATCTCTCGTGGGATAGAATCATAAGCATTCTCCAAATCAATAAAGATCGTATGGAGGTTCTTCCTTTTGGTTCTATAAATCTCCATTGTTCTCCTCAGCAAATGGATGGCTTCAATAATTGAGAGACTTGACATGAATCCGAATTGATTTTCTTTCACTTTGAAAACTTGCCTCAACTTTCTTTCGATCACACGTTCCCAAATTTTCATAGTGTGACTCATCATCTTGATACCTGTGTAATTTGAACTAATTTTGAATGTCTCCTTTGTTCTTATAAAGAGGCACCACGGTACTCCTCCAATCTTCAGGCATTTTCTTGCTTCGCAAATAACATTGAATATATTTGTAAGACAAGTCAAACCGCGCTCACCTAAAACTCTCCATACTTCTATAGGGATGGCATTCCGTCCTACACTTTTCCCAGGTCCCATAACCTTCAAAGCATCCTCTACTTCCTTTCTTTGTATTCGTCTATAGCTTACACGATTCAAGTAGCTTTCACTACTAGCTAGATCACTCAAAGTGATCTCTCTATTTCCTTCCCTAATGAAAAGTTTATGGAAGTACTGCTCACATCTAATCTCTATATAATATAAAAATATTTAGAACAACGTGATTTAACATGGAACCCTACTCCCTAAGGAGTGGAATGGAACCTCAGGAGAACACCTCAAAAGGTTGATGTATGCATTGCACTTTCTCAATGGATACAGAGGGTGAGGGGCTTCTTATATAGCCCTCACTGAGTCTCCACATCTCACAACTGGTAGATGTGGGACTAAACAAATGTGGTGTGGTAATTGGACCTTGGAGGGATCCAATTACCCCACCTACACAATTGATGCATACACCATATGCTCCAACATCATCTATTTGATCCTTTTCAGTATCTCTTACGCATGGCATTAGAGCGGTGGTCCTAAAGTGGTGTCATGATATACCACCAAATCCTACGAAACGGAACTCCTCTTCTGGTCATCTTATCTGACCTCTCCTGTAGACACGACTCTTCCCAATATCGACTCTCTGTTACGCAGAGTCCTCTCTCTACGTAGGATATATCGTGCATGGTTATTTTTAGCACTAACTCACTCACACTAACACCGCCTTTTTTAAAAAAAATCTGACCAATTTTCCTTTATGATCCTAATTTTTCCATCTGGCACTGAAATTCGTCAAAATCCGTTTCATGACCTAACCTTTTAGAACCTCTAGTGACAAACTGGCAGGATCACTAGCGCTATCATCAGAAGATCCAACGTTGCCAAGACATTGTCAATGGACCAACATCGCCAATGCTGTTTAGAACGTCTAATACCTTGCTTCCAGAATCCTAGAGGCCTAGTGGAACTGTCTGAACCTTATCAAGTGACCAAAACGACGTGGTGTTTGTGTATATATATATATGGATTTAATGGGGCTGCCTCGCCCCCTATTTCGGCGTGTTTCCCTATATCCCTCCTATATACCATTCGAATTTCGTCAGAAACAGAGACTCCTACGGCCTCCATCGAGATGGTGTCAATTTAAAAAATCCCGTTACCGTTAAAAAATGACCATCTAAATGGAGGCCGTAGGAGTCTCTGTTTCTGACGAAATTCGAATGGCATATAGGAGGGATATAGGGATGAATATACATTGCGATATTTTTTGAAAAAAATAAAAAAACGCCGTAAATGGCGCGGGGCAGCCATGTTCTCTCTCTCTCTCTATATATATATATATGGATCTGCCCTGTTATGTTATCATTAGTTGTAGATCCAGATCTAGAACTAATTATGGTTGAAGAGATCACTGGCATTCATAGGTGAGGCTGCAACTTTGATCGATATCTATCTTTCTCCAGGAGGTCGTTTTTGCATCCCTCTAGGACCGGATCACGTTTAAGTACTCTTCCAGACCTCACAACGGCATGCTTCTTCAGCCCAATGCCCCAGCATTGATCTTCTCCGATGCCGACCTCTTGCATTTTACTAGCACAGTCGACTAAACCTGCCTATGCTCAACCATACTTTTGAATGCTGTCGTCTTACTACTAATTCACAGTCATCTATCGATACTAGAACCAGTGTATCGAACAATAATCAGATTGTAAAACTATCATCTAAGGACTATACAGCAGCACATCGATATAGACCTCACTTTTGATTTCAGTTCCAATTGAATTATTAACTAAGGTGCCTCCAATGACTTAACTTCTGAACGAATATAGATCACTTCCTACTTCACGTTCCTCCATTACAACGACCTTAATTATACTTTGCCAATGACTTTTTTCTGTCTATCATGTATTTTTGGATTGTTCGTATCTTTAATGGTCTGGTGATCTCAGGAATTATTGCGTGCTAAAGTTCCCTGTGGATTCGCTTTCTATTTCTAGATTATGCAACAACTTTGCTGCATATGTATATTTTTCAACAATAACTGTGTCTTGTTCCACTTTAAGTGGGGTCAACTACATAGAATAGATTCTTTGCCTTTAGAAAAATATAATTTGGGTCATACCCCTCTTAGATCCAAAAAAATCATATCCTTCTCGTTAGAGTTATTTTGTTATTGAGTTATTTATCTTCATTTATTTATTTAGTCTTGTAACTCCTTCTGAGACTTTATGTAATTTTCTCTTTATTGGTTCTCTAGGATTTCACGTGACTAAAGGATTTCTTGTAAGTAGGGTTAATACGGAATATATGGAGTGCACTTTTGATGGAAGCAATAATGAAGGAATCGAGGCGAAGATTGGTGACGATAACATTCGGAAGAGATATTCTTTTAGATATATGGGATCTATTTTTCAACATGATGGGGAAATTGATGGAGATGTTACTAATAGAATAAATGCAAGCTAGCTAACGTGGAGAGGAGCCTCTGTTGTTCTCTGTGATAAGAAAATTCCTTTAAAAATTAAAGAAAATCTTTACAAAGCAGCCATGAGGCATGCTATGCTCTATAGATCTGAATGTTGGCCTGTAAACCATAAACATGTGTAGAGAATGATTGTAGCAGAAATGAAAATGCTAAGGTGGATGTGTGGACATACACGTAAAGATCGGATCCGAAATGATGCAATCAGAAAGAAAGTTCGTGTAGCTCCGATCGAGGATAAAATGCAAGAAAACCACTTAAGATGGTTTGGTCATTTGCAAAGGTTAGCTGATGCACCAGTTAGGAGATGCGAGTGTTGGGATGTTGAGCCGACTAAGAGAGGGCGAGGACGACCCAAGAAGTGTTGGAAATAGATTATACAAAGGGATCTTAGTTTTTTGGATATAAACTCGAGAATGATCCAAGATAGATTTGTATGGAGGCAAAGAATCCATGTAGCCGACCTTAAGTAGGGAAAATGCTTTGTTGTTGTTGTTAGTTCTCTAGGATTTCACGCTATATAAGGAACCCTAGACCCCTTGAATAAAACAAGCAATTCATTATCTTCTCTTTGCCCACATGGTATTAGAGCAACGATCCTAAACCGAGGTCGTACTCAATTACATGTTGCTACCGTCGAAGGCCCTCGGGGTACACCCTCGACGCCACCATAACCCTAGGGCCCACCTGTGGGTCATCGGGCACCGTCATCAGACCCTTGGAGCCATCTGCAACACCCAGTCGTTGCTGTCAAGACCGTGGGGGACCAATTGCAACATCTAGATACACCGCCAGGCCGATCGAGACTCATCTACAGCACCTAGCCAGACTGCCCGGACAACCAAAGGCCATTTGCGGCTCTCCAGTATAACCGCTAGGCATTTGGGGCCCATCTAGGGCACACCAACACTACTATCGAGCTGATTGGAGGCCATCTACGACACTTCATATCACAACCGGGCTGTTAAGGGTCATCTAGGGGACGTCTGTGGCAATCCAGATCCTAGCCATGTCATTGGGGATCTCCTAGGCTCTTCTCGTGCATAAGGTCCCAACTTGGGGATCTTGCGATAACCTCATGATCGTTTAAGGTTGTGCAAACAAATTCTTGAACTCTATATCAAACTATGATGGCGTCAATTCCTACTGAGACTAAATCCATGTACACTACATCTTGTATGATGGTAGGCACAGAGAATTATGTGCTATGATCTCATATTTTCAAGGTGTTCGTCGGTGGTCAAAGAAAGATCTATATTGTGAATAAAGAATGTTTGAAGGAGATATATAAGGATTAAGAGTCACCGCTTGACGATAACTATCAAGTCACGGTGTGGATAACTAATAATATTGAATCTCACATTGCGACAAACTTGCTCTACAAGAACACAATGAAGGAGATGTGGGAGGAGCTAGAACATACCTACTCTCAAAAGAGGATAAAGTCTTGCCTCGTTGACATATATATGCAGATCCGGTCTGCATCTCAGGGAGAGTCCACTTTTGTTTTTTTGGAGTACTACCGGCTTCTCATTGGTTTATATGAGGAGCTTGCTATCTTTTAGTACACATGTTACACCCAGGTGGCAGAGAGGTTTGAATGGCAAGTTTATCGATTCTTACTAGATTACATCCGCATTATTAAACTGTGAATGGACAGTTTCTCACGTCAGATATCTTGCTGTCCATTAAGGTTATTTTCGTCCAACTTCAGGCGCTTGAGACCTCTGCGGGTTGTACCTCCTCTCTGCATCCTGCAAGAACTTTGGTTACTTTGCATCATGTGGAGGGGCAATCTCTTTTCAAAAAAATATGGAAGGGGCGGTTAACATAGTTTTCATATGGGGTTGCAACTTTAGTCGTAGTCGTGGTCGTGGTATTAGCTTATTTCTTTTATAATCAAGCATGTTTTCCTTGGGTATTCTCGCTCTCAGAATGAGTATTTGTGCTACAATCCGACTGGTCATTGTTACTACATCTCTGCTGATGTCACTTTCTTTGAACATACCAACTATTTTACACAGTCTGCCAGCAGCATACCCTTGGACCTATGCTGCATCCATTATCTACAATCGAAAACATACTACTTATTCTGGTCATGTACCATTGCATGTTCCTTACTTGCAGGATGATGTACCCTCTTCCACTTGTGCAATAGCTATTATTGCTTAAATTTTCACCAAAATAATTTCAAATTATTCTGACAATTGTAATCATGTCATTGATAATTATGAATCATATTCAACCACACAATAAAAATGTAAATTACGTTTACAATTAATTCTATAATGTAAACCCAATTCACATCAACATTTAATTCATAAATCCTATTTATAATTAATCTCTCCATGATATTATAAATCATATTTATAATATTTATAATTATTGTGGACAATAATATCCGCATTAATCGTATATTTAATAATTAAATCTCATTTAATTATCTTAGATAACTCTTCTTATATGTCCAAATAATATGAATCACATTCACGTTATTTATGATAAATAAATCACATTTAATTATCATTTTTTCAATGCTCAGATATATTGTCAACAATAGAATTATTCTTGAATTCTTTTAAGGACAATGTGCCTTCTCCACGGATACTTGAAGATAAGGACATGATGATTGTACATTCCATGTACAATGACTTGGATATTGAGATCTTATCTCATGTCCAGATCCAGGTGCCTGCCAAAGATATTTGATTAAATCAAACAGTAATTCTGATCTTCTCATTGCATATGAATCACATTCAGATCAATGTCCAATATTTGGACTGAGATCATATTACTAATCTTCTGAGAGGAGTCACTAAAATCCAAACATATTTCATCACTCAATCGAAATGAATTTGTCATGGTTATACAATCGTTTACGATCACATCACCCTCGAGTATTCCTAATACCCGTACATCTCGCGTAGTGGAAGACCTAGAATAAACTCGAAGTTTTATATCATATTTGAAGCATCTTCTTCGGGCTTTTATCATGAAGTTTCTCATTTGATCATTGGGAGTTGGTATCAATCATATGCTTTCCAAAAGCATATATAATAATGTAGCACTCGGATATCCGAATCTAACTCGATTAGGGTCCATATGATTCGATAAAACTATCGATCATGATTTGAATTGATCCATAGATCATAAATCAAATTTCATTTGGAATCAATCGACTAAAAATCGATTGCATCGTAATTCGTGTCATCACAAAATACATGATGTAATAGGATATTTAAATTAATCTGAAACCATCATAAAATTTGCATCGTTAAATCGAAACTAACAAAATCGATCGTTTGTCAATCGGATGTTATTTGGCCATTTAAATCGTATAATACATTCACAAGTTAAAAATTGTATCTCGACAAATTATTGAATTCATCTTAGATCAGAAGTATATGAATATTACACACATATTGATTGTCGTTCAGAGACGGTCGAAACAAGCTATTACTCATTTGAATCTGAGATTCAGTGTGGAAATGGGGATGATTTTGATATTTCATATAAAATCGAAATAATAAAAATATATGCAACAACAACAAAGCCTTTTCCCACTTTAAGTAGGGTCGGCTACATGAAAATAATAAAATCAAATAACTAAATAAAATATATACAAATGTCAATTCCAGACCCAATACATGGCCCCTCTCCACTTGTTAACACCAAACACCCCTCTCTTCCTTATTAATACCACCCTAAACTAGGGTTGAGTATTGGGCTCGACCGGCCCAACCCGGGAAAGCCCCACCCGAGCCCATCAATTTTCTGTGGGCCTTGGGCCGGGTCGAGGCCCACTTTTTTCAGCAAACTGAGGACCCGAGTCTGGCCAAGGACCGCGGGATTGGGCTTGGGTTCAGGTCGGGCTCGGGCTCGGGTCGAGCTCAACCTGCACTTATTTTGATTCCATGAAGTTGCAGTTTGAATCCAATTTATTGTTATGGATATAATTCATCCATAACACATGAATATCGGATGTATTGTTAAAATATAATATTACTATTGATGGATGAAGGAAATATTGGATTTATTGTGACTATAAATCCGTGTCCCCTAATTTAGTATTAATATGATATTTTGAAATATGAGGACCCGAGCCCGGCCCATTTGTACTTCAGGTTCGGGCCCGGCCCGAGCATAATATTTTTGAAAAATGAGGATCCGAGCATGGCCCATTTGTACATCGGGTTCGGGTCGGGCCTGGGCTTTCGCGGGTTGGGTCAGGATCGGGTCCGGGCCGGCCCGGCCCAATGCTCCACCCTACCCTAAACCCTCTTCTTCTTTTCTTATCCCCCTCCCCCCCCCATAAATCTTTCTTTTCCTCCACCGAAGCAGCCCCGGCCCCTCTTCTTGTTGCAAAGTTGCTAGAGCTGCTCTGCACAAGTTGTTGTCCAGCAACTATTTCTGAGTTGTTGTGCTCCCTGTTGTTGCTTGTAGCTGTAGTTGCAGCCACCCCCAAGCAGCTACAACTGCTGCTGTGCTGCTCCAAAAGCAGCCTTACTGCTGTGTTTCTTGCAGCAGGAGCTGCTGCCAAAGCGTTTCCATATATGTTGCTCCCTGTGCTGCTGCACGCTGTTGTTCTGGAGCTGTTGCATGCATGATCTTCCTCAGTTTTGAAGATCATCAAAGGTACAATCCATCTCCACCTCTTGCTGACATCTATATATTTAGATACTATTGCAACCCACTATCATATGCCATCCAAAAGGGATTGGCGGCGCACTCCCAATAGTTTCTTTGTAATCTTGATTATCAAGCAAATAAGATGTCAAGGACAAACATGAGAACTGTTCTTCGGTTTAAAATTAAAAGAATTTAGAGTGATTTGCATGTAATTAGACCTAAAATTCAGAAAATTGTTAAGCTGTCATATGCTCATGATTTCATGTTTAAAAGTGAGATTTGGGGGTGATTAGCATGCAATTAGATCCAATTTCAGACCACTATGTGCAAAAAAATCATGCTTGAAAGAGGAATACGTGGGAGTTTTTTACATGCAATGGATTCTGAAATCAGACCATTGTTTAGGCTACAGATTTCATGATAAACATGATGAAAGGTTGGGATTTTTGCATGCAATTATAGCCTTATTTCATACCTAAGAATACGCTCCAGTTTCATGCTTTTAAAATTTAAAATAAGGTGTTTTCACATGATATTAACTTTGAATACAGACCTATTAAAATGCCCCAGATTTCATATGTTTAAGACGGAAAATTTAGATGTTCTTGCATGTACTTGAGTCAAATTTCAGATCTAATGAGTAGCTCCTAATCTCATGATTTAAAGAAGAAAAGTTGGGGATTTTGCATAGAATCGAACTTAAATTCAGATCTAATGACTAGCTCTAAATCTCATGATTTAAAGAAGAAAAGTTGAGGATTTTGCATAGAACTGAACTTAAATTCAGATCTAATGAGTAGCTCTAACTATCATGATTTAAAGAAGAAAAGTTGGTGATTTTGCATAGAATTGAACTTAAATTCAGATCTAATGAGTAGCTCTAAATCTCATGATTTATAGAAGAAAAGTTAGGGATTTAGCATAGAATTGAACTTAAATTCAGGTTTAATGAATACCTCTAATCTCATGATTTAGAGAAGAAAAGTTGGGGAAATTTTGCATTGATTTGAACTTAAGTACAAATCCAATGAATAGCTTCTAACATCATGATTTTTAAAAATGAAAACATTGAGAATTTTGCATGAAATTGACTCTAAATTCCAGACTAGATCATTAGTATCCAGGAATCTTAGTTTTTTAATGGACTAACTTAAGTGATCTACATTACTCTGAAATCCTTGTAATAATTAGTCATTATGAATCAGTGATGATTGATATTTGTGCTAGTCATGGTGCTCCTTACACCTGACTGTGTGAGGGCGTGGTGACCCTCAACTAGGTTGGAGATAGGATGCTCAGTTTGGGCAGCGACCGCTTAGTGCGCGGGTCTAGGATCCCAGCCTCTTGTATGGCATTTCGCGAACTCACAGTTTTTTACGCATCGTTGGGATTCAAGTGTTTTAGTTTGACCAATTCAACTGACCCTGTTTTCAGTAGGGTGCCTAGGCTGGAGGACCCTTGGTTTTTTTACGAGCTCGTTTTTCCCGTACACCGATCGGGCCGGACTGGTGTGACTGAAACCAGAGAATCTCTCCCACCTATCTTAGTAGTGTAGTTGGAGTGTGCCTAACCTTCTCCTAGTCCGCTCTTCCACTAGGAAGGCGAAATAGAAGAGTCTCTTAGGAGGCTTCCTCACCGCTTGAGATTGGTTATTGTTACTTCAGTAGGTGCTGATGAGGATAGAGATTAGATCATGAAAATCTTCATCATTCATCAAAATTGAATAAGATCCATCTTCACATCTTACATTTCGCAACAATGGTAAATGAAATAGTTTATATCTAGATCACTTGTTGTATTATGATCTTATAATGAAACTAGAAAAATGGTGAGTGTTAATAGTTGAGGTGTGGTGAGTTGAAGTATGGTAGAAAAAAGGGATTCATATATGGAATAGCCAAAAAATCGATTCCATGCAAGTAGCTTAATAAATTTAAATGCCATCGCCTATCTACTTGCTCTCTTTTGTAACCACTTAAATAATTGTTTATTTTAATAAGATATGAGTATACTAATCTTTTGTTGACATCCTTTTGTTCCTAACATGGATAGAGGGAAGGCGCCTGCGACACAGTAGTCTGATAGTTGGACTCCGAGCATCTAAGGTTCAGACAATTTCTTTTGACGGTACACATTATAGTCATTGTAAAGATAATGTAACTCTCTTGTGCCTTCCTTCTCTTCTATTATATTTTGGGATACGTGTACAAAATGAAAATGTTTCTTGTTGATACATGTAATATTACATGATTATAAATGCAAATGTTTCAGCAGTGACACACGTTATGATGTAGATGGTTAAACAAAGTGTGAATATTATAATTTTTTCTCATTTTCATAACTTAGTACGATCAATCATATCTATATGTGAATGTTGTATAAGCGAGTAACCCAGATCCTGAGATCATCACACAAACCTACAAATTCCGTCATGATTCCAAATCAAGACGATCATGCATGGAATTTGGTTGATCCCAATATCTCATGAATGAGCTCATGTCTTCCGATTCAGAAGTGAACACGTATGACCCCTTTGAGAGATCGTATTACTCATATGCCCTTGTATGTACACCACCTCACCACTGTATAGACCTTGATTAGATCTCAAACTAATGGTTTGCCTAATGTACATAATTATACATATAATAATACATCTATTTCTGATTAAGGGATGCGTGCCTATATCGTGACAACATACGACATAAGTCTTGGTTATCTCGATCCCATTAAGTCAACTCTTTGACCTAACTTATTTGATACATCTGAATCTCTATTCCTATGCATAGAACCTACTTCAAGAGATCGGTCAAATATCAGCCTTTAGAGAAGGATTACCATCTCCTTCTTAGGTTGGATATCCTTTCTTAACAATCATTGACATTACTTGATGAGTCCTCAATCTAACTCTTTAGATATCATCCAAGCACCATCCTCTATGATTCAACGATTGAATTGATGGTTGTATGATTATTAAGATGGTCATAGTGCATAACCCTAATTGTACTAAGGAAGTCATCGTAAATCTGAAAAAAGATTTAGATCCATAGCATCTATGTTAGCTTTTCTTATTTGCTTTCTAGACGATCCCTCTAGAAGGAGAGGATTATATCAATCAAATCTTTCTAGTTACTTCGTTCCCTATTTCTACTTCTGTAATCCTGAGGAAAAGAATTTGGTTTCTCCCGAGCTGAAACAATATGTTGATAACTCTAGTAAACCAAAGTCATCGTTTTCTAGCTATTTGGCTTCAATTTGTTTTTTTATAACACAAAAATTGAGGATTTAGTTACGATTAGATTTATCTTGGTGTGTTGATTTATTTTGGAAAGGGAGTGTGTGCGAGTTGTGTATTTCAAGAATGGGTTGGATACAACCAACTGCACTTTATTTTTTATGTTAAATGATTTTCTTTATAAATGGTATAATTTAGAAAAGAAAAATAGTATATATAAATAGCAAATAAAGGTGCGGATCCCGACGAATTACTTATGAATAAATTAATAAATCATATGTAAGAACCATAGCATTTCGTGATTTATTGGTAAATTCACTTTGATTCTCTATCAACCAATAATTTGGGACCTTATGAGTGCATAATTTATTTAAGCTCATATAAGGAGTAAAATAAATCAATAACTTTTATTGATATATCAAAAGACTACAATAACATTCATTGTAGAAATGATTCTCTCAGGGCTCACATATCTAATATGGAACTCCCTCCATATAACTAATACGAGAAACCAACTGGAGTGATCGACCCTATTTGACTTCCCCTGTTAATCTTGTTACTTAAAGAGAAGACAATACTGCCTGTTATGCATCCTCGAATGCTATTGCGCAACCCCTGGACTGCATCAGAGCATAAGAGAACCTACATGTCAACAAACCAATGCAGACATTAGGTTAAGGCTGTCTACTCTTCTATCCTGGGACATAAGTTTGCGTGACCATCCCTTGCCATCGCTATCTCCAACTACCCAAGGCATCACGAGAAAACTGCATTGTAGACAAAAACCTCAACATAGGAGATGCCTCAACCGTGGAGCCAATCCACAACCTCAACACAAGAGAAACCTCGAGTGTGGTGTCCACAAAAGCATTAAGCATGTGGGAAAATAATCCAACCACGGCACATAATAGATATAGATCAATTTCATCTCAATCATGAAGGTATTCGGATATGGAGATTGGTATTAGATCATGGATTTCTCTTAATATATTCATATGCCCGTTATACTTTAGATGATTTGAAGCTGTTTCAATATCAATCAAATGGTTATTTTTAAAAGAACCATTCGTTTATTAGCATTACATATTCATTGTAGGGATTGTGGATTCAATATAATCAATGGTTCATTTAATTTCATCAGTTATTTCCATTTATGGACATATTTATATTAGATTATAATATATTAGATGTCTTATGTATATCTATCATAATTTCATTACTATTTCTCTATTTAAAAGATAGTTGGATCTAATGAGATCAGTATTATACATAAGAATTTCATTGCGATATGAAGGTTGGATAGCTCAGAATTTGGTCTCGAACTTTGTGATATAATATGAAAAATCGTTAAAATACCCCCCACACAAAATCTACCAGATCTTTGATCCGAGCAAGTGCATGTGATCCTCATCTTGCCAACATCATAGCGGTATACTTTTTATTGGTATACGATACACATATCCTCCAAACATGCCACGATAACTGGACATTACTTGAAACAGCTTAGATCTTCGATTCAAGTACATGCATGTGATCCTCATCCCGTCCACATTATAGTGGCATACTTTTAATTGACATGCGATACCCTAATCTCTCAGAATCACTTAAACATGTCATGATAACTAGATACCATGCAAAACACATCAAATATGAAACTGCTCAGATCTTCGATCCGAGTATGTGCATGTGATCCGCATCTATCTCTCTCTCTCTCTCTCTCTCTCTCTCTCGCATCACTCTGTTATACTTTTTATCGACATACGACAACCGGATCTCCTAGAATTGTCCCAAATATATCCTTTTTACTAAATACCCCCCAACACGCCTTACGTGAAACTGCTCAGATATTTAATCTAAGCACGTGCATGTGACCTTCATCTCACTCGCATCACAAATATGTAATTCTTGTCGACAAACAATAGAGAGATTGGCTGGAATCACCTTAAACATGTCGTGATAAATAGATACCTCTAAAACATTCCTAACGTGAAACTGTTTTGATCTTCGATCCAAGCATGTTGTGATCCTTATCTCACCTACATCGTAGATATGTAAGTCTTATCGACATGTGATAGTTAGATCGTCTAGAATCACCTTAAATGTGTCGTGATAAACATATACCTCCAAAATACATCTCACGTGGAACTTCCCAAATCCTCGACCTGAGCATATGCTTGTGACCCTCATTCCACCCACATCACATATTTGTAATATTTATCAACATACAATAGTTAGATCACCCAGAATTTGGGAAAAACGGTGAGGATAAGTTCCAAATACTCGATTTGAATGCATCCAAAACAACCCAATACATACTCAAAAAGACACGCATGCATGTAACAAAGATTATATCATCCGACATGAAGGTAGAAATATAAAAATCTATACCTTCAGGTCGTTCAACCTGATTTCTCTTCCACCCTGAAAATGACGTTTTCAGGGTGCTAAAATCTAATTTCGATGTTCTTAGGCTCGTTGGAAAGGTCTCGATGAGTATTTCAAGATAGAGTGGTCATATGTCCAATTTGGTTGTTGGATTAGGTCGTAAAGTAATATTTAGAGAAATTGGATACTTAGGGTCTCATAGGTGGTACGAGATCTTGCCCTTACATTTGTCGTTGGGTTCGTTTCATCAATAGAATTTATGAAAATACTTCAATTGAACTCGTCAAGAAAAGAATGGCGGAAATGAAACTAAACTCAAGAAAATAAGATTGATTTTTCGTTCTGCTTGCCCACTCAATAGTGCGCGGATCATGACAATATCGTTGGTCAAGTCTTGTCATTTGACAATATCGTTGGTCAATACATCGCTAACCAATCTCGTAGGATCTCCTCTCTGATGTCCTCTTCTCGAACAAGATTGTCATTATCATTGTCGTTGTTGTCGGAGAAATCCTCCTCCACTTACGCCGTTTTGGCTTCCCCATTAAGTTCTCCTAGGTGTATACACTGAAGATTTGATCATCTCTTTGCATGCGGTATATGAAGTTGTTAATGATACAGCATGCGAATACGACCAAGGTATGCTTGGTAAACGTGTCGTTCGGCTATAGCTTTGAACCACGCCTTAACTATTCCGAATGTGTGCTCCACATAAGACCGCAACTAAAGTGTCGGTGATTGTAAGTTCCTTGTGAGATGTGTAGGCCCTTGCCCTATGTGCCCTGACTCGAGAAAGTGACATTGACACTACACTACATAGCAAGAAAGGTACCTATATTTGCGTACTCGTAGTCAACCAGAAACTTCTGTCTCGAGGGGGCTCAGATGCCCCCATCAGTTAGAGCCCACTGCAGTAAGTGATTCGTTCAAGATGAGGTACCGCCTCCCAAGCACCATCATTAGGTGCTACGACGGTGTAACTCACTGCTTCCCATTCCCATCCACTCTTGGTCATGAGTTGGAGGAATGCGTTATAGTCCCTCTTTATGTTCTTCCATCAGTGTTGCTAGTTGATGGGCTGTAGGTCTTGTCTCCTCTGCAGGTTGAAATGGGTGGTAATAACACACCATGCATGGGTAGTGAAGGTGCGGCCCGGCCCAATCTTCTATATCATAGTGGTGTTTGAACACTAACATCATGCATTCATCGTCTGGGAGGGTCCACCTAAGTAAATGATGTGAGGCTGGCCTGGCTCCGGTGGCACCCTAATATGACCCTTTCGCAAACAACCACCCCGTTTGGTAGCCATCTTGGGGAGGGTGATCAGTACGTCATTAGAAAATAAGAAGGAAATGTAAAGGCATGGGCAACTGGTCTGCCCTAAAGGCACGAGAAACTGGGTTGTCCTAAAGGCCTAAGTGTATATCAATATCAAAGGCATGAATGTGTATCATCTTAAGTATGGAGCGACATGAAAAGCATAAGCATGTCAATAGTAGCATCATACAAGTAACATGATGAGTTGCATAGCAAAAATGAAATGCACGAGCATCTGATATCTCCTAAAGGCAGGGCAATATATAATAGAATAAAGGCAGGACATGGTATATAGCCATGTCCGAGTCTATCATGGCATAGAGTACTAGCAGCGTTGAGTACATAGCATTATGAATTGCATCACTATTACAAAAAGCATGACCGTCTGGGCTTTCCTAAAGGCAGAACAATAATTAACTCTGTCAGTCTCTGTTATGGCATAGAATATTAGCATCGTTGAGTATGTAGCAGTAAGAATTGCAGAACTATACTGAACAGCATGGGCATCTAGTCTTTCCTAAAGGCAGAACTTTATATCACTATGAAAAACGTGTGTGTCATCATAGGCATACAACAGCCAACCCCAGCAGCAATCACCAGCAAAAATGACAGCATAAGTATATATTAGCACACGTTATGTGCCAACATGAATTGCTTAATTATAACGACAATCATGAGTAGCTGGTCTGTCCTCTTGGCGTTTATCAACAATAGCCATAGGCAACCAGATTATTACCAGCATGAAACATGAGAGTTCCAACCACAACATAAGTATATATCAACATAACATATGCGAGTGTGTATCATCATAGATATGACTGCAAGAAGGGCATAAGTTTCTATCAACATTAGCTTGAGGAGTATAAAAACCCCATTTGAAAGCATCCCTCGACATTAGTCTTTCCAACCACGTTGCTATTATGTCCTAATGGCATGCATCAACAGTAGCCATAAGCAACCACATTATCTACAGCATGAAAAATGAGAGCTCCAATACGACCATAATTATATATCAACATGAAAAGCATGTGTGTGTCATCATAAGTACGCAGCAAAATGAAAAGCATAAGCATATGGACAAGCCCCAACAAAACTATAATGACAACAAAAAGGCCCAACACAAATACAATGATTAGCACAAGTAACAACCCCAGCAAAATTGTAATGCAAAGATCCATCCCAGCAAAAATATCACATGCTACATGTGACGGGAACACAATGAGATGATTATTCAAGAGGTCTTGAGGTCCTTATATAGGACTAAACCCTAGAGAGTTCAAAAAGAGAAAAGTACATAAATACCTTTGGTGGGATTACAGTGGAATATTAAAACACAATCTAGTGGAATCTTTAACACTCCCCCTCAAATTGGAGCATATCCATCGATCATGCCCAACTTGGAAGCAATCCAGGAAAGGTGCTTCTTTGACAAGGCCTTTGTAAATATGTCTACAAGCTAAAGATCTGTCGAGATGTGTGGTGTAGCAATCTTTCCTCCTCGTACAACATCACGAATAAAATGGCAGTCAATCTCAATGTGCTTGGTTCTCTCGTGGAATACATGATTAGTAGCAATGTAAGTAGCAGATTTGTTATCACAGTGTAGAAGAACATGAGTGGTGATATCAATACTGAGTTCTTGCAGAAAAGTCAGTAGTCAAGTAACTTCACATGTAGCCTGAGCCATTGCCTTGTATTCTGCCTCTGCACTGGATCGGAAGACTACAATCTGCTTCTTGCTCCTCCAACTAACAAGGTGTCCTCCTACCATCACAGCATAGCTCGTAGTAGAGCGATGGTCCTCAGGCGAGCTTGCATGATCAACATCAGCATAAGAAACAACATCAGTGTATCCATTTGCCTCATAGAATAGGTCACGTCCAGGTAATTCCTTCAGGTATCGAAGGATCAGAAGTACGTACTCCCAATAGCTGTAACAGGGTTTCTCAATGTATTGGCTAGCTCTGCTCACAGCATAGGATATGTCTGGCCTAGTAACAGTAAGATACAACAGTTTTCCAACCAGACTTCTGTATCGTGCAGTGTCCTCAAATGGAGAATCAACAGAGGTAGAGTGTTTCCTTGGTTCTACAGGAATACCAGAGGGTTTGCATCCAAGTAATCCTGCCTCAGTCAGTATATCTAAGCAGTATTTCCTTTGTGACATATGAAGTCCCTTCTTGGTACGTAAGACCTCTATGCCCAGAAAATAGCGAAGTTGTCCTGGATCCTTTTTGAAAAAAATATTTTACAGAAAAGCCTTAGTCTCCAGTACCCCTTTATCATCGCCGCATGTAACAACCATATCATCTACATATACAACAAGTATAGCAGTACCATATGATCGTTTTCGGACGAAAACATAGTAGTCAGATGTAGTTCTCTGGAAATCCAGAGTACCAATTTTTGTACTTAGTCTGTCGAACCATGCCCTCGGGTTTTGCTTCAGGCCATAGATTGCTTTGTGAAGTTGACATACATACTCCCCCTCAACTTCGTACCCTGGAGGTTGCATCATGTAAACCTCCTCCTCTAGATCGCCATATAGGAATGCATTCTTGACATCCGGTTGAAAAATATTCCATCCCTTATTTACTGCCATATAGAGGATGGTCCGTATGGATCCCATCCATGCAATATGTGAAAAAGTCTCGAAGTAGTCAACTCCATATATTTGCGTAAAGCCTTTAGCCACAAGTCTTGCCTTAAATCTGTCAGTGGAGCCATCCGAAGATTGCTTTGTAGTAAAAACCCATCGGCAGGCAATAGATTTTGTTCCATGGGAACACTGCATAAGATCCCATGTCCTTCGAGAATTCAGAGCATCCATTTCTTTATCCATTGCTCTTTGTCATCCAAAATCCTTCAGTGCACTATTATGATCTCTAGGAATCAAAATTATCATAAGAGCATCTGCATATATTTTATTAGAGTATGATAAGCTATCGGTAAACATGAAATGAGATATTGGATGAAGTGTCCATTGCCTCTTAGTTCTGCGCGGAGCGATAGGAAGCTCTTGAAGGGCATCCGAGACAAAACTGGTTGGAGCACTTGAAGTTGGCGTATTCTCATGTAACAAAGCAACCGGTAAAGGAACATGAATAAGATTAGAGACATGTTTTCTTGTATATACAATAGGTGGAGCAGGAAGATTTAATGGTATATCTGACACAGCCTAAGTAAAGAAGGAAGTATGTTAAAAAAATGTCACATCGACAGATATGTAATAACGATGGACAGAAGAATCATAGCATTTGTACCCTTTTGACTCTGAGAGCAACCCAGGAAAACTCATTTAATTGCACGAGGAAATAATTTATCGGGAGTATGAAAATTGTGAACATGTTGTGCATCCAAAAATCTGCAAAGGCAGGGGGAAGGGTGAGTCTTGGGTATAGTAAGCCAAAGGGAGTGGAGCTGTTAAGTGATGTCAAGGGGACATTGTTTATAAGGTGAACAACAACCAGTATAGCATCTCTCCAATATGTCTTGGGAACCTTCATTTAGGTAAGAAGAGAGCGTGCAATATCAAGGAGATGTCTTACTTTTCTCTATCTTATTCCATTCTGTTGAGCGGGCAATATTCTGTTTATAAGGTGGCAGGTTGTTTGATGGATGTTGCCCTGAGAGGCAAAAAAGACATAAGATCTTTGTTTGTAAATTTTAAGGCATTATCAGAACTAAAGATTTGAATAATATTGGAGAACATATTTTTGACATAATGAAATAAATTTTTGACAACATGATTAATTTCTTAATGTTCCTTTAATAAGAAGACCTAAGATAATCGACTGTAGTCATCCACAAAGACATCAAAAACACTCAGAGTTCGGACCGGACAGGGTTTCCAGATATCACAATGAATAAGAGAAAAAAAGAGAACTGCGACGAGGCTCAGTCCGTGCAGGAAAGAATGCTTTATGATGTTTCTCGAACCGACACGCCTCACACTCAAAGGGTTTGAGCATCGAGAGTTCAGGGAACATCATGGAGAGGACTTTGGCTGAAGGATGGCTCAGATGAAGGTGCCACAGAAGAGGATCGTCAGAGATGGATATTGTACCAGCAAAATTTGAATCAGAAGGGATGTTGAGGTAATAGAGGTTGTTCCTCTCATGTCCCCCACCAAAGATTTGCCTTGTCCATGTCATGAAAATAACAGCAGAGCTCGTCAAAAATAACACAGCAATTAAGTTCACGACATAGCTTCTGTACAGATAAGAGACTGAGAGGAAAAGCAAGAGCACAATAAACATTTGTCAACCGCAACTTGGAAGAGAAATCAACAGTACCAATAATGATCCCCATTAGCAACACGAACAATCTTCACCGTTGAGGATGGTTGGGAAGACGTGAGCAAGCTTCCCTCTCCCGTCAAACGGGTAGAGGCTCCAAAGTCAATAATACATGCATGTTTAGAGGTAAAGACTAAGTTTGCTACTATACCTGAGGTAGTAGCTAGACTAGCAGAATAAGCAAAGGCGATATTGTTGCCGGCAGAGGAAGCAGAGTCTTGTAGCAGTTGTCGCAAGCGAGTATATTCAGAAGCAGTAAATGGGGTATGTACCCCTCCAGTATGCTAAGCAGATGCATCTTCAATTACGTCAGAAGATGCTTCATCATAGGTATTATCGACATTAGGGATGCATGCCAAAAGTTGTCCAGCACCTGTCAGAAGGATGATTCCAGCGTCCACAGTGCACACAAGATGGATATCGAGTAGCAGAGGAATCACGACCACGACCACGGTCACGCCCCCGTCCACATTCACGACCGCATCCACGTCCAAAATTTCGACCCATGCCTCCTTGACGCCCTCTAAATCCCGAGGAGGTATAATGAGTCGTCATCTCTGTAGCAATGTAGATGGTAGATTACTAATTTGGAGCCTCAAACTCCTGTAATCGTCCAAATATTGTCTCAAGGCTCGGTACAGTGTACGCCATTAGAAACTGATCTTTCACCAGCTTGTATTTTGGATTCAATCCTTAAAGAAATCTATAAAGTTTCCTTCAGCGTGTTCACCTACCTGTTTATCACAACATGATGGCCAAAAGATAAGGAGCTCCTCAAATAGGCTCGTAAGAAGCATGTAGCACTCAATAAGGCTCGAATCTCCCTGAGTGGCTGACCAGATCCTTGTATATATGTCAGAAAGATGAGACTTGATCTTCTTCTGATAGTATGTGCACTCAAGGTTTTCCCACATCGCCTTAGCAGAGTCTATGTAAAGAAGATTAGCAACAATATTTGGATTGACAGTGTTTGTCATCCAAGTGATAACTTGACAATTATCAACAAACCATGTTTCGTAGTCTTTGTCAGTTTCTGCAGGTGGGTCCTTTGTAAGAACATAGCTTTTGCGTTGGCCACCGATAAATACTATAAAGGACCGAAACCATAGAACATAATTATAAAAACCCTTCAGCTTGATAGAAGTGCCATGTACCATCAAAGAAGAAGTAGGGTACACGGGCTTGGTCTCAATGGACGTCATGGTGGCTTCTTAGATCAAGAAGAAGTGACCTAAAGGATGTATCTAGTTCTTAATTGAGCATCAAGTGCCTAAGCGCACAACAACAAGCAATACATAACACTATTTCACTTAATGAAGGGTAGGTTGCACGTTTGTTCAGTTGTAGGACCACGGGACAGTTTGCACAAGCAGCACAAGGTCATTGAGACGGCGCTCCAATACGTCACGAGGAACTGGAGGCCCATCGCAGGGACCCACGGGTAGCCTAGGCAACCTTGGACTGCAACTTGGGTGCTGCTGTGAGGCTAGGCGATGCTTGTTAGAAAATAGAGAATGTGGAAGCGATTAATAAATAGAGCATAAATCTAGAGAAATGTAAATCTGGAACTCAAAGATTTTAACGTGGAACCCTACTCCCTAAGGAGCGTGATGAAACCACGGGAGAATGCCTCAGAGGGCTGGTGAATCTATTGTACTTTTCTCAATTATTACAGGAGGTCTGGGGCTCCTTATATAGCTCCACAGAGCCTCCAAGTCCTACCACTGGTAGATGTGGGACTAAACATATGGATGGGGTAAATGGATCTCTCCAGGATCCATTTACCCTCCTACAACTTATATGGCACACAACCAAATACTCCAATACCCCCCTTCAAGTTGGAGCATGCAATGCTCAGCTTGGACAAACAGAAAGAGACTCAACTCACGCTACAGGACACTACAGACAATATCAACTCAATGCGCACAATTGTCGGCTGTTGTCGAGGACTATGCTTCTCATGTCGTGCAGGTGAGGAGGACGAACGGGCTAGAATGTGAGTCTACTGAATCTCCTCATCGGAGAGCATGTGCTCTGAACTGCGCCTGTCAGAGTCCCTGCAACTGAAATGAGTCTCCTTGTCGAAGTATTCTGGCCTGCCACAACATGTGGACACCTGCTCCATCTCTAAAAAAGGGCCGAACTGAAAAGGGTCGTGGCAGTGCAATCCTCATCGGAGTCCACGGTCGCTGGAGAATGGAGTCTGAAAGTATCCTCGTCGTAGAACTGGGCCTCTCCCATCTGGCTAAGAGAATGGTCCTCTACTCTGGAGTCCTTATGGATCATATGAAAACTTTGGCCGGAACAACAAAAGCTGATGGGGACCATGAACAAAAGATGTCAAACAACTGCTCATCTGAAAAGAAGACCGTATCCATGTGCGTGTCTGAAACTGACTCGAAATCTGATGTCGAGTATGAATATCAACTATGAGTTTGAATATCAATTGTAGAGTCTGGAAATTTGACTGGTCTAGAGAAATCTGCATCTGGAATCTGGGTCTGACATGTGACTCTACATAATACTCCCCCTTTCTCCTATACTAGTCAGAATACATGACATCGACTATGTTGGGAGAAGACAATAAAAAATGAGAGAAACATGAAACTAATAAGCCGATCACAAATTTTTCCGGCTTCTCAAGACATGGATAACATTTGGTCGTTTCAATTTTTTTCCGGCTCTTATTCTTCTTTGCAATTTTTTAAAGTCGTTCAACCATTTTTTTCTCGGCTTTTCATTCAACACATTTTTTGCTTGGCTATTGTCATTTTTTTAAAGTCGTTCAACTATTTTTTAACTCAGCCATGGTCGGTTCCAAGCCCGGGTAAATAACGAGGGTTGCGTTAGGTAGCCGACAACCAGCATAAAACAGTCCGAGACAACTTCTTAAATAATATTTTTTTAAAAAAAATATTATTTAGAAAGTTGCCTCATGACAGTCGGATCTTTTCAACATGAATTTAAGCAAACATACAGATTTCGTTGGGGCGTTCTCTACTTGCAACGCGTTGCATAGCCCGAATGCAATGAAAAATTGGCAAGGGTCGCTACATCGCAGCCTAATGTAGTTCAAAATTTGCAAGCGTTCTCACATGAGGAACGTATGCGGGTAATTAAGCTAGTTCTGCTGCATCATCGCCCGGATGCAGTCCAAAATTTACAAGGGTTCTTGTATAATGGACGCATGCGAGTAAAGAAGTTAGTCCAAAAGAGATTGCAACAGAAGTTGCGGATTGGTAGTTGGAATATTGACACTTTAACTGGAAAAATGATGGAGATAGTTGATACGATGGAAAGACGGAAGATTCATACAATATGTCTTCAAAAGACTAAATGGGTTGGTGAGAAAGCAAGGGAGATTGAAAAGACAGGCTTTAAACTTTGGTATTCAAGAAAAAATAAGGGTAGAAACGGTGTTGGAGTGGTTGTTCATAAGGATTGGAATGATTGTGTGGTTGAGGTGCAAAGATTCGGGGATCGGATTATTCTGCTAAAATTGGTGCTTGAAGAAGAAATTCTGAATATAATCTCAGTTTATGCACCACAAATTGGTTTAGATGAAAGGATTAAACAAACTTTTTGGAAGGATCTAGATAAGATTTTACAAGGAATCCCACAAAGAGAGATGATTTGCATAGGTGGAGATCTTAATGGATATGTGGGAAAAGATGCTTCAGGGTATGCTAGAGTTCATGGAGGACATGGTTTTGGGGATAGAAATGAAGAGGGAAAAATAATCCTGGATTTTGTAACAGCATATGATCTTTTCATAGCAAACACTCTCTTCAAAAAGAGAGAGGAGCATTTAATTACTTATAAGAGTGGGCCAACTAGAACACAGATGATTACTTTGCGTTGAGAAGAAGAGATCGGTTGTGTTGTAAAGACTGCAAAGTAATCCCATGAGAGAGTTTGACAACCCAACATCGTTTGTTAGATGTACAAATAAAAGGGTTGGTAAAGAAAAGGAGGGTTCCTAAGATCACTAAAACTAGATGATGGAATCTTCCACTGAAGCAATCGAGCTTTAGGGAGAAGGTTTTAGAAGACTTATCTTGGGATTGTAGCGGAAGTGCAAACGAGATGTGGGAGGCAGTAGCATCTTGTATCCGAAAGGTGGCCAAAGAGATGTTAGGCGAGTCAAAGGGTGGAACTTCAGGTCAAAAGGAGGCTTGGTGGTGGAGTGAAGGGGTGCAAGAGAGGCTAAAAATTAAAAGAGCATGCTTTAAGGCTATGTCTAAAGATAAAACAGAGGAAACGATCACAAACTACAAAATAGCAAAGAAGGAAGCAAAGAAGGCTATAAGCGAAGCTAAGTCAAAAGCTTATGAAGTTTTGTATAAAAATCTCGACTCTAAGGCGGGCCAGAAGGATATATTCAGGTTGGCCAAAGCAAGAGAAAGAAAGATCAAAGACCTTTCTCAAGTGAGATGCATTAAGGAAAAGGAAGGTCGCGTGCTTGTTACTCAGAAGGATATAGAGACTAGATGGGAGCAGCACTTTCATAAACTTTTCATTGGGGAAGGAAATAGAGAGATCACTTTGGGTGATCTGGCTAGTAGTGAAAGTTACTTGAATAATGCAAGCTATAGACGGATTCAAAGAAAGGAAGTAGAGGAGGCTTTGAAGGTTATGAGACCTAGGAAAGGTGTAGGACCGGATAACATCCCTGTAGAAGTATGGAGAGTTTTAGGTGAGCACGGTTTGACTTGGCTTACGAATCTATTCAATGTTATTTGGCGAAGCAAGAAAATGCCTGAAGATTGGAGGAGTATCGTGGTGCCTCTTTATAAGAATAAAGGAGACATTCAAAATTGTTCTAATTACAGAGGTATCAAGCCGATGAGTCACACTATGAAAATTTGGGAACGTGTGATCGAAAGAAGGTTGAGGCAAGTTTCTAACGTAAAAGAAAACCAATTCGGATTCATGCCAGGTCGCTCAACTATTGAAGCCATTCATTTGCTGGGGAGAACAATGGAGATCTATAGAGCTAAAAGGAAGAACTTCCATATGATCTTTATTGATTTGGAGAAGGCTTATGATTCTGTCCCACGAGAGATATTATGGAGAGTTTTTTAGAAGAGACAAGTACATGTCCTATACATTAACCTCATAAAGGACATGTATGATAGGGCTTTATCTTGTGTAAGGATCCCGTTTGGGAAAACTGGCTATTTTGACATCAACATTGGTTTACATCAAGGTTCAACTTTGAGTCCGTTTCTTTTCACTTTGATTATGGACGAGTTGACAAGTCACATTCAACATGAGTTACCTTGGTGTATGTTATTTGTTGATGATATTGTGTTGATTGACGAGACTAGAGATGGAGTAAGTGAGAAGATTGAGGTTTGGAGACATGAGTTGGAGAGTAAAGGATTTCGTATAAGTAGGGCTAAGACAGAATATATGGAGTGCTCCTTTGGTGGAAGCAATGGTGAAGGAATCAAGGTAAAGATTGGTGATGATAACATTCGGAAGAGATTCTTTTAGATATCTGGGATCTATTTTGCAACATGATGGGGAAATTGATGGAGATGTTACTAATAGAATAAATGCAGGGTGGCTAAAGTGGAGAGGAGCCTCTGTTGTTCTCCGTGATAAGAAAATTCCTTTAAAAATTAAAGGAAAGTCTTACAAAGCAGCTGTGAGACCTGCTATACTCTATGGATCTGAATGTTGGCCTGTCAACCATAAACATGTGTTGCAGAGAATGGTTGTAGCAGAAATGAAAATGCTAAGGTGGATGTATGAACACACACGTAAAGATCGGATTCGGAATGATGCAATCTGAAAGAAAGTTGGTGTAGCTCCGATCGAGGATAAGATGCGAGAAAACCGCTTAAGATGGTTTGGTCATCTGCAAAGAAGATCAACTGATGCACCAGTTAGGAGATGCGAGTGTTGGGATGTTGAGCCTCTTTATAAGAATAAAGGAGACATTCAAAATTGTTCTAATTACAGAGGTATCAAGCCGATGAGTCACACTATGAAAATTTGGGAACGTGTGATCGAAAGAAGGTTGAGGCAAGTTTCTAACGTAAAAGAAAACCAATTCGGATTCATGCCAGGTCGCTCAACTATTGAAGCCATTCATTTGCTGGGGAGAACAATGGAGATCTATAGAGCTAAAAGGAAGAACCTCCATATGATCTTTATTGATTTGGAGAAGGCTTATGATTATGTCCCACGAGTGATATTGTGGAGAGTGTTGGAGAAGAGACAAATACCTGTCCTATACATTAACCTCATAAAGGACATGTATGATATGGCTTTATCTTGTGTAAGGACCCCGTCTGGGAAGATTGGATATTTTGACATCAACATTGGTTTACATCAAGGTTAAGCTTTGAGCCCCTTTCTTTTTACTTTGATTATGTACGAGTTGACCCGTCTAATTACAGAGGTATCAAGCCGATGAGTCACACTATGAAAATTTGGGAACGTGTGATCGAAAGAAGGTTGAGGCAAGTTTCTAACGTAAAAGAAAACCAATTCGGATTCATGCCAGGTCGCTCAACTATTGAAGCCATTCATTTGCTAGGGAGAACAATGGAGATCTATAGAGCTAAAAGGAAGAACCTCCATATGATCTTTATTGATTTGGAGAAGGCTTATGATTCTGTCCCACGAGAGATATTGTGGAGAGTGTTGGAGAAGAGAAAAATACCTGTCCTATACATTAACCTCATAAAGGACATGTATGATATGGCTTTATCTTGTGTAAGGACCCCGTTTGGGAAGACTGGATATTTTGACATCAACATTGGTTTACATCAAGGTTAAGCTTTGAGCCCCTTTCTTTTTACTTTGATTATGGACGAGTTGACCAGTCTAATTACAGAGGTATCAAGCCGATGAGTCACACTATGAAAATTTGGGAACGTGTGATCGAAAGAAGGTTGAGGCAAGTTTCTAACATAAAAGAAAACCAATTCGGATTCATGCCAGGTCGCTCAACTATTGAAGCCATTCATTTGTTGGGGAGAACAATGGAGATCTATAGAGCTAAAAGGAAGAATCTCCATATGATCTTTATTGATTTGGAGAAGGCTTATGATTCTGTCCCACGAGAGATATTGTGGAGAGTGTTGGACAAGAGACAAATACCTGTCCTATACATTAACCTCATAAAGGACATGTATGATATGGCTTTATCTTGTGTAAGGACCCCGTCTGGGAAGACTGGATATTTTGACATCAACATTGGTTTACATCAAGGTTAAGCTTTGAGCCATTATTTTTACTTTGATTATGGACGAGTTGACCAGTCACATTCAACATGAGTTACCTTGGTGTATGTTATTTGCTGATGATATTGTGTTAATTGACGAGACTAGAGATGGAGTAAATGAGAAGCTTGAGGTCTGGAGACATGAGTTGGAGACTAAAGGATTTCGTATAAGTAGGGCTAAGACGGAATATATGGAGTGCACCTTTGATGGAAGCAATGGTGAAGGAATCGAGGTGAAGATTGGTGATGATAACATTTAGAAGAGAGATTCCTTTAGATATCTGGGATCTATTCTGCAACATGATGGGGAAATTGATGGAGATGTTACTAATAGAATAAATGCAGGCTGGCTAAAGTGGAGAGGAGCCTCTGCTGTTCTCTGTGATAAGAAAATTCCTTTAAGATTAAAGGAAAGTTTTACAAAGTAGCCGTGAGACCTGTTATGCTTTATGGATCTGAATGTTGGCCTGTGAACCATAGACATGTGCAGAGAATGAATGTAGTAGAAATGAAAATGCTAAGGTGGATGTGTGGACACACACACACGTAAAGATGGGATTCGGAATGATGCAATCAGAAAGAAAGTTGGTGTAGGTCCGATCGAGGATAAGATCCGAGAAAACCGCTTAAGATGGTTTGGACATTTGCAAAGAAGATCAGCTGATACACTAGTTAGGAGATGCGAGTGTTGGGATTTTGAGCCGGCTAAGAGAGGGCGAGGATGGCCCAAGAAGTGTTGGAAAGAAACCATATGAAGGGATCTTAGTTTTGTGGATATAAGCCCGGGATTGGCCCAAGATAGATCTGAATGGAGGCGAAGAATCCGTGTAGCCGACCCTACTTAATTGTGGGAAAAGGCTTTGTTGTTGTTGTAACCTCATGAAAGACATGAACGATAGGGCTTTATCTTGTATAAGGACCCGGCTAGGAAGACTGGATATTTTGACATCAACATTGGTTTACATCAAGGTTCTGCTTTGAGTCCATTTCTTTTTACTTTGATTATGGACGAGTTGACCAGTCACATTCAGGATGAGTTACCTTGGTGTATGTTATTTGTTGGTGATATTGTGTTAATTGACGAGACTAGAGATGGAGTAAATGCAAAGCTTGAGGTTTGGAGACATGAGTTGGAGACTAAAAGATTTCGTATAAGTAGGGATAAGATGGAATATATGGAGTGCACATTTGATGGAAGCAATGGTGAAGGAATCGAGGTGAAGATTGGTGACGATAACATTCAGAAGAGAGATTCCTTTAGATATCTGGGATCTATTCTGCAACATGATGGGGAAATTGATGAGATGTTACTAATAGAATAAATACAGGCTGGCTAAAGTGGAGAGGAGCCTCTATTGTTCTTTGTGATAAGAAAATTCCTTTAAAGATTAAAGGAAAGTTTTACAAAGCAGCCGTGAGACCTGCTATGCTTTATGGATCTGAATGTTGGCCTGTAAACCATAGACATGTGCAGAGAATGAATGTAGCAGAAATGAAAATGCTAAAGTGGATGTGTGGACACACACGTAAAGATCGGATTCGGAATGATGCAATTAGAAAGAAAGTTAGTGTAGCTCCGATCGAGGATAAGATGCGAGAAAACCACTTAAGATGGTTTGGACATTTGCAAAGAAGATCAGTTGATGCACCAGTTAGGAGATGCGAGTGTTGAGATGTTGAGCCGGCTAAGAGAGGGCGAGGACGACCCAAGAAGTGTTGGAAATAGACCATACGAAGGGATCTTAGTTTTGTGGATATAAGCCTGGGATTGGCCCAAGATAGATCTGAATGGAGGCGAAGAATCCATGTAGCCGACCCTACTTAATTGTGTGAAAAGGCTTTGTTGTTGTTGTTGTTGTATTGTCATTTTTTTAATAATCGTGACACATCTCTCTTTTTTTGCATTTTTTTCACTTTTGCTTACATTTTTTATTGTCTGCGTTTTTTTCACAAATAATGCTAATTCAATTTTTACACGCCCCACTTGGGCCCAAAGACACAACCCCCACTCCCCCTGCTTATTCTTTCTTTTTTTTATATACGGCCTAATTAGGCCTTACAATTTTTTTAATAAAATAGGCCATCGGGCCCCTTGGGAAAAAACGTGTGCCCACACATGTTATTAGGGTTCCCTGCCTGGATGGAAACCCTCGACACAAAAGGAAAACCTATCGCCCCCGACGGAACAGGGATCTCGGGGCCTGCCTGCGGGATGGATGGATGCACTACCGCAGGATGCTTGACAAGGAGGCGTCGTCGAGACTTCCTGGAGATTGACCAAAGAGATGGAGGTATCGGCGAGCTGGGGGGGCAATCGCCTGGAGATGGGGCTTGTGCACCTAAGTACGCGATGCCACATGGGGTTCTATCTGGGGAGGCGACAGTGCTGCTTAATGCAGCTTGGAGCGGTACCGCCAGAGAACTGGGGGTGCGCGCTTGGAGGTGCGCAGCGGATCGCAAGGGAGATCGTGCGCTGGGGGGCATGCTCGAGAGGAGGTGCAGTAGCACCTGATGCGGTGTGTTGGGGGGCCGCGCTTGAGCGATGAGGTTTTGGAGCGCCAGCCTGTAGGGTAGAATCACGCTAGGAGCCGCGAGGACTCTCCTGGAGGATCGCGCGGAGACTTTCCTAGGAGCGCGAGGTTGGGACTCCTGGAGCCTTGAGCTGTTGGAACAATAAGCTGCGTGAACAAGAGGTCACGCCTGAATAGGCCTCCGCCAAGAGAAGGTTCCCTGGAACCTAATCGCATCTTGTTCCAGAATGAAGTTGGGAATTCTCGCCATGATGGAACCTGGATTAGGAACTGAAACTGGAGAGACAGCAGATATGAAACTGAAATTGGACATGTGACAGATCTGCATCTACGTGATCGGCTCCATCTCAGGAACATGGATTAGGGTTTCAAGAAGAAAACCCTAGAACATGATATTATTCGACGAATAAATCTTCAAAAATAAGCATAAATTTATTCTTCTTCATAAATCGAATCTCGGATATGTCAAGAGCATAAAACCACGAGAATCGAACCCGCTCTGATACCATATTAGAAAATAGAGAATGCGGAAGCGATTGATAAATAGAGCATAAATCAAGAGAAATGTAAACATGGAACTCAAAGATTTTAACGTAGAACCCTACTCCCTAAGGAGCAGGATGAAACCACGGGAGAATGCCTCAAAGGGCTGGTGTGTCTATTGCACTTTTCTCAATGGTTACAGGAGGTCTGGGGCTCCTTATATAGCCTATACATAGCTTCCAATTCCCACCACTGATATATGTGGGACTAAACATATGGATGGGATAAATAGATCTCTTCAGGATCCATTTACCCTCGTACAACTCATATGGAGCACAACCAAATACTCCAACAATGCTCCTAGGCGGGCAGCGGTACAGGGGATCACAGGGAGATGCCCAAGGCGATGTTGGGGAGCGAGAGGGGATGTTGGGAGAGGCTGGTGGCGTCGCTAGGGGCGTAAGCAGCTAAATGCCAACCATACAACCAACATCATTGTTGGGAAAATGAGAAAACTTGTTTATTCCATATACCTTAGACTCTCTTATATAGGGGAGTAGCTTATGGGTAAAATACATAAAGAGTCCAACAGGAAAAAGAAAATATTATAAAGGTACATAAGAGAATAATATATCTCTACACCCCCTCAAGTGGAGCATAGATATCAATCATGCTCAGCTTGGACGAACACTTCTGGAACGGCCCTCGAAGTAATGCCTTGGTAAAAATATCTGCAGTTTGGTCCTCTGAGCTAACATGGGATGTAACAATAAATCCTTTCTGAATCACATCACGTATGAAGTGACAATCAACCTCAATGTGCTTGGTTCGTTCATGAAATGTAGGATTATTCGCAATGAATAGGGTCGCCTGATTGTCACATTCTAAAGCCATAGGAAGCGGGACTTTTATATATAGATCTGTAAGCACAGCCTTTACCCACATCATTTCTGTACTAACCTGGGCCATAGCCCTATATTCAGACTTAGCAGTAGACCTTGCTACAACCATTTGCTTCTTGCTTCTCCATGAGACTAGAAAATCTCCAACATACACGGCAAACCCAGTGGTGGACTTCCTATCCTTAGGACATCCTGTGTAATCTGCATCTGCACATGCTGAGATAGTAACCGCCTTGTCTTTCTTAAACAGCAGACCCGCACCTGGAGATGACTTAAGGTACCTGAGTATCATATGTATAACATCCACGTGTACCTGACGTGGTTGCTCCTTGAACTGGCTTACTCGACTCACATTGTTTCACTCAACAGGTCAGTGACATATTTCCTCTGGGTCATTACCAACCCATGAGGATTTTTGGCGAACTCCAGTCCCAGAAAATATCTAAGAGCTCCAAGGTCCTTGGTGACGAATTCACGACCCAGCATTTCTTTTGCCCCCTGAATTCCCTATTCATCATTACCTGTAATTAAGATATCGTCTACATACACCATAATTGCAATAATACCTCTCGGTGTCTTCTGTACGAAGAAGGAATGATCTGCATTAGAACGTATGTATCCCTGTTTCTCAAACAGGTCTGAGAGCTTCTGGAATCAAGCTCTGGGGCTCTGCTTAAGGCCATAGATAGCCTTATGAAGTCTGCACACCTTAGGATACTCCCCCTCAACAGTAAAATCAGGTGGTTGTTGCATGTAGACTTCCTCCTGTAAGTCACCATATAGGAATGCATTCTTCACATCTAATTGGTATAGTGGCTAATCACGAGTAACCGCAACAGAGAGGAGGATCCGTAGGGTGGAATGGCGAGCAACCGACGAGAATGTATCAAGATAATCCACTCCATATGTCTGTGTAAAGCCACGAGCAACTAGGCGTGCCTTGTATCTGTCAATATTGCCATCTGCATTCTGCTTAACTGTAAAGACCCACTTGCAGCTAACTGTAGACATATCAGTAGGTGCAACAACAAGGCTCCAGGTGCCTCTGGACTGAAGAGCAGTCATTTCTTCCTCCATGGCTAATTGCCATCGACTATCCTTCAACGCATCTTGGTAATTCCGTGGAATATCCACCGCTGATAGTGCACTGACAAAGTTCCTGAATTCTCCAGTTAGGTGATCAAAAGACACAGAAGATGCTATACGATATGACGCGCAGCTGCGCTTCTGTTTTCGTAGAGAAATAGGTGGACCTAAATCACATGCCTCCTTATCTGGTCTCTGTAACACATCCTGATTAGGAAAATCATCAGATCCATCAATATTAATATTCTCATAACATACCTCAGACGAGCTAGATGGTGAGCAGTGACCATAAGCAGAAGTAGGCCTACGGGTATAGTAGAATGGCAATGGTGAAACAAGCACAATGACAGGAGGTGTAGGAGATGGTAGCAGTGGTGGTGGTAGAGGTGATGGTGGTGGTGGCATGTATATAGCATCAGTAGTGTCAGAGGATACCAACTGATCACCTGTAGATGAGAAGTACATAACAGATTCGAAAAAGGTAACATCAACACTAACGAGATACCTCCTGCGCAATGGATCATAACACTTGTACCCCTTCTGTGTTCTTGAGTACTCGACGAAAACACACTTGACAGCCCTAGGAGAGAGCTTGTTGATCCCGGGAGACAACTGGTGGACAAAGGCGACCGAGCCAAACACATGAGGAGTAAGGGAGAACAATTCTTTGTCAGGAAAAACAAGAGAGAAAGGAATCTTCTCACCTAAAACAGATGACGACATACGATTAATGGGATAACATGTTGTAAGAACAGCATCGCCCCAGAAAGAATGAGGGGCATGACTCTGTATAAGAAGCGACCTGATGACATCAAGTAAATGACGATTTTTCCTTTCAGCAACCCCATTCTGTTGGGAAGTATAGGAGCAAGATGTTTGGTGGATAATCCCTTGAGATGAAAAATAACTGGAGAGGGTACGAGTACAAAATTCCATAGCATTATCACTTCTCACAATTTTAACGGATGCAGAAAAAACATTACGAACTTCATTAATGAAATTGATGATAATATTCCCCGCTTCAGATTTATTCTTTAATAGAAAGACCCATGACACACGAGAGAAATCATCCACAATAACTATATAAAACATGTGTCCCTGATGATCAGGAACATGACTAGGACCCCAGATATCTAATTGAAACAACTCAAACTTGGAGGTACTACTCCGACATTGACGATTGGGAAAGGTAGACCGATGACGCTTTCCCAACTGACAAGCCTCACATTAGATGGACGTGTGAGGTGAAACCTGAGGTAACATATGATGCAGTTTCTGAAGTAGTAGATGTCCAAAGCGCAAGTGCCACAGTAATGGGGAGATGGATCCAATAGGTAGAGATGAGGTTCCAGCATAAGGAGTCCGACTAAGACGATAGAGGCCGCCTTGCTTATAGCCACGCCCAATCATGTTTCCCGTAAGGATGTCCTAAAAAATAAGAGAAGATGGATCAAAAATTGCTCGACAATGTAAATCCTTTGTAAGTTAGCTAATGGACAACAAATTCATCGAAAAATCGGGTGCATGTAACACGTTCTTGAGATGCATGGATGGTGTCAGTCTAATCTCCCACTGACCAGTAATCGGAGAATGTGTTCCATTAGCAATAACCACAGTACGGCCTGGAAAAACCTGTCTGTATCCTGTAAGTAGACCTTGATCACCACACAGATGATGTGTGGCACCAGAGTCCATAATCCACTCTAAAGTATCTGATCCACTATTGCTAGTGAATGGATAGGTGCTACCTGATGTACTGGCGGATGCAGATGCAACAACGTCGGAGTGACTCTCAGAAGTAGGTGCTGATGCGGCGGGACCAGATGGAGGAATGATGCCCCTCAGACGCGCTACAAGGTCATCAAAGCGTTGATCCATAGATGAAGCAGAAGGAGGCTCGATCTGTTCAACTACTCATGCAGAAGCAGGAAACCCATGCTTAGAATAGAATGTGTCTTCAGTATATCCAGAACGATGGCAAAAAGTACATGATGGCCAACACGGCCTCCTCTGCCCCTAGGTCCACGGCCATAGAACTAATGATGACCCCCACGACCTCGATTGGCTGCCATGGCTGAGGCGGTCTGATTTGTAGCAGACGAAGGAACAGTGATACGACTCAGACTATGAAAGCTTCCTCCATAGGAGGAATAGTGGAATCCGCCAAGATCTGGGAACGTGCTGCCTCGTACTATGGATCAAGGGCAGCCAAGAAAACACCCACCATAGTGGCATTCCGATAGATCTTCTGTTGCTCTGGATTGGCTGTGAAAGGCATGAAGCTATAAAGCTTCTCAAACATTCCACGTAAAGACGTGTACAATGAGTGCAGAGGTCGTCCATTCTGCTTGATTGTAAAGATATCATGCTGAAGTTGCAGAATCTTCGTCTCATTCTTTGCCTGTGATAGGTGGCAGCCAGAATGTCCCACATTGCTTTGGCAGTGGGCTGATGGAGAATATCGTCAGCAATCACAATTGCTAATGTTCTGGAAAGCCAGACTTTGGCATATGCGTCATCTGCCTCCCAAGAGGCATTAACACATGTCTTCTCAGCAGGCTCTTCCTCAGTAAGAATGTGCTTCTTACTGGTTGACTTCATCATACTCATGAACTGCATGGCCCACATTTCATAGTTTGAACCATCCATCTTCACAATAGACGCTAGACCTCTGAAGGCACCTGTAGATGAAATATCTGCCTTGCTTTCTGACATTATGATATTAGAAGACTAGGGGAGTAGACTAAAGATGTGACTATCTACACAGACATTAACAGGTTTAGTTGCATGTGTAGACGCAAGCAACCAAACCTACTAATCTGGAAACACGCGCGCGGAATGAGGTTGGAGTCGCACGTGCGTTGGCCTAGGGCTGCACACGCACGGAAATCACACGCACAGATGTACGCGCAGATGCACGTGCAGGATCACAAACAAGAGCACACGCAGGCACGCAGATGCGCGTGCATATGCACAGGTGCGTGTGCAGGATCATGAGCAAGGGCACACACGGGCGCGTGCAGATGTGCGTGCAAGCGAGCAGGTGCGCAGATGCGCATGCACAGGTGCGCAGATGCTCCTACGTACAGGCACGCAAGTGCACGTGCTGATGCACAAGTGCGTGCGCAGGTGCGCGTGCTGATGCGCAAGCGCGTGCGCAGGCGCGTGCGCACTCGGGCAGGAGGCGGCGCACAGGAGCACGACGCCGAGACGGAGCTAGGCGGCGCGCGACGCGTGCGGAGGGCTTGAAGGTGGAGGCTAGGGTTAGGGTTTGGTTCGAGAACTCCGGTCTAGGACCGTCACTCTGATATCATGTTGAGAAAATGAGAAAACTTGTTTATTCCATATGCCCTAGGCTCTCTTATATAGGAGAGTAGCCTATGAGTAAAATAGATAAAGAATCCAACAGGAAAAAGAAAATATTATAAAGGTACAGAAGAGATAAAATATCTATACAATCATCCTAGGAGAGTCACAAGAGCCCAAAGTAGGGTCAAGGCTACGTGCTGATGAGAAGGTAAAAGGTGTACCAGCAGTGGGGCTGAAGGGCCCTATGCGATGAGGAAGAGAGGGGTTTGCACAAGTGGAGATGGAAGGGATGCACCTTGAGGGAAGGAGGTGACCATCGGCGTAGTGGGTGAGTGCAACATGCGAGGACGATTGGGCACAAGAGTAAGTTGGAGAAGCACGCGAGGGCATTGGGTTGGAAACCACCGCCCGAACCCGCACTTGTAGCCCGAGGAAGAGAGGAATCTGAAATAACATCAGGTTTGGGGACCGTTATCCCCTAAACCTTTATCCCACTCTAAGCCACCACTGAACATGCCATTAGATTGCCTCCTATCATGTTTTCCATGAGTGCATGAAGCAAATTGGGTCTGGCTCTCATTTCATTCATGATGCCGGGAGGCAATGAAGATAAGCACTCCTTACATATCTACTGTGCTACATATTGTGCATATGATGGATGCCTATGCCCAAGGTAATTTCAAAGAATTAGCAATCTTATTCTCGGGTTAGACATGAAGGATGCATATGCTCCTAACTTAAGGATACTATTGAACACTCTATGTTTGTTATTTCTTATAATGTAATTTTGTCTTCAGGAGTCTTATTTCTGTATAAAAGATACTTCTAGGTTTTGATAGTATCATTTTCTCAGTCTCTCTTCCACGGTTCTTGTAATATGCTCTAGTATTCTAGTTTTGTGAACCACTCTATGCTTTGATGTGTCTTTCCTTGTAGGATGGGAAACAGCTTTACGATGTCATGGTGGAACGCGCAGGCCTTTCAAAGACGAGTGGTCCCAGGGGGTCCTAAAGACGGCTTTAAGCTTTCATTGGTAATAAGTGCATGCTTGCAAGCGTCCGATATTTGTTGTACGACGGTGACCAGTAAATGTATTATTGTTTAACATTCTTTTCAATTGTCAAGATCTGAATGTTGTGGGCGCACACCATAGCGTGTTCCCTCCTTTCTGACTTGAAAAAAAAAAGATCTGAATGTTGTGGTTGATCAAGGATTTTAAGAGGCAGAGATCTCCTAGTCTAGAGAGCATGGCATCTCAAGGATCAAATCTTTTTACCATAGAAAATTTGTTTGTTATTCCATGTCAAAATCGACAAATTGTGGATACCTATACTAGTTATTATTGCATGATTCAACAGTTACTTTATAATACTAGGATGAATATTTGAGATGCATTTGGAACACCCATACTGATCCAACTTTTTTGTCCATCGTTTTTGCTAATGAGTGGTGCCATGTATTTATGCATACCTTTTCTTGCAGGAATGCAGGTTCTATGAGCACTGAATAACGGGTGACATCTCCATTGTTAGCCTCTATTTCACCGCATCCCAAAGTTTATTGCTTCTGTCATATGTTATTTAATCTATGTCATGGTACAGAATGTACGTAATTTATATATTTATGGAGATATTCTTCTTCATTATTCTACATTTAACATAAAAGAGAGCAGCCAACACATGACTTTGTAAGACTATTATCACATTTGAACCTTCCTTTTTATGGCAGGTGCCTTAGATGAAATGATATGGCGAAGAATGGGAAAATGAAATACTAATGTATTCTATGCACGCTAAAGATTTTCTTTTGACTATGATGAATCCAAAATGATGCATGTGTTGATATTTATATATTATGTTGCATTGGTATGTAGATCTCTTTCCGATCTAATTAGTACTTGATATTATGTCTGGTTCCAAAGTGAGTGTGCAAGACTTTTATCAATGTGTGGACTCATATTTAGAAATATTACAGCTTCTTTAATTTTGAAAAGATTAATATGTATAAGTGGATCCTTCATCAAAGGAAGGAAAAATGATTTAATCCTTTTGATAAATAAGTTGTTGATCAGACATGACCAAACTTGAAAGACTCCTTATAGTCATTATTAATTTTATCTATATTTTATATTTGATCAAATTATTTGCATATAGCAGACTCATGTATTTGAATCGAACATTGTTTTTGGTATAACTACCTTTCTCCCCTATGCTGCCTTGAATTGCACCACTTGGTCATTAGGCCCAATGTGTGTTTCTATCTCCAAGAAAAGGGCTATTTATTTATTTATTTGTCTGATACCACTGAAACTGTGTCAGGTCTTTTAGTAACATCTTTCTCTGGTCTGGACGTAGAAAGATCATAAACTGTCCACTCAATATGAGCCAACCAGAGATTGCATGGGACCGAAAGAGCTGTAGATAGAGGATCTCATGAGGCCTATGGGTAAACAGGTCTCCTTATGTGCAGCAGAGAGAGAGATTTTCTAATGAGCTCAGGCTCATTGATGAATTAGCTTGTATTCTCAACCATCATATTTCCATCCCACAATCTCAATTAAAATCAATTTTAATGTCACAGGTAGTTTTGAAATCCACCACATTATGTTTCTTATTTTTAATTTGCTTAAATCTTAGTCAAATCTTTCTTTTCATTCCCTCATTAGGAAACATAAAAAAATGAAGCATAATATCATCCCCCCTGTAATCGATTAAATGAGCGGAGAAGAACGTTGTCACCATTGCGGAGAACATAAGCTCGCTGTTGTGGAGGAAAATGACGGCGTTGAGGAGGAAAAGGGAACTTCCATGTCCATGGAGAAGGCTGCCATCCCATGTCCATTTGTTTTGCTACTCCTTGGTCTTTTATAACTATGTTATCATATTGTTAAAACCATGTCATTTTTTTACAACTTTGCGAAGAGAGGATGGTTTGTAAAAAGCATTACATATATGTGCAAAAAATGGTAAGGGTGTCGTAGAAAGTCGATAAAGAGTTGTAAAAAACGATACCGATCTGTAATATATGATGGAGTTGGCAAAAATCAAAGTTGTAAATGAAGATGATCTAAGCTAATAAGAAGTTGTAAACAATGAGCATATAATTATAAAAAAAAAGAAGTTGTACAACATACACACTCATTCAAGATGTAGAAAATTAACAAGCAGTTCTAAAATACGACTTTATAGTTATAAAATTGTTGCACACATCCATAAAATTGGAAATATATATCCAACATCTTTTTAAAACGGTATGTTTTGTATTATTATTTTGTAAACATGAGAATAATGGAAATATCATATTTTGTAAAATTGTTGAGTGGTTTTTATATAATCAATGACCATGACAGATCGAAAACAAAAGAGAAGGCCTAAGTGGACATGTAGATGGGGAATTTCCAAAATATAGCTTTTAGTCAGTTTATTATATTCATCAACATCTTATCCTGATTTAGCTTTTAAAGCTTGAAATCTTCACCTCTCCTACTATGCTCATTTGTAAGGCATCGACCAATAACCCTAGACGAGGTCAAAAGTCAAAGAGGAAGAGCAGCTGTGAGCTAACAAGTGGGTCTCAAACCGAGATAGATAGGGTTATATATCAAGGAGTTGGCAAAGGAGAACAACCCAGATCCAACCACAACTCTTAAGAAGAAAAAACTACTTATGTTCGCATTTGAGGCGATTCCTCAAATGCTCAAACCTTAGGCATGAACATGGGAGTGGGAGGAGGGGGCTGCTTGGGCGATGGATGGACTTCCAGCTCGCGTTATTTAGCTGGAGAAATGATCATCGTTCAGTCCACTGTTAAATCTTGCGGTGACTTCCTGTCTTGGGCTTGACAACCCTTTTGATTGATTGATTGATCGATAATTTTGCCAAGTGGTTGGAAAGTTGCCAGAGCTCCTGCTTGGAGGGGGTAGCCCTGCAAGCGAGCGAGAGAATGATATCCATTCCAAGTACAGGTGTATCGATGCATACAGAATAGTCGCGAAACTGGCACACCCCCATCAATTAAGCTACTGTTAAGATTTCATATATAAAGAGAAGTGATCGAAATTGAGTTTGGCTGCATGATTAACTATACGGTGAAAGTACAAGATTACAGATAAAGACAATGGAGAAAGAAAGGAATTTTGAAAAAGTGTTAATAAATGGACTTTTAATACAGATAAACATGTTAACTGCTATATTTGAATTTAAATGAATGGAAAAAATGGAATAACACAAAATGGGATACGCAGCATATTTGTACACTTGGGTGGTGGGGACAACAGTTGCAGAAGAAGAATATCTCTGAACTAGAGATAATTCTCCAAAGAATAGTGTAAAGGAAAGCTTGTTTAAATCTTTCCATCAGGATTAGAACCTCCAACTTCCAGAGCTTATCTCCTCTTGAGTGCCTTGTCTTCGTAACAATCAAATTGTGCTTGCTGCAGAGATCCAACCCACTGCGGAAAATGATCCTTAGTCCCCTGTGCCCCCTTCGCAACACAATTTCCCGAAGAAAAGCGGCCCTGATAATTAAACAAGGTAGAGACAGAGGGATATATATATATATATAGTTACTTCAGTAATACACGACGACCATATCCTCATCCATGGCCTTGGCTGCCACGGCATCTTCGAGTCGTTTCCACTTTTGCTCTCGACGTTCTTCCAAAGCCTTAGCATTGGCCTCCTTCTCCACGTACTGCCTCTGGCACACTTCAAAGAGTTCATTGTCCATCTCTAGAAACATTTTACGGACATTGACAGTCAACCCGTGAACTGCCTGGTTCCAATGGCCTTGCAGGTTGTTCTCCAGAGCCTCGTATATTATCGGGAATATGGTGCCGCGGTTTTGGGCAATCAGGCTCACAACATGGTCATTGTTCCACAGGAACAGAGCCCGTTCAGCAACCTGTCAAGCGCTTTCACTTTTAATATGCCACAATCCAAAACAGAATATCATAGTAACTTTTTTCCCTCAACGACTTTAATGGTTAAAAAACTAAGAATTCTGATTGAAGCTCTAACTACATATCTAACAGACATGAAGTTGCATAATAAAACTCAATAAAAGGGACTATTTCTCACAAGTTTGGTTATAAAAAAGTTCATGTTCAATGATCTGCTCTCATATGCTTTCGCATCTATATGTCATATTTTTATAACACCATTTTCGCGCGTACGTGTGTGAGAGACACCATTTTAATCTCTGTGTGTGTGGCATAAAGACCAAACATGTGGGGCCATCACATCGAATATGTTATGGCATAAACATGCTCAACTGGGAAGAACTTGCCTAGACGGGTATTTGGAAATATAATATATTACATAAATTACACTGAAAAGTTTGAGCTTTTCACATCCTGCTCTAAATATTCCATTCTGAACGGAGGTGCATTTCACGATATTTATATGCCATCTAAATTGGGCTTTTATATAGATCTCCACTATATAAGTCCCACATCACATTTATGCCTCTTTAAATGCGAACGTTCACATGGACAACCTGTAAATATTCCATATTACAGGATGCCCCATGAAACTATCCAGAGTGGGCAATATGAAAATTGACTTCCTCAAAACTCTCAATAGGCTCTCTCCAGTAAACATTTCATATCACGTGTATGGCCTTATGTTTAGAATTTGTGAATGTCCTTGAAAATATATCACGTTATATCCATTCGAAATGAGGTTCTCTTACAGATAACTATGTAAATATTCCATTCTGAGTATGCCTATATACAGTGTTATAATTGACCACGTATATTCCCTTCATAAATAACCATATACATAGGATTTTTGCAAAGTTCACATAATATTTCTTATTATATATGCCTCCTCTGTACATTAAAATTCATCATATATAATATGTAAATATTCCATATAACGTACATGGTCCTTTAAATATGGTGTAGGCGATTGTGCTGTCTTAATGAAATTTCAGGACATCATTGTGACAACCACAGAGTTTATGGCAAATGTACCCCCCCCCCACATGGAAATTTGCATAAATGATTACGCGCATGACTTTAGTGCCGAATTTTGCCCGTATATGCAAAATGACCCAAAAATCGTGTAGCAGGATCGTACGTAAAGGTGCACGGAATTCCATATAAGCTAACGACATGCTTGAAAAACATGAATTGTGTAATTCTTTACAATGATCAACAACAAAACAATAATTCATTTCATGAGCAGTTGCTCGAAGTCCATAACAGAATCCACCAATATAGCCTCCCAAAGATGTATAGGAATAGGCAAGGAGTATATAAATCAGTGTGTTGGGAGTGCTCTTTAAAGCGTATTTGACATTGTTGAATTATTCCCATGACATCTCTATTCATTTTAGACCAAAAATACCTGTGTTTCATTAGGGATGGTGTCTTATCAAGATCAAAATATACCCGCATGACCCTCCCATATGGATCTTGCGGATCAAGCTCTCACGGGAATAAGCATGGATACATAAACGAGTCCCATGAAAGAGATATCCATCCGGCAAAAGGTATGTGAATGGTAAGAAGAAGTCACAATAGACAAGTGAATCCCATGAAAGATGAATCCATCCTGCAAAAGGTATGTAGATGACTGGACAAGAGATCCATACAAGCAATCAGTATCGATAGCTCCAAAATCGGGATCATTAAGGCAAAAACCTTTAATTGGCTCACATCCAAGAGCTTGGACAAAGATCGTAGCCAAGACATGTGCTCATCAACTAAGTACAATAATGACTTTGTTTGATGTCAGCGTTGCAATAGTCGGCCGACTATCCCGAATAGTTGGTCCGACTATGCGGTGCGGGGGGTCCCCGACTGAACAGACCTCCAGTCGGTCAATAGTCGACCCAACTGAATAGGCGCCCGACTATTCGGCCGACTGGCCCGACTATTCGGCCGACTGAAGTTCGACTTTTGATTTTTTTTTTTTTCAATTTTTAAATTTTATAGGTTACATTTTGCCACGGTATCGCCACAAATGTCAAATTCTATATATCTATTATATTGATTGGTACTTTTATATTGAATTCATGTTAACTAATGACCATATACGTATAAAAATATAAGAATATATGTATTATAAATATTTATTATATTAAAAAATACAAAACCGAATAATTCCGAATAGTCGCCCAAATACCGATTATTCTCTATTTAGTGACCCCTCCGACTGAATACCAAATCATGTCTTTTGCAACATTGTTTAATGTCCATACTTTGTGTTTTTAATGGAAGGTATACACTTGCAAGAAGCTAACCCATTCGGTGTGCCTCTTGCTCAGATTATGTTAGGAATTCATGCAGCATAAAAGCTTCATGATCAAAATTAAGGACGACTGGAGCTGGATGAGGTAATGGCAATTACCGCTTTAATGATTGAATGATGGTCAGAATCAAGGATGAACTCGAGTTGGATGAGGTAAAGAAGCCAGTGTTTTAATGCTAATATGAGGTAATGATGTCAATGCTTTAATGTAGAATAAGCGAATAACAAGAATGTGCATTATTAAACTTTTCACTAAAATAGGCAATGGGTCAACCTTCTTGGCTAAGGACCGCACCAATCCCAATGTGTGAAATGTAGCAAACATCTAAAGTCTTGATGAAGTCAAGAAGGACGAGAACTAATGATGTGATCAATTGATCTTTGATGTTGTGGAAACTCTCCTCTACAGTTAGGGTCTAGGAGAGAAATCCCACAAAGATGATCGTTAATAGGACTAATAATTGAGCTAAGTTGTAAGCGAATCACCTAATGATCATTAATAGCAAATCACCTATAAAATGAAGACAGACCATGGAAGCTCTGAATCTCAGTACTTGTATTGAGTGTAGACCGAGAGTGAACTGCCTCAACTTTGTCATGACAAACTTTAATCCTATTTGTTGAAACAATATATCCTAAGAACATGACGAATGGGGCTAAGGAAGTGCATTTCTTGAGGTGAAGATGGAGCTTGTATTCTCTCAAGGTTTACAATACTTGGTGTATGTGTGATCAGTTTTTGGAAGAGTCCGTGCTATAAATCAGTTTGTTATCAAAATAGACGACAATTTTCGAATGCACATGATTCATAAAATGCATGAAGATACAATGGATGTTAAAGAGTGAAAACAATATCACCAACCATTCATACAGTCATTCACGTGTTTTGAATAGTCTTCCACTTATTGTCAAGCTTAGTACAAAATCGAAGGTATCTGCTCTAAGGATCAACTTTTTTTTTTGAAAAAGACGAGGATCAACTTAAGACAAGATGGTGGTTCCAAAGGGCATGTCGAGCATATCATCAAGTTGTAGAATAGGAAATCTGCAGTGACTCAACTATCGATGCACATTCGTCAAGAACTATCTTTGGTGTGAAAACTGCAATGCAACTACAACCACATGATTCATACTCTCACGTATGGGGTAGCGTGGAAGGTGCAGTGTGACACAAAGAATTAAGTCTATATGGTGTTAAATGCTATGGAGGGATGGTAGACCCTCCGGCAATTTCTTGGGGATGACGTTCAAAATTTTCCATATATAGAGGTTGTACTTCATGAGAGATGTTTATGATCTCAGGAATGTTGATGTCTTCACCAATTACGACATACACCACATATTTATCATGTATATAATGCTCACATGGTGTAGCATCAATGAGCATCACATAGCTGCTAGAGGTAGGTCCAATATTGGAAGGACCTCCTAAATGGGAGCTTGCATCACTCACACTCTCAATCGGGAAGTGTCATTTATCGTGGACTAAGGGCGTTACGATGTGGTTGTAGAGTGATTTGAATCTTTTCCACAAGGAAGGAGTATGTATTCTCTCAGCCCTTATAATTTGTATCTAGCTCATATTCCCAAGGTCGACCAAGAAAGATTTGTATCTAGCTCATGATCCATAGGTGCAATTACAATATGATGACACCAAATCTCATCTTGCTAGACGAGTCCAACTAAAAATTGGACAAGACGTTGAAGGCGGATGGGTATAAAGGCCTTGCCTTTAAACCCTGCCACAATGTATGTCAGTTCAATGGTTGTGGTTTAAGGCTCAAATTATCTACCATTTCTTGGGAGACAGTTTTCACCACTCCGAGCATCAACGATTAATGAGTATTGCCAACTTATCGACGCACATGTGGTGATAACCATGCATCACCATCTTCATCTTGGAGAGCAAGAATAAGTTGCATGGCCTCCGTAGGTCTACTATGTTGTTCGAGGAAACTTTCATATTCAATAATTGAGAATAGAACAACAGACTCTCCTTCAACATCACGCGATCATAACCACTCCGAGCATATGCGTGCACGGCCTCCTCAACGCACCGCATACACAAGCCCCCTTATATGCATCCTTTGTACATATGCAAGCCGCATATGCGCACTATGTGCCCACTTAACGTGTCGCCCCTCATAATAGGGTAATCAGATCCGGATCCGATATGGTTAGGGAAGCCCGATAGGGGTTAGGCGACACCCAAACTCGCTTCCAAATCCCCTATCAATGGTTTAGTGGAAGCTATCGAGCCCCGATTGTCTTCTCCATCGCGTCCTCAAACCTCCACCTCCTCCAATCTCCGCCTCCACCGCTGCCCTAAAGCACTTCGCCTCTACTTCCCTCCGCCTCCAACTGTGTGAAACTCCTCCACATTTGCCTCCAACCGCGTCGCTATCCTCCGCCTCCAACTGTGTCGCGAAGCACCTCCTCCACTCTGTGTGAAACTCCTCTGCCTCCCAGCTCCTTCGTGATTGCCATAACCTCCGTTAGGTAAATCATAGAACAATGTTTTCTCTTATTTGATACTCTTTTGATTCTTTTTTGATCATGTAAGCCAATGCTGTATTGCAAGGTTATTGTTTGAACGTCATTGATTCTTTTTATGCTATTCTGTAGGAAAGCGATGTCAATAGGATTGAATAGTCTGCGATTATTGAAATAAATCAAGCAAATGGTTAGGGATTTTCATGTTATTCTGTATTGTGTTCTATTGATGCATTATATTGAAATAAATCAAGTCATTTTTATGCTATCGGTATAATGTATGCTATTTTTTGAATCATTGTTGTAAAAGTCGGCTGACTAGGCTGATTAGTCAGCTCGACTAGTCGAGTCGAAGGGCAGCCGAGTCGACTAGGCCTAGTCGAACATTAATCGGTCAACCCGACTAGTTGGGCCAACTAGTCGACCGACTTTTATATAGAGGTTTTTTTTACTTTTTTTACTTTTTTTATTTTTTTAAAAGCAAACTGCTGAGATATTTGTATCTCTTTATATTCGTTTCTTATTTCTATTTTCTTCATGCACCTCGTTTGTAATTAACCCAGGGCTTTTCTCCAATATAAGAGAGCCCTAGGGTCTCTTCATTGATATGCAATTTTATTTTCTCCCCAACATGGTATTGAAGCAACGGTCCTAGACCGGGATTCCCATATCCCACCAAAAGTACTAACCCTACCCGCCCCCCTCCCCCCAGCTGGTTGCCGCCCCGACCTTAGCAGGCCATTGCCATGGCCTTAGTTGGCCGCCGGCCACAACCGGCCGGCCGCCTTAGTGGGCCGTCAACCCCAGTGGGTCGCTGTCGCCCACCAACTGGTCATACCGCTCAACTGATTGTACCGCTCTATAGCCCCTTATGGACCGTCACAGGCTGCAGTTCGACCATTTCTACATGCCTATTAGGTCTGAGTTTCCTCGGATTCCGTGACTTCAGACATATAAATTATGGTTTCCGATCCTAGACTACAACAACGAATGAAGAGGATGGTTGTATGAGTCTACACGTACAACCAATCCTTCATATGATTGTGTAGACTCGCAGAAAGTACTCTACTCCTCAGTCTTGTTCCGGATTGTCAACATTCTTTTTTTCATGTCAGAGAGCAAGGATGATGTTTTTTCGTCGTCCAATGCTATTAAGGGCTCAGCTCCCATCGTAAAGATGGATGGGACCAACTATGAGTCGTAGTCCATGCAGTTTCGCACCCTTATGCAGTGCCATAACAAGGAGCACATTTTGAGAGATTCGGACAAGATCGGAGTTAATGCTTCTTGGAAGCAAGATGTGCACGGGCTCTCTGGGACACTCACCACGGAGATTGCCAATGACATCGTCAACCACCCCACGACCAATCTTGCATCTTCAAGGCACGTTTAAGTGTCTCTATAGCTTTATGCTCATTACTACCAGCACTGAGCAACAACATGCATAGTGGAATGCCACTATGATCGGAGTCGTTATGTCCTCTCTTGACTCTGAGTACGATGCAACGCGTACTCAACTACTTACTGGAGAGATGACACCATTGATGGAGGAGGTCTACAAGAGGTTGAGCCGGATCACTACTTCATCTACTACCACGGCCCAAACTCTCTCTGTTATGGCATCTTCTCGTGGCAGAGGGGGTACTTCACAGTTTCACAGGCGAGGATCATGTAGTCTAGGAGGACATTAGTGTGGCTCATGTTCACATTGCCACTATCCAGGACATTAGGATGAGACATGCTATCTGAAGCATGGGTATCCAGTGTCTGCCCATGTAGCTGAGCAGACAGAGACTACTCCCGCTCCTTCTCCCGATGCGAGGCTTGATGATATTGTCTCTAGATTGAGAGAGATGATGATTACAATGTCCACTCCAGCAAAAGGATCTTCAGATGTTGCAGTGGTTGTCAGAGCATCTACGAGTTCGTCGGGTATTTTCTTGTACACTTACCAGTTGTAGAAGTTCTGCTTTGACTGATTGGATCATGGACTCTGGAGCTTCTCATCATGTATGGAGATCGGGCTCAGTTTACTTCTTATATATCGATCCCTCCTGGTAGATCGGTGGTGGTTGCTAATGGGGTTCATCTACCCATTGTTGGTCAGGGGGAGATTGTTCCAGCCCCATCGATGCGCCTACAGAATGTCTTACATGCTCCAGCATTTCATATGAATCTTTTGTCTATCAGTCAGATTACAAAAGATTTACATTGTCATGTCATTTTTTATCCCTCTTCTCTTGTGTTTCAGGACATACTCACGGGCATAATGATTGGATGTGGTCGTGAACATTGAGGGCTTTACAGACCGGTCCATCCTTCATGTGTCGGTGTTGTTACTATTCTATCTGGATCTCTTTCTCCTTTCATGTGGCATCTTCGCTTTGGACACCTTCCTCTGAAGAAGTCGTATCATGTTCTCCCTCAGATCTCTACTCGCACTACCTTGGAATGTGAGGCATGTCAGCTTGGGAAGCACTATCGTTCTTCTTTTTCGAGTCATCATAATAGTCAATTGTTTGAGTTGTTTCATTTTGATGTATGGAGTCCTAGTCGTGTTCCTGATCATCAGGGACATCGGTTCTATATGGTTGTCGTGGATGATTTCTCTAGATTATCTTGGATTTTCTTGTTAAAGAATAAGGTTGAAGCTGGTCTTGTTATTAAATCTTTTCTTATTGAGATTAAGAATATTTTTTTGCTAATGTAAAGTTTATTCATACCAACAATGCCTTGGAGTTTTCTACTTTACAATTGTTTGACTTGGTATTGTTCATCAAACTTCTTGTTCTTACACTTCACAGCACAATGGTGTTGATGAACGCAAATACTGTCATCTTTTGAATGTCACGAGGACTCTTTTGATTCAGAGTCGAGCTCCTCGTTCGTTCTGGGATGATGCGGTTCTCACTGCATGTTACTTGGTGAACTACATGCTTTCTACTATCTTTGGAGAAAAGGCTCCTTTCTTGATTGTGTTTCCCAAGAATGACCTATTCTCCCTTACTCCCAGGGTCTTTGGATATGTGGCTTTTGTCCATAACGTTACCTCTGGTCGTGACAAGCTCTCTCCTAGAGCTATCAAATGTGTGTTCGTTGGTTATTCTCGTACCCAAAAAGGGTATGGATGTCTTGATCATGTAGGAAGAAAATATTATGTGAGTGATGATGTCACATTTTCTGAGTCTATTATGTACTTTTCTCCTACATGTGACAAGTTGTCTAATACTGACTCTGACGAGGATGTCTTTGTCCCACCACCTCCGTTATCTCCACCAACAACACCCCATGTAGAGTCTCAGTCACTTCCACCTCCTCCATCTGCCCTGACACAGTTCCTACCACGATTTTACATTCACGGTCCTCTACTCGCCCCTCTGCTCATGCGCCTTCCCCGTCATCCAGCACGCCTCAGTTATGTAATGAATATATTGTTTCTACTAATGGCAATGGTGATATGATTGTTCCACAAGATACTATACAGGAAGAGTTGATACCAGAGAACAGAGGGTCAGAAAGGTTGATGACCTTGATGTACCTATTGCCTTGAGGAAGTCGCATCGTAATTGTGCCACTTATCCTCTAATTGTGCATGTTTCCTTGGACCATCTTTCAGAGGAGTACATGAGGCTTGTTATGGGACTCTCAGTTGTTACTATCCCACGAACATATCAGGAGGTCATACAGGATAGTAATTGGTGACTTGCCATGGAGGAGGAGATGGCTGCTTTGCAGTCTGCCAGTCTCGTGGTACCTAGAGTGTTGTTTCTGCTCCCCAGGTGCCTCTTTTATATGGTGTGAATGGATCTTTACGGTGAAACAGCTTGCAGATGGCAGTGTGGATCGCTACAAGGCAAGGCTGGTAGCACGTGGGTTCACCCAAACATATGGAGTGGACTATCAGGATACCTTCTCACCAATGGCCAGACATTCGACATTGGACATTCTTCTATCAGTTGATGTTTCACGAGACTGGCATCTTTCACTGATCAGAAAGTTGGCCCATGCGGCCGCATACGCGGCCAAATATATGTACTCGGGACATCAAATGCACCAAGCAATGAAAATGCATTCAATAGATGCTCATAGCGCATATGTGGCCCGAGTATTCTGCATATGCGACCGTATTAGTATTAGAGTTCCAACCCCCAAATTTTTTACTTATTTTGTTGGAAACCCTCTCGCTCGAAACCCTCTCGTTCGAAACCCTCTCACAAAAAGCCCCTCTCTCGAGAACCGTTCTCCAGAAAGCCCTAGGTGGCGGCTGGAGGTGTCTTCGTGGGCTGCTTCATCGCCTACTCTGGCCGTCGTGGGTCGTTCCTCCGCCACTCCTTGCCTTCCAACAACCGCTCCTCACCAACCTGTGGCGTTACGCGACCTACGCCTCCGCCTCTACTCGAGAAGCTCCTCCTCCTCGAGAAGTTGCTCCTCTCTGCGTGAAGTCTTGGCATTGATGCATAGCATGCACCTCCGCATACCCTCAAGGGTCTCAACCAAAGCAACTAGCAGCTCCTCCGCCAAATTTTCACCTCCATCAGCAACCACCGCGTACACTGCGAGTCTCCGATGTTTTTTATTTTGAAAGCAATATATTTGTATTTAATATTTATGACTCTTAATTTCTTTGAAGTCACGTATCTAATTTTTACATGTATTTCTGTAAATACTAAATAGAATCAGCAAGTATGTAGTTTTTTGGAGATGTGCTAATGATTCTTAGCACATACAAGGTACAAAAATGATAAACAACATTAAGGAAGTGAAGATGAATAATTGTCATTTGTCATTATTTGTTTTTTATTTTGTTCTTTTTAAGTCTTCATTTGATATACAATTTTAGTATTAACTATTTTGCCATGAATTTAGGTTATCATGGATTCAGAAACCACAGATGATGCAGAACATGTGTTTTTTACTCCACCCGGATCAACCGTTCTAGGATGGAAATATGCATATCTTATGGAGAAGACGGATCCGGATTTCGTGACTTGTCGCTTGTTTGGCAAGGTCTTGAAAGGTATAATTAACCGAATGAAACAACACCTTGGTCACATCAAAAGGAATTGCAAATTTATACTAAGGCGGTGATGCAGCATGATGCTACGTGATAACTTTCTTTTAGTCGAACATTTGCTTTTCTTATTTTATTTATTTATGTAAAAGGCTCATTATATAAGGCCTTATCATCTTTTCTTTTTATTTCTATTTATAGTAAAGTAGTTGCTTGTTTGGGGGGATTTGGCCTCTATAAAGGCACCCCACCTATGGAAAGGGATGAATTATTGAATGAGAATTTATTTTTCCCATCCTTATTCTCTCTCTCCCTCTCTCTCTCTATCTCTCGTTTCTCGCCTAACCCTCTTCTCCCTCCCCCCCTCCCGCGCCTTCTCCACCCGAACCCTAACCCCCCCATACTGCCGCCTCCCTATCCCCCACTTCCATCTTCCTCTCGCCAGCCCCTCCCCCACGCGTGCCCGCAACCCACCTTCCCCTCGCCCTTCCATTCCGCCGCCACATCACCACCCGAACCCGCGACCCCGATCCCGCCCCACCTTCCACCCCATCCCTCCAACAACCATGCCGCCACCTTCTCGCGCCGCCACCCCTGTGCCTCCGCCGCCGCTGCCACCGCCCCGCTCGATCCAGCCCGCCCCGCAGTCGCCCTCTTCGTCCCCTTTTTCCTCTTTCCCTATCCACCGTCCCCCTCCCCTCCCTGTGCCACCGCCTTATCCAATCCCACAGGTCGTGTTCAACCCAGCCCCCAATAACGCCCAACCCCTGCCACTTGCGCCTTCCAGTGGTTACCCGACCCCTTCCGCCCCACCGTCGGTCGCCTGCACCTTGGCATCGCTGCCGTGGCTGTCCCGTTACCCGCACCCCTATACTCGTCCAGATTGTTGTTGTGGCTGTCCCGCAACCCCGTTGTTACCGACCAGGTCTGAAGCGCGCTGAACTTCCCACCGGTTGTGGTATGAGTGCCTCTTACATATGATTCCATCTGAATGGCGTTAGTAGTGTTAACTGCTATCTTGTTGTTTGGTTTGGTGGAGTATTGAGATCACTATTTTCCGCAGTATCGTTATATCTTTCCAGAAATCTTTTATCTATTAGGATTGCCCTAAAGTTGTGATAAGGTTGTGTTGTACGTGGATTATCTCGTGATCACTTGTTGCTGAAATTTGTAGGCATCATTTTTTTATTTTTGTTTGTCGTAGCATTTCCATTGAGTCACCTTTTCCAGTTAGGAAAACTCTCCTGCATCACATCGTATTGCCGTTCGAATTGCATAGCGTTGCATCAATTTGGTATCAGAGCATATCGATCCGTTTGGTTTGTTTTTTTTTGCATATATATATAACAACAAAACACACAAAAAAGAGAGAGGAAGGCATAGGATTCCCATGGCTGAAAAACCAACTACCTCTAAAACCGGCTATATCCCACAAACTGAGCTATCATTAGAATCCTTGTATGCTCAAATGCAACAAATGTTCGATGAACTGAGCGGACAAATTGCCACACTAAATAGTCGCATGCTAGGGAAGGATCATAATGACGAAACGCCAAACAAAGGTCAGCGTACTAGTCGGAGATGACACTCACGGAGTAACACATCCCGAGACACTAGTTCTTCTACCTCCGATGGACACGTTAGCGACTATCTTTCACAGGAAAGCGAAGATGAAGGATTAAGGGATGACACCCCTTTCACTTCAAGGAACCAAGATCCCCACACTCCTGGATATACGTCACAACCTACTAGTGGCTATCAATTCCCGCCCCGACCTGGCCCTAGGCCCGATGACGGATGGGATCGAGGCATCCGTCTTGATGTTTCGGAATTTGACGGAGGACGAGATCCTGATGTATTTTTGGATTGGCTCCAAACGGTCGAAAACTTCTTTGTATGGAAGGCTATGCCTACCGAACGAAAGGTTCAATTTGTCACGATCAAACTAAAAGGACATGCTCTGCTATGGTGGGACCATCTGCAATCTGAACGCAAATGAAAGGGAAAAGGTAAGATCAGCAGTTGGAGCAAAATGAAGGTCAAACTAAAAACAAAGTTCGTGCTTGAAGATTACAAGCGATATCTATACGCGCGATTGCAATCATGGAGACAAGGTACCATGAGCGTGAGAGAGTACACCGAAGGATTCCAATCCCTCATTCATCGCAACCGATTGCAGGAGACTCCTGTCCAGGAAGTCACCCGCTACATGCAAGGACTTCGTCATGTTATCCAAGATGAACTCTACCTTCACAACTGTCAAAACGTCGACGAAGCCTACAAGCAAGCTGAACGGGCTGAGACTAAGCTTGCTAAGGCCCAGACAAGGAGAACGTCTTTTTCTATGAACTCCGTCCCACAAACTAGTACCCCGATGACGACCTCCAAACAATAGTTTCCCCATCGATTGTTGCGGGTAAACCCCAAGCTAAACCATCAACTCCTGCCATCGCACGACCATCTGCTGGAAACCCCGGACCGGGCATCTTGGGAAGCCGACCTGTTTTAGGACCTGAAACTTGTTTTCGGTGTTATCAAAAGGGACATCGAGTGGCTGAGTGTCCAAACCCTAAGGCTATACCCGCCCATGTATGGACCATCGAAGAACTTGAAGACCCTGCTCCTGACCATCAAGAATTGCCTGAAGAGGATGAAGCCGCGTTAACTGTTGTCACTTCGGGAGCTGATGACTATGAGCTTCTTGGAGTGGATGGAGATATATCCGGACCTTTCTTGGTAATTGAACATGAGGACTTTATCGCCACTAACAGCGCACCCACGAACATCTTGCTCACACCCGCCGTCGATGACACTGATAGTTGGCTGCGACGCAGTATATTCCGAACCACATGCACCTCCGGAGGGCGTCGTTGTTCGTTGATCATTGATGGAGGAAGCGTTGAGAACTTCGTGTCTCAAGAAATGGTCGACAAATTGGATCTACCAACTCAACCACTCGAGAAACCATATGGTGTGGCTTGGTTTCTAGGTGGCACTCAACTTCCGATCCACCATCAGAGTCTCGTTATCTTCTCGATTGGGCCTTCATATAGAGACGAGGTGTGGTGCCATGTAGCTCCTATGGATATCTGTCATATACTACTTGGGAGACCCTGGCAGTTTGATAAGGACACTGAACACAGAGGAAAATTGAACACTTACTCATTTCTCATAAACAATGTACGTGCGACCCTTAGACCACAACGCGAGGCCCTTAGCCCTCGACAGGTGGCTTCGCTTCGATCCGCGACCGCGCAATCTGGTAAAAGTACTCCATTGTCAAAGCCTTCGACTACTGGTCCCGTATTGTTGATGGAAGCCCAGACATTCCAATGTGAATTTCAGGAGAGCTCTACTATTTACACATTGATGGGACGTGAGGTGACCGAACAAGAGACAACTATACCCGAAGCTCCGTCTAAGGTGAAGCCCACCCTTCAAGAGTTTGCTAACATTATGCCTGAAGAGTTACCTGAAGGACTACCCCCATTACGAGACATTCAACATCACATTGACCTAGTTCTCGGAGAAAGCTTACCACATTTGCCACATTATCGGATGAGCCCAAGTGAGCACGAAGAAATGAACAAGCAGGTCACTGATCTTCTGCATCGTGGGTATGTTCGAGAGAGTATGAGTCCTGTGGCGGTTCCTGCTCTACTTACCCCAAAAAAGGATGGCACATGGAGGATGTGCGTGGACAGTCGTGCTATCAACAAGATCACAATCAAGTATCGTTTTCCAATTCCACACCTTGATGACATGCTCGACATGCTATCGGGTGCCAAATTATTTTCCAAAATGGATCTTCGCAGTGGATAACATCAGATTCGCCTCCGACCTGGAGACGAGTGGAAGACTGCTTTCAAGACCAAAGAGGGTCTTTATGAATGGACAGTAATGCCCTTCGACTTGTCGAATGCTCCCACCACTTTTATGCGAACCATGAATCATGTATTGCGCCCCTTCATAGGTAAGTTTGTGGTTGTTTACTTTGATGACATATTGATCTACAGCTTGACCAAAGACGACCACTTAGTCCACTTACGACAAGTCTTGGAAGTCGTAAAAGCCCAACAATTGTATGTCCACCTTAAGAAATGCTCCTTCAAGTCTAGCACGGTCCTCTTCTTGGGATACATTGTCACTGCCGACGGACTTAAAGTTGATCCCTCCAAGATTCAGGCCATTCAGAGCTGGCCCATACCCAAAACCCTCACTGAGATTCGCAGCTTTCTGTGATTGGCTTCTTTCTACCGACGTTTCATCCGAAACTTTAGCACTTGTGCGGCTCCGTTAGTAGATTGCACGCTTATGAACCGCAAATTCAGCCATTTAATATCGTGTAATTAATACTCGAGATGTCATTGCAGTCGTGCCGAACTAGGTCTATCAAAGACCATATAATTTAGATATATCAATCAAATTGGATGGTCGTGTTTTTATTTTACTTGGCAAGAAACCAAGGTCGAACTCAGGGACACGAGCCTCTCTCGTGATTATCCGGATTTTTATCTATCTAATTAAGTGTTGAGTTAAAGAACATAGGTCAAACTATGCTAAAGGACTAAGACTAGACAATGCAACAAACTAATATAAAACATGCATTTTTTATTTTATTTTAATCATGCAAGTAAATGCGATAAAATGCAGTGCAACACAAGCAATATGCCCTAGATCAGAATAAATATGGCGAGCAACAAAAAAATGAATCAATTTCTGATTTAATTTCAAATGACAAACTTGACGGTTATTTTAAACAAGGCATAAGTTAGAGCTCTAAGAGACACAAGGCAACTAAAATAATTCATCAAAATTACAGTGCCCAAAATGAGAAATGATTATGCCATAAAAAAGAACATCAAGCGAGCTTCGAAATGAAACTGAAATCAACTTAATCGGAGTTACGGTGCTCAAGATATGCAATAAAGAAGACAAGGGCATAAACGCAAGAAAACATGGAAAGATAACTACAAACGGATCCCTAAGAGGGACTAAAATGTAATAAAAATAAAGCGCAAGGCCTTCCCTGTAAGAATCCCACACGCGCGGGGGTATATTTGCAATTATTAAAACCCGCAAGGGCCAAGGTGCAAATAACCCCAGGCGCGCGTGGGTGGCACGTGTAGCAGGACCTGTTTGCAAATTGGAGAATACGGTGGGGCCTCTGTGACAATTACCCAGATGGCACGTGCTATGCACGCGCCATCCAGGCTCGGAGAGAGGCTCAAGCTCGGCAGAGGCTCGATGCCGCTTCGGATCGGCTTCGGGCTCGGTGTAGGTTCGGTCAGGCTCGAAAGCGGCTCGGCTGGCTCGAACCTGGAGGTCGGGGAATGAGGTTCGGGGCAATCCTGGCTCTGACGCGTGGACGCTTGTGGACCATTGGATCGTGAGGATCCAACGATGGCTGTATCGGTCTCGGATCCACACGTGGCTAAGTCCGCACCGTTGGATGAACTCCAGTGAGGAGCATCCAACGGTGCCTGCTCCTCCATCTTCCTCTGCAGCTGGCGGCGAGGTCAGGCCGCCGGCGAGAGAGCTCCAGCTCCGCCGTTAGATCTCGGACAAGGCGAACCTCCTCGGAGCTCCTTGGACTGTCGTCGAGGTAGCTAAAAGCTCGGGGAAGCCGTCACTGATTCGGACTAAGGTCATCAGGGCTCAGGTGTCGATGGCGGAGTTGGTGAAGATCGCTCTGGTGAAGGTCCGACCATTGAAGGATTTGTCGACCTGCAGCGTTATCCTAATAGCCGAAGCGTGGGTTTCGCGAAGGTGAACGAAGTGGAGAGCTTCTGTGGGTGAAGAAGGCGCGGCTCGGAGCTCCTCCGCCGTGGGTGGCGGAGGAGATGGGTCGAAGGCGATTTGGGGTATGAAGGAAGAGGATGGTGATCGGAATATAGCGCATGAAGAGGGAATGTGAGGCGGAACTCGTGAAATGATCGATGAGGGTCGAGAGGGTACGGGAGCGGGGGTTCTTACCTGAGGTTTGGGCGGAGCGGAGGCCTAGGCTGGGCATCGTGGAGATACCCGGGGTCGTCGCACGTCGAGGGCGGCCATTCCTCGGAGCTCGAGCGGGTGTCAGCCACCGCAACGCCGCCATGGAAGTCGGCGGGTCTCACCGGAGGTGTGGAGTCGTCGTCACTCGATCCATTCACCTCCCCCTGTCACAGGGAGGTGGAGGGATGGGCCCCTTCCCCGCGTAAAGATGGACGAAGAAGGCAGGTGGGGGAATGGGGGTATTTGAAGCTTCGACGGCGGTGGTTCAAGTGGTGGCCGTCATGGTTTGAGTGGGGATCGTGGGGCAGATGAGAGGGGATAGTGGTTAGTGGAGACACCGGCGAGGACTGTGGGTGAGTGGGCTCGGTTGTGGGGTGGTTAAGAAGGGAATAGGTCGTCGGAGATAGTAGGAAAAATAGGAAGGGCGAGGAGCGTTCGCGAAGATGGGGAACGTGGGAGAGAGACCGACCGGAGGTAGAAGACAAGGTCTCGGCCATTGGATCTTGAGATCCAACGGCTGAGAAGAAAGCGCTAAGGAGCGGCTTGGATTAAATCTTAGGCGGCGCGATCAAAGGGTGTACAAGATACCACGTGTCGAGCTGCGGGAGCAGCGCTAACGGGCGATAGAGATGAACCCAGAACTTTGATCAAACGATGGGAGGATTCTGCAGAGTGGAGCGACTGGGATTAAGTAGCTAGCGCCCATCGGAAGGTTCAGAATCGTCCACGTGTCGAGTTGTCATGAAGGCGTAAGTGGAGGGTTGTGATGGCATCTATGATTTGATCGGACGGAGGGAAAACGTAGCGGGCATAGACGGCGGTGATCAAGGCTCATCGACCTGCATCCAACGGCGCACAAAGTGACACGTGGCAAGCTATGGGCGAGGCACTAACGGGTGGTATAGATGAGACCAAGGGCTTGATCGGACGGTGAAGGGAAAAAGGCGTGTGTGGAGAGCGTGGAGTCGTTGGATCAGAAGGAGATCCAACGGCCCAGGCGCGAGCGGATGATGCAAAGATAAGCGGCCACATGGCTCAACCAGAAAGGGCCACGTGGCCAAATCAGATTATTCCGAGAGTAAAAGTGAGATATGAGGGGATAAATGGCCGAATTTGAGAAAACTCAAAACATGAAAGTTGTAGATCTTGATGAGATCTACAAATTTCATGTTGATCAAAAGTGGAGATGAGGTCATCTGTAGATATAAAATATTTTTGAGGGTATTTTTAAGGCTAAAAATACCACAAATTTTGCTTTTGCCATTTTTTGTGATTTTTAATTTATTCAAGACTCTAATAATTACAGGACTTTATCTGGTTTTTATTGACACATATTTAAGCAAGGGGGTTAATAATGGAGAATTGTGATGATGAAATCGGATTTCAATGAAAAATGTGTTGATGTTGAGCAACTAATTCTATACCTCATGAATATTTATTTATATTTTTGTTGTCTTTGGGTAATTTATTAAAATTGTGTAACTGAAATTCTGCATATTTTACCCAATCTGGGCTCTTAAATTTATATCTCACACACGGTTGCTCTAAAATTCCATAAAAATTAGGAATGATGCCTTGATATGTGATTTAATTACTATCCAAATTACATCCAAAGTGGAGTTGTCTTGTGCTTAAAATTAATTATAGAGTGATTTTCGTATTTGATTTTTAATTAAATCCGCATACATCTTTCACGAAATTTCAACTCTTCTGGATTGCTTACATAAATATCTATTGGAGATAATTCGGTCTCTGGTTAATTTGATAATGTGGATTTATTAGAAATTATTTACTCACCTCTGTTTTCATTAAAAAAAATTCATATTTTGTCAAAAAAATCCAAAAAAAATATTGTAGTCTCATTTCATCATGTTTTCATTCCAGTAAAATTTTCATCCTTTTTTATTACTGTTTGTGTGAAAAATTGTGAAAATACCCATAAAAAGTGTGCATTTTTAATTGTTGCATTTTAATCCTTAAAAAAACAATGTGTTTTGTGTTCATCTCTGGATTAAGACTCTAGAAAAAATACAATTTGGCTGAATTGAACTGATTTGATATTAAAACTAATTTGGTTAAGTTGTATGATTTCTTAGTGTCGTAATTCACTTGCATTTGCATTCTTTTTGCATAAAAATTCTAAAAAAAATACCACTTGAAAATCTAGATCTAAGTTTTTAAATTAAACCCGAAGTTGTTCCTTTGCCTCCCTATGTTCGACTCGGACTTGTCTGGGATATAAATTAAGCCGAGACACTCTTCACGGAGATTCTTCTCTCGGTTCTGACTGAATCGCTAAGTAGACGTACCACAACGAACACGAATTAATTATCGTATGTAGCGACACGTCAGATGGTGCCATTGTCGGGGAGGCAAACGGCTTAGGGATTAATTAAAAAAATAGATTTAGATTTTCATTTACTCGGGTAGTCTGACACCCGAGCCACTTTGTAATTAATCCACTTTCTGTCATTCTTCTCTACATATTTTTTGTATATATTTTGTTGTTTATCTCTCTAATATAAATCTCATTTTCCTTGCGACAGCCCGGTGGACTTGGAGTGCATCGGAGGTCGACGGACGTGACGCGCATCGACTGCTGAAGATCAAGGAATTGCTAATTTATTTTTGAGAGAGCTTTTGTAAATTGTTGTAATTATTTAGGTAATTTGCTTCTTTATAGCGGCTCTTGTTTGAGAGCTCGCATGTGTAAAGAGACTTGGACTTTATTTGTGGTGTGTCGAGACCTGTTTCACTCCGGTGAGGGTGGGGCTCGACTTGAGTGGCGAACTAAAGGATTAGGCACACGTTAGTTTAGCATCAAATTTGTTTGTGCCCATCGTAATTTAGACCACACATATCTTAGAAGATTCAATTATCTTATAAGATTCATAATGAGACGCACATAGACACGTACTACTTAGCTCAAAATTAAATCAATTCTTCCCCGCTAATAGTATACTGTTTAGGTGCGGTTTTCTCGATCTGCATGCATTTAGTGTAATATTTACAAATTCAGTTTTGCATAACGCATGGAGAGTGTTGGGATTCACTGTAAGTATACCTTCTTCTGAGCATGCATCATAGTTTCTCGTTTGCATTCTGATTTCCGATTCCCCTCTTGTTTTACAACCTAAGGTCAAAAGGAAATTCGGACTGAACGGTAGACATGCTTGTGTGTTCACATAACTTTCAAGTGATAACCTAACTCTAAAATTGGGACTGAATTGAGCAGGTCGATTTAAAAAATTGGAATAAAAAGAACCCCTGTTCTCGGGTGCATAAAGCCCTCATTGTTTGTTTTACTTGCAAGTGAGAGAGAGACGACCCTAAGATAGAGCCAAGCCAGGAAATCTTACTTACTACTGGTTCTTTATTTTCAGGCGATTAGCTACTTTTCAGTGAGGAATACGGGTAGTCGTATTTATATGGTTCGGAATTCCTTAGCAGAGTAGGAGGTTTAGAGGGCGCTTTAGTCCTCAAGGAACGGGCTTCGGCTTGTACTTACTCCTATACCGACTGAAAGTAGGCCAAACTAGTCGTAAGAACCGGGTCAGTCTGTAGGAAAATACGGGCACCTAACAGCTCCTTAATCTTTCCAAGATAGTATTTCTCACTAACTAAAATTGACAAGATAATTCGGCCTAACTCTTACAGCCATCACGTGTTGAGTTGGTGAAACTGAGGGTTTGGATTGTGTTTGTATTGTGTGAGTTTACTCCGCACATTCACGTGCATCGTATAAACTAGTGCCTCATTGAAAATCGTAATCTAATCGGTTCTTTTGACATCGAAGATGACCGATTGGGGGGATATTTATTCGGACTTTGTGAATCTCCCGTTGAACCTCCAAGAAGTATGTCTTCATAGGTCATGCGCAACTTGACCAACCTGGACTCGTGACCCTCTTGAGCCCAGGATCACTCACTCTCGGGATGGTTACTCTCAAATCATTCCCTTTCTCTCTTCCCACCTCACCGAGGAAGACCTTCGCCTTGATGAGAATATTATGATTCATAAATCCTCTTCTAATCCAGAACACATTGTTGATTCAGGACCTAAAGAAGACACAAGAAAAATGCCTCCAAAGAAGAAAAAAGATGAAGAGAACCAGGAAGACCCAATAAGAATGATACTTGCCAGATTAGCTGCATCTGAGCAACAACATGCATTACTGAGAGCTCAGTTAGACAGCTAAATGTTGGGGTCGAACCACAATGGATGCGGCGTATAACCTCGGACAATATCAAATTCGGAACTACTTGAGTCCGGTCGAACCCAATGTTGATTTTGAATTGAAGCCGCATTTTTTGAAAGTGCTGCCACATTTTGATGGGAATGCTTCTGAGGAGCCAATATGCATTTCTAAGGGACTTTGAGCTCATCTGTGCTAACCTCAAACATAATAATGTTAGCCCAGGATTATATTAGGCTCAAAGCTCTTCCATTTTCCTTGGGTGGAAAAGCCGATTACTGGGTGAAGAATCTTGGATTACCATCACCACTTATACCCATTTCAAGGACATGTTCCTGAAGAAGTTCTACCCATTGAGTAGAACTAACATGATGAGGACGCGTATTACGAGTTTTTCCCAATTACCCCATGAAGCCTTTTGTGATGCTTGGGAAAGATTCAAGGATATCCTGCAGAAGTGCCCTTGTCATGGACTAGATGATAACATCTTGGTCCAGTCATTTTTTACTGGTCTCAACCTGAGATGCAGGGTTTAGTGAGCGATGCCTGTGAAGGCAGCTATACATCACGAGGAGCGGATACCGTCTGGAGGGTATTCGAGCAGATGGCTGAAACTAGCCGCTCACAGATGTCCAGCAGGGCCTATACACCATCCTCCAGTTCACTCTCATTTGGAGGGGGAAAATCAGTTGTTAGACGATCTCTCTCAGGACGTGATCCCTAGCATGGGACTCTTGCTGACAAGCTTACTGTAGTTGAGAGGATTGACAGGAGAATTGATGAATTGGACCGAAGCATCTCCAAGATCCCAACAACAAATGGGGAGTTGACTGATAGGGTATGTAAGATAAAGATACATGTCATGTCTGCACCCTCTGCTCCCATAAAACGAGTTCACCATGTTCAGGAGCAGTTGGTGTCAGGGCAACCCCAGCCGTGGGAGCAGGACCAATCCTACACGCATTCTTTCCAGCAGCCACCTCCATTAGCAGAGATAGTTCAGGAGGAGCCTCCACCGATTTGGGTGGTGAATGGAGTATGGTATACTCAGGACCCTACCAGGCAGGGAAGTACGGGAGACCGGACAGACCTATCAGCGTCCCCCGACCTTTCATAACAACGCATTCACCTCCGCACTACCTCCTTCACAACAGAGCCCTGGATTCTAGCCACCCCAGCAGCAGCAGTACCAGCAGTATGGTCGACAGGGCCATTACCAGACAGGCCAGCAGGGCCCGCAACTCCAGCAAGCAGCAGAGGCAGTACTCTGGCCAGCAGGGTCAGTCTTCCCATTCTTCTTCCTAGTCTTATCCACTTCCTTCTTCGTCTAGTCCCGTGGATATTCAGCAGCAGATACTTGACGAGCTCCGTTCCTACAGGAACGAAATTCATGACTTACGGGTGGATGTCAACCGCATGTCCAGATGGCGAGACGAGCAGACTGTACCCTCTACCTCTATCCCAGCCCAAGTTCAGGCTAACCCCAATTAGCCTGACCGATCTAGTTTTCAGCAGCACTTTGGTCAGATATACTAATCAGCATCTCCTAGATCTGAACATGGGATTCTTTCGTGTGACGAGGCTAACCACATGTCACTCAGGAGCGGAAGGACCGTGACCGTACCTAACCGGACGAGGGACACGAGGAGGGGCATCTCTGGAGCTCTACCTGAGGAGTCTTCAGAGGACGAGGAGGAGATGCATCATATTTCGGAGCCCCATCAGCACCAGTAGAGGATACCTACTCAGGGAGCCGAGAGGAGGAGAAGAGCACGAATGCAGCATCGTCAGCATGGATATTCTTCTGAGTCTACGGAGGACCTTGCATCTCCGGTTGTGACGGATACCGCTCCAGCTTCTATTCCACAACTTTTAGTAGATAGTTTTGATTTCGATCCCATGTTGCATCAATGTATTGAAGAACTCTGTTTCCGTTAATGCAAAGAATGATCTTTCAGTTCATGATTCAGACTCTTCATCCTCTGTGTTCCATATCTTCAATCCTTTCCCCCGTGCTCTTACCAGGAAAGCGCATCAAAAAGATTCAGAAAGATGACCCCGATATGGCACGATTTTGTAAAGAAAATATCACAGTTAAGGTGTCATTTGATGAATATGTGGCTAACCATCCTGCATTCCAAAAATACCTTAAGGTGAGATGCACACCTACAAGGGTTAGCAGGAAGAAAGATAATCGAAATATAAAGACACCATGTCTTGTCAGTAGCCACAACCTATTGTCTCAAGAATCAGACTTTGCTAAGGAAAAAGAGAGACATGGGTGCTCACTATATGGAGAGTCGTATTAACGATATTGCGTTTACACGCACACTCTTAGATAACAGTTCTTCAATCAACTTACTTCCCGTAGCCTTATATCAGAAATTGGAGTTGGGACCACTTCGCAAATCTAGAGCTTTACTCCAATTTGCATATCGCTCAGTGAAGAGACCTAAGGGAGAAGTTGAAGAACGTCATTATCTCGATTGAGGGGAAGAACTATCAGGTTGACTTCACAGTCTTGGACATAGAGACCCCCAATCATTGGGAGAGAATCTCATATCATTCTTGGGCGGCCCTTCCTTAGGATCGCAGGCGTAGCTTTCGATTATGGTACAGGAATGATGAAGTTCCGTTCTCCAGGCGGAGAAGTGAATCTTGAGATGAAGCAAACCAAGTGTCAGCGACCCGATTCAGAGAGTAGCACAGAGTACTCATCTTCAGAGGCAGATTGCAGTTTGGTTAGCACAGTTGGGATTTGGGGACAGATTCCTTCAGGACAGAGTGAGTACCTTTCATCTGGAAAGGCATAGTGGATGATGCAGTTTGCCAGGTGTTGTCTGATCTTGTGAGAGATGCATCTACCTATTCTCATGATGACACAGAGATCCATCTGGATCTGTCAGTTCCATCTCCTTCGGAACTATCATGGGACATAGATGATGAGTCGGACGCGGCTTTGGCCGAACTACCGCGTTTCTTTGGCGATCCGACCATACTTATGATTTGGTGGCGAGTACTACTCAGCTTAGCCCGCCTTCATGCAGCACGGACCCAGATTCAGATTCAGTTCAGCCAGATCTGCTTGATGATACCACATTGGCAGAACTGAAATCACTACCTCCTACACTCAAGTATGCCATTCTTACGGGACCCAAAGAGAGATATCCTGTCATCATTAGCTCAGACTTGACTTTAGAACAGGAGTCTAGGTTGTTAGAAGTCGTAGAGAGGAACCGCAAAGCAATAGGCTGGACAGTGTCGGATCTCGTGGGGATCAACCCCGTTCTCTGCTCGCACAATTTTTACTGATGATAATGTGAGACCTTCCTGTGAGTTCCAAAGGAGACTTAACCCCAATCTACGGGAAGTGGTGAAGAAAGATTCGAGAAATGGTGCAAAGCAGGGTTGTCATTACCCTATTATGACTCCAAGTGGGTGGCCCCGCTTCATGTTGTCCCGAAGAAGTCGGAATTCAGATGGTCACCAACGAGGAGAGGTAGAGATCGCGACACGAGTACCTACGTCGTGGCGTGTCTGTGTTGACTACAGGCGCCTGAATGCCGCGACCAAGAAAGATCACTTTCCATTGCCGTTTATTGATCAGATCTTGGAGAGACTCGCAGGGAAAGAGTTCTTCTGTTTTCTTAATGGGTACTCAGGCTACAACCAGGTGGCCATATCCCCTGAGGACCAGGAAAAGACCACATTCACATGTCCATTCGGTACTTATACTTTCAGGCGCATGCCATTCGGGCTCTGCAACGCTCCGGGCACATTTCAGCGGTGCATGATAGCCATATTTGCCGAAATGGTGGGAGATTTCCTGGAAGTGTTCATGGATGACTTCTCAGTCCATGGTGATTCTTTTGATACATGTTTAGTGCACTTGGACCGAGTCCTCACGAGGTGTAGAGAGATGAATCTGGTACTCTCCTGGGAGAAGAGTCAATTTATGGTGACGGAGGGTATCGTGTTGGGGCATGTCATCTCCAAAAGGGGAATGGAGGTTGACCTTGCCAAGGTGAAGGTGATCAAGAAACTCGATCCACCTACCAACGTGAAGTCAGTGCGGTCATTCTTAGGGCATGTCGGATTCTATAGAAGATTCATTCAGGATTTTTCAAAGATCGTCCGCCCACTGACTGAGCTCTTAGGGAAAGACACAGGTTCGTTGTAGATCACAGGTGTCTGGAGGCCTTTGAGCTCTTGAAGAGGAAGATTTGTGCCTCGTCTATCCTACAAGCTCCTAACTGGTCTCTCCCCTTTGAGATCATGACTAATGCTTCAGATTTCGCTATAGGACTGTGTGAACGTGAGAGGGGATCCCGTTTGCGATCCATTACGCGAGCAAAGTATTAGATCCTACACAGAAGAATTATACAGTGACTGAAAAGGAAATGCTCGCGGTAGTATGGGCCCTCGAGAAGTTCAGATCATATATTTTGGGCTCCAAGGTGACAATTTATACTGATCACACAGCCATTCGATACTTAATGGAAACGAAGGACGCGAAAACGCGTCTTCTTTGGTGGATTTTACTCCTCCAGGATTTGATTTGAAGATTAAAGATAAACCTGAAGTGAAGAATGTTGTGGCTGATCATCTTTCTCGGATTGAACTTAAGGATTCTCCTGATTATGAGCGGATTAGAGAGACCTTCCCAGATGAGTCAATTTGTGTTATTGACTCACTCTCGTGGTATGCCAACATGGTGAATAATCTTGTCTCCAAGCAGGTTCCCAATGGTTGGACTAGGAGCAGCATTGACCGACTGAAGTCGGATTCGAGGAGATACCACTGGGACGATCCTTTCCTTTTCTTCGAAGGACCGGATTGTGTTTGGAGAAGGTGTATTCCTCAGGAGGAATACCAGGGTGTCCTCACATATTGTCATTCACTTAAGGCTGGAGGACACCATTCGGGAAAGAGAACCGCTCACAAAGTACTGCAATGTGGATTATATTGGCCGACCTTATTTAGAGATGCTATTGATTTTGTACGGTCATGCCCGATCTGTCAAAGGATGGGAGGGACAGTTGGACAGAGAGATGAGATGCCCATGCAACCGATGATTATTTGTGATGTTTTGATGCATGGGGCATAGATTTTATGGGTCCCTTTCCCAACAACCAAGGACATGAGTACATATTGTTGGCGGTTGATTATCTATCTAGGTGGGTGGAGACTATCCCAACCCGAACCGCAGACAGCAAGACTTGTCTGTAAGTTGGTGAGAGGTCATATTATTGATAGGTTCGGGGTGCCAAAAGTTTTGATATCTGATGGGGGTAACCACTTTGTGAATCGAGATATGAGATCTTTAGCTAAGGACTATGAATTTGAGCATAGAGTTACTAGTCCTTACCACCCACAATCCAACGGCATGGCAGAGGTTTCGAACAGAGAGGTGAAGGGTATTTTGCAGAAATTGGTTCGTCCCGATAGAAAGAACTGGTCTCAGCTCTTGAACCAAGTTCAGTGGGCCTATAGGACAGCCTACAAGACACCATTAGATACTTCACCATTTAGAATGATCTACGGCAAGCCATGTCATTTGTCCGCAGAATTGATTCATAAATCCGAATGGGCAATTAAGAAGATTAATTGGAGTTGTCACCTAGGGAAGCTTTGTCGAGACTTGAACTTGAACGAGCTCGTGGAAATCCGAAACATGGCATATGACAACAGTTTGATTTATAAGACAAAGTAAAAAGATGGCATGATCAGCACATTAGATGCAAAGACTTTGTCCCTGGACAAAAGGTATGGTGTTCAATGTCAGGTTGAAGATGTTCCATGGGAAGCTCAAATCTAAATGGACGGGTCCCTTTGTTGTTAAGAAAGTGCACGAGAATGGAAGTGTAGAGATAGCTTGATATCACAGATGGTGCACAATCTCATGTGGTGAATGGACAACTGTTGAAGCATTTTGTTGATTCAAAAGAGCAATTAATCCAAGTCGAGGTCATCAACTTCATGCAGAGTGAGCACAGAGCAGATACATCCTATTACTCTTCATGAAGGTGCAGCATCAAGATTCAACATCTTAGAAGATTCAATCACTCTTGTACATTCTCCCTTCTTTGTATATTCTCCAGATCACATCGGTTCTCACACTTACTCATGTCCTATACTTAGGCTGACCAAGAGCCTAAGTATAGGGGGAACCGATGCCCGCCTTGTGTATATACTCATCTATTTCTCCTCTTGACCTCATCCGCCCCATTTTTTCTCTTCTTCTACACTTAGGCTGACTAGAGCCTAAGTCTAGGGGGGGCGGATCGACTTCTATACTATTTATTATTTTAGCCATCATACGCTTAGCACGAGCTATGTATTTTTCTCGCTTCTTGTGCTCTGAGGACATAGCACATGCTAAGTATAGGGGTCGTGTATATATTACATATATACTTTACCCATAGCTCGTACTTTCATGTATTTTTGTATATATTATATAATAATTATGGGGAGGTAAAAAAACTTAAACTTAAAAAAAACAACAAAAATTCTTAAAAAATATATTTCAAAAAAAATCCTTATTTGCTTTTAAAAAAACTTTTTCAAAAAAAACTTTCTTCTTTTCCTTTGTTTTTCAAAAAAAACTTTTTCCAAAAAAAAACTTTCTTCTTTTCCTTTGTTTTTCAAAAAAATGTTTTTGAAAAAAAACACAAAAAACAAAACTTTTTCTAAAAAAACTAACTAATAAGTTGGTTTAATCCCTGACACAATTCACTTTCACACATGACTAGTGATGTTCAAGAACACTTGGTTTATGAGGTCTTGAGATTTTGAGTTAACCAACCTTAGTCATTAGGTCCTGGACTTAATTATTCACATTTCCCTAGTTTGAAAGATTTGTGTGCTATATTGCATGCTTAGTCTCTACCTTAAGAATATGATCAGCACCTCACATACACGACTGCAGTTATGATGAGATGAGTTGAAATTTCACTTGAGGATCTGGATGAGGGATTTGAGTTTGGACTTGATTTAATGATGCTCGAGGATGGGATAAAATCTTTGAAGACTTCATGAAACCTGAGTGTCAGCAACTTTAGCCAGTATGAGAACTTGGTTCTTATACTAATCTCTTGACATTGACCTAAGTGCCAGGATGTGATAAAATAAAAAAATGTTGATCAGTGTGCGCCAACTCTTGGTAAAAGCAGTGGAGCTAGCCAAAAATACTACAAAGCAATGAAATGTCAAAGAAAGCTCTCATTCCATACAAAGTCTATTATCAAAAGAGCTTCCACCAAAGGCGAGCGCTTCCAACTATTTCAAAGTGTCCACTTGGACCACCGTTATTAGGACCCAGGAGTCTGGCTTGCACCAAAAAAGGCTCTGCATCGTAAATGCTACAAGTCTGGGTGTAGAAGGTACGATAGGTACTCAAAAAAGGCACACCCCGGTGTACTCCCAGGAAAACAAGTGCAGACGGCTCCAACTTCTCTTGACGGACGCACTGATCAACATAAAAAATATGTGTTGCATAATAAGGCACTCGAGAGGATCCTTGTTCCAATGAGAGGGAGAGAAGAAATGACGCAATCCTATGTCCTCCATCAACTGGCCTTCCATCTACACTTTAAAGTCTGACAACTAAAGAGACGGTGGATTGGATGCAAGAAATGGTTATTCCCTAGTGTTGAGGATCGGGTCCTTAGGAGAGTCTCTTGAACAGGAACCTTAAGTGACGTTGTGACTCTACTCCTGTAACTGCGGTCAACACTTAAAGTCATATCCCTACTATATATGTATACAAAGAGAGTCTGATGATTAGGGTAATTGGATACCTTTTGACTAGAGCTTGATTCAACTTAGAATTTTAGGATCTCTAAAACCGAGAGTTCTTGAACGGATCAAGTCTTGTATTCACATGCACAGTCAGGGGTTAATCCAACGTATTCATTCTTTATTTGCTCGAGGACTAGCAAAGTTTAAGTATAGGGGGTGATGAATACACGATTCATCATCTCAATATCTTGTTCTTAGCAAAATCCCCGAGTAAAATTCCAGAAAAATGTCCATAAAATAAATAAATTAACAAAATGACTCTTGTAAATAAAACACACTAATTATTGTATATTAGATTGTACAAAATAAATTAACAATAAAAAGCTGCAAAAATAAAGGAGTTTTTCACATGTAAATAGCTTAAAACTTCATGTATTTTTAATAATTTCGTTTCAACTCCTTTTTGTCTAATTCTTTCTCCAACTTGCTCATAATAATGTATATAAAAATATAAAAATACAAAATAAATTTTACCTCAAATAAATGCTCCTAGATCCCAAAGGGAAAAAAGCCGTAAAGACCAATTTCCAAGCCAAATTCCCGCTCCGTATGAACTCCAAATTCACCAAACTCACTTCTAAAGTTCAAGTTAGAAAATTATCTATCCATTGGAAGTAGTTTCATTAAAATCAGAGCTCATTTGCAAAAGTTAAGTTTTGGGACCTGGGTGTACATTGTATATTTTTGTACATATTCATTTTTTTCCTCATTTTTTATTTTATCTTTCTCCAAAAAAATCATTGTTGTGTTGTATTTTAATTATATTATTTTATAGTATTTTTCTGTTGTAAATATCTTTTATTAAAAAGACAAAAAAATACAAATTAGAAAAGTAAACAAAAAAATTGTACATGGTGTTTTGTCTTCTTTTGTAAATTCTCCACTATTTGTCTTCTCTTTTTATTTTTTTGTATTTAAAGTAGCCTACTTTATTTATTTATTTATTATTTAATTTCCATTCTCTACAATAACCACCAATTCTACTCCATTATTCCACCATTTTTTCCAACTTCCCATTCAACTCCATTAATAATTCAACCTCCCATTCAACTCCACCACTTTAATAATCTCACATTCCATTCTCTTTATATACATCCCATCCTCCTCAATTGGTACTTGATCCATCTTTATGTGAGGAGATCCTAGTTCCCAGAGTTGAATCGGTGACAGCGACACAACCGCGGTCGAGCGACGACAGCCCTCTCCGGTGAGATCCGTTGGCTTTTTGGCCAACATCGCAACCGCATCCGTACGCTGCTCGAGCTCATCGCTCGCCGGCGATTCGAGCGAAGACCGTGCTCTCGTGAGCACACCGTAGGCGACCGTCACCATCGTAGCTAAGTTTTCTTCTCATTTGATCATCTTGTTATTTTTGCAATTTTTTATCACACCATATAACCATCCACATGTCCCCATTTGTTTAGTTCATGTCATCTTCTCACTACCATTTTCCCCCCTTCTTTTTGTGTACATATTTCCTGTTTAAAGAAAATTAAAAAAAATAAAACAAAATAAAACAAAAAAAATCTCATTACAGCAGTTTTTTTAAATCAAAAACAATAAAAAAAAGAAAAAAAAGAAAAAAAAGAAAGAGGAGGAGCCGCAGGCCAAGGCCCGCCGCCCTCCCCCTTTCCTCTCCATCCAAGCGGCGCCGTCGCTTGCCGCCAACCGGCGGCCTCCTTGCCTACACGGCCGCGTGCGGCCACGCCGGCCATCTCCAGGTCGATCGTCGCTGTCCCTGCCACTCACCGCACTGCCAAGCCACCCGCAGATGGCCGCCCTCGCCAAGACCGCCGTCCTCGCGCGCGGCGCAGCCGCCCGGCTCCTCCCTCACCGCCGCCTCTCCGACGCGCGCCACCTGCGCGCGGCTCGCCGCCCCCCCCCCCCCCCCCGCGGTCGTGCGCGGCCGCGCCGCCCTCTCCTCCATTGGGTTTCACCTACACAGAATGAAGGAGGAAGAAGGAGGTCCACTTTTTTCATCATTTTTTATTGTAAATATTGCATGTTTTTTCCCTGTTAGTTTATATAATTACAAAAGTGCCCCCGTGCACAATTGTGTTGTTTAATTCAATTTCCATTTTGCACGGATAACCCTGTGTTTAACTTTTAATTTGGACTTCAATATTGCATCCTTTTATTCAATGAAAAATGTGTTGATGTTGAGCAACTAATTCTATACGTCATGAATATTTATTTATATTTTTGTTGTCTTTGGGTAAGTTATTAAAATTATGTAACTGAAATTCTGCATATTTTACCCAATCTGGGCTCTTAAATTTATATCTCACACACGGTTGCTCTAAAAATTCCATAAAAATTAGGAATGATGCCTTGATATGTGATTTAATTACTGTCCAAATTTCATCCAAAGTGGAGTTGTATTGTGCTTAAAATAAATTATAGAGTGATTTTCGTATTTGATTTTTAATTAAATCCACATACGTCTTTTTCGCAAAATTTCAACTCTTCTGGATTGCTTACATAAATATATGTTGGAGATAATTTGCTCTCTGGTTAATTTGATAATGTGGATTAATTAGAAATTATTTACTCACTGTCGCTCTGCTTTCATTAAAAAATCCATAACAAATTCATATTTTGTTAAAAAAATGCAAAAAAATACGACGTAGTCTCATTTCATCATGTTTTCATTCCAGTAAATTTTTCATCCTTTTTTATTACCGTTTGTGTGAAAAAATGTGAAAATACCTATAAAAAGTGTGCATTTTTAATTGTTGCATTTTAATCCTAAAAAAATAAAAAAAATGTGTTTTGTGTTCATCTCTAGATGAAGACTCTAGGAAAAATACAATTTGGCTGAATTGAACTGATTTGATATTAAAATTAATTTGGTTAAGTTGTGTGATTTCTCAGTGTCGTAATTCACTTGCATTTGCATTCTTTTTGCATAAAAATTCTAAAAAAATACTACTTGAAAATCTAGATCTAAGTTTTTAAATTAAACCCGAAGTTGTTCCTTTACCTCCCTGTGTTCGACCCCGGACTTGCCCGGGATATAAATTAAGCCGAGACACTCTTCACGGAGATTCTTCTCTCGGTTCTGACTGAATCGCTAAGTAGACGTACCACAACGAACACGAATTAATTATCGTATTTAGCGACATGTCACACACGTAAAGGAGCACCCACTTGGACTCTTGAGGCAGAAACCAGCTTTCAAAAACTAAAACATCAGTTGACCCATGCCCCTGTCTTGGCACTTCCTGACTTCTCCAAGGTTTTCGTAGTTGACTGTGACGCCTCACACGTTGGGATTGGTGGTGTCCTGAGTCAGGAAGGACGACCTGTGGCCTTCTATAGTGAGAAGTTGAATGAAGCTCGATCACGGTACTCCACATATGATGTCGAATTCTATACCATCGTGCAAGCTCTCAAGCATTGGAGGCATTATCTAATTCAGCGTGAATTTGTCCTTAACTCTGATCATGAAGCTTTAAGATATCTGAACTCTAACAAAACACTTAACAAGCGTCATGCAAAATGGGTTAGTTTCCTCCAAGAATACGCGTTCCATCTCAAGCAAAAGCGGGAACCCTGAACCGCGTGGCCGACGCGTTGAGCAGACGAGCACATGTCCTGACCACCATGATCGTAAGCACAACGGGATTTGACGCACTCAAGGATCTTTACTCCACTGACCCTGACTTCGGCCATGCTTATGCAGAGTGTGTTGACACTGGACAGGATCCGTCAGCCACTTATGTCCATCATGACGGATTCATGTTCAAGGCCCACCGACTGTGCATCCTGCCACCTCCCTTCGAGAGAATCTAATTTCTGAACTGCATAACGGTGGCTTAGCTGGACACTTTGGAAGGGACAAGACCTTGACTCTTCTCCAAGAGCGATTTTATTGCCCGCAATTGCGAAAATGCCAAATATGTCAGAGATTCAAAGGCCATATGCAGAACACTGGATTGTATACGCCTCTACCGATCCCTCTGCGACCTTGGGAAGACATCACCATGGATTTTGTGCTAGGCTTACCCCTCATGGTACGGAAAGTTGACTCTATTTTTGTGGTTGTGGACAGATTTTCTAAAATGGCACACTTCATTCCATGTAGAAAAACCTCAGATGCATCTCATGTCGCTGATTTGTTTTTTCGTGATGTTGTTCGATTGCATGGTGTTCCTCGTTCTTTCACTTCGGATCGTGATACCAAGTTTTTGAGTCATTTTTGGCGCACGCTTTGGTCTCGTTTTGGTACTCGTTTGCAACACAGCACTGCTTATCATCCACAAACAGATGGGCAAACCGAAGTAGTTAATAGATCTTTGGGGAATTTATTGCGATGTCTTGCAGGGGACTCTCCGTCCAAATGGGATCTAATTCTTCCCCAAGCCGAATTCGCATATAACAGTTCCACTAATAGATCCACCGAAAAATCACCATTTGAGAGTGTGTACGGCTTTCCACTTACCCAATTTCTAGACCTTACATCCACAATCGTACAAGGGAGGAGTAGTGCAGCCGCTGAGGACCTGGTCGAACACCTAACCCATATCCATACCGAAATCCGAACCAAACTTCAAACCGTGACCCAGAAATACCAAGCCCAAGCCAACCTCCATCGTAGAGAGAGCGAGTTCATAGTTGGAGAATTAGTGATGATCCACCTAAAAAAAGAGGTTTCCTTTGAGTGTCCACCAGAAATTGAGTGTCCGAAAGATTGGTCCATTTCGAATCCTCAAGAAAATTGGGCAAAATGCTTACCTACTTGATCTACCGCCAGATGTCCAGATGTCGCCAGTCTTTAATGTTTCAGATCTCTTCCTATATCACGGAGATGAGCAGACAAATGCAACCACGCCAGTAGTTCCCGTTGATGATACGCACCAACCACCAGCCGCGACTGATGCCGATCAGATTGAAGATATTGCCGACATACGAGATATGACGACTAGACGTGGTCTCTTCCGTCGCTATCTAGTCAAGTGGAAGGGACGACCTCTGACAGATTGCACCTGGATTGACGAGGATGAACTTCAACAACTCCGCCCTGATATACTTCAGAATTATCGCGATGCCATCTCGACGGAACGAGATTCTTCTCAGCAGGGGGGAGTTGATGCAGCATGATGCTACGTGATAACTTTCTTTTAGTCGAACATTTGCTTTTCTTATTTTATTTATGTAAAAGGCTCATTATATAATGCATTATCATCTTTTCTTTTTATTTCTATTTATAGTAAAGTAGTTGCTTGTTTGGGGGGATTTGGCCTCTATAAAGGCACCCCACCTATGGAAAGGGATGAATTATTGAATGAGAATTTATTTTTCCCATCCTTATTCTCTCTCTCCCTCTCTCTCTATCTGTCGTTCTCGCCTAACCCTCTTCTCCCTCCCCCCCACCCCCCCCGCCTTCTCCACCCTAACCCTAACCCCACATACCGTCGCCTCCCTATCCCCCACTTCCATCTTCCTCTCGCCAGCCCCTCCCCCACGCGTGCCCGCAACCCACCTTCTCCTCGCCCTTCCATTCCGCCGCCACATCACCACCCCAACCCGGCCGCCACATCACCACCCCAACCCGCGACCCCGATCCCGCCCCACCTTCCACCCCAGCCCTCCAACAACCACGCCGCCCATGCGCCACCGCCCCGCTCGATCCAGACTGCCTCGCAGTCGCCCTCTTCGTCCCCTTTTTCCTCTTTCCCTATCCAACGTCCCCCTCCCCTCACTGTGTCGCCACCTTATCCAATCCCACAGGCCGTGTTCAACCCAGACCCCAATAACGCCCAGCCCCTGCCACTTGCGCCTTCCAGCGGTTACCCGACCCCTTCCGCCCCACCGTCGGCCGCCTGCACCTTGGCATCGTTGTCGTGGTTGTCCCGTTACCCGCACCCCTAGACCCGTCCAGATTGCTGTTGTGGTTGTCCCGCAACCCCGCCATTACCGACCAGGTCTGAAGCGCGCCGAACTTCCCGCCGGTTGTGGTATGATTGCCTCTTACATATGATTCCATCTGAATGACATTAGTAGTGTTAATTGTTATCTTGCTGTTTGGTTTGGTGGAATATTGAGATCACTATTTGCCGCAGTATCGTTATATCTTTCCAGCCCTAAAATTGTGATAATGTTGTGTTGTGCGTAGAGTATCTCGTGATCACTTGTTGCTGAAATTTGTAGGCATCATTTTTTATTTTTGTTTGTCGTAGCATTTCCATTAAGTCACCTTTTCCAGTTAGGAAAACTCTCCTGCATCACATCGTATTGTCGTTCAAATTGCATAGCGTTGCATCAGGCGGACTCCGAAATGTAGAAGGAGATATGTGATTACGTAGAGGGAATTATGAAGAAGAAGAACGAGAAAGCTATAACTTTGAAAGAAATGAGAGAGGAGGTGGTTATTAGAGTGACAGGCTCTTCCACAACACCATATGAAGGAACATACCCGGGGAAAAGACTACGATCATGTGTTGATGAAATTGGGACAATTGGCACAATGCGTCAAATCGTTATCAAGAAAACACTAGCCAAGGAGGAACGTGCGCATGTCAAAAATATATAACCAATTCTTATATGAATGTGGTATCCCTTTCAACGTCACGACGAAGAACTCCTTCGTACGTATGTGCGAAGCAATTGGCCAATACGGAAGCGGCTACAATCCTCCATCTTATTATGAAATTGCAGAGCCTTTGTACAAGGATGAAGTGGAAGAAACAACCAGAATTTTTGAAAGGGCACAAGGATGCATGGAAGAAAAGTGGATGTTCCATCATGATAGATGCATGGACTGACATGAGGGGAAGAAGCATAATGAACTTGTGTGTTAACTGCCGAAGTTGCAGAAAGCGGTAATCGGTACTCGGTCGGTGGGCTCACTAACTAAGGATTAATCGACAGTCGGACGACTAATCGGATTTAATGGGGCATTAGTCAATTTTGAATTTTTTTTAATTATTTTAAATATATAAATCATTTTGTATACATATATTCTTATATATTTACATTGATTTGTACATTTTCTATAAATCATAATGAAATAAAAGTAATTGACTTTAGATATAACATTAAGCATATTAAAATAAATTTGCTTTAATAAAAATCAAAAAAATAAATCTATGTAAAAGTCAGCCTTGTATTCGATCTGCATCTTGGGCACATGTTTTTGATGTTTGTTAGTGATTTAGCCGATACACATACTATTGAATATATATATATATATATATATATATATCCTCGTTGGTGGAGGATTGCATCAAGGAGATTGGAGTAGACAATGTTCTGCAAATCGTGGCTGACAATGCTTCTGCTTATATGGTGGTTGGGAGACTCCTCAAGACCAAATATCCAAACGTATTTTGGTCATCTTGTATTGCTCACTATATAGATCTCATGCTTAAAGAAATTGGCAAGGAGCCGAAGATCGAAAATTGCATATCAAAGGCCAGAACACTTACTATTTTCATCTACAGCCATGCAAAGACGCTCATCTTGATGTGATACTTAACCCAAAAGGGTGAGATAGTCAAACTGCGGCAAACAAGATTTGCCACTTATTTTCTCATGCTACAAAGTATCTTTAAAAAAGAGGAAGCTGAGATTGATGTTTTCTATTGATGAATGCAGAGAGTGCAAGTGTCAAGTGGTCCAGGACAAAGAAAGGTGAAATTCATGGATCAATTGTTCTTAGTATACCATTTTGGAGCCAAGTTTACATAATCTTGAAGATCTTATCGCTCTTTCGTCTCTTACGTGTTGTTGATGGTGATCGAAGGTCATCATTGAGTTATGTGTATGGAGGGCTTGAAGATGCAGAGATAAAGAGTCTTTTTAAAGATGTTGAGCATTCATATAAGCCCTGTATTGATGCCAATGATTCAAAGTCGAGAGAGAGGTTAGATAATTCTCTTCACCTTGCAACTTACTATCTCAACCCCTACTATTTCTATAGGGATGATGATAAAGCCATTTCTGAAGATAGCTTTGTCATAAATGGCTTTTTGTATTGCTTGGAGATATTTTATCATGATTTGTACGTTCAAGATGTCATCATAACAAAAGAAATGGTTCTTTACGGAAATGGAGAAAGTGCATTCGGAAAACCCCTTGCTATCAAACTGAGATCCGTCAAAGACGATGTGTTCGATTCAAGTAGTAGCATGTGTCATTCTAATATATGCTTTACACATGTTTCAAGTACGTGAAAGGAATAAGGAGTTAACATTAATTTTTCTTCTAGCTAATTGGTGGTCGTTATTTTGTAGTGAGACGCCATACATGAAGATGATGGCAATGAAGATATTAAGTTGACGTCCTCTTCTTCTGGATATGAGAGGAACTGGAGCTCTTTTGCAGCGGTGGACCACATTTGTTATTTGTGATTATTGATTAGACTAAGATTGATGTTTGTTTAATCAATTAACATTATGAGTAAATTCTTGCATTGCAGATCCATACCAAAAAGATGAATAAACTTGAAACCAAGAGATTGAATGACTTGGTTTTTGTGAAATTCAACTTAAAACTGAGGGAGCAATAATCACAGAAAGGAAGACACCCATTTGTTTCTAAGGATAGGATGTATGTAAGTGAGTGGATCGGACCAAAGGAAGACGAATAAGAGGTGTTTCAATGCTCAGGACTAACTTGGAGCTTGGTGGCCGAGACAAGTGGAGCAGATGAATTAATACAGCATAGGAGGAGCCAAAGGAACGTGGATGCATTACCAAGTGTGGAGGAGGAAGAAGAATTTATCACGAAATCAGACACTGACATCGATGATGAAATTCCTCATGTTATTTTTGACGATTTAGATTAGGAGTTTGATTATTAGTGTATGAACCTTTGCTTGAGCTATCATTCATAGATATTTTGTTATGAACCTTATGATCTACTCTTTTATCTTAATGGACAACCTTGGAAATGCTTTCGACATTTGGTTGAAATACTAGCATTTGAATTTATTATTATATTTTTAATTTTTTAATTAAAATAATAGAAACCGCATAATCTGCATATACTTCCACTTGCCCTCTTACTCGTTTCAGATCGCCTGACCGAACAAATATCGCATACCGACTTTCTGAACCATGGCCTCTTTACCAACTCGATGTGAAAAAAATTGTTTCTATATGGAGATTTACATGAGGAGGCATATATGCAGCAACCATCAAGGTTTGTTGCTGAGGGGGGAATCTCAGAAGCTGTATAGGCTCCACAAGGTGATTTACAACCTAAAGCAGAGTCCAAAAGCTTGGTACCAAAAGCTTTTAGAGTTGATAGAGCACCAGGGATTTGCGCGGTCCACTGCGGATCACTCGTTTTTTGTTCAGATGACACAGAGAGGTATTGTTGCTATTCTTGTCTATGTTGATGGTATTATTGTCATGGGTGATGATGAGCAGGGCATTCGGGCTGCCAAGGAGTTCCTAGGTCAGCAGTTTGTGACCAAGGACCTTGGTAATCTTTAATACTTCCTTGGATTAGAGTTCGCCAGGAACCAGTATGGTCTTGTGATGATCCGGGGAAGTTTGTGACTGATCTTCTACTAGAGACATGTATGACAGGGTACAAGCCTTCCACTACCCCTATATATCCGAGCATGAGATTATATGATGATGACACTGAGGAGGTAGACAAGAGGAGATAGAGGGAGCTCGTTGAGAAGCTCCTATATGTTACTATCACTAGACCAAACATATCCTTTGATGTAAGCATAGTGATCCAATTTATGGAGCATCCCATGAAGGTTCATATGGATGTTGTTTATATAATTCTGAGATATTTGAAGACTTCAACAGGTACTGGTCTTCTATTATGCAAAGGTACATCTCTTGAGGTGACAGCTTGTGTAGATGCAGATTATGCAGGATACCCTATAGACATGGAGTCTACTTCTGGCTTTTCTATTTTTGTTGGGAGATCACTCGTGCCATGGAAAAGCAAGAAGCAGACAATGGTTGCTAGATCCAGTACAGAGTCTGAGTATATAGCCATGACTCAAGGGAGCACATAAATGATGTTGGTTAGATCCGTCTTAACCGATCTTGTTGTGGAAGTACATCTTCCCATGCAGCTTTTATGTCATAATGAAGTTGCTCTATTTATTGCCAATAATCATGCATTCCATGAACAGGCCAAGCATATAGAGGTGGCAATCCAATATACCAGAGATATGATCCATAACCTCATATCCACCTCCCATATTTCTACTGGATATCAGACTATTGATATATTCACCAAAGCCCTTGCTAGAGGTCCATTCCAGAGATGTTCAACTGAGCATGATAAACATATATGCTCCAACCTGAGGGGAATGTTGAGATATGTATCTCTTTATATTTGTTTCTTATTTGTGTACTCACCATTACATATTTTGTAATATGATCTAAAGAATAATCATTATGAGCCTCAAAAACAAGAATAATCATTATGTTCTTCCTAGATTAAGTGAGCATTCCGTGCCTGAGAATTAAGACACTCGACATCTCGATGTCCTTTCTAAAGGTATCAAAAACATGTACCTCGTCCCATGGTGGGCCGAGTACCTAAAGTGTGAGGCTAGTCAAAGCAGGAAGACAAGAAGAGGAGCGCCCAATAGAAGGATGGATGGGGTAAGAACCTTAGGAGAAGGGCAAGAAGCAATTGCCCCAAGGTACCTGTAAGAGATGGGGTTGCTTGATGGAGAAGTCATGGTAGCGAGTTTAACCTCAATCTCAAGAGCCCACTCATTGACATTATCAAAAGTTTGACAATCGCACATGTATAATTAATCTTGGGCATTCAATGTTTATCCGTGGATTATCACACGGCTAATTGTATATCATTTTCCCTAAGATTTTATTTCCAGTATCAAAATTTGGAATTCTTTTTTGTAATATTGTACGCTTCAGGTAACTTGCCAAAGATTTTGCAACCCGATATAAAGGTTTATCGATACTCGTAAGATACATAGCTTTAATTATGCTTGGCATCTTTAACCATGATATGATTTGGCCCTTGCTCATCTTTGAGATGCTTCCTCCAAAGCAAGACTTAACATTTGAGTTTTTAAGAGAAAAATAATCTTTTGAGTTTAAGGATTACGAATAGGACTTTGAGTACACTGGATGGATCATTTTAATTGAAGAAGTGAGTAATATGATCCACCCTATAAAGAAAAACATTCAAGTCGTGGCCTACATCAAAATCAGAATATCAATGCGACGTCAATGCCAACTTATCAAAAATGAGTTTTTTCGTAGCCAAGTAGAATTAATGTAGCCACAAATTAGGGATTTGATCCATAATAAACGATCTTTTTTGCAAGGGATTCAATGATTGTTAGGGTCCAGGTCCAACTGTTTTATATTAATAAATAAATGGAGATTAAATCACTAATTTTGGGTAATAGTTCCATTTAGTTTATTTAATTAGTAATCTATTATGAGTCAATCAATTTAAAGTACAATTACCATTTAATTTTAATTTTAATTTTATTATTTCCTTTTGTAAGTCCATCTGATCCCATGTTTGGGGACTAGTAGTCTAGTATGCTTTTGCATATACGAATGATGTGTTAATAACATTTGGGAGCCCTCTTCTTCAATTCTACCCATAATCTTCTCCCAACACACAAAGCTTGTTGTACTCTCTTCTCATCATGAAATCAGTGTCTACCAACAACTTAGGTCATGGATAGGTCAAAGGATAGATTATAATGAGATGTGATGGAAAATGTTACAGCGTATACTAAAAGTCTAAAGACCTTGTCATTGTAAGTTTGTAAGTGTAACTATTTTTTGACGTGTGTGAATATATAATTTATGAGGAAGCGTATTCTTACCCTCTTTTTCTTCAAAAGAAAATTAATTGTGATATCTATACTGTTAGAGTATTTGGTAGTGCGCCATGTTGAGTTGTAGCAGGGTAAATGGATCCTGGAGAAGATCCATTTACCCCATCCAGTGTTTAGTCCCATACCGCCTGTGGGTGGGACTTGGAGGCTCTGGGAAGGCTATATAAGGAGCCCCAGACCTCCTGTACTCATTGAGAAATTCAATAGAATATCCGCCCCCGTTGAGGGCTTCTCCTGTGGTTTCATCCCGCTCCTCACGGAGTAGGGTTCCACATAAAAATCTTTGTGTTCTTCGTGATTATTCTTCTTTATTATGTTATTCCGCTTCCGCTTTCTATTTTATAACATGGTATCAGAGCGGGTTCGATTCTCGAGGAATCATTTTATGTTCTTTCATTTAATCGAGTTTCGATTTATTTATTGTTCTTGGATTTGTTCAAGTTTCGATTCTAGGGTTTCTTTTTGAAACTCTAGTTCTCCATGGATTCAAGATTGATTCTGTTTCAAGTCCATAGATCCGTGCGGCCTCGTCCCCAGATCCTTGGGGCTCCACAGCGATCATTAGTTCTCGGCACTCCTCTCGTATCGCGCCTTCCAGGCTTCCAAAGGAACCTTCTGCACAGGCGCATCTGCGCCACGTTCAACCAGCCTCGTCTTCAGTCATACGCCCAGATCTTCAGGCTGCAAGGGAACAGGAGAACAAAAGTCCAGGTGATGTGCGCAGGCCGAGCCCCATCGGCCCTTCTCTCCAAATCCAAGCGCGCATCGCGCGCGAGCAACCAGGGCCAATCACCTTCCTCAAGGCGCATGGCAGCGTGCTTCCCCTTCAACCCTTGGTATTCCTCTCGAGCCCCCGCACTCCCACTGCTTCCGGACGGGAGGCCGCACCTTCCTATCCCAGGCGACAGCAGAAGGCGGCGCGCGCGCGGCGCTCCTCCTCTCGCGACTCCAGGCGCTGCATCCATCTCGCATGAGATCGTGCGATCCTCTCCAGCCAGGCGGCGCCACCCCAATAGTCATGGCGGCCTCCTTCGAAGCCCAGGCGGCGCCGACCCCTCTCCTCCAGATCGCGCGCCATCTTCTACCATCTGGAGGTGCAGTCGGCAGATCCCCCATCTCCAGTCGGCATCAACCATCGCAGGCGGAGGCGACATGCTCCAGGCGGAGGCACCACCTCCACCGATCTCCATGCCCTAACTCCAGGTCGCAAAGGCTCGGCTCCTCGCGCGTAGGAACCGTGTGCAATCAAGCCCTAGCCTCCGCCCAGGCGAGCATCCCCATCGCGGCGGTGGCGGCGGCAAAATCAGAAAAAACCCCAAAGGGGAGGCGGCGGTTTGTATTCTAAGTCGAGGGTTCCCAGATGCGGTTTATAAAAAAAAAGAAAAATAAGGGGAACCCGAGCTACGACATTTGAAAGGGGGGTTCCAATTGGAACCCTATCCCATGTGGGCTGATGCTGTAAATAAGAAAAAAAGGAGAGGAGGGAAGCTCAGGGGGCTGCGAAAAAAAAAAAAGGGGGAAGAATGAGTTGGGCCCAAGTGGGCTGCGTAAAAAAAAAGAAGTTGAAAAAAAAATTTGAAAAGAGGCGCGTACAAAATAAAAAAAACCGTACGCATTTGCAAAAAAAAAATACGAAGCAAAAGCCGTAAAAAAAAGTTGAAATGGCTTAGAAAAAAAATAGAAAAAAAAATGAAAATGATGAATGTTTTTGAAAAGCCGACAAAGTTGTGATCGGCTAAGTGGTTTGTTTTTGTCCCCATCATTGTTGTCTTCTCCCAACTTGGTCGACGTCCATATTTTCCGACAAGTATGGGAGAAAGGGGGAGTATATGTAGAGTCACAGGTCTGTTCTATTCTTCCAGATCCAGATTCAGATGCCACTCTCTAGACCAATTCATAATTTCAGACTCTACAGATAATCAGATTTTGTCAGACTCGACGATCAGTGTTTCCGAGTCTCCAGTTTTAGACACGCACAAGTGTGCGGTCATTTGTCAGATGAGCATATGTTGCCATCTTTTGTCAGAGGTCCCCATTATTCTTCTAGTTGTCAGGCCAGAGTTTTCATGTGAGCCATAGGGACTCCAGAGCAGAGGACCATTCCCTTGAGGGCAAGGGTTTTCATGTGGTATCATAGGTACACCAGAGCAGTGCACCATTCTCTGAGCCAGATGGGAGAGACCCAGTTCTCCGACGAGGAGACTTGTTCAGACTCCATTCTCCAGCGACCGTGGACTCCGACGAGGATTGCACAGCCACGGCCTATTCAATTCGGCCCTTTTCAGAGATGGAGCAGTTGTCCACATGTTGTGGCGGGCCAGAGTACTCCGACGAGGAGACTCATTTCAGTTGCAGCGACTCTGACAGGCGCAGTTCAGAGCGCATGCTCTCCGACGAGGAGATTCAGCAGACTCACACTCCAGCCCGTTCGTCCTCCTCACCTGCACGGCATGAGAAGCAACGTCCTCGACTGCAGCATGTGCGCGTTGGGTTGATATTGTCCGTAGTGTCCTGTAGCGTGAGTTGAGTTTCTTTCTGTTTGTCCAAGCTGAGCATTGCATGCTCCAGCTTGAGGGGGAGTGTTGGAGTATTTGGTAGTGCGCCATGTTGAGTTGTAGCAGGGTAAATGGATCCTGGAGAAGATCCATTTACCCCATCCAGTGTTTAGTCCCATACCGCCTGTGGGTGGGACTTGGAGGCTCTGGGAAGGCTATATAAGGAGCCCCAGACCTCCTGTACTCATTGAGAAATTCAATAGAATATCCGCCCCCGTTGAGGGCTTCTCCTGTGGTTTCATCCCGCTCCTCACGGAGTAGGGTTCCACATAAAAATCTTTGTGTTCTTCGTGATTATTCTTCTTTATTATGTTATTCCGCTTCCGCTTTCTATTTTATAACATATACTATTGGAGGAAATAAGAGAATTGTTTGTTCATGTAACCTATAGGGAGAGACTTATGGGTAAATTACATAAGGTGGACATAAAGAAATAAAACAACTAAAAAGATACATAGGAATGTAGAATTATCTTAACACTCCCCCTCAAGATGGAGCATAGATGTCAATCATGCTCAGCTTGGAAGAACACTTCTGAAATGCCCCCTGAGTAAAGCCTTGGTAAAGATATCTGCAGTTTGCTCTCCTGAACTAACATGAGAGATAGAAATCAGACCCTTTTGGATCATATCTTAGGTATAATGGCAGTCTACCTCAATATCTTCGTTCTCTCATGAATGCGGGGTTGTTGGTAATGAAAAGAGCAGCATGATTGTCACATTGGAGGTGCATGGGAAGAGGCACCTCTATAGTCCGGTCAGTAAGGACAGATCTAATCCACATCATCTCTGTACTAGCATGTGTCATAGCCATGTATTCTGACTCAGCACTCGATCTAGCAACCACAGTCTGCTTCTTGCTCTTCCATGAAATCAAGGAATTCACTAAAAACACAACAAATCTCAAGGTAAACTTTCTATCCTTTGGATACCCAGCATAATCTTCATCTGCACATGTTGTAACTGAAAGAGATGTGCCCCTGCTGAAAAGAAGCCCTATACCAGGTGAATTCTTCAGGTATCTCAGAATCGTATGGACTGTATCCATATGTGCGTGTCTGGGTTGCTCCATAAACTGACTTACTTTTCTCACAACAAATTATATGTCAGGCCTGGTGATGGTCACATATAGTAGCTTGCCAACAAGCTCCATGTACCTCCTCTTGTCGACCTCTTCAGTGTTGTCATCATATAGCTTCATGCTCGGGTTAATAGGAGTAGTGACAAGTATGTAATCTGTCATGTTCGTCTCTGAAAGAAGATCTACAACATACTTTCTCTGCGTCATCACAAGACCTCGTTGGTTCCTGGCAAACTCTAGCCCAAGGAAGTAACGTAGATGTCCAAGATCATTGGTCACGAACTGTTGACCTAGGAAGTCCTTGGCACCCTGAATGCCCTGCTCGTCATCTCCTGTAACAATAATGTCATCAGCGTACACAAGAATGACAATAGTACCTCTCCGGGTCTTCTGCACAAACAGAGAGTGATCGGCAGTCGGTTGCACAAACCCCTGTTGCTCTATCAAGTCTGAGAGATTCTGAAACCATGTTCTTGGACTCTGCTTAAGGCCATAAATAGCATTGTGTAGCCTGCAAACCTTCTGACACTCCCCCTCAGTAGCAAATTCAGGTGGTTGTTGCATGTAGACCTCCTCTTGTAGATCACCGTAAAGGAAGGCATTCTTCACATCAAGCTGATACATGGGTCAATCTCGTGACACAGCAACGAAAACGTAAAGTAGAATGCCTGATCACTGGAGAGAAAGTATCCTCATAGTCCATCCCATATGTCTGGGTGAACCCACGTGCCACAAGTCTCGCATTATAACGATCCACACTACCATCCACACGGTGCTTCACATTGAACACCCATTGGTATCCCACAACGGACAAGTCAACTGGAGCAGAAACAAGACTCCACGTACCACGCGACTGAAGCGCGGCCATCTCCTCCATAATTAAACGCCGACGACTATCCTTCAATGCCTCATAATTTCGTGGAATTTCCACGGCAGATAAAGCCACTGCAAATTTCTGAAAATCTCATGTGAGACGATGAAAGGAGACTTGAGAAGCAAAGGGGTAGGAAGCACAAGAGCGCTTCTGCTTTCAAACTGCAATAGGAATATCTAGGCAGAGGAAACGTCCTCCATTTGTGTGTTGTTTTCCTACAATGACCCCTGCACAGATATATCTCCAGACCTATTGTTAGAAGCTATGTTATCAAAACAAACCTGGGGCTCCGTGGATGATGGGCGATGGCCATGAGCAGACGCAATCCGACGAGTGTAGAACTAAGGTAAGGATGGAACAAGTGGCACATGCGACTGGATAGGAGGGGTGGAGGTGGTGGAGTTGGTACAACTTGCACGGGAGGAGGTGGCATGTAGATTTCATTATCTAAGTCTGTGAAGCCAACCGATCACCTGTAGGAGAGAAGTACACCACATACTCAAAAAATGTGACATCAGCACTGATATAGTATTTTATGCGCAAAGGATCATAACAACGGTATCCCTTCTGAGTCCTGAAGTACCCTACAAACACACATTTGACAACTCTAGGAGCGAGCTTGTCAAGACCAGGAGACAACTGGTGAACAAAAGCAACAGACCTAAACATACGAGGAGTTGAGTGTGAATAACTCCTTTTTAGGGAAAGTTATAGAGAAAGGAATTTCCCCACCGAAGACAGACGATGGAATTCGATTCACCAAATAGCATGTTGTGAGAACTGCATCAGCCCAAACGAACGTGGTTCACGACTCTGAATGAGAAGAGTCCAAGCAACTATGCTTTCTCTCAGCACATCATTTTGCTGAGAGGTGTAGGGACAAGATGTTTGATGAATAATCCCTCTAGATGAAAGAAAAAGAGATGGATCACGATTACATAATTCCAGAGCATTGGCAGTTCGCACAAACTTCACAGAGGTAGAGAAAATATTTTTGCACTTCAATAATAAAGGTTTTGATCACATTCCCTGCATCAGATTTATTTTTCAAAAGAAACATCCGTGATAATCGTGAAAAATCATCCACAGCTACAAGATAAAATCGGTCCCCCTGGTGATCAGACACACGACTCGGACCCCAAATGTCAACATGAAATAAATCGAAAAAGGAGCTACTGCTCTGACTCTGACGACTGGGAAAGGCAGACCGATGATGCTTTCCCAACTGACAAGCTTCGCACTGAAAGAAAGAACTAGGTGAAATCTGTGGCATCATATGACACATCTTTTGAAGAGGGAGATGACCAAATTGAAGGTGCCAAGTGAACGGAGACACTGATCCAGACGAATGAGAAGATACGCCTGCAAAGGGAGTCTGAACTTGGCGATAAAAGCCACCATGCTCACGACCACACCCAATCACTTTGTCTGTAAAAATGTCCTGAAAAACAAGAGACGATGGATTAAAAATGGCTCGGCAATGCAAATCCTTTGTAATCTGACCAATAGAAAGCAAATTCATAGATAAATCAGGAGCATGTAGCACAATCTATAGACGCATCGAATGCGTCAAAGTAATCCCCTCATGTCCTGTGATTGGGGAATGAGTCCCATCAGCTATCACAACTATTCTCCCTGACGGAACATGTTTATATGACGAAAGCTGATGTATGTCTCCACATAGATGATGTGTTGCACCGGAGTCCATAATCCACTCTATAATGTCAGATCCATGACAGGATGTAAAAGCATGGTACTTGAGGTGCTAGTTGTAGTAAAGACACTGACAGAAGCTGAGGCAGTCGCATCTGAATGATCTCCCGAAGATGGTGACGCGGAAGGAGGTATAATCCCTCAGTCTGGCTACGAGGTGATCAAACCTCTGATCTAAAGTAGAAGCAGCAGGGGACTCAATCTGCTCTACGACGCGGGCCGATGCCGGAACCCATGCTTGGAATAGCATGTTTCCTCGGTATGTGATGAATCTTGAATTCACACATAACTATGCCAAACTTAAACTAGTCCATTCGCTAAATCATACAATGTATGCTTCATAATACTGTAAGAAAGTTACGTTATCATCGTCATGCATCAAATGGTATATAATTAATCTATATGCACGTCTTATTAACGCATTTGAATAATGCATTTGTCCAGTGCATTGCGTTGATGTATGTCATTACTATTCGCAACTATCATTATAACTTGATCCTTGTATTTTACTACATAAAAAATGATGCAATAACACACTAAAGATGTGACCCGAGAATTCACAATTCGACGAAGAAAATTCACTATTATAGTCACAATATTATCAGAAGTTTTATATAACACCATCTTAATATTGCTTCTCTAGCTATCTTGACGATCACAAGAAACTATTATCTCAAATCATTTTACGATCCAATTCCCCTTATATTATACATTTATAAATGATTCTAGACACTTATATCTATTTCATCTCACAATAAATTCAAAAACACTATATTCCTTACATTCCCTATTGAATAAATGAACAATGCCATCACATTTGTTACCTCAATATACATGTGTATGAAGTTATGTAAAATGGGGGCATGAATGACCATTATGGAAATAGTGCACCATACATTAATTACACCATGCATTAGCTAAAGATGGTAATTTTTAGAATGGGCCAACGTGTGGAAATTGTGAAGGGCTTGACGAAAAGGCACTTTGGCGAAGCATTTGCAAAGTAAATGTGTGGTTGAAATTGTTGTCAATTGCCATAATTATGAAGGGGCACCAACGTTAATGGGAGAAAAGGGGAAATGGGATTTTGACGCCAATGGGAAGAGGCATGAATGCCTTTACTTCAATTGAAGAGATGCAACTCCAATTGAAAAGGTACATGTGTATTTGAAGGGGTGCATCTCTTGAAAAGGAAACCACCATATTGATATCTTTATAAACCACATAGGATCAAGCATCATCCAGGGAGTCATTCGACTATTCAATTACCATCCTATCCTCAAGCATTCCATTCGATCATTCCATCACCCTTCTTGCTAATCAATTCCGCTTTCAATCTATTCCGTCATTCTACAAAAATCCCCCATCATAATTAGCCATTCATTTTATTATCGACAAAGCACTAAAGTGATTTTGTCGACTTGTGCATTTGGACCCTCAGTGAATCCGACTCCTGAGGCTCCACCCCAAGTGCCGTTAAAAACTATCCAACAACATAGACGTATGCCGACCATCAATTCCTCGGCCCCTCTGTGAATCCGACTCCAGAGGCTTCCTCCCGAGCCGCCGATCATCATATTTTTATTTCGCTTTTATTTATTACTTTATATTTTTATATCTGTCTTATTTTGTTATGTTCTCTTTCGTGCAGGAATTCGTCAAAACTATCGCGACGATCCATATCTAACGGTGATTACCCTCGACTCTTGGAGAACTGGGACGTGACACGAGGTTTGAGCTCGATTCGCGGTTGTATTCGCATCCAACTCACCTCGCCAGGATATCCAATTTCGCGAAGAGTTAGCGCGTACGAGTCTATTTGGAAGTTGCCGCATAGAAGGGGAGCGATCAACACTTACCGACCTGCACTATTGTCTTCTCCAAATTTCATCTCCATTCTTGTTATTCAAACATTTTGCAAACTTATAAAGTATTTTTATAAAGTGCACAATTTTTCTGTCTCTGTGGATCGACCCTTACTTACCCTATACTTTGCCTTGTGCATAATATAGCTAAGTCCGGTAATTTATTTGTTCGAAGTGTATTTTTGTGGGTTCTCAACGACTATCCGACGTAAAAATCGGGTACTTATACCCTCAGAAATACGCCTCAACATTTTGGCGTCGTTGCCGGGGACAGGCTATTATTCGCACTTTATATAAAAAAAAGTTTTTCTTTACATTCTGCTTTTCACCATCTTTCTTTTTTTTTGCAGGGGACAAGTCGCATTGGAAAGGAGCCGCATCAAGCATCAACGTGAAGCTAAAAAAATTATATATTTGGAGCGCTCTCGCGATAAGTTCTCTTTTCTTAGGCATAACTAGGATCTTTTTTATTTCTTTGTTTGCGCATATTAAAAAAACAACAAAAAAAATCAACTTCTTTTTCCGTATTGCATTGCATCTCCATAGGATTTCTTCCCCATAGTCCCACCTTGCATTTAAAAAGACCATTTAATTGTTTGCCGACTAATCAAGATAAAAAATACATCTTAATCGGATTAAATTAAAGCGGTCACAAAAAAACCATAAAACAAAATTTTGTTTGCCAACTTGTGTTTGTTGCACCATTCTCACAATCGCACGCGCACGCGTACCCCTAGGACCAGAGCCCAAATCCCGCGGTTCGTGATAATTTTCTGAAAACTACGTTGCTTAGTATACTCGTCCCTGAGGTGTTTAACTAAGAAAGACGAGGGGTTTAAGATCCAAGTTGATCTAAGAAAGGCTCCAGCCTACTTACCCTCTGACTGGCCTCAGAACCAGAAGAACAACATTGTGGTAATCATTGAATTATTCTGAACTGCTAGATATCTTAGGAAACGTAATCAACTTGTATTCTTGTCTGCAAATCAAAACTTAAAAGAAAAAAAAACTAAACTATAAGCGTTGAGTGGGAATAAACAAATTGTTTGGTGTTTGATTTGTGTATGCTTGGCCGGAGGTCATTAAGGAATCCCCTTACTGATCCCCTTGAATTTGATCCATTCTATCCTCCAAAATCCAAAGTCAAGCCCGAGACAAAACCCATGGCTGGTGTACCACCTCCTCCCGATCCACTCACTATAATAATGCAACAATTGCAACAAATGGCAGAACGCCAAGAGGCGCAAGATGCCCAAGTTCGACAATTGATAGCACATCAAGGGCTAAATAACCCACCACCTATACCAATACGAAATCACTACAATCCTGCTAATCATCAACTCGTATCAGTCATCCAACTTCCCGCAGAAGCGGGAAACTTTGAAATAAAACCTGCAACTATTTCCTTCCTCCCCAAATTTCGGGGAGAAGAGACCGAGGACCCTATAATGCACCTTCAGGATTTCGTAGCAGCCTGCGATACACTAAATACAGGGCAGGTAAACAAAGAACATGTTTACCTCCGAGCCTTCCCGTTCTCCCTTCAACAAAAAGCAAGCCAATGGCTTCATAGTTATGAAGTTCCGATTCGATCATGGACCGAGTTGAGAGAGGCATTCTTAAAGAAATATTTCCCCATTGGTAAAACCAATGCACTTAGGCATGCCATTTCTCACTTTACCCAAAAACCCACAGAGCCGATACATGAAGCATGGGAAAGATTTAGAGATCTTTTACGAAAATGTCCACATCATGGAATCGAAAAATGGAAGCAAGTGCAAATATTTTATGAGGGCTTAACTGAAACATACAAGAGAGTTGTCGACGGCTCTTGCGGAGGCAACTACTTGAATAAGGATGAGAACTTTGTATGGCAATTATATGAGGATATGGCAGATAACTCCGTCAACAATTATTCTATAGAGCTCTATAATAGACATAAAAGACCAGTCCAAGCCATAGACTATGCAACAACAAATGGAGACACATCCTCGGACATTCAAATCATTGCTTCAAAGTTGGACAAAGTAGAGTTGATGGCCAAACAAGTGGATCAATTGACTAAAACCGTAGGGAATCTTGTATTAGAGAGAACTACCCCGTCAGTTTGCAAGGTAGCCCCTATTCCACAAACACCTATGGAACCAGAGATTTACCAACCATCTATCCCTTTAGATGAGCAACTTAATCCTGAAGCAATTAATTGGGTGCAGGGGAATCCTAATAGCAACCCCTATTCCTCCACCTATAATCCAGGATGGAGGAACCATCCAAATTTTGCATGGAAGGCCCCAACAAACAATTCAGGATATCAAGTCACTCAACAAGGGTCAAATCAAAACCAATTCACACAACAAGCCCAACCAGCAACCCCTGACTACACCCTCACAAGGACTTGCCTCTGATTATCGTGACTTGATGAAACTCATACAATAGCTTGCTCAGAACCAAGTTGAGGTTCAAAAGCAACTGGCTCAAAGCCAAGTTGAGGTCCAACGACAATTGACCGAGATTCGTTCTCAAATACCACCTCAACCACAACTACCTGCTCAAACGGTACAAAATCCTAATAACTCACAAATCCGCCCTCCTGGCTTTTCACAACAACTTACTCGAGGACCCGTGAGCTTTAGAAATGCAGCTAGTACAAGCAAAAATGAGTCAAATGCATCGGCCAGTGCCATCCACTTGAGAAGTGGTCGCATCATAAAAACACCTCAAATATCGACCACACAAAATCATCAAACACATGAGAATGATTCGCCAATACAAGGCCAATCATCACCTACTACACAACCACCCTCTTTATCCCCATCACCAACCTTTACACAACCAACTATTCCCTTTCCAGAGGCCCTGCGAAGAAAATTGAAGAAACGACCTTCGACTCTGACTCCTGATTTGGAGAATTTATTCTCCAATGTTATCATACAAATCCCCCTCCTTAAGGCTATAGAACAAGTTCCGGCATATTCACATTTCTTAAAAGAAAAATGTACTCCAAAAAGAAAATCGAGAGGAAAGAAAAAAAATGACCAACACGAGGAAGAGAGGCATGTGCTACCGCTCGCATCATCTAATGCCATTTCTCAACTCCTTCCCCTTAAAATGAAAGATCCTGGGGCCCCATTAGTAAAGTGCATCATTGGAGACATGACCTTTGAGCGTACCCTACTTGATAATGGTGCTTCGATAAATCTCCTCCCAGCTGCCGTACTAAAATATTATGCAGTAGGTCAGTTAAAACCTATTTCTATGATTTTACAATTAGCTGACAGATCTGTAAAGAGGCCATTAGGAATACTAGAGGACGTTTTAGTCACAGTCCAAGGACATCAGTTCCCAGTCGACTTTATCGTACTAGATATGGACCCGGCCAAAACACTTGCTCAAACTCCTATTATACTCGGAAGACCATTCTTAGCCACTGCCAAGGCTCATTTTGACTATGAGGTTGGAAAAGTAGAATTCAAAGTCAATGGTGAGATTGTTCCTGTCGATCTTGTCACCCCCACATTTCAAGAAAACGATACTGAAGATTGTGGATGGATTGAGGAATGTTCGACAATTAAACAAATCATTGACGATTTAACTCCTTTAAACCTCGCTAGGGATCCTCTTGAGACGACTTTGACTTTAAATGATAAATTATTTGAAAGACAACATGTTTTAGTGGTCGAAACCCTTGATTCCATCAAGAATGAACCCTACGAACCGTTGACAGATTCAGATATCTTAGAACTAGACCAAGCATGGGATGAACTTGATGCTTTAATTTCTTCTGTCTCAGAAATGATTATGCCCATGCTAGAACCTCCTATTTCGGAATTACTACATAACAGGGAGGAAGATCTTACAATCACCGCACCCACCCACCGCATAAACTCAATAGAAGGTTCCCAAGAGACAATTCAGGTTCCCGTAGTGGAATTAAAACCTTTACCGAAGGACCTAAAATATGTGTTTCTAGATGAAGAAAATAAGGCATACCCGGTAATAATCAATGCCCACTTGGAACTAGATCAAGAAAATAAATTAATGGAAGTTTTGAGAAAAAATTCAAGGACAATCGGCTGGACAATATATGATCTCCGGGGAATAAGTCCATCACTATGTACCCACCACATTTATTTGGAAGATAATTCAAAACCTTCTCGTGAAATGCAAAGGAGACTAAATCCAAATCTACGAGAAGTAGTCAAAAAGGAAATATGCAAATGGCTAGGTGCAGGGATCATCTACCCAATATCAGATAGTCGATGGGTCAGCCCTTTACAAGTTGTACCGAAGAAAGCTGGTCTTACTGTAGTTACCAATGATCAGGGTAAAGAGATCCCCACTCGCACAACCACTTCGTGGAGGGTTTGTGTTGATTACAGGAAATTAAACCTTGCCACGAAGAAGGACCACTTCCCTCTCCCATTCATAGATCAAATTATTGAGAGACTCGCGGGAGGGAATATTTTTGTTTTCTCGATGGTTACTCAGGTTATAATCAGGTAGCTATTGCACCCGAAGACCAAGAGAAAACAACATTTACATGTCCTTACGGTACATTTGCTTTTCGTCGGATGCCCTTTGGGCTGTGTAATGCGCCGGCTACCTTCCAACGATGTATGCTAGCCGTATTTGCCGATATGGTGGGAGATTTTATGGAAGTATTTATGGATGATTTCTCTGTATTCGGTGATTCCTTTGGTGAATGCCTTGGATTTCTTGATCGGGTATTGCAAAAATGCATTGAGGTGAATCTAGTCTTATCGTGGGAAAAATCACATTTTATGGTCACCAAGGGCATTGTTCTAGGTCACATTGTCTCTAAAAAAGGAATGGATGTTGACCCATCGAAAATTGAGACTATAACTCACCTCTCCCCACCTACATCACTTAAAGGTGTTCGATCTTTTCTAGGACATGTTGGCTTCTATAGAAGATTCATAAAGGATTTTTCAAAAATCGCTAAACCTCTTACTGAGTTACTCTCAAAGGATCGAGCTTTTGAATTTTCTGAAGATGCCCTTAGACCTTTGAGACATTAAAAAGGTCTATCACTGAAGCACCAATTTTACAGTCCCCTGATTGGACCTTAGACTTTGAAATAATGTGTGATGCATCAGATTATGCAGTAGGAGCTGTACTAGGTCAACGAAAAGATGGCAAACCAGTTGCTATCCATTACGCTAGCAGAACACTTGACGATGCACAAAAACTACACAGTCACTGAAAAAGAATTGCTAGCAGTTGTCTTTGCACTTGAAAAATTTAGGTCATACCTACTGGGTTCACATGTGGTTATTTACACTGACCACACCGCACTACGCCACCTACTTTCCAAGAAAGATTCGAAACCACGATTTATTAGATGGATACTCTTGTTACAAGAATTTGACATTGGAATCAAAGACAAGGCAGGAGCGCAAAACGTCGTGGCCGACCATCTCTCCAGACTCCATGAGTCTGAAACCAAACAAACCAACCAACTCATTCTCATATCAGAAACCTTTCCTGATGAATCCATCCTTGTCGTATCACAACTACCGTGGTTTGCTGATATGGTAAACTATTTAGTCACATCTCGAATTCCTGATGATTGGCCTAAGGCAAAACGAGATCGATTCATAGCCGACTCTCGATACTACTATTGGGAAGATCCTTTATTATTTAGGGAAGGGACCGACTGTATATGGAGACGTTGTATACCTGAGTCTGAAATTCCAAGTGTCCTATCTCATTGCCACACTTTTGGGTGTGGTGGACATCACTCTGGAAAACGTACAGCTGCAAAAGTACTTCAATGTGGTTTTTTCTGACCTACTTTATTTAAGGATGCCCATGATTTTGTGAAATCATGCCCTACATGTCAAACTACAGGAACTATGACAAAAAGAGACATGATGCCTCTAAATCCTATCCATGTAGTTGAAATTTTTGATGCATGGGGCATTGATTTCATGGGTCCCTTCACTCAATCAAATGGTTACATATATATCCTTCTTGCAGTTGACTACGTCTCTAGATGGGTCCAAGCCATCCCCACTCGCGCTGCCGATAGTGCAACAGTGATCAAGTTCTTGAATGACTTATTTGCTCGCTTTGGCATACCTAAGGTCATTATAAGTGACGGGGGTTCGCATTTCCTTAATAACTCGGTACGAAAACTAATGAAGAATAATGGAATTGAACATCGAGTTTCTACCGCCTATCATCCCCAAACTAATGGCTTAGCTGAGGTCTCTAATCGAGAAATAAAAACCATTCTACAAAAAATTGTTCGTTCTGATCGCAAAGACTGGTCCCAACACCTTAATATAGCATTATGGGCCTATCGCACTGCTTATAAGGCTCCTCTAGGGATGAGTCCGTATCGCATCGTTTATGGCAAACCTTGTCATCTACCTGTCGAGATCCATCATAAATCATTATGGGCTATACAGAAATGTAACCTTGATTTAACCCGAGCTCGCCAGCATCGATTACTTGACCTTAATGAGTTAACTGAGCTTCGCTGCCGAGCATATGATAACAGCCTTATTTATAAAGAAAAGGTTAAAATTTGGCATGATGCCAACATTTCTCACAAAACCTTTTCCATTGGTCAAAAAGTATGGTTGTTTGATGCAAAGCTAAAGCTCTTTCCAGGAAAGCTCGGGTCAAAGTGGAAAGGTCCATACATTGTCACACAAGTTTTTGATAATGGATATGTTGAAATAACCGATTCTAAAACATCCATGACCCTTCGAGTGAATGGACAACGCCTCAAGCCCGTCATTGAATCTGAAAAATCAATGCCTGTTTCAGAAACCCATGTTCTGCAAAAGCCCTCATGACACACTCATTTCTTTGTTCACTGCCCATCTCATCACATACATCATCACATAACTAGTTTACTGCATAAGCATTTACCATGTGGGCATGGCAAATCTTAGGCATGGGGGGGCACTAAAATGCATATTGCATCACATTTCTACATTCATTTGCATGTTTTCCCTACATCAACTCTCTAAGTTTGCATATAGGGAGAACTATAGCCTCATCATTAAATACCACATAAAGCATGAGATTTGAAGTGATTCTGAGCTTACAATGCTTGTAGCTCTCTTTTGTCCTTTTGCATTAAAATCAAGAGACTTAGCATCGATTCAATTTTTAACACTTAGCGTCAATAATGTACTTAAACATTATATACTGCAAAATCAGGAGCTTTGTACTGCGATGCTAGCTTGACATACAAAAGGCTAAGGGGGTCTGATGTTGGTTGTGCTCAGAGTTTGTGAGATGGTGAGCTTATCACGGAGTAGAGGAGTAGGGAGTGTTCCACCAAATATATGTGAGGAAGAGAGTCCACCATAAAATGTAAGGGAGTGTTCCCAACTGGTCAAGTAATTACCCATTATGCACAATTATTGTACACACTTGAAACCTTCACATACCGTCCTCTTGCTTGCCTTTCTACATAGTTCTCAAACCCACCACTTCTTTAAAAGTCTTCCATTAATATTCTGTATTGTTCATTTCATTCGACTTCTTTATCCCTCTTCTTCTATTATGCATCAAAAGAGAAATATTCTTCAATATTCCATCCTCCATTTACAACAAAATACATGTCTCTTTATGTTTCCAAGTCCCAGAAGAAAGCATTGAGGAACATTGGTTCTCTTGAAAAGTGAAGAGAGATATTGCAAAAAAAAAGAAAAAAAAGAAAAGTATTGCAAAAAAAAGAAAAAAAAAAGAAGTATAGCAAAAAATATATATTGCAAAAAAAGAGAAAAAAAAGAGAGAGAAGAAGAAGAAGAAAGAAAAAAGAAGAAGAGAAAACCAAGAGAACCATTGTGCTAATATTCCCTTCTCATGCTATATATATTTTTCTCTTCTCTACTATTCAACAAAATTATAATAAACATTTATTCTATATTATACCACTCTCATATCCATACACCGAAATCTGAGCAAAGTCATCTCCACCAAATAAGCCTAAACCTAAATATTTCTCAAATCAACCTATTATTTTTCTTGCTGACCAGTTGGAGGAAGTTGGGTTGAGTGTTAAACTAATTATGAAGTTGGAGCTTGTGAGAATACTCTGAGCCCCCATCTCAGGCATTTCCTGGCTTAGTGTATCAGAGCTAGAGGATTGTGGTTGAAAGCACTTGGTCTATTCAGTACATTTGACACTTGAGTCTATCCTCAGGTCAAATAACATTATTGATGCTGGGTATCACTTAATCAGAATCGAGCAAGTCTCCACATCAATTCATGTCTTGAGGACACTCGAGATGACTAAGCATTATAGAAAGATATTTACTTCCAATCTCAAACTTTATAAATTATTTTAATCAACTGAGGCTGTGGTCTACTTATATGTCAATATTAGAGCTTGAGATTCTTCCTTTACATTTGCTAGGGACTAGCAAATCTTAAGCATGGGGGTATGATGAATCTTGAATTCACACATAACTATGCCAAACTTAAACTAGTCCATTCGCTAAATCATACAACGTATGCTTCATAATACTGTAAGAAAGTTACGCTATCATCGTCATGCATCAAATGGTATATAATTAATCTATATGCGCGTCTTATTAACGCATTTGAATAATGCATTTGTCCAGTGCATTGCGTTGATGTATGTCATTACTATATCATTATAACTTGATCCTTGTATTTTACTACATAAAAAATGGTGCAATAACACACTAAAGATGTGACCCGAGAATTCACAATTCAACGAAGAAAATTCACTATTATAGTCACAATATTATCAGAAGTTTTATATAACACCATCTTAATATTGCTTCTCTAGCTATCATGACGATCACAAGAAACTATTATCTCAAATCATTTTACGATCCAATTCCCCTTATATTATACATTTATAAATGATTCTAGACACTTATATCTATTTCATCTCACAATAAATTCAAAAACACTATATTCCTTACATTCCCTATTGAATAAATGAACAATGTCATCACATTTGTTACCTCAATATGCACGTGTATGAAGTTATGTAAAATGGGGGCATGAATGACCATTATGGAAATAGTGCACCATACATTAATTACACCATGCATTAGCTAAAGATGGTAATTTTTAGAATGGGCCAACGTGTGGAAATTGTGAAGGGCTTGACGAAAAGGCACTTTGGCGAAGCATTTGCAAAGTAAATGTGTGGTTGAAATTGTTGTCAATTGCCATAATTATGAAGGGGCACCAACGTTAATGGGAGAAAAAGGGGAATGGGATTTTGACGCCAATGGGAAGAGGCATGAATGCCTTTACTTCAATTGAAGAGATGCAACTCCAATTGAAAAGGTACATGTGTATTTGAAGGGGTGCGTCTCTTGAAAAGGAAACCACCATATTGATATCTTTATAAACCACATAGGATCAAGCATCATCCAGGGAGTCATTCGACTATTCAATTACCATCCTATCCTCAAGCATTCCATTCGATCATTCCATCACCCTTCTTGCTAATCAATTCCGCTTTCAATCTATTCCGTCATTCTACAAAAATCCCCCATCATAATTAGCCATTCATTTTATTATCGACAAAGCACTAAAGTGATTTTGTCGACTTGTGCATTTGGACCCTCAGTGAATCCGACTCCTGAGGCTCCACCCCAAGTGTCGTTAAAAACTATCCAACAACATAGACGTATGCCGACCATCAATTCCTCGGCCCCTCTGTGAATCCGACTCCAGAGGCTTCCTCCCGAGCCGCCGATCATCATATTTTTATTTTGCTTTTATTTGTTACTTTATATTTTTATATCTGTCTTATTTTGTTATGTTCTCTTTCGTGCAGGAATTCGTCAAAACTATCGCGACGATCCATATCTAACGGTGATTACCCTCGACTCTTGGAGAACTGGGACGTGACACGAGGTTTGAGCTCGATTCGCGGTTGTATTCGCATCCAACTCACCTCGCCAGGATATCCAATTTCGCGAAGAGTTAGCGCGTACGAGTCCATTTGGAAGTTGCCGCATAGAAGGGGAGCGATCAACACTTACCGACCTGCACTATTGTCTTCTCCAAATTTCATCTCCACTCTTGTTATTCAAACATTTTGCAAACTTATAAAGTATTTTTATAAAGTGCACAATTTTCCTGTCTCTGTGGATCGACCCTGACTTACCCTATACTTTGCCTTGTGCATAATATAGCTAAGTCCGGTAATTTATTTGTTCGAAGTGTATTTTTGTGGGTTCTCAACAACTATCCGACGTAAAAATCGGGTACTTATACCCTCAGAAATACGCCTCAACAGTATGACATGGGCGATGACAGAAAGTACATGGTTGACGAGTGTGGCCTCCTCTACCACAATGTCCATGTCCATGGAAGGTAGAATGGCCTCCTCTTCCTCGAGAAGTTATGGCCGAGGAAGTTTGACTAGAGGCGGTAGAAGGAATAGTAATCATGTTGAGCCCGCGAAACACTTCCTCCATGGGGGGGATAGTGGCATCTGCTAAAATCTGAGAGCGAGCAACATCATATTCAGGGTCAAGGGATGCTAGAAATACCCCAATCATGATAGCATTCCTATATGTCTTCTGCTGCTCTGGAGTTGCCGTTAGAGGCATGAAACTGTGGAGCTTCTCGAACATCCCACGCAAGGATGTATACAATGAATGTAGAGGACGTATGTTCTGTTTAATAGTGAATATATCATGCTGGAGTTGGAGGATCTCCGTTTCATTCCTCGCTTGAGAATAAGTTGCTGCGAGGATATCCCACATCGCCTTAACAGTAGACTGGTGTAACACATCATTGGCGATCTCGATCGTCAATGTACCAGAGAGCCAAACCTTGGCATAAGCGTCTTCTACCTCCCACGAAGCATTCACACCAGTCTTCTGCACCCGCTCCTCCTCGGTAAGAATATGCTTCTTGCCATCTGACTTCATCAGGCTCATGAACTGCATAGCCCAGAGCTCATAATTTGTCCCGTCCATTTTTACAATAGGCACTTGACCTCTGAATGCGCCTATGGCGGGTACATCAACCTTATTCTCAGATATATTGTCGAACGAAGAATACTAGGGTTGCAAAGACCAAAGATTGACTGTCTACACAAACATATGTGGATTTGAGTGCATGTGTAGACTTATGCACCCAAACCCATCATCCAAATGAAGAAACCAACGCGCAAAGGGGCGTAGGTGGCGTGCGCAGGACAGCGATGCACGCATGTGCAGGTGGTGGTGCACGCGCACGTAGGCGGCAATGCACGCACGCGCAGACAGAGACGTGCACACGCAGGGGTTGCTGCACAGACTGGTGGCGACGTGGAGAAGCACGCCCGGATGGTGGCGCAAGGGAGGCGACGCGTAGGCGGTGGCGTGCGGTCGAGGGTTGCGGCACGCGGGCAGTGACGCACAGTCGAGGACTGTGGCGTGCGAAAGGAGAGGATTGAAAGTAGGCTTAGGGTTTTGAGGTTCGAGAGCTCCGGTATAGGACCGCCGCTCTGATACCATGTTGGAGGAAATAAGAGAATTGTTTATTCCTGTAACCCTAGGCTCTCTTATATAGGGAGAGACCTGTGGGTAAATTACATAAGGTGTACATAAAGAAATAAAATAATTGGAAAGATACATAGGAATGTAGAAATATATTAACATATACCGCAATGAGCATGATTAATAATGAGTCAAATAGTTCGAAGGAAAAGCACATCTAGATCTAAAATTCAATCTCGAGTGGCAAAACAAGGTCAAGGTAATGTATGTACCTACAAATGATATGTTCCTTTGTTGAGATAATTGTATCTCCGATGATGTTTTTCTTATTTATATTTACTTTATGTATTTCTCTGTAATTAACCCAAGACTATATAAGAGAGCCCTAGGGTCTCATCTAAGGCATCGTTTTCATTTCTCCTAACATGGTATCGAAGCAACGGTCCTAGACCGAGGTTCCCGTGTCCCACCCAAAATCCTAACCCAACGCGCCTACCCCCCCCCCCCTCCCCCCATGCGTCGTCGCAAGGGCTCCCAACCCCCCCCCTCCCGTCGACGGGGTTCCACCCCCTTCCGCCAGCCTCTCCGGCGTCCCGCGGCATCCCAGGCACCACAACCAAGGGCTCCAGGCTCTTCAGCCCGACATTGCACGCCGCCAGGCGTTGACGAATGCCCTGTTGTGCCCTGTTAGGCGTTGCCGGGGACAGACCAGGTTCGCGGGCTGCCGTAGGCCGCCTTCGATCTCCAACCAGCTGTGAGCAGGGGACTCCAACCACCCCCTGCATTCCACTGTCGTGCTCCTATCACCTGGGAGCCCTTCTAGAACCTCTATTTGGCGACCTGGAAGTCTAATTTGGTTCGCAAAGTGTGATTTTTCGCTTCTAAATCACATCTTACGAAGTTATACCTTATCACGAATCAATGAGGATAGTTGTATGAGTCTGTCGATACAACCATTCCTCCTTATGATTGTGTAGATGTTCTTTGATCTATCTACTCAGTTGTATGTGGTTCTTCTTATTGGAACAATGTCAGAAAACAAGAGTGATGTTTTTCTTCTTTCGATGCCTTCAAGGGCCCGGCTCCCATCGTGATGATGGATGGGACCAACTACGAGTTGTGGTCCATGCAGTTTCGTACTCTTATGCAGTGCCATAACAAGGAGCACATTCTAATAGAATCAGAACCGATGGACAAGACTGGGGCCAATGCTTCTTGGAAGCAAGATGATGCCTATGCTCGCATTTAGCTCTCGAGGACACTCACCACAGAGATTGCAAACGATATTGTCAACCAGCGCACAGCGAAGGTTATGTGTGACATTTTAGTAGCTACATACAGGCAGGCAAAGAATGAGAGCAAGATTCTTCACTGCAGTTTGACATCTTCTTGACTAAGCAGAATGGTCGACCACTACATGCACACTTCTCTCATCTTAGAAGCATGTTTGAGCGACTGTACAGCCTCATGTCCATTACTACCAGCACAGCAGACATATCGAAATGCCACAATGGCTGGAGTTTTTCTATCATCTCTTGACTCGGAGTTCGATGCAGCACGTACCCAACTTCTGACTGGAGAGATGATACCTCCAATGGAAGAGGTTTACAAGCGATTGAGCAGGATTACAATTCCATCTACTACTGTGGCTCTGACTCCCTCAGCTATGACACTGTCTCGTGGCAAAAGAAGGTCTTCACAATTTCGTGGGCGTGATCCCCGTGATCACGGAGGAGGACGTCAGTGTGGCCCTTGCTCTTACTGCCACATTCCTGGACACTCTGAGGAAACATGCTTTCAAAAGCATGGATATCCTGCGTCTGCAAGGGTGGCTGAGCAGACTGAACTTTCTTCTGCATCTACATAGGACGCACACATGGATGATATTGTCTCTAGACTTCGAGAGATGATGTCCACTCCTACTATTCCAGCTGCAGGTTCTTCAGATGCAGCAGCTACTGCCTGAGCTTAGTCCAACTCATCAGGTATTAGTTATGCACTTACCAGTTGTAGCGGTTCAGATGTGACTAGGGATGCAAACGGATACGGATATATCCGTATCCGATCCGTCACCGTATCCGTTTTATATAGATTTTGACATCCGCATCCGTATCCGTTTTAAAAGGGATAAGGATATGGATATCATTTTGATATCCGCAAACATCCATATCCGTATCCGTATATCCGTTTTCGTATATAAATATAGTCATAGAATCATTTTTAACTATATATAATATAATTCTCTACCTCCTTTTACCATATTTATATAATTTTATGATACAAACATATTTAGTAAATTAATATCATGTATTTTCCATCCAATTCTTATATATTTAAATCGTTTCTGTAGAGTATTTCCAACATTACTTGTGTGCGATCAATATCCATTTTACATCAGTATCCGTTTTTTAAGGATATGGTAAGATAGTTTTACTATCCGCCAATATCCGTATCCACATCCGTATTTGTATTAAAAAATGGATAAGGATATGGTAATACCTATATCTGTATCCGTATCCGACCGTTTGCATCCCTAGATGTGACTGACTGGATTATGGATTATGGAGCGTCGCATCATATGTGTGGAGATCGAACACAATTCAGTTCTTACAGGTCTATCATGCCTGGTAAATCCGTGGTGATTGCTAATGGAGTACGTCTTCCCATTGTTGGTCAGGGGAGATTGTTCTAACTCCTTCTATGCATCTGCAGAACATTTTATATGATCCATATTTTCATATGAATCTTTTGTCAATTAGTCAAATTACAAAGGATTTACATTGTCGTGTCATATTTGATCCCTCTTCTCTTGTGTTTCAGGACATACTAACGGGCAGGGTAATTGGATGCATCCCTGAGCAGAGAGGATTGTACAAGCTTGTTGTATCACCTTGTGCCGGAGTTGCTACTATTTCTTAAGGCTTTGTTTCTCCATTCATGTGGCATCTACGTTTTGGACATCTTCCTCTTCTGAAGATGTGTCATGTTCTATTACATATATCTACTCGCACTACATTGGACTGTGAAGTTGTCAGCTAGGAAAGAATCAATGATCTTTTTTTCCGAGTAGTCAGGGTCGTTGCAGTAGTCAGCCTTTTGAGTTGTTTCATTTTGACATTTGAGGTCCTAGTCGTACTCATGATCATCAAAGACATCGTTTTTATATGGTTGTTGTGGATGATTACTCTAGACTTTCTTGGGTATTCTTGTTAAACAAAAGTCTGACATTAAATCTTTTCTTATTGCGGTCAAAAATATCTTCTCTACCAATATGAAATTTATTCGTACGGATAATGTCTTAGAGTTTTCCACATTACAGTTATCGGAATTTCTCAGATCTCTAGGTATTGTTCATCATACCTCTTATGCCTATGCTTAGCAGAATGGTGTTGGGGAACGCAAACACCGTCACCTTCTTGATGTCACAAGGACCCTTCTGATTCAGAGTCATGCCCCACATTCGTTCTGGGGAGATGTGGTTCTCACTGCTTGCTACTTGATGAACCGCATGCCATCCACCATGCTTAGGGAAAAGGTCCCTTTCTCGATTGCATTTCCCGAGAAAGACATGTTCTCCATAACTCCCAGAGTTTTTGGATCTGTGGCATTTGTCTATAATTTCACCCCTGCCCGTGACAAGCTCTCACCCAGAGCTATCAAATGTGTTTTTGTTGGTTATTCTTGTAGTCAAAAGGGGTACTGATGTTTTGATCATGTAGGAAGAAAATATTATGTGAGTATTGATGTGACCTTCTTTGAGCCTATTATGTACTTTTCTCCTACAGGTGACAAGTTATCTCATGCTACTTTTGGTGAGGATATGGTTGTTCCTCCACCTCCTTCTCCACATTGTGCACCCAATGATGAGTCTCAGCCTTCACCACCTCCACCACCCATCTTCACCACCTCCACCATCTCCGCCCCCCGTACCTCAAACACAGTTCCTCCCACATGTTTACGCGCGCAAGTCTTCTACTTGCCCTTCTGCTCAAGCACCCTCCACATCATCCAGCACGCCTTAGGTATGTACTGAGCACATTGTTTCATCTGTTGGCACCAGTGTGTTGAATGTTACATAGGATGAGTTGATACTACAACACAGAGAGGATGATGACCTGGACATACATATTGCGTTGCGAAAGCCTCATCGTCAATGTGCAACTTATCCTCTTGCTGTGCATGTTTCATTGGACCATCTTTCAAAGGAATACAAGAAGTTTGTTATGGGACTCCCTATTGTCTCTATCCCACGAAAGTATCAGGACGCCATACGGGATAGCAGGTCGCGTCTTGTAATGGAGGAAGAAATGACAGCTTTACAGTCGCGTGGCACATAGAGCATTTTTTCTGCTCTGCCAGATGCATCTGTTGTGGACTGCAAGTGGATATTTACAGTAAAACAAACGGCAGATGACAGTGTGCATCGCTACAAGACTAAGCATGTGGCACGTGGGTTTACCCAAACCTGTGGGGTGGACTATTAGGATACATTCTTATACTCGACACTTCAAATTCTTTTATCAATTGATGTTTCACGAGACTGGTCATTTTACCAGCTTGATGTAAAGAATGTATTTTTATACAGTGATCTACAGAAGGAGGTCTATATGTAGCAGTTACCAGGGATTGCTACTGAAAGGGAGTCACAGAAGGTGTGCAGGCTTCATAAGGCAATTTATGGCATGAAGCAGAGTCTGAGAGCTTGGTACCAGAAGCTATCGGAGTTGATTGAACAACAAGGTTTCGTAAGGTCTACAGCGGATCACTCATTGTTTGTTCAGAGGACACAGAGAGGTATTGTTGTTATTCTCGTCTATGTTGATGATATCATTGTCACAGAGGATAATGAGCAAGACATTCAGGCTGTCAAGGGATTCCTAGGTCAACAGTTTGTGACTAAGGACCTTGGCACACTTTGATACTTCCTTGGATTAGAGTTCGCTAGGAACCACTGTGGTCTTGTGATGAACCAGAGGAAGTTTGTGATGGATCTTCTTTCTGAGATAGGTATGACAGGATGCAAGCCGGCTACAACCCCTATGGATCCGAATATGAGGTTGTATGATGAAGACACTAAGGAAGTAGACGGGAAGAGATATAGAGAGCTTGTTGGAAAGCTCCTATACCCACTACCACCAGACCAGATATATCTTCTGCAGTGAGCAAAGTTAGCCAATTCATGGAGCAGCCCAAGAAGGTGAATATGGATGCGGTGTATATGATCTTGAGATTTTGAAGACTTCACATGGTTCTGGCCTCATATTCAACAGGGGTACATCTCTTGAGGTGACAACTTGTGCAGATGCAGACTATGCAGGTTGCCCCAAAGACATGAAGTCTACTCCAGGCTTTGCAATTTTTATTAGCAGCTCTCTTATTTCATGGAAAAGCAAAAAGCAGACAGTGGTGGCCAGATTTAGTGCGGAGTCTGAGTACAGAGCCATGACATAAGGAAGCACAGAGATGATGTGGGTGAGATCTATGTTAACCGATCTCAATATTGATGTTCCTCTTCCCATGCAACTTTTATGTGATAATTAAGCGGCTCTATTTATTGCCAAGAATCATGCATTTCATGAACGGGCCAAACACATAGAGGTCGATTGTCATTAAACTAGAGACATGAATCAAAAAGGTCTCATATCTACATCACATGTTTCGACTGAAGATCAGACCGTAGATATCTTCACCAAGGCACACGCTAGAGGTCCATTTCAGAGGTGTTGCACCAAGCTGAGCATGATAGATATATATGCTCCACCTTGAGGGGGTGTTGAGATAATTGTATCTCCAATCATGTTTTTCTTGTTTACGTTTAATTTATGTACTTCTCTGTACCAGAGCTTTTCTCCTATATAGCAGAACCCTCGGAGCTCATCTAAGGCATCATTTTCATTTCTCCCAACAACCTTACTCTTTTACAAAAGGAATTATAGCAAACTTGTTGGTTTGATGGGATACAGGAATACTTGAGTCAAGTTGGAGATATTCATGAATAGCGAGCACTAAATTAACATGACCAGGAATATGAACACACCACCAATGAGTCAAGTTGGAGATATTCATGAATAGCGAGCACTAAATTAACATGACCAGGAATATGAACACACCACCAATAGTGAAAGTATAGTATGGCCACTTAAGTGAAGTGGGAAATGTTAATTACAAATATTAATGACCAAGTACTGGGTAAATTCCACATTGACGAGGGTTTGTTAGTGGAAACCCAGGATATGCAGTTAGGATCAGAGGCATATGGATAATGTCCATGGGCCTCTAAAACTAACCAAGCATGCTAACAAAAGCCACGAGTAATAGTGCTCGCCTCTTCTATCCTCTGTCTCTTTCCCTGAAAAGCTGCTTTTTATGGCTCCAGACTAAGCAACAAAAGATGGCAGAAATTGGAGAATAATAATAGCAATAAAAGACACAATTACTTTCATGTGTCTCTTTTTGATCGGATGGGTGGATGGTTGCGAGTCTCGGAGAAGGGATGGGTGGAGGTCTGTGCGCGGAGGAGCAGCCGTCAAACCCTTGGAGAGGTGGTCGCGAGTCACCGTTCACATCGCTGGCGAATACTCGCGCTACACGGCTGGACAATCCTTTTGGCAGGGGTTGTTATCGTTGCGGAGCACTAACGCACTAGGCAAGGCTTTGCAGAGAACCCATCAAGTGCTTCTCTTGTCGAGGCTATGGACACAGGAGCAGAACAAGCCCGAGGTTGCACAAGAACACAAAAAAGATAGGTGTTCTCGTTGGAGAAGGTGACAAGCCAAACACTTTATTTTTCGGAACGTCAGATGTGGGACTTATGTCGGCGGCAGGCTTCCGAAGGGACATCATCGAGGTGGGCCCCACGAAGGTGATCGCGAGGGGCCTCTCAATGGAGGAGTCCGGCAAGCTACTGCGATGGACTCATGGAGGAGGCTAAAGCTAGGTTGGTGTCCGTTGCGTGAAGAAGATGGCATCATGGAGTATGAATGTCCAGACCGCATGCACATGTGTGGACTGCAGTTCGGCATGCGAGACCTTTGATGGATTCAGGTGCCTCTCGAGGGGGTTGCGGAGGTGGTGGAGGTTGAAAGCAATGGATGCTAACCTGGGGAGCCTTTAGACACTATCGTTAGGGTCAGAACTTTCAGCTCGAATAGGCTGGGTTGGTGGAAGATCGCTCGGGGTAGCAAAACGATGAACTTGGAGCTTTCGTCGGCAGGGACACCTTTAAGGCATCGTCAGGAGCGGTGCAGAGGCTCCGAGAAGGGGAGGCCAAAAGGTCTCGCAACCGGTGTCGACAACGATCGGACAACGGGGCATACTGGGTTTTCTGTGGCACCAGGTACGGAGAATACGCATCGTTTTCCGAAAAATGTTCACTGCGGCGCGTTCTACAGGCGCCAGGCAGTTGTGCATGCGGCGACAATTGAACTCCATAGAAAATACGTGCAATATGGAGGAGAAGTCATTTCGGCGAACATTGCGTCAAGAACAGTGCGTACGGGGCACAGACCTGAACCCACAAATCCGATATGGGAAGCAGAATCTGAAACCCAAATGGGGAACAGGATTGCTTTAGCGGGGCCAACCGATGTTGTAGCGGGAACCAAAGACCTTAGCGGGACCGAATGGAGAATTTGAAGAAGCAGCAGGGGCAACAAAGCATACCTGTGGATCCAAAGGCGTTAACAGGGAGGCCCGATGCTCCGCTTTTAGATGACAAAAAGATGAGGCCACACAGCTTCACCGTGGATCGGCATGGAGAAGAAACAAAAGAGCGAGACCCTTTCCAGGCACCCATGGGAAATAGCAAAGGGATCCAACCAGAGCACACGGAAGCGAATGCAGGGACGTTGGGGACCGGAACAACTTTGGCATGGTAGTCGGAAATCCCACAAAGGGACAAGGAGCATAGCGACCTCAGGTAGGAGGGGCAAGGAACCCAAGGGTCTTCCCCAAGCTCACCAGAGAAAGAAGCCACGGAGTTGCAACATCGTTTTGGATCCCTCTACACCAGAAGGACCGGCCCCAGAACCTTAAGGAAAAGGAGGGCGGCAGTGCTTGCTGCTGCAACGGACGACGACAAAAATCGTAAGGCGTCCGCATCGAGAATGAAAGTTCTATCCGGGAATGTTAGGGGCTTGGGCACCCCGAGAAAAGGCTCATGATCAGAAACCTTGTAAGAGAGGCAGGAGCAGATATCTTCATCTTCTAGGAGACGAAGCTTTCGAATGTGAAGGAGAATGTTAGCCACGAGCTGAGCGATTCTGGGCGGTATGGTCTTGCAGTTTCGGAAGCTCAAGGGGCCTCTGGCGTACTGCTCACTGGTTGGAGGTCGGACAGTTTTGAGCTCCTCCCAGAATTAAGGTCCCCTTCGTGCTTATCTATGCTTTTGAAGCGAAGGGCAGACGGTCTCGAGATGTGGATCACAAACATTTATGGTCCCACTGGGCATGGTCACTGAAGGGAGTTGCTTTTAGCGGAGCTGGAGTCATTGGGGGTGTCAATAGAGAATGGGATTTAGCTTGTTTGGGGTGATCTCAACCTCACATTGATAACTGGAGATCGGCCGCAGATGGGAGGAGGCAGGGATGCAGACTCGAAGGGGTTTCAGATGGTGGTTCATGCCATGGCACCCTCCATCATAGATGTGGTTGGTTGCCCGTATACCTGACACAATGCAAGAACTCGTTCGAGACTTGACAGGTTTCTTTTGTCTGATGAATGTATGGAGGCCTTTTCGCTTTCTCGCGCTTGGGTGCTGCAACGAGCACATTCCGACCAGATACCTATCTTGTGGTCGTCCGGTGAAGAAAAGAAGGCCAGATTTTTCTTCAGATTTGAGCGGAGTTGGCTTTTGGAGGATGGATTCCGGGAAGAAGTTGCATCGTGGTGGCAAGGTTGGAACGTTGAGGGGTCAGCAGTATCACGTTTTGCAACGAAGCTTGCATTGTTGAGGACGTTCCTGACTAACTTCGATAGGGAAAATAAGACGAGGTGCACGCTCATACGAAGGGAGGCGTAGGACAGGGTGACGCGCCTAGATGGGCTTGACGATGAAAAAGGCCTCGAACAAGGAGAGTTGGCGGAGAGGCTGGAAATACTGGAGGAGTCGATGGAGGATCGAAAAGAGGAAGTTGAATGGAGACAAAGATCCGGACAGAAATGGCTGAGAGATGGCGATGCCAATACACGCTTCTTCTACTCCATGGCGTCCAGCCGAAGGAGGAACTTTTTGCACAAGATTGAGGTAGGAGGCGTACAAGTGTCGAGGGAGGCCCGACTCGATCGTGCTATCAAGGATCATTTTGTGGAGGCTTCGCGGAGGCGAGGCAGAGGGAAAGGGTGAGGGTGGCTGGGAAGAGGGGTTGAACGGCTCTTCAGAGAGCAAGTGATAGGGCAACAGGCGTTGTTTTCAGAAGAGGAGGTAAAGAGGGCGGTCTGGGGACTCAACGCAGACATGGCTCCTGGCCCAGATGGGTTCCCAGTTGCTTTTTACAGGGAATTCTGGGGGATCTGAAAAGGGAAGTCTTGGATGTAATTAATGAATTCAGAACAAGAAACAGAGGTTTTGAAAAGATCAATAGAGTGTTGCTTTTCCTGCTACCTAAGAAGGAATCTCCGATGAGGATTGATGATTTCAGGCCGATTGCACTATCCAATGGTCTCTATTTGATCGTGGCCGATACCTTGGCGAAAAGGCTTAAGATCGTTCTCTACTCAATGATTTTGCAAGGCCAGTCGACTTTTATCCCGGGGAGGCAGATGGCGGACGGTTTGGTTATGGGTACAGAGATATGCCTTGAGTGGAAACGTGCAAAGAAAAAGGGAAGTCTGTGGAAGATTGATTTTGCCAAGGCCTACAATTGTGTGGAATGGAAGTTCGTGTGCAAGGTTTAAAAAAATGTGAGGCGGATCGAGGCGGTTTTCCGTTATTGAAGCGAGGCGTAAGCCTCGAGGCGGTCGAGGCATAAGCCTCGATTTATAGAGAAAATACGTGTCAAAATTATTATTAAACATAATTATGTTATCATAAAACCGTAAACTTCAAATATTTACATAATATATGATCATAAATCCTAAATTTGAATATTTTAAATTTAATAGATGTACAAAATATACCATATTAACCATACATGCTAGTTTTAGTTCGTGATTAAGTAATATTATTGTAAATATGTGAATTCCTAATATTCTTACAAAATATACATTCTCTTAAACATATATCATACTCATTGTAGTGATACAAGCAATTGAATATCATTTGTTGATAAAAAATTTGTTCGTACTAATTAGAAACAATCCTTGTACACTTGCATGATTTCTTTGATGCAATGATTATTGTAATATAAATGTATAATTATATATTTATGAAATTGTATGTTTAGGGAGTAACATATAATGATACTATAATACAATATTGTGACTGTGACTTGTAAGTTTGTAGCTAAAATATGTTTTATAACTTTAATATTTGATGCAAAAAGAAAATTTGCAACGGATAAAGATATATTAGTTTTGGTGGAAGAAATTTAGAGAGGAGAGGACGAAGGAGAAAACACGTTGGCTACGTGGGATTTTGGAGGAGAATCGTGAAGATCACGTTGGGAGAGGAAAATAGAGAGAAAGAGAGATAATGAGATGAATTTCAATTTTCAATATCAACTGAACTGTTTTTTATTATAGACTACCGACCACTTTATATAGGAGGGGTGGAACTACAAAAATAGAAAGTGAATCAAAATTGAAATCTGACTCGATCTTAATAGATTTGAATCGAGATTCAAATCTACATTATCCTAATTTGACTCTGATTCAAAATTCGAAATTCAAATTTAAAATTGACTAACTAATTTCGAGATCACACGCGATCTCTTTATTTAAAAAAATGCGACGAAATAAATGTAAAAAAAATTAACGGATAAAAATATCAAGTCCTGTATTTTAATTTTGTACTGCATCAATTCTCCTCCGCTTGAAAAATTCGTCTCCTGACGAATTGCTCGATCTTTGTTCCGTCAGTGGAGAATTCTATCTGGATTGGTTGAGCATACAACGCCAATGTTGATCCATTTCCATGTTACGTTTATAATTTTTCTCCATTTGGGTGTGTGGTCGCAATTTTCCTACCCTTTCATTTAGGTACATCCTCTACCACAAGTCTCTATCTACTTTAACTTTATGTTGAAAGTGGGACACCCTGTCGATGAATTTCCTGTATGCATTTGTTCGGTATTTACATTTTGCAGAACTTTCCTTGCTTGCAAAACTTTAAAAACAGTATCTCTGCAGATCTTGATTGAATAAATCGCTCAAATCCATCAATTATTCTTCCTGTAGTTTCTGGAATCACCGGATGGTTATTGTAATTTGACCTCCGCCCTACCGAATACGAAAAATGGGAACATGTCCATAAAAAGAAAGTAGCAACTCCATGGAAGCTTTTATAAAAAGCAACCTGGAATTGGGTTTTCCTGGAAATGCACCAAATCCCTTTTCCCTAGTAGCCTCGATTGTTCCCAATTTCCTCGGGACTGTAAATCCGTGTATGATTTCTTGTATCCCCATTTAAATGCAACAAATATTGGTAATTGCAGCCCACAACGGTGACAGACAACCCATTATCCCATTTATTAAGGGGTTTGATTATTTTTGCTGAGAATTGCACTTCTTGCGTAAGGGTTTCTTCCCTCCGAAGCATGAGGCGACGGTGCTTCCTGAGGCGAGGATGGCGGCAGTGACAGCAAGAAAAGAGGCCTGAACAGAGGCGTTGACGACTCCAATGCTCACAGAAGCGCGGGGGTGAGGGGGCTCGAGCACCTACCTCAACGAAGGTTGAGGACAACTTGCGACGGCGACGTACTTGATGTTGTTGGTGACAAAGATGATGCTCACTACCATCAAGGAGTAGGGCTTCAACTACCGCGGGGAGATCAACAAGCTCTCCCGTAATGCTTTTGTTGTATATCAGTTCCGCACCGTCCTGGACAACAAGCTCGGTCGCGGGAAAATCAACGAATTTGTATTCTTCCCCCGCAGAATCTTCATCATATATAGGCCCCAGATCTTTATTTTTTTCATTTTTTGATTCTTGGACAGCAACATCGATTGCTAAAAAATCGAGGTTTTCATATTCCTCGTCCATGCCTTCATCGAATATCGGCCTTGTGTCTTCATAGTGGTGTTGGCCAACATTTGTAATAGCAGAATTTTCTTTGGAACTGAAAATACCTTCTGTTTCTTGCTCAAAATCGGGTTGCACAGCAGCTGCAACGATCTGAATTTTGTCGTCAACGAGCGAATCGTCATCGATTGTCGTGTCCAGCCATGCATGTACCTTGACGCTTGATATAAGTCGCTTCTTGAACATTTGTTGACACGAATGCGCATGCGGGCCATGAGATATGCGGTTTAGATCGAATTGCATCCTCCAATACGCGACGGGATCGTCGAATCGTAGGAACGATTCGGTTGCCATGCTCTGATACCACTTGATGCAAAAAGAAAATTTGCAACGGATAAAGATATATTAGTTTTGGTGGAAGAAATTTAGAGAGGAGAGGAAGAAGGAGAAAACACGTTGCCTACGTGGGATTTTGGAGGGGAATCGTGAAGATCACGTTGGGAGAGGAAAATAGAGAGAAAGAGAGATAATGAGATGAATTTCAATTTTCAATATCAACTGAACTATTTTTTTATAATAGACTACCAACCCCTTTATATAGGAGGGGTGGAACTACAAAAATAGAAGGTGAATCAAAATTGAAATCTGACTCGATCTTAATAGATTTGAATCGAGATTCAAATCTACATTATCCTAATTTGACTTTAATTCAAAATTCGAAATTCAAATTTAAAATTGACTAACTAATTTCGAGATCACACGCGATCTCTTTATTTAAAAAAATGCGACGAAATAAACGTAAAAAAATTAACGAATAAAAAATATCAAGCCCTATATTTTAATTTTGTGTTGCATCAATATTATTATAAAAGTATAGATTTATATAATTTTTTATTTATTTACCTAAAAAAATGCACAACAGACCGAGGCGGCTCCTCGAGATTGCCTCACCGCCTCGATCGCCTCGGTACCGCCTCGGGTGTTTGAGGCTTACGCCTCAGATATCCAGACTAAGGCTATAGCCTCGAGGCAGTTTTCATGGAAAACAGCCTCGAGGCGCGTTTTTTTTTAAAACCATGTTCATGTGGGCCTCGTTGAGGCGAAGAGGTTTCCCAAAGGGATGTCCTCTAGCCCCCATGCTCTTTGCTTTGGTGGCGGACGCTTTGGAAGTGTTATTCAAGCAGGCAGTGGACATGGCCTGGTGCGACGGCTTCCGCATGGAAGAGATCTCAATTTCTTTGCTTCAATACGCGGATGACACACTTTTACTACTCGGAAGCTCGGAAGAGCAGACTGAGCACGCGGCACAACGTTTAGACATCTTTGGTGCACTGTCTAGACTAAAGATCAACAAGTGCAAATCTGTGGTCATCACCTTTGGGATGAATAAAGCTGAGAGGACCAGAGTTGCAACGTTAGTGGACAGCCCGTTGGGCAACCTGCCCATTTCTTATTTGGGGCTACCTTTGATCGACGGGAAACTCAGAAGCTCTGACTGGGACTATGTTATCCATAGAATTGAACAAAGGTTGGCTGGCTGGAAAGCGGTCACCCTATCAAGAGGAGAAAAGCTTATTCTGTTGAAACATGTACTCTCGGTCATCCCCATATTTTATTACTCTACACATATACTACCGGCGGGGGTCAGAAGGAAGATTGAGAGGTTGATGCGAAGGTTTTTTTAGTCGGACAGAAAGCAGCAGAAGCCCGGCGTGCATCTAGTAAGCTGGAAGGAGGTAAAGAAGGGGAGGGGAGAAGGTGGGTTAGGAGTACGTGACGTGGAGTGCATCTTGCTGGCAAAATGGGTCATCCAGATATGGGAACCCTCATCATCCCTAGTCATAAGGCTGCTCCGGAAAATTTATGGTGTACGGGGAGATCTGGTGGCAAGAAGGGAGCGGTTGGAATCACCTTTATGGGCTGGGGTTCGTCAGATTCTACCATTACTGGCACACAAGTTATGCTCAGTAGTGGGAGATGAACATTCATTCGGATTTTGGCACGATGATTGGACGAGGGAGGGCACTCTTGAGAGTAGGTTCCCCAGATTGTTTGCTTTGGATGCGTCGAAGGAGGGGGTGCTCTCACAGGTGGCAAGATCAGATATGTGGTCACCCAACTTTGTGACGCAGCTATCGGAACAACGGTTGGAGGATTTTCTTCAGCTACAGGCCGAGGTCCCAGCATCGGAGGAATTTAGCGAAATGGCGGACCGTTTCTTATGGGAGGGGGGTCTTTCTTGACTACGAAAGCTATTAACAACGACCTGAAGTTGGTATGGGGAGCTAAGATCCCCACCAGAGTCAAGGTCTTCCTTTGGAGTCTGAGGAGAGACCGCTTGTGCGTCAAAGAAAGGAGGCGTTTGTTTGGGACGGAGGATGTCTTCTGCGATAGGTGTGAAGGGCAGTTGGAGGATGTAAATCACCTATTTTTCAAATGCTCGACACCGAATTTAGTCTGGAGGGAGCTCGGCATATCTTGGATGGAGGCAGACGGCATAGAGGTTTGCTGGAGGTCAATTTGCGCGGTGGGGTCTAACTCCACTGGCGACGTGTCAATCGCCTTTGCGGGCCTTTGGGCGATTTGGCTTGGGCGGAATGACTCCATTTTCAACAACCAAAGATTCTACTCAAAAAATTTGGTCTCGCATTGTAAAGCACTTTACAACTTTTGGACATCTCCCTGATGTAAATTTACTTCTCATTATTAATGGAAACTTTGTGGTAACTCCCACCTTGGGGGTCTACCCTCTCTTATACTCAAAAGAAAACAATAAATGCCACTATGGCAAGAAACCTACAGTCATAACATCAGTAGGCAAGTTCAGCGAGAAATGTGGAACTTATTTATCAACCATGTTCTCTACCATCACAAATTATTACCATGTGGAAGGACGCGAAGCAACTCTACTTTTACCCGTTCTCCAGCATGCTTGACACAAATGCTTTTCTTGGGTATCATTATTCCCTAAATGTGTTAGGGCTTGTTTCAGTATTTGCTAATACCATTTTCGGAATTGTATGAGTCATGCTTTCACATAAACTTTTTGAGCTACCTGGCATTCGTAAAATGAACTTGCAGTCATGAAACTTTTCAAGGATTTGAGCATTACTGGTTTAGTTCCAGGCATTGCCTTGGCATCAAACAAGGATCGTGTGCATATGTTGCTGTCTGTGAACATTTATCATATATCTATTGAGAGTTGTATTCCAGAAAACTTAGGCAATGGTTTCACCATCGAGTTCACAAGTTCAGCTAACATGATTGGTGGGGGGTATTTTCCTGAAAAGGAATTTCCTTTATGCTATAGTCTAAGAAAAATAAAAAGTGCATTAACCTGGAACTGCGGACTATTGAGACACCGCCCGATCTGCCGGAACAGAGGCACCATACATTTCTGGAACTCGGCAGGCTGCGTCACCTCAAGAACCTCCTCAAGCTCGGCGAGGAAGAGCACCTCCTTCTGGCAGTTGGTGATAGGCCAGTACTTCAACAGCCCGCGGACTACCGTATCCGCAAGCTTGTGATCCTTTTCCACGAACTGGGTGATGCAGTAGGTGAGCTGTGGGTGATACATCCCTATGAACTTGGGCTTGTGCAGCGGGATGAGCGCCCTCGCAAGGAAAAGCTTGTGCTCCTCCTTCATCGGCAATGCGAACCCGGCGATGATGCTGCCGAGCACATCAAGCAGCTCTGCGATGCCAGCATGGCGCTGGGTCTCGAATATGAAGGTGTAGAAGATGTCAGCAATGGCGTTGCGGATGAAGGGGCGATAGAGCATGAACTTGCCATAGATGCGGTGGAGAACGGTCTTGAGGTACTCGCGCTCGCGGGAGTCGTCGGAGGCGAAGAGGTGGAGGAGGCGGAGGACGAATTGGTGGTCGATGAAGCGCTTGGCAGTGCGGGGGGACGGTGTCGGGGGAGACGACATAGCGGAGGAGGAGCTCGTAGACGATCTGGAGGTGAGGCCAGGCGGGGTCGTAGTAAGGGTCTTCCTCTTCGGGGTCGATCTCGACGGCGGGGGCGGGGGAACTGAGGTCGTGGGAGGAGGGGGGGAGGGGGCGGAAGACGTTGGAGGACACCATGAGGAGGAGGTTCTGCTGGAGGTTGTCGGGGAGGGGAGGGTGGGGCTGCTGGAGGTAGTCGACGAGTTCGAGGAGGGTGAGACGTTTGGCCTCCTTCTCGCGGGGGACCTTGAGCGTGTCAGAGAAGTCGAGGGGGAAGGAGCAGATCTGGAGCTTGCGGAGGAAGAGGTTGGGACGGTCCGGGGAGGGCACGTCGCGGAAGGAGGGGAGGGGCTCCAGAAGCAGCGTCGACGGGGATTTGGATGGGGTCGGCGTGCGGGGGTTGGTGAAGAAGGAGGTGGCGGGGATTTGTATGGGTTCGGGGGGCGGAGCGGGAGGGGATCGGCGGAGGCGTCGGGTTTGGGCGTGGGGGCGGTGGACTTGCGCCCACCGCGCTTCATGATCTTGTTGAACATGGTGCTCGCCTGGTGGCTACCGAGTGCCCGACGGAGATGAGAGGCGGAGGCGGTGGCGGTAGAGATCCATATCCATGGCGCGGGAAGAGAGGGAAGGGAATGGCAGCGGGAGGAGGAGAGAGAGCGAGTTTGTAGGGAAAAGGAACAAATAGAGGGGAACGGGGGAATGTAGCATATCAGACGGTATATACACTCGCTTTCCCTTTTTTTCTTCTCTAAGCAGCGGAATCCGATTTTGATTAATTTATTATTAAATAAATTGAAATCCGGAATCCGATTTTGATTAATTTATTCTGTGTATCTTATTCCTCTTAACCAAGAATATCACATATGTACTCATCTCATAAGATATCTATAACTAAAAAAAGGTAAAATTTGAGGTTTAAAAACCGAAATGACCCGTTGAAGCAGTTAAACGAATAACACGAGGAAAATGGTTCAATTACACGATTTTTATTCGAAAAACAAAAATCAATCAAAATGCGGTGAGACCGCTTGATCCAATGGAACAAATTAAACTAGATCACTCCTTCAACCAACCATTTGTTAGAAAACAATATTTTTTATTATTAATAAATTGCAAATTGTCAAAAGTTAATTTAGTTCCATCTTGGCTCCTAGTATGGTACTTCTTTACCTTTCCTTATTACTGCTTTTACCCGATGTAAGTCCCCCCCCCCCAATTTTCATAAAAAATTCCTCCTCCTTCTGTTTCGAGATTTTCTAATAACATTTATACCCTATTTTTTGCAACTATACTCATACCCCTATTAACTGAAGATTGGGGCAAGTTTTCAAAATTTCATGGTAGATCGCAACTATTGAGAATAATGGATATTTACAGAGCTAAAAAGAAGAACTGTCGTATTAGTTTTGTTAATTTGTAGAAGGGTTATGATGCAGTCTTAAGGGAGATGTTGTGGAGAATTTTGGAGAAGAGACAAGTACATGTCCTATACATTAATCTTATAAAAGATATGTATGATGGGGCTTCATCTTGTATAAGGATCCAGTCTGGGAAGATTAATTATTTTAACGTCGGTATAGATCTGCATCAAGGTTCATCTTTGAGTCGATTCCTTTTTACTTCATTATGAATGAATTGACTAGTCGCATTCAGGATGAGATACCTTGGTGTATGTTGTTCGCCGATGATATTGTGTTAATTAATGAGACAAGAGATAGAGTAAATAAGAAGTTGGAGGTTTGAAGACATGCCTCAGAGACAAAAGGATTTCGTATAAGTAGGGCTAATACTGAATATATGGAATGCATATTTGATGGAAACAACAACGAATGACTTGAGGTGAAGATTGAAGATAATAACGAAGGATGTGGGAAAATCCTTAAGCACATCATAGAAGCGTGAGGATCGCATCGTATGCGATTGGGAGCGACTAATCGTACTAGTCGCTCGAGGCAACAAAATTTAAAAATTTTAAACGATGAAATCACATTATCCAATAACAGTTCTTGGATCGTTTTATCTAAACCACAAACAAGTATTAGATTTACTTCTTAAAGCGTGGTTGTGATCGAGTCTATAAAGGAAGAGACCTCCTGTCTCGAGTCCGATCCGACAGAGGAGACACTTGCGAGCGCGACGTGTGCTCCTCGCAATCCATGTTGACAATCCAAGAAGTGAATCTCCTTATCTCATCTCACGAGATTCGATGTCTTCTTTACGAACGAGGTGCACCGAAGGAGACAGAGATCCACGAGCAAATAATCTGGCAGCATAACAACCATACTGCAACGATGACGACTCTCTCTAAGGCTCCATGGTGGACGACCACAATGAGAGAGAGAGAGAGACTTAGCATGTAGAGAGAGAGAGAGAGATGTAGAGAGGTAAATTCCGCTTGGAATTATGTGTGTGTCTTCTAAAAGGCAAGGGCTACCCTTCCTTTTATACAAGTTGGATGTATATGGATCTCAACCCATGTACCCTCTTAATCCAACAGTTTAGATTAAGAGGTTATTAATCAATGTCCATGATGTGTTGCTACAAATTTGCAACAACAAATTTAATTAAAATGAATTAATTATATCCCTTTATCAAGATACAGATTAATTCATTTTAATTTCAATTATAATAAATAGATAATAAGGGAGGCAACAACCACCCTAAAAAGAGTGTGGCCGTCCCCCCTGACTTTGTCAAGGTGGACGGCCACCTTATTGGTGGTTTTGACTTCCTTAATATATATATATATATATATATATTATAGGATAAAATGCAACAACTATTGTTGCATTTATCTTCACAAAAATAATTCCAAATTAAATTTGTGAAAACATCAATCATGCCATTGACAAATATGAATCATATTCATATATCCAATGTAATATGTAAATTAGATTGACAATAAATTATTTATTGTGAATCTAGTTCACAACAACATATAATTTGTAATTTTATTTACAATTAAATATCTCCATCATATTATAGATCATGAATGGTAATATCCATATTAATTATATCCTTGGTAATCTTATTCTCATGTGTCTAAATAGCTTGAATCACATTCACATTATTTGCATCTTTAATAATTAAATCAGACTTTATTATCTCATATAACTCTCCTTACAATATGAATCAAATTCTTATTATTCATGACAATTAAATGATATTTAATTATCAATATCTCAATGCTTAGATACATAATATCAACAATGAAATTATCTATGAACTCTTTCAAGGATAATGCGCTTTCTCCGTGGATACTTGGAGATAAGGACAGGACGATTGTATTGTTCCATGTATAGTGACTTGGATATTGAGATCACATCTCAAATCTAGATCTTACGAGCCTCTCATAGATGCTTAATTAAGTCAAGACCACAAATCTAATATTCTCGTTGCATTTAAATCACATTCAAATCAATGTCCAACATTTGGACCAAGATCAAATCACTTCTCTACTAAAAGGACTCACTAAAATCCAGACTTGTTTCATCACTCCCTATGAATGGAAGCATTGTGGTTATACAATCGTTTATGATCCCATCACCCTTAGGTATTCCTAATACATGTACACCCTGCATACTGGAAGATCAAGAACAATTCCGAAGTTTTAGATCTATTTAGATTGTATCCTTCAAGGTTTTATCATTAAGGTTCTCATTCGATCATTGGGAGTTGGTGTCTATTATATACTTTACAAGAGCATATAACATACGTAGGTATTGATCATATACTTTCCAAAAGCATATATCAAACCCACATATTCAGTCAAGCTTCTAAAGCGATATGACCGTGCATGGAGTTTGATTCTTCCCAATATCTCATGAGTGAGTTCATGTCTTCTGGTCCAATAATGAACATGTACGATCCCTTCGAGAGTTTGTATTACTCATATGCCCTTGTATGCATACCAACGCGTTGGTGTATAGACGTTGATTAAGTCGTCAACCTATTGGTCTGCCAAATGTACATACTCAGACATATAGTAACACATATGTCTCTGGTCAAAGGATGCATGCATATATCATGACAACATACGACATAAGTCCTTGTTATCTCGATCTCATTAAGTAAACTCTTTGACCTAACTTATCAGACACTCCCAAATATCTATTCCTATGCAAAGGACATGCATCAAGAGGTAGGTTAGATATCAACCTTTAAAGAAAAGGATTACATCTCTTTCTCAGGCTGGAGATCATCTCTAAATAATCATTTGACGATGCTTGATGAGTTCTCAATCTAACTCTTTAGATATTCGTCCAAGCACTAGTATATTGATGAACGTAAAATACGCCTCTTTAATAAATATAAATAACGCTGTAGCACAGGAGGCGAATTCGGTTCAGCAAAAACCACAGACTTTGAATGCTGTGGAATATTTATACTTGGCAAGTGTACCACGGTCGAACACAGGGACACAGCTGCTTAATTATGGCTTTTGAATTTTGATTCATGAAGTTCACTGCGATTTAATCTCATTTTCAGGTCCATATGCAAAGTGATGCTATGATGCATGTATTTTTTAGATATTTTTATGCAAGTTAAGAGATGCATGTGCGAATATGCAAGAGAAATTATACACAGATCAAATGCTACAATTATACCCTAAAACAAGAGCAACACAATATAGAATGAAGTTAGAGTCTAATTGAACACATCATTAAAAATAGGTCATCAAATCCAGCAAGACAAATAGAACATGGTCCCATTTTTAACATAAAAATTCACTTAATTTAAAACAGTATCAAATGAGACAAATAAGTATGCTAGATTGTAGAGGACAAAATAAGGATCAAAACGACACTAACATCGTGCAATTTGGACCTACGATGCTCAAGTTATGCTAAAAACAGTGCAAGGGCATAATTGTAATAAAAATGCAATAAAATAAAGGGATAAATATTGCATTTAAGTCCCTGGAGGGACCTAAATGCAAATACCAAAAACCGCCTGGCCTGGATGACATTTTCCCATATGCGCGGGGGCCTTTTTGTAATTTTGGAAAACTTTGAGGGCCTCCCTGTAAATAACCCCAGGCGCGCACGTGAGGCACACGCCAGGAGGACCATTCTGCAATTTCCAAAAACTCCGGGGTCTTTATCGCAAATTACCCAGACCTCACGTGTGGTGCACGTGAGGGCCCAGGCTCGGGAGGTTGGCTGAGGCTAGGGACACATGGCGTCTGTATGTGGTCCGTCGGGAGGCTCGGATGACCCGAGCTTGTAGGTTGGGGAAGCGGCTCGGGTCCTCCACGTGTCTCCATCAGGACCGTCCGATCAGGAGGATCGGACGGTGGTTGTACCTTCGTTCTCCTCCGCAGTTCCCCGGAGGAGGCGGGGCTCCGGCGAACTGCCCTTGGCTCCGCCTCGCCCCGCGAGGCCTTCTGAAGGTCGTTGAAGCTTTCTGGAGGTCCGGCGATGGTGTCCAAGCAACGACGAGGCTCCGCGGTAGATCAGCGGAGGCTCTCGGTGAAGCCTCGTCGGAGACGAGGAGCTCGAAGATGCTCCGACAAGAGATTCGGCTATTGAAGAGATCTGCAAGGGTTAGTGATAGCCGAAGCCTTGAGCGAGTGTGTGCGAGTGAGAGGAGGTGAGTGAGCGGCCGTGAAGCGACGGGAGGCGATGGCCGGAGGACTCTTCACCGGCGGAGCAGGTGAAGAGGGGGATCGGTACGAAGGGGGGTTCTGGAGAAGGGAGAGGAGGTCGGCGAGGGTCGGGGTGGTTGGGCGAAGCTGATGAGCTGATCGGATGGAGGTGAAGACGACGATTGGCGGAGGGATAAAGTCAAGAAAACGAAATCAAACAGAGCACCTCGCCGGAGCGAGGTGTGGCGGAGGAGGAGGCCTGGGCTGAGCACCGTAGGTGCTCGGGGTCTTCGCCAGCGTGTGCGGCTGGTGCACGGAGCTCAATGGTGGCCGGAGGCACACCGAAACACGGCGGAGTCGGCCGTGGGTCGACACCAGGAGAGACCCATCTTCGCCTCGACATTCCGCCCCTCCGCTGTCACCGGAGGGGCGGAGGAGGCTAAGGTCAAACCCAAAGACGGTGGACGAGTGGCTACGGTGGCTGGGGAGGGGATTTTATAGGTGGAGGAGGTCGGAGGTTACGGTGATGGAGGGGCGTTTTTGAGTGGGGATTTAATGGCGATGGGAGTGATGGCTGGGCTTGATGGTGGTTGTGCGAGGAAGGCGGGAGAAAGGGCTGCGAGAGGGCGGCGTTACGAGTGGAGGTGGGTGGTTGGTACGGTGGCTAAAAATGGAAAGGGGCGGCGAGTCGGAGAAGTGTTACGCCTGGAGTCGGGGTGGCTTCGGAGGTAGGAGATGATGGAGAGCCGTTGGATCTTGAGATCCAACGGCTGGGATTGAGGCGTGGACGGAGGGCTGTGATCAGATCCAAAGATCTGATCACACGGTTGGCGTTGAGGCGGTGATGAGCGGTCCAGATGAGGAGATGGGTGAGATCCAACGATAGTGGACAGAAGGGTGACGTGGAGCAAGGAGAGGCGTTGGATGGTTCGAAGATCTGACGGTGGAGATGGAGGGAAGACGTGGCAGGTGTAAGACCATTGGATGAAGATGAGATCGAAGGGCTGAGATTTAGGCGCTAAGTAGTGGCTTAGATTTGATCTGGAGATCAGATCGGGCGGCTGAGGGATGATGCGCGATGAAGGGCTCAGATGCGAGCGGGATTGGAGTGATCCAACGGCCCAGGAGGCCGCCAGGTGGCGAGAGATGAAGCGGGCCGCGTGGCTGCTCCAAAGAGCGCCTCGTGGCCCAATCAGAGTAATTTAAAAATAAATACAAAGAAAAATATAAAAGAAATAGTTAGAGGCCGAATTTGAAAAAAGTCAAAACATGAAAGTTGCTCGTCTCGACGAGATCTACAACTTTCATGTTGGGCAAAAAGCCAAAAGAGGTCATCTGTACAAAATCTATTTTTGGTGGTATTTTTAAGGGGGTAAAAACACCGATTTTGTGGTTTTGAGTTGTTTTTGTATTTTTTAGTGGTTTTAAAGGGCAGTGAATTATAGACAACTTATCTACCTAATTTTAGAGGTTTTTGAGTGATAAAATAATTACAGAAAAATAAGGGCGATTAAATACAAATAATTAAAGGTTAATTATACACAATATGGTACATGATAAAAATAGAGAATTAGAGGATAATTTTATTGGCTTGTTTAAGCAGGGATTTTAATAAGGAGTTTTTAGCATGATGAATACGAGACTCATCATACCCCTATACTTAAACCATGCTCGTCCTCGAGCATCTAAAGAATGAAGGAGTTAGATTAATTCCTGATAGTGCGTGTGAAAATTTCAAGGCTTGATCTTTCGAAGACCCTTGACCTAAGTGATCCTAAAATTCTGCGTTTATCCAAGCCTTAGTCAGAAGGAATCCAACTTCTCTGATTATCAGACTCTCTTTTGTACATATAATATAAGGATATGACATTTAGTGTACTGCATTTCATGAGAGCCGAGTCGATGCATCACCCAAAGTTCCAGTCCCAAAGATTCTCCTCCAGACCTAATCCTCAATACTAGGGAATAAGTATGTTATTGCTCCAGTCCACCGTCTCATTAGTTTGTCAGACTTTGAAATGTTGATGGACGGCCAGATGATGGAGGTACTGGGATTGTGTCTAATTTTCTCACCCTCAAATTGGAACAAGGGGCCTCTCGAGTGCCTTTTACTCAACACTTGTAAATTATTATCTTGTTGATCAATGTGTCCGTCAAGAGAGTTGGAGTCGTCTGCACTTGTTTTTCTGGGAGTACACCGGGGTGTGTCTTTTCTGAGTATCTAAGATACCTTCGACACCCAGACTTGTATCGCTTACGATGCAGGGCCCTTTTTGTGGTGTCAGCCCGACTCCTTGGTCCTAATTAGCGCTTGGTCCAAGTGGACACTTTGAAAATGTTTGGGAGCGCTCGCCATTGGTGGAAGCTCATTTGGAATTTGTCTTTGGATTTAGAGCTTTTCTTTGACATTTCATTTCTTTTGTTGGCTAGCTCCACTGCTTTTACCAAGAGATTGGCGCACACTGATCAACAAGTCTCTTTAGGTTTCATCACACCCTGGCACTTTTAGGTAAATATCAAGAGATAGCATATGAATCTTGTTCACATACTGGCTAGGGTTTTTGCTGACACTCAGGTTTTCTGAAGCCTTCATTAACTTTATCCCATCCTCGAATATCATTAGATCGGTTTAAACTCAAATCTCTGGTCCTAGTTCCTCAGGTGATATCTCAACTCAGCTCATCAATCATGCAGTTGTGGAAGTGACTGTGCTGATCATATTTTCTTGAAGGTAGAGATGAAGAGTGCAATATAGCACTCAAATCTTTCAAACCAGAGGAGTGTAGATATTTAAGTCAGGAAAACCCTAATGACTAAGGCATGTTAGCTCAGACTCTCAAGATCCCAGAGATCCAGTGTCCTCAAAATTCTCAAGCCTTGAGTGAGTGTGAATGTGTCAGGAATACACCAACTCCTTAGGTTAGTGAATTTTTGTGTGATTTTTGATTTTTGCAGATTTTTATGGGTTTTATAGTTTTTTTTCTTTTCGTCGGAGAGACAATGACTGACCCAGGCTCAAATAAATAAAAGTATCCACTCTCAGCCAGTATGGGTGTAAGTGCGGGTCGAGACCCGTGATCCTTAAGGACGGTGCCATATGCAGTGTCCTTTAAACCATCCACTCTGCTAAGGGAGACCGAGGTTCCCTCACTGAAAATGTTTACTAAGCCTAGTAGTCAGAGCCAAATTCCGAAAAAACATTTTTAATTTTTCAATTTTTTTTCTTTTTGAAAAAGGGTTATTTACAAAGATTACTGCTAAAAATTTTAATTTTTACAGGTTTTTACTCAGTTCACTAGTTTACCAAAACCCAGCCCGAAAAAATAAAATTTTAAAAAGTTTTAAAAACGCGAGCTAAGGGTAAAGTAATATACAGTAATATACGGTATACCCCCCTATACTTAAAATTTGCTATGTCCTCATAGTACAAGTGCCATGAAGCCAAGGCTCGGTTTAAGTACAGGGTGATATAGCGGAACTGAGGAGGAGGGTCCCCCTATACTTAGGCCAAACTCGGTCTAAGCACAAGAAGACCAAACGAGGGAGGGATGAATAGGCAGGTCCCCCCTATACTTAGGCTACAAATAGCCTAAGTAAGGTCTGTGTTTTAGGAGGGATGTCTATGGTACAAGGGTGAGGGGGAGGGGGTTCGTGAAGAATAGATATACACACAGAGAGAGATAGAGATAGAGAGAGAGAGAGAGAGATACAGGGGGTTGGGGGTGAATATGTGCAGTGTAGGTGTGTGTGTGGGGGGGGTGATTTTTTTTTGAATACAATATGCAAGACTGAAAAAGAAATATGCAGATGCAAGTTTTCTCTTCTTTTTTTTACAAAATGCAATGCACTTTGACTGATAAAAATCCTAGAATTTCTCCACGGCTTCTTTTGCGGCCTCTTCAGCGGAAGCTCCCGACTTCGCGCCTCCATGACGATCAGGCGTCCCCGATTTTCATGGGCCCTGCCACAAAAGAGAAAAGTTAGAAAATCAGAAAAATTACATCAGCAAATATTATGCAAAGAAATGATGCATGAAATGAGGACCTAAGAAAATTTAAAATTAATAAAAAAAATCAAAATCCAAAAAATTAAGCTAAGTCGTATCCCCGGCAACGGCGCCATTTGATGAACGTAAAATACGCCTCTTTAATAAATATAAATAACGCTGTAGCACAGGAGGCGAATTCGGTTCAGCAAAAACCACAGACTTTGAATGCTGTGGAATATTTATACTTGGCAAGTGTACCAAGGTCGAACACAGGGACACAGCTGCTTAATTATGGCTTTTGAATTTTGATTCATGAAGTTCACTGCGATTTAATCTCATTTTCAGGTCCATATGCAAAGTGATGCTATGATGCATGCATTTTTTAGATATTTTTATGCAAGTTAAGAGATGCATGTGCGAATATGCAAGAGAAATTATACACAGATCAAATGCTACAATTATACCCTAAAACAAGAGCAACACAATATAGAATGAAGTTAGAGTCTAATTGAACACATCATTAAAAATAGGTCATCAAATCCAGCAAGACAAATAGAACATGGTCCCATTTTTAACATAAAAATTCACTTAATTTAAAACAGTGTCAAATGAGACAAATAAGTATGCTAGATTGTAGAGGACAAAATAAGGATCAAAATGACACTAACATCATGCAATTTGGACCTACGATGCTCAAGTTATGCTAAAAACAGTGCAAGGGCATAATTGTAATAAAAATGCAATAAAATAAAGGGATAAATATTGCATTTAAGTCCCTGGAGGGACCTAAATGCAAATACCAAAAACCGCCTGGCCTGGATGACATTTTCCCATATGCGCGGGGGCCTTTTTGTAATTTTGGAAAACTTTGAGGGCCTCCCTGTAAATAACCCCAGGCGCGCACGTGAGGCACGCGCCTGGAGGACCATTCTGCAATTTCCAAAAACTCCGGGGTCTTTATCGCAAATTACCCAGGCCTCACGTATGGTGCACGTGAGGGCCCAGGCTCGGGAGGTTGGCTGAGGCTAGGGACACGTGGCGTCTGTATGTGGTCCGTCGGGAGGCTCGGATGACCCGAGCCTGTAGGTTGGGGAAGCGGCTCGGGTCCTCCACGTGTCTCCATCAGGACCGTCCGATCAGGAGGATCGGACGGTGGCTGTACCTTCGTTCTCCTCCGCAGTTCCCCGGAGGAGGCGGGGCTCCGGCGAACTGCCCTTGGCTCCGCCTCGCCCCGCGAGGCCTTCTGAAGTTCGTTGAAGCTTTCTGGAGGTCCGGCGATGGTGTCCAAGCAACGACGAGGCTCCGCGGTAGATCAGCGGAGGCTCTCGGTGAAGCCTCGTCGGAGACGAGGAGCTCGAAGATGCTCCGACAAGAGATTCGGCTATTGAAGAGATCTGCAAGGGTTAGTGATAGCCGAAGCCTTGAGCGAGTGTGTGCGAGTGAGAGGAGGTGAGTGAGCGGCCGTGAAGCGACGGGAGGCGATGGCCGGAGGACTCTTCACCGGTGGAGCAGGTGAAGAGGGGGATCGGTACGAAGGGGGGTTCTGGAGAAGGGAGAGGAGGTCGGCGAGGGTCGGGGTAGTTGGGCGAAGCTGATGAGCTGATCGGATGGAGGTGAAGACGACGATTGGCGGAGGGATAAAGTCAAGAAAACGAAATCAAACAGAGCACCTCGCCGGAGCGAGGTGTGGCGGAGGAGGAGGCCTGGGCTGAGCACCGTAGGTGCTCGGGGTCTTCGCCAGCGTGCGCGGCCGGTGCACGGAGCTCAATGGTGGTCGGAGGCACACCGAAACACGGCGGAGTCGGTCGTGGGTCGACACCAGGAGAGACCCATCTTCGCCTCGACATTCCGCCCCTCCGCTGTCACCGGAGGGGCGGAGGAGGCTAAGGTCAAACCCAAAGACGGTGGACGAGTGGCTACGGTGGCTGGGGAGGGGATTTTATAGGTGGAGGAGGTCGGAGGTTACGGTGATGGAGGGGCGTTTTTGAGTGGGGATTTAATGGCGATGGGAGTGATGGCTGGGCTTGATGGTGGTTGTGCGAGGAAGGCGGGAGAAAGGGCTGCGAGAGGGCGGTGTTACGAGTGAAGGTGGGTGGTTGGTACGGTGGCTAAAACTGGAAAGGGGCGGCGAGTCGGAGAAGCGTTACGCCTGGAGTCGGGGTGGCTTCGGAGGTAGGAGATGATGGAGAGCCGTTGGATCTTGAGATCCAACGGCTGGGATTGAGGCGTGGACGGATGGCTGTGATCAGATCCAAAGATCTGATCACACGGTTGGCGTTGAGGCGGTGATGAGCGGTCCAGATGAGGAGATGGGTGAGATCCAACGATAGTGGACAGAAGGGTGACGTGGAGCAAGGAGAGGCGTTGGATGGTTCGAAGATCTGACGGTGGAGATGGAGGGAAGACGTGGCAGGTGTAAGACCATTGGATGAAGATGAGATCGAAGGGCTGAGATTTAGGCGCTAAGTAGTGGCTTAGATTTGATCTGGAGATCAGATCGGGCGGCTGAGGGATGATGCGCGATGAAGGGCTCAGATGCGAGCGGGATTGGAGTGATCCAACGGCCCAGGAGGCCGCCAGGTAGCGAGAGATGAAGCGGGCCGCGTGGCTGCTCCAGAGAGCGCCACGCGGCCCAATCAGAGTAATTTAAAAATAAATACAAAGAAAAATATAAAAGAAATAGTTAGAGGCCGAATTTGGAAAAAGTCAAAACATGAAAGTTGCTCGTCTCGACGAGATCTACAATTTTCATGTTGGGCAAAAAGCCAAAAGAGGTCATCTGTACAAAATCTATTTTTGGTGGTATTTTTAAGGGGGTAAAAACACCGATTTTGTGGTTTTGAGTTGTTTTTGTATTTTTTAGTGGTTTTAAGGGCAGTGAATTATAGACAACTTATCTACCTAATTTTAGGGGTTTCTGAGTGATAAAATAATTACAGAAAAATAAGAGCGATTAAATACAAATAATTAAAGGTTAATTATACACAATATGGTACATGAAAAAAATAGAGAATTAGAGGATAATTTTATTGGCTTGTTTAAGCAGGGATTTTAATAAGGAGTTTTTAGCATGATGAATACGAGACTCATCACATATATGATTCAACAATTGAATCAACAGTTGTATGATCATTAAGATGGCCATGGTACATAGCCCTAATTGTACTAAGGGACCTATTATGAAAATTATTTATTCTTTATTTTATATTAGGGAATGATCGCAATAGTATTTATATATAATGGCTCGTTGTGAGCTCGCATGTCCAACAATCTCCCACTAGCCAAAGAGCCATTAATGGGCTAATCTTTAAACCCGCACTCCTGTGACAATCATATGCTATTTAGAAAAATAGCTAGGTAATTGATCAGTCACTCTGTTCCTAAGAGACTACGCCAAGTCCTTTTATGGAACTTGCATATCTCCTAGTAATAGTGCTCGCATCCAATGTGAATGTTGCATCATATGCAACCAATACTCATTTTTGTCAATTATAGTGTCCTTGACACTATAGTTCAATAATTATTATATCCAGTATTTTCATTATCTTTATTAGAATACCCTTATTCCTAGATATCTCTATCTCCTAAGGTATCTGCAGTTAAGACTTTTTAGATCACTATATATAAAGTTTTAAGTTCCTGAAATAAGACTTTGAGATCTCTATCTCAAAAAATCTTGTCATCTTTGAAGATATTATTATTACTGCAACTAAGTATTTTTGTCTACATAGTAGGATTATCAATAGTTTACTAATCCCACTACGTGGCAGACATTTTGCTTTTTTACACATCTAGCATACCTTCGGCTTCTCATAACTGATGCACAAGGACAAGCAGTTTAAACATTAATTTCCTCAATTCTTTGAGGTGTTATCCCGTTAGATAGGTCGGTGTAATATCTTAAGGGAAGGAAGCCTTTGTTGAAAATTTTCCCCAAAAAATGGAACATGTCCAAGGTGTACCTTTAATGTGACAGTTCCAATGCCCTCTTCTCTTTGTTTCCGAACAACTTCAGAGCCAAGATCTAAGAGGTATCCTTGAGATCATGATGACACGAGAATCCGATCGACTAAGATGGAAAAATAAGCAAACGTCGTTATTCCTAGCCAATCAATTTGGTCAATCAAGAAAATCGAAAACCACTCAGATAAGTCAATCAAAACAAGGTAATGTCAGCGGTCTTTATTATTTATTTAACCTGGTATAGCGACTAGGGACTGAACACAAGAAGTACGAAAGAAACCTACGAAATAGTCCTAATCAGAAAATAGAATGTATGTTTTTGTGGTTTCTAATTTTGTAATTTTTTTATATTTTTCAAAAGAAGGAAGCAAGACAAGGCAATAAATAGCAAGCAAGCTTCAACAATTTTTATTAAGGTAAAAAATGCTCAAAAATATGAAACAATTTTTTTATGTTTCAAACATTCAGATGTTTTTGGTGATTTTATGGGATTTTTATCCAATTTTTATATGATTTTATAAAAATCCAACAAGAGTTGAACAATGAAACAGTGCACGGGCAAAATAAAATTACAAGTTAAAAATTTTTAAAGTGTCTTAATGTCCTGGATAGCAATTTTATGAGAAAGCAAATAAAATATCTAACAATAGAAACTGAAATTATATTTTTTATTTTTATAAAATTTTTAATGAGTTTTATAATATTGTTAGTCTTTTGTGACTTTTAGAGTTTTTACAAGGAATTTTCAAGCAAAAAATGCTACTAAAGATAAAGCATGTAAAAAAACACACATAAATTTTTTATGGAATTTTTTAGATATTTTTTGAATTTTTTATGTGATTTATAAAATAGACAGAACCCATTTTCAAGGTTTTTATTTTTAGAAAATATCAAATAAAATCAAATTAATCAACAAAAATCACCACAAATATTACTTGTCAGCAGGAACTAACAATATTTTTTGTGGAATTTTTGGATTTGACTTGGTAATTATTTGACTAAAAATAACACACACAGCAAGTAGGGACCTACATGCAATAATACGAAAGTTTTCAGGCAAAAAGATAACATATATAAAGAGTTCTGGGCCTAATATGCAAATTAACCAAACAAATACGTACAATACACGTGACTAAGCCTCACAGGAGTATAACCGCAATTACCAAAAACTTTTCATTCAACTAGTAACATCTCGAAAGTTTAGGACTTAGCATGCAAATAACCCAAAGAAACAAGTGTGACCGCACGTGACTCTAGCTCAGCGGGACCAAAATGCAAATAAGGAATAAAGCAAGGGTCTAACTAGAAATTATCCAAAGTAAAACAAACTACAATAGCTATTTACAAGACTCAATAGTAAATGCAAGATAAGCAAGGGCCTGAGTGCAAATTTGCCTTTACTAAAGCTCGATCCAACGGTCGGGAGCAATCCACTTATAGATGGGCGCTCATGATCGAGGAACACGCCTTCGGTGATGGACGACGGCGACACGATCCTCAGATGGATCCAATAATCAAGGCCCTCCCGATGATGGATGGTCAAGATCATAATTGGAGGAGGGCCCAATCCGACGGTGGAGAAGTCGCCTGGAAGATCTGCTGAAGAACTCGCCTCCTGTGAGTTTCGAGCGGTCGATACGCATTGTTCTGGCTTCCTATGAAGCTGCTCTGGTGGGGGAAAGGTCGACGACGGTCCGCAGCTGGGGGCATTCTCAGAAGATCCCAGAACCACAGAGAAGGTCATGGCTAGGTGTGAGACATGTAGATGATGTGCATGTACAAGCCGACCTCCAGATGAGGTCCTTTGACGCTCCTTCCTGCACAGATGAACCAAGGAGTTGAGGGCAAAGTGCCTCGTCCCGTTAAGGCACGAAAAATGGTGGCTGGTGAGTCACAACGTGACCCTCCAGTGACGTGGCGGAGGAGGAGGGTCGATATCTCATTCCTGGGAGGGACGAGGTGAGTGGAGGGGCAAAGAAGGTGGGACGAGGTCTTGTAAAGGTGGTCGGGTGCTCAGAGTGTCCAAAATATGCTCCACCAAGGTGACCGGAGCTCGGAAGTGACGTTTGGCGAGTATCTCCAAACACGAGTCGAAGGCAATAAATAGATAAAACTAAGTCACCTGATGGATGCTGACATTTTATGCTGGAGGTTAGGGACCTCCGGTGGTCATGACCTCGATGGGTCGACGAGCCCAGAGGCTTGGCTCACCTCGTGGTGGAGCACGACAGAGGGACTATCGGATCAAAGGCGTGTGGCTCAAACACCTCGCTCCATGTTCCCCTCTCACGCGTTGTCACTCACGAGAGCTTGACTGAGCTCCTTGTATGAAGAGAGACGGCCAAAGACAACAAAAAAGGAGGAGGAAGGTTGGCTTATATACATGTGAGGGTCTGACATGGAGGGAGGCACAACCTGCATTTCGAGGTGCGAACTGAGGAGGAACAAAGCGGGCGAGGGTTAGGGGTCCGCTACCCCTAATCAGGGCAAAAGATTAGGTGAAATGGAGCTCGGGCCGGGCCTGGATAATTGGAAGAAAACTGGGTGAAAATGAGGTTGGCGATACAAGAGACAGGGGGGACCAGTTGACCGAGGTCAACAATCCGAGGTGGCCCAATCATAGGCCACCTAGGATACAGACAAAATAGGCCACATGACAAAATAAGGAAGAAAAATAAAGATAATTATATTAAAAATAGTAAATGAATTTAAATAAAAAAAATAAATAAAATAAAAATGTTTATTATTTTTCAAGGAATTTTTCCTGTGATTTTTAATTATTGTTATGAAAAATAAATTAGTGTATACACAGTACATGGTGTTATGTGCATGTATAATATATCTATGTATTTTGTACACTCCTTTTTATTTGTTATTTTTACATAAATACCTCCAATTTTGTATTTTATTTATTTTTAACATATTCTCAGGAATATAAAATAATTTTTATTTTATTTTTATGATATGTTTACATGTATAGAATAAATAGGGAATGAGACATATATTCATGTATTTGTACAAGTGAGAGAGGATTTTATTTAGTTTTCTGATTTTTGTTTTATTTTTATTTTATTTTTAAGACTGTATACAAGGAGGTAAAAGGAATATTTTATTTTTATTTTATCCAAAATAATTATTTACCTATATAGGTGATATGTACAACATAGAGTAAGCCCTATCTCTCTCTACTTATTTTCTTTGGTGATCAGGTCAAGGCTTGACCTTCTCTTGGGGTTGGGGTCACTCTGTATTTATCCTAAATACCTCCTTCTTTTTTCTTTCCCTTTATTTTTTTTATTTTTGCACAAATACATGCTAATTATATAATGTTAACACATGCATGTTGAATGCTAACTTATTGTATTTACACCTATTTTACATGATGCTTTGCCAAGATAAATAACTAAAATAACAGAATAAAGAGTGAGAATCAGGAATTCATCACCCCCTATTGCTAGTCCTATAGTGAACACTTATTTGAAAAAGAAGTGAAATATGAAAGAAAAGAAAAAGAAGGAGAATCAAGGTTTATTATTAAACTTTTCTTGATTAAATTGAAGTATGGAGCTCAGTCAGACTTTTGGATTATTAGTTTGTAAGAACCTTATTGAGATCTAGGGTCAAGACTTAACATCCTCTAAGTTCCACCATTCTATGTTCAAGACTACTCAATAATCCAAATCAGAACAACTCTACATACACAAACTCTGATGACCATGAATCTTTCCTTATACGTTGTAAGTGATATGTATCTCCCCACCTCAGAAATGACAAAGAAACAACCCTCCTTAACAAATGTAACTCTAATGCCCTAATCCAACAACTCTTTCCTCGAGGAGCGAGGTATTCCCTTCTAAGTTCAAGTGCAACCAGCTCAAGAAGAGAATGAACCATGACTAATGTAGCCATGTATCCCTGGGAGCCCAATCAGAGTAGCTAAGACTCCCCGTTGCAAGCTTCATGAGATGAGAAGGTGTAACATAAGTTTTGCTTTATTTGACTATATACACTCAGACATGCATTTTATTTCCAATCAGTCCTCCACTTTTTTTTTGAGTTTTTCTTTTGCACTTTTTTTATTGTGCATGTGTACAACATATCTACATGGTGTAACATATATACATAAGGACTTTTTCCTCTTGATCCAGTAGAGTATCCCTCTTTTGAAGCATTATTGCAACCCACAACTCTTGTCTTTAGACCTTAACACCGTCAGACCAAGTTGAGATACACTTCCCTCCCTAAAGGAAGATGAGAGGTTTCGGCTAGAAGTATTACCCTCGTACGCTACCCCAAGCCAAAGGAAATTGCCTTCTCATCACCTCATCCATAGAGAGCTGTGTGTAAGATGCCGGTGCAAGTAAAGCCATTGCCTGTGAGAGTCATGTGTGCGTTTGTTAAGTGCTCTACTTAGGCTCATCAAGATGACATGTGAACATAGCCTAGTGTACTTAAAGAATTAAGTCACTAATGGACCTGAAAAGTCTTAACCCCAAATCCTATAAGGTTCCTCTGAGAATTAAGTGGATTAAGGTCTTAACCAAGCTCTATTTTCTAATTTAATTCCAGACTAGTTTAAATGTCAACTATGATTCATAAGAATGTACACATATTTACAAAAAATTTTATGCAAAGTTTTTGAAAATGTGCAAATTTTCTAAAAATGTTTGAATGCATGTATGAATGCAGAAGTTTTGAATACTATTTACAAACATTTACACATGGGTTTTTACAAACTTTTATTTTTCAAACATTTTACAAAAAAATTGTACTATATACATAATTTTGATACAAAAATATTTACAAACATTTTACAAGGAAATTATTTTTACAAACATTTGTATAAAAATTAGTTTTTATAAATAGCTATGTATGTGCAAGAAAGAATTTTATATACAAGAAAATTTTTGAAATTTTTGTGATTTTTAGGTTGTGGTTTTTAGCCATTTTATTTATAGGCACACTCATACAAAGTACGAGTTATGGCTAAAGTATATATACGTAATATACCCGACACCCCCCATACTTAGCTCGAACGATGCCCTCAGAGTGATTAAAGAGCGATGAAGAAGACATAACTCATACTTAGTATAAGGAAGTGAAAATAAAGGCTATACTATAACGGTGAATGAAAGAATGGAATGAATAGAAGTCGATGATCCCCCTATACTTAGGATCGAGTGATGTCTTCTTCCATCGGTGTGTTATTCCTCAGTTGATCGCCTCTCTACTAGTCCCTTCCTGCGAGCCATTTGCCTCAAATCTTCTGGGAAGGAAAACGTCTCATAAGAACTCAGTGAAAAATGGTCTGGAGAAATTGATAATAAATTGAGGTGGGGGTCTGCCTCAAAAGATGGGCTGGGAGGTGAGGGAGTCTGGGTCTGACTCTCCTTGTGATCAAATGGGACCGACTCGAGACGAGGGTCATCCTGAGTCTGTTAAGAAGTACAACGGATAGTAAATGATCGAGAGTTCAAGGAGTCAGAGCCAAAAAACCGTCGAGTCGTCATCTTCGATGTCAAATGGTTATCGGGAGAGCATGATGTCAAATAAAAGATCAAGAGTGAAGGCGTATAAGATGCAGTAACGCACACCTCACAAGCAAACATAAAGCAAACCCAATATTCACTAATACAACCCGATGATAAATGTATGAGCTCAATCGTTTATCTTGTCGGTTTTAGGGTTATTTTGGCAACAAGTCTTTTCACATATTATCACAAGCTTATAGGTACTCGAAATTTCCTCGCAACACTGTCCCGAGCCGCTACAGAAAACCACTTATTCTCAATCAGTATGGGAGTAAATACAGATCATTTTTGGGTACCCATGTTACTTAAGGACAGAGCCTTACATAATGCCCTCTAAACCCCCCACTTTGTTAAGGAAACTCTGACTGTTGCCGACTACCTGAGCGTACCCACTGAAGAGCAGTGATTAGGTGTATGCACTATGTAGTATTCTGAGAGAAACTAGGACTTTGGTTCTAACCTTAAGTGTCGTCCCTCACTTACAATATATGGAAGTGTACCTGCAGTTGATGTATGGGGGTTGCTCTCCCAAATCAAATGATCTTTACGTCTATTTTAGGTTAGATATTTAAGCAGCCCATATTTTATTTGCAGTTATCCATTTTTGGTATTTTCAAACAAGTCATCTAACGATTTTTTTATTTATCCTAGATAAACATGCACCTAGGTCATGAGTCCTAGAACTAACTATAAAGACGCAAGCAGAGAGAAAAATCGAAAACTCCTAACAAGCACTAGCCTCGAAAAAGCTGCGGAAAAACCGACAATGCGAGAAAGCCGCGGTGGATGCCATGCTCCCCCGAATGCACGGCACTCGGTGAAACAGACCCCGAGAAAGAGGGAGGGAGGCACAAGTCAGGATGCCCTTACGGGACCCTTTTCTAAAAAATACAGAAAAACGAGAAATTACCCTTAGTTTTCTTAAAAGAATATTAAAAGAAAATTCCTAACTAATTCTGCCCTCTACAACCGACCTGTAAGAGAAGGGATCGATCTATGCACTTTCAATTGAATCAGCTTTCGAAGAAGCCGGCTGATCCTACAGGCCCTTCCAAATTTCCTTAGAAGAATAAACATAAAAAGATGTAAAAAATAGTAAAAATGTTAGAAACACAGTTGTTAAACAAAATCAGATAAAAATCGATAAGAAGTCAGAAAACTGTAAAATCAAGAAGATCGAAAAATTCTCGAAATAATGTCAAAAAACCGTAGTAAAGGTAATGCCTCCCCAACAACGATGCCATTTTGATAGCCAAGGTTTTGGAGAGCGGTTAATTGGTCAAAGAAGCTGTCGGTATAGAGAAAATCGCTCGGGGTCCAAAACCCTGATTAATCAAACAAAATTCAATAAAATAGGAGAGAGAGAGTAAGCGGCTTATCTCTCCTATTTTATCTACACTATATTATTTATCCAAGTAAGTGTGCATGGGTCAAACTCGAGGAGGCAGAATATCCGTACGACGGTTTTAAATGAAAGAAAGAAATCTCAAGAAATTTCACTATCTTCTTGATTTCACAACTATCTCAAAGAAACACTCAAAATTAACACAATTTTATAAAAATCGATTCAAGAAAAATACATGAAGAAAATTCACGGAAAATATGAAAAAATCTCAAGGGTAGTTTTGTAACTTCCCTGGAAACTTCAAAGAAAATTACAATATAAAGGTCCAAAACACCCCTACAGCACATGGGTGGAAATGCAAAGGAATTAATCTTGTCTTGTTACAAAAAGGTCCCTAGCATGGACTAAAATGCAAAGAAAATTAAATGTATAACATTTAGGTCCTTGTGTGGGGACCTAAATGCAATTTTTGGAAATTCTTGGAGCGGTTTGGAATATATGGAAATCAGCTGGGTTTATGACGCAAAATTTCTACCCTTTCGTTTTCGTCGGCTGCGATTAGATTCTGAAATGCGATCTTGGCCATCCACTGCTGACACGTGGTGCAAGACTATGCGCTCCGGCGTGTTCTTCCTGTTCTTCGCCTGCCGCACGTGTGACGACGGGGGCTTCTTCTCCGATTTCTTCCCAGCATTTGGTGCGTCACTTGGACCTCTAGCAAGGCTAGGAGGAAGACACCTTCTCCCTCCGAGCTCGCCTGCGGGTGAGTACTCTCTGAGGTAGCAAATCACGGCGGTGGAATGTCAATGAAGATGGTTGATCGACAAGTATGGCAGTTGATGAAGGTTTCTAGATCTAAGCTTTCTTCAAAGATTTTAATCACCAGATGATTCTTTGATGCTCCAGATGTAACAATAACCTGCAAATGACGATGTTCTTGATCAATTCACACTTGAATCGGCCAAAAGAATGAAGATTTTTGTAGATCTAAAATGCGCTTTCTAGATTATGTGATAAACATGCGAATACACGAAATGGAATATGGATTTGGGACGAATCAAATTAGAATTGAGAAGTGATTAGGAGTTGGTGTCTAAGAAGGATAATCAAGAGTCCTAATGACGTAAGTAAAAATGCTAAATGAGACACAAAAAACGAGGAATAAAAATGCAAAGAATGGATGAATGGGTACCTGGGAAGTATGAGGTGTATGACCTGAAGTTGTTGCTCGACTATCGACGGCCGGAGCAGAACGCGGCGGTGAAGCTACGATGCAAGGCACTCCGCCTTGGAACCCTCCTCCGTTGACTCGTCTTCCACGAGGGGTGACCCTCAGGCCTTGTCACGACCGGAATGAGGCGGAACACGACGAGAAAGTAGGGTCGACGGCCAGTTAGTTCTGGAAGTGGTTAGATTAGGAAGAGTTAGTTTGGAACTGGTGATTTGAAGGGGGTTTTATAGACGATCGGAGTGAGTTAGTTGAAAGATCGATGGCTGGCGTGTAGTAGGGTTGTTAGAGGTAGAAGATGGAGGGTTAGGATCGGAAGTGGAAGGTTTGAGGTGACGAGTAAAAATGGGAGAAGTTAGGAGGTTAGAACAGACACCGGCCGACCTTGTTGAAGAAGAAGGTACTAGGTATTGACACGTGTCAACACCTAGTTGGCCATTTTCAAGAAATAGAGCAATAAATAGGGAATAAATAGTAAATAAGGGTATTTTAAATAAGTATAAAAATGAAAGTTTTAAATAATGAAATTATATAAATTATGGTATGATTAATTTTAATAAATAATAATTATTGTACTGAATATAAATATTATATTAATAAAAGAGCATAGATAATACTTATTAAAGAGGTTTTGAATTTCTAATTTAATAAATTAAAAAATAGGGGTGGTGTCTAAGATTATATACATTTAATTCCATTTTAGATTGCCTCAATACATTTAATTCCATTTTAGATTGCCTCAATACATTTAAATCCATTTGTGGCTTATGCTCATTTTAGTGTCCCATTTCCAAGGGAGTCATAGCATATCTTAAACGCATGTGAAAACCCCAATTATATTGTGAAATATAACTTCAAAGGTATCTAATAGAACTTTTATTGATTTTCACTATCTCTAGATAATTCTCAAAAGGCTCATAATATTCTTTTACTATTTTTATTTATTTTAGAGGATTTTTGAAAATTTTCTATAAAATTAAAACCAACATATATGGTTAATGAAAAATAGTTCAGAGACATTTCTGTAGTTATGTTACTATTATACATTTTAGTTATAAATATAATAGTTAGTTGGACTTCTCTAATATCGATCAATAATTCTATTGATGATGGCAAGAAGGGCGATGGATGAAAGGGAGTTGTCCTAAGTAGAGGTAGATGTTTGACCAAGAGGAGAAAAGTACTAAAAAATAAGATTACACAATTGAAAGCATCATGCATGTTCTTTCGATCTTATAGATATCGGTGTTAACTGTATTTTGTTAACTGAAGATCACATTGTTACCGAATTAATAGATTATATACCGCACTATTTCTTTTAAAAGTTTGAGTATAAAATTGAAATTGGGCGTATAGTTCAGAGATTTTTTGTGTAATTTACTCTGTAACTTATTTACTTTTCAATAACAAAATGGAAGGGCAAATGTGCAGTTCAAGAAGCATCAGGTTGCACTTTGAAATTAACTCCACTAAATGGCAAAAATACAACAAGAATAAGGTTCAAACAAAAACATGCAGTTTCAAATTCATGTTTGAAGTTCAATCGATTTACATTGATTCATAATCGATTTACATTGATTCATTATCCGATCGCGACCAAACTTGATAAGTATATTCTAAGTGAAATAATCCATAAAGTAGAAGGAAAAAACTTCTCGATTCAACGATTAGAATTCCTTCAAATAAATTTTTAACAATTTTTTGTAAATTATATACGAATTTTTTGTAAATTTTAATAAATTAATTTAAGTATTTTAATAAATATAAATATAAGTGATGTAGCTCAAATTTACCTATAAATTAGGTTTTTTGATTTATTTAAAAGAATAAATAAACTCTAAAAATTATGAAATAAAATAGGGGTGAAATACAAGATCAAGAAAATAATTAGAAATTATAAAATAATTAAAACAATAAATAATATGTTCTAAATAAAATAAATAGCCCAAAAATCCGGTTGTTGTTTTGTCCCAAAATTGACTTTTTTTGCAAATGGAGTACGATTTTAGTGAAATCACATTCATTAATTAGAGAATATTATTTTATGAACTTTAAAGATGAGTAGAGTGAAATTGGAGTTCGTATGAGAAAGTTATGATGTTCGGAAGTTTGAGATTTTAACAAATTTCAAGTTGGATTTCTTGGCATATATGCACAAGATGTTTTTTCAACTTATTTTTATATATTTTTAGAAATAATTAGGAAAAGAATTTGGTGAAAAATAAGTTCGTATAAATTAATTAAAAATCTTTGATGTTTTGGTGTTTGTTGGATAATCAGTGAAGAGTGTATGTGTCACGTCCCGGACCTCGAAACATGGGGAAAATTGCGGAAGCATCCCAAACAATGAAATTAAATTTTTTTTTCGAGTCCAGGAGCGAGACAAAATTCAATAATCCATAGATAACTTTCAGAGTGCCATACATAATGGAAGAATAAAGGAAATTAACCAATAAATAAAGACTTATCAAGTCTGAACTACACAATAAAACTAAATAAGTCTACCCGTACAATGACTCAAGAGGATAGAAAATATCAAGGACTCTTCAATCCTGCCAACGGCCAACCCTCTTGCTTCCCTCTAGGCTGCAAGGTTGTAAATCAATATTAGTCAAACGAATTTGACTAAGTATGTACCAATAATTTATGATACATACCATCATAACCATATACAATAAGTAAAAAAATTACGATGACAATTCCATATAATAAGGACTATAAATCAATAAATAAACAATGAACTATAAAAGACTTTTTCATGTATGCCCATCATTATGGGATAACAATGACAACTCAATCAATTTCCTTGAATATCACAAATTTTGTGGCCATAATATCACAAATCTATATCAATTATAAATCAATACCATCTGCCGACACCGGGCAGCCCGAGCTTGGATAGAAGCCACCCCGTTCCCTTAAATCAAAATTTTACACTAAAACAAATATCAATACGAGGCCTCCTATACAAACCCCAATGCAATGGACATCAGTACTGAGTCAACCGCCGTAGCGGTAAATTGTTTGGAAGTAGTGTAGGATTACCCGCCTACAACGGTCAATTGGCGGATGGCACCCGGCCAGGTCAAAGCCTCTAATGGGCCAACAATGAACAATGTCTACTCCCTCACAATGATGGTGCCAAAAACAATAATTATTTTTCAATAAAATTATTTGGACATAAAAATTGCAAATTAACCTATATATATAATGATGTATCTATCTCTGCAATATTTAACAACTAACCCATAGATAGGCATTATGGCTAAATATCAACTTAGCACCCAATTCTTTAAAGTTGTAACACATATATATAATATAAACAGTTTAACGAGATATAAAAAAACACCATTGCAACAACTAATAAAAAATATAGGAAGTGCGGTATAGATAACAACGGTATGTGACATAGATTAATGTACATACCTCTCTTTTTTTTCTTTCAAAACGATAAGGATAGATCACTATGTTTCTCCGTTGATGGAAATCAGTTACCACCTAAATGAAAGAGATGTATTTCAATGTCACGCGCAATCTGTAATATATCGCATCATACTATCCGAAATCCCAACAATCACGATACCCCCCTTTTTTTTAAAAAAATATAACCATCTAGTTATTGTAATTGCTATACTTTTTTTATACATATAGATATTAATGTGAGTATCTACGTATATCAAAACAAAATAATTTTTTTGTGGTAAATTCAAATGCATATGCCAATTATGTACAACGTAGATTTTATAGTTGCTTGGATAACATATGTATCCATATATATTTTCACATTAGAGTTTGTATTAGGGATAGCATGGTAATATATAATCATTACAAGATATTATCTAAAAGAATCTTGACATGTATTAGACAGAGTTGTATGAGAGTTTCAATAAGAGTTGATTCCGGAATTAGAGGGATTATATCAGCATGCTAACGTGTATTTGACATCAAACCTATAATCAAATGACCTTAGAAAATCATTGAACGTAGAACTCATGTCTTATTTATATATATATAGAGGGCTTATCCAATGCGCACAGGGCTCATTAGCGTTTCAATGAGCACTCATTCTGGGCCATACACGTGTATTAATAATAACTATATTTCTAATTATAGGCTACGACATATTTAAAAAATCCTATATTTCCTATTATACAACGTCCTTAAAAATTGGAAGACGATTTTGGAAAGAAGCAATTCAAATAAATGATTCCACGCGGATCCAAACGCGATGATAGTAATAAATATTATTCGGTCAAGTAAATGCTTATTGTGAGATCAGTAATATCAAGACAATGATCAGTAATTTACATCCAAATAGTTACATTGTACAGAATTTAGTAATATGTATAAAATGGTCAAGTAAATGTGTGCTGTGAGATCAGTAATAACATAACAAATTGTTAGTAATACCATTGTTGATGTAATGTGCATTGCATTAATAAATAGTTACTTTCTTACTTGAGCAATGCCCATGACTTACTGACCATTACTTTGTTATTACTGATCTCATAGTAGTTATTACTTGAAAATCGTACACATTACTGAACATGTGATATAAGACATGGATATATACATTACTGAACACAAACAATAATTTACTTGATAACTATATATATATTACTTGAGTATCATCTCTAAATTACTGAATTTTGTTCAAAGTAACAAAACGTATGAAAATTACTGACCTTTTGTTATGGTTTTACTGACATCACAACAAGCACTTACTTGTCCATTGTGTATATATTACTGAAATCTACACCATGTAATAAAATGAATGTATTACTGACCGTTGCTTGGATAATACTGACATCACAAGAAGCACTTACTTGTCCATTGTGTATATATTACTGAATTCTGCACCATGTAATACAATGAATGTAAATTACTGACCGTTGTTTTGGATATTACTGATCTCGCAACAACTATTTACTTGACTATTATATATATATTACTGACATGAGCATTTGGATCTCGATTTTCAGCAAGAAATAATCGATTCGAATGTTTACTTTCTAAAACGATCTTCCTATTTTTTAGGACGCGATATAATTGGAATACCACTTATTGTTAAACCGCTTTGCATATTAATCTCCTTCAAAAAACAACATCCTTCGAAATAGGTAACCACTAAATTGGTAATACACGTGTGTGGCCAACAAATGATGCGCACCGAAACTCAAATGGGCCCTGTGCGCATTGGATAAATTTCCTATATATATATATATATCGTAGTTCTTTGCACATGTGTTATAAAAAAAAGTTGGAGTTGTATGAGATGTGCATTGCTATACATTGCTACATAAAAAGTTTAGATTGGACGAGAGAATTTTAATACACATCCTAATCTAAAAAGATCAACGAATATAGAGGTTAGCAGGCAATATCCGTTTAGGAATAAATTTGACCGTCTAGATTATTAACAAGGCGGTCTTAATCGGAAACTCTAAAAGCATACAAATTATCAGGGTAGGCTCGCACAAGATTGAATCTATGGGGCTAATAACGTAACGACATAAATAAATCAAGCTTGATTGTATAGCAGTATAACTTGATAAAAAAATGGAAAAAAGGCTAATAAGAAACTATCAATAGATCTCAATGATGCTCGCTCGAGAGTCCGGAAAAAAGGAATTTCGTAAGAATACCTTGATGAGAGTTAGGTACGGGACTTGACTCGCTCCTGATCTCTTCTTGTATCGCTCTTCGAAACTTGCGGGTATGAGGGGCCAAACACGACGAGCAGAAGAAAAAAAAAGTCGGAAGGCGTAGGAGGATATAGGGCATTTCTGGAGAAGGTTTGCGAGAGTTTAAAAAGGCACGGAATAAGATGGGATTTAGGTAATAGTCGGCACGCGATTCGAAAAAAAACATAAAATCATGAGGCCGTTTCTTTCCAAGGACTTGGTCAAAACCAAACCACCAACTCTCTTTGTTTGCAATTATCCTCCTTTTCTTTACACGATGATTATGTGATGTTTTTTTTGGTTTTTTTAAGTAATGCTAGGTTTTTTTGTCGTTTTCTTAAGAATGTTTTTTTAACTTTGGTTATATTTGTAAAAAATCCCCATACATTTATTTTATTCGGTTTCTTATTATATATATTTATTTATTTTAACACCCTATATATCAATCTATTTATTTCTTATATTTATTTTTTTTTGCACAGTGCCCCCTTAAAAACGGATATTACAACTCTACCCCCCTTTAAAGAAATTTCGTCCTCGAAATTTAATAGACATACCTATAAGTTCAGGATATTTCTCTCGAACTTCGTCTTCGAGTTCCCATGTGACCTCTCTTTCTGAATGGTTGTGCCAAGCAACTTTCACCATCTTAATAATCTTTCTTCTTAATTGGTGTTCTTGACGATCAACAATGTGTGAAGGGCGCTCTTCATACGATAAGTTTTTATGACCTTCAATTGGCTCATAGTGAATATGATGAGATGGATCATGAATATATTTCCGCAACATGGAGACATGGAAGACATTATGAATATGCGAATACTGAGGTGGTAATGCAATGCGGTAGGCTACCTCGCCTACTCTATCCAACACCTCAAAAGGACCAATGTATCTGGGACTACGTTTTCCCTTTCGTCCAAATCTCAATACACCACGAGTTGGAGAAATTTTGAGAAAAACATGATCGCCAACTGCAAATACTAGTTCTCTGCGACGGTTTTCTGCATAGCTCTTTTGTCTACTTTGAGCAATTAAGAGCCTCTTCTTAATCAAATCGATCTTATCAGCACACTTTTGCACAAGTTCCGGTCCGAGCAATCTTCTTTCACCAACCTCGCTCCAACAAAGAGGAGACCTACATGGCCTCCCATAGAGAGCCTCATATGGAGCCATTCCAATGCTAGCATGATAACTATTGTTATAGGCAAACTCAATGAGTGGAAGATTCTCATCCCAACTTCGAGCATAATCCAAAGAACATGCTCTAAGCATATCCTCGAGAACCTGAATGGTTCTGTCAGATTGACCATCTGTTTGAGGATGGAATGCGGTACTAAACTTCAGCTTTGTACCGAAAGCCTCCTGAAGTTTTTTTCCAAAATCTCCCGGTAAATCTTGGATCTCGATCAGAGACAATAGAGACATGTATACCATGAAGCTTCACAATATTGTTCATGTATAAATTTGCTAAGCTCGCAACTGACTCCTTTTTCTTCATTAGCAAGAAATGGGCATATTTCGTTAATCTGTCCACGATCACCCATATAGCATCATAATTAGTTGCATCGGTCTTTGGAAGACCCATCACAAAGTCCATAGTGATGTGTTCCCATTTCCATTCAGGAACCTCTAACTGCTCCAAAAGCCCGACCGGTCTTTGATGCTCAGCCTTAATTTGCTGACACACCAAACAACAAGAAATAAAATCCACAATTTCCTTCATATTTTTCCACCAAAAATTCGCTGGAGATCTTTATACATTTTTGTGCTTCCTGGATGTACAGAGAACTTAGAACGATGAGCTTCATCCAGAATCTCATGCTTCAACTCTTCATGCGAAGGAATCCATAAGCGATTCCTGAATCTGATGCCGCCATCTGGAGCAATGAAAAATTCTGAACTCTCTCCTTGACTTTTCTCAGCTAAAACATGATACTCAGGATCTTCCTTTTGAGCTCTCAATATTTTCTCTACTATTACTGAATGAATCTGGATGCTAGATAAGATAATCTTGTCACCATCCTTAAAAGGATTCCAAGAAACAAAGTCGTCAATCAACCTCTACTTTTTGATCATCAAGCTAGCTGACAAGGCATAGCCTTTTCGGCTCAAAGCATCAACCACAACATTTGCTTTACCTGGATGGTAAGCAATTGAGAAGTCATAGTCTTTAAGGAATTCCATCCATCTTCGCTGGCGCATATTCAAGTCTTTTTGAGAGAAGATGTATTTGAGGCTTTTGTGATCACAAAAGACCTCAAATTTCTCACCATAAAGGTAGTGACGCCAGATCTTTAATGCAAACACCACGATAGCAATCTCTAGATCATGAGTAGGATAATTCCTTTCATGAATCTTTAGCTGCCTTGAAGCATAAGCGATAACTTTTTCATTCTGCATTAACACACAACCCAGGCCATTCAGGGATGCATCAGTGTAGATGACAAAACCTCCACAACCAGAAGGTAAAGTCAAGACATGAGCAGCAGTCAACCTTCTCTTTAATTCTTGGAACCAGCGCTCACATGCAGAAGACCATTCAAATTTAGTTCCTTTTCTAGTCAATTCGGTAAGAGGATGTGAAATCTTCGAGAAATCACGAACGAATCTACGATAGTATCCTACTAAACCAAGAAAGCTTCTAATTTCTGTCACGCTCTGCGGTTGCTTCCATTCTGCGACTGCCTCAACCTTTGCTGGATCTACAGAAATCCCATCCTTGGAAATAATGTGCCCAAGGAACATGACCTTTTCCAACCAGAATTCGCACTTGGAGAATTTAGCATAAAGTTGGTCCTGCCTCAGAGTCTCCAATACGATTCTCAAGTGCTCCTCGTGTTGCTCAACACTTTGAGAATAAACAAGGATATCATCCATAAAAACAATGACGAATTGATCTAAGAATGGTCGAAAGACCCGATTCATAAGACCCATAAAAGCGGCAGGAGCATTAGTCAATCCGAACGGCATCACACAAAATTTATAATGCCCATAGCGTGTTCAGAAAGCGGTTTTCGAGATATCTTCCTCTCGAATCCTCAATTGATGATAGCCGGATCGCAAATCAATCTTCGAGAAGATCTTTGCTGATTGGAGCTGATCAAATAAATCATCTATCCGTGGTAACGGATATTTATTCTTCACAGTCATCTGATTCATCATTCGATAATCAATGCATAAGCGGAGAGATCCATCCTTCTTTCTAACAAATAAAACATGTGCACCCCATGGTGACACACTGGGCCTGATAAATCCCAAGTCAAGCAACTCTTCAAGTTGCTTCTTTAATTCAACCAGTTCAGCAGGAGCCATACGATATGGTGCCTTAGATATTGGTAAAGTTCCAGGAACCAACTCAATAGTGAAATCAATTTCCCGCTGAGGTGGGGGTCCAGGCATTCTTTTTGAAAAAACATCAGGAAATTCTCGAACAACGTCGAGGTCAGGTAAGGATACGGTTGATGGCTCAACCCTAACAATACTGGCAAGATAGGCTTCTCGCCCTTTCAAGATCATGCGATGTGCCTTCATGGCAGAAATAATGCACCGTTCAGATGTAGAGCCATGCCCTTTTATGACGATACCTGGAAACTGATGGCTTGTGACAATCACCCTTTTCTTGCAGCAATCAATAATACAATGATATCGGGAAAGCCAATCCATCCCAAGGATAATATCAAAATCTGTCATCTTCATGACAATGAGGTCACTAGGCAGCTCATGACCCTCAATTATCAATGGAGCATCTTGAATATACTCCAATGCTTTCACACTTCCCCCAGTAGGTGTGATAACTATCAAATCAATATCTAAAAGTTTTGATTTGGCATCCATGCTTTTTACTAGTGCATCAGAAATAAAGCTATGTGTAGCACCAGTATCAAAAAGAATATTCGCATGCAAATTTGCAATAAGAAGAGTACCTTCGATGACCTTGTCTTCCTTAGCAGCATTATCTCCAGTGGTGAGAGCATATACTCGAGCCGGAACCTTTGGCCTTTGATCTTGTCCTTGAGCAACGGGCTGCTTCCTAGGCTTCGGACAATCACGAACAAAATGTCCTTTCTCTCCACAGTTCAGAAACTGGCCATTCTCGAGATAGCATTCTCCAGGATGGAAACGATGATAGAAAGAGCATTCAGGAATTCTGCTGTTTTGCCCCGGCTTGGAGGCTTGCTTCTGCTTCTGAGAATTTTTGGAATTTTTGTTCCTCCCGAATCGATTATGCCGATCATTGCGCGGCTTCTCCTCCTTTCTTCGCAAGAAATCTCGCTCCATAGTTGTGGTGCTGGCTAGAGCATCCTCCATAGTCTTCGGCATGCTGGAAAGAACCTTCGATCTTAAAGCAGGGTGAAGTCCCTCAATGAACTTCTGAGTCATACGGTACTCATCAGGACATAAGTGTGGAGCATACTTCAGTAAGCGATGAAACTTGTTGTTATATTCAGCAACATTCAGATCTCCCTGCTTCAGATTAATAAACTCTTGCTCCTTGATCAACTGCAAGTGCATCGGAATATAGTGCTCGCGGAAGAGTTTAACAAACTCATCCCACAGAATAATCTCGCCTTTTTCAAATTTCCGTAACTGGCAACTGGTTCACCAGTCCTTAGCAGGACCTTTCAGTTGATGAGTAGCGAAGGAGACCTTGCTATGATCCGGACATCTAATTGCATCAAATAATTTTTCTATCTCCTCCAGCCATCGATCTGCTATCTCAGCATCCACTACACCTTCAAAGATAGTCAGGTTCACCTTTAAGAATCTCTCAAAGGTGACTTCATCCCGGCGCTCCTCACGAAGTCGCCTTTCCCTATCAAGACGCCTCTCGCGACGTCTCTGATCCTTGTCCTTACTCTGGTGGTGGTCAGCTTGATCACAAATCAGCTGGGAGAGCTCCTCGACCGCCTTCATTAATTTGGCATTCTGGGCTGCCAAATCCATGGAGCGACGACTCCGCTTGCGGTCCGAGACGATCAACATCTACAAATAGTGACGATCAATTAGTCAGCTATTCCAAACATAATCGACAAATATTATAAGTCATCCTAAAATTGGATAAAATTTCTTTAATCTTCCATTTGGTTATGATACCACGTTGTCACGTCCCGGACCTCGAAACATAGGAAAAATTGCGGAAGCATCTCAAACAATGAAATTAATTTTTTTTCGAGTCCAGGAGCGAGACAAAATTCAATAATCCATAGATAACTTTCAAAGTGCCATACATAATGGAAGAATAAAGGAAATTAACCAATAAATAAAGACTTATCAAGTCTGAACTACACAATAAAATTAAATAAGTCTACCCGTACAATGACTCAAGAGGATAGAAAATATCGAGGACTCTTCAATCCTGCCAACGGTCAGCCCTCTTGCTTCCCTCTAGGCTGCAAGGTTGTAAATCAATATTAGTCAAACGAATTTGACTAAGTATGTACCAATAATTTATGATACATACCATCATAACCATATACAATAAGTAAAAAAAATACGATGGCAATTCCATATAATAAGGACTATAAATCAATAAATAAACAATGAACTATAAAAGACTTTTTCATGTATGCACATCATTATGGGATAACAATGACAATTCAATCAATTTCCTTGAATATCACAAATTTTGTGGCCATAATATCACAAATCTATATCAATTATAAATCAATACCATCTGCCGACACCGGACAGCCCGAGCTTGGATAGAAGCCATCCCGTTCCCTTAAATCAAAATTTTACACTAAAACAAATATCAATACGAGGCCTTCTATCCAAACCCCAATGCAATGGACATCAATACTGAGTCAACCGCCGTAGAAAATTGTTTGGAAGTAGTGTATGATTACCTGCCTACAACGGTCAATTGGCGGAATTAACCGTCCGCGCGGCACCCAGCCAGGTCAAAGCCTCTAATGGGCCAACAATGAACAATGTCTACTCCCTCACAATGATAGTGCCAAAAACAATAATTATTTTTCAATAAAAATATTTGGACATATTAACCTATATATAATGATATATCTATCTCTGCAATTTTTAACAACTAACCCATAGATAGGCATTATGGCTAAATATCAACTTAGCACCCAATTCTTTAAAGTTGTAACACAGATATATAATATAAGCAGTTTAATGAGATATAAAAAAAACACCATTGCAACAGCTAATAAAAAATATAGAAAGTGCGGTATAGATAACAACGGTATGTGACATAGATTAATGTACATACCTCTCTTCTTTTTTTCTTCAAAACGATAAAGATAGATCACTATGTTTCTCCGTTGATGGAAATCAGTTACCACCTAAATGAAAGAGATGTATTTCAATGTCACGCGCAATCTGTAATATATCGCATCATACTATCCGAAATCCCAACAATCACGATACCCCCCTTTTTTTAAAAAATATAACCATCCAGTTATTGTAATTGCTATACCTTTTTTTATACATATAGATATTAATGTGAGTATCTACGTATATCAAAAGAATAAATTTTTTTGTGGTAAATTCAAATGCATATGCCAATTACGTACAACGTAGATTTTATAGTTGCTTGGATAACATATGTATCCATATATATTTTCATATTAGAGTTTGTATTAGGGATAGCATGGTAATATATAATCATTACAAGATATTATCTAAAAGAAACTTGACATGTATTAGACAGAGTTGTATGAGAGTTTCAATAAGAGTTGATTCCGGAATTAGAGGGATTATACCGGCATGCTAACGTGTATTTGACATCAAACCTATAATCAAATGACCTTAGAAAATCATTGAACGTAAAACTCATGTCTTTATTATATATATATATATATATATATATATATATATCGTAGTTCTTTGCACATGTGTTATAAAAAAAGTTGGAGTTGTATGAGGTGTGCAGTGCTATACATTGCTACATAAAAAGTTTAGATTGGACGAGAGAATTTTAATACACATCCTAATATAAAAAGATCAACGAATATAGAGGTTAGCAGGCAATATCCGTTTATGAATAGATTTGACCGTCTAGATTATTAACAAGGCGGTCTTAATCGGAAACTCTAAAAGCATACAAATTATCAGGGTAGGCTCGCACAAGATTGAATCTATGGGGCTAATAACGTTACGACATAAATAAATCAAGCTTGATTGTATAGCAGTATAACTTGATAAAAAATGGAGAAAAGGCTAATCAGAAACTATCAATAGATCTCAACGATGCTCGCTCGAGAGTCCGGAAAAAAAGGAATTTCGTAAGAATACCTTGATGAGAGTTATGTACGGGACTTGACTCGCTCCTGATCTCTTCTTGTATCGCTCTTCGAAACTTGCGGGTATGAGGGGCCAAACACGACGAGCAGAAGAAAAAAAAGTCGGAAGGCGTAGGAGGATATAGGGCATTTCTGGAGAAGGTTTGCGAGAGTTTAAAAAGGCACGGGATAAGATGGGATTTAGGTAATAGTCGGCATGCGATTCGAAAAAAAAAACATAAAATCATGAGGCCGTTTCTTTCCAAGGACTTGGTCAAAAACAAACCACCAACTCTCTTTGTTTGCAATTATCCTCGTTTTCTTTACACGATGATTATGTGATGTTTTTTTTTGTTTTTTTTAAAGTAATGCTAGATTTTTTTGCCGTTTTCATAAGAATGGTTTTTTAACTTTGTTTATATTTGTAAAACACCCCATACATTTATTTTATTCGGTTTCTTATTATATATATTTATTTATTTTAACACCCTATATATCAATCTATTTATTTCCTATATTTAAATTTTTTTTGCACAGTGCCCCCTTAAAAAAACAGATATTACAGTATGAGATGTGAAATTACTTATTTTTATTTGTTTTCTTCCTTATCTCCCCCTGCTTATTTATTTGTTGACCAATCCATGTTGTCTTGGTCTTGAGGATTAGGTTTATAAATATATCTTTCAGCTATATTTATTTTCTAAGTCATATTGTACATATATACATATCTACAATTTGCCTTTATTTTTTGTTTTCTTTATTTTTATTCTTTTATTTCTTTACATGATTTTAATGCATAAAAATGCATTCTTATTCATGAATAGGTTAAAAAGTGGAATTTAACGGATATTTACATGTATTTGGTATGATTTTTAAGACAAAATGTGAATAGAAGGTTAATGAATCATGGATTCATCAGTGCACTTGTGTAAAATGAGAAATCCTTGGATATGGTAGAATTGAATTTAATTGTTTCACAAGTATTATGGCATACGTTTTAAACAACTTTGGCTTGTCTAACTTGAATTGAGATTGACTTGAAACAAAAGACTCAAAGTTAATAATCTCAAATGGGTGGAGATGGACCGGACTGGCCCAAGCTCGGACCATAGGAATTGGCTTGGGCCGAACCAAAAAAATATTTGTAGGCATGGGCCCAACCCAAGGCTCGAATTTTTCAAACGGGCTTGGGCTTGAGCCCTTCAGGGCCCGGCCCAGCCTGATCCATGCTCATCTCTGATGGCCACCACGCAAATGATTTGGATTAAATATTTTCTAGAAAACTTAAGCCTTGAAAGTGTTAAAGGTTCAATTGAAATGCGTTGTGTTTATCAAGCTGCAATAAACTTAATCAATAATTGGGATAATAATCCTAAAGGAAAGCATGTCGAAATCCAATATCACTATATAGAAGATATAGTGGCAAAACAAGAAGTTGTTCTAACCTATATACATACAAGCGATATGTTGGTGAATCTCTAGCAAAGGAACAATAGCTAGCTCCTACATTAAACATGTTGGTTTAAGAAGACTTTGTAATGCATGAGTTAAGGAAGAGGTTTTCGTGAGTAATGAAACTCATTGCCGACATCTCTATACACTACATGAATAATGGGAGTGTAAAAGCTTTGACCACAACAGTCAAGTGGGAGATTTAGAACAAGTCTCATGGAATGGCAGAGTGGTAAAAACCACTGACGATGGTTGTGCGAGGGCCGGGTCTCGCGGAGACCCTAACTGATAAAGCATGGGAACAAGGCGGACGACACAAGGGTATACACCCTATATATACCTCCATCAAGAGGTGAAATGGATCATCGCATCATGATCCATCCTTGTTCACCAGGAGCCCCTTCCTTACCACCCTAATCCCATCCCTCACCATCTTATTCTCTTTGAAAGCAACAAGTCAACGACATACCTCGATCCTTGAGTTTTCTTTCATTGAAAACTACAACTGTCATGATTGGCACTGTATTTTGTTTACATTCTATGGATTGATTATACCAACACTACAGAGAAAGTTGAGCAACCAAGAGGCAGGAACCTCTATGATTAATCTTATATATTCTACCACGAACATAGACATGTACCTTCATAAATAAATGAAGGCTTAAATGAATTCAGCAGTATCAAAGATCGTACGATCATTCACTCACTCGTTTGCTCTGCCTTCTTATTTACGTTGCTCTTGTCAGATCCACTTTGCTCCTGCTTGTCTTGCTGTCTGTCTGATCTCCCAGTTTGATTTACAAGGGGCCTATATTTATGTTGGCAAACTAGAAAATTCCGGTTGTGTTGTCGGCAGTGATAATTGAGGAGGATATTGAGATTCCCTCTCTCCCTGAGTCCCTCGGATGCTCTTTTTCATATGATCATGGTGGAGGTATCCGTCAGTTGAAGTGGAAGTCATCATGTTAAGATGAGTTGTTTCACACCTATGCACATAAGAAAAGCAGAAACTGCCATTTTACGAAGTAAAGCAGACGACAACTCAGAGAGTGGGAGAGCAGAGAAAGTGACTTTATGTTGTTTTTATTCTTTGAACTCAAAGGCATATGGGTTCTGGAATTCTCGCCCGCCATGCATGCACCGTGTATAATATGAGTATTGCATGAGTGTGCTGCGGAGAACAATAAACAGAAAGGTTTGAAAGATCCATATCAACATGATTTGCTGTCAAAACCCGAGATGAGTAGTCTTGCTGCAGTCCTGAAGGGAGAAGAGAAGAAAAGCTATATAATACCAGTGGTGTATTATACCTTAATTCGATTTCTAATGCCACATGACTGGCTCTCCTTCCTACTCTTAAGCTAAGAGGAAATGTCTGGACAAAACTAATCAGACTATTATATATCCTACGGCCCGTCTCTCTCGCTCTCTCTTATCTCTAGGCATCATCTTCATGTTTGATATCAAGTTGCTCCAAGTTATTGAGAACCGATGATTCTTCCACTGCATCACTCACGGCGGACGAGGATGACGTCTCTGCTGCTGGAGTTGGCTCCTGCACTGACAGTGGGCTTATTGTTGCAGCACTAACAGGCACCTCAGTGGCTGGGGCTTCATTAACAACCGGCAGTGTTAATGATTCCGGTGTGGCTGGGGCTACATCAACAACCTGAGGGGTTGCAGAAGAAGTCATGGCTGGTCCTTGAGGGAGTAGGAGTTGATCGTTTCCTGTCATTACCACCTGTTTCTGATGTTGCTGCTGCTGCTGCTTGGAAGGGTTGTTGGCTTCGCTTGGGGGTTCTTTTACCTGAACAGGAGCTGCAAAAACAGGCACTGCTTGCCGTATGCACACTGGAGGCGCCATACAATGAAGGGGAGTATTGATAATGTGGGGAGGAAGTTGGCGGCTTGTTTGGGATTGGATAGCAGGCGGCGGGGCTGAGAAAACAGGCACTGCAGTTCTTAGTGTAACTGGAGGAGCCATCCCACCGCCGTGATAAGAAAATGGTGATGTTCGCTGATGGTGCTGATGCCGAATCGGAACGTATGGCGGGGCCACGGCAGTGGGGAATTTCTGAGGCCAGATTCCAGCGTTCCCACAACGGTTTTCAGATTGTCCAAACATGGTCAGCGATGACTGCATGCTATCAATATTGGATGGAGCTGGGGATGTGGGCCTCGTCCTCGATGCAGAACTTGGTCGGATGAAGGGAAGTAGCTTGGAACCTGTCGGTGCGGATGGTTGTGATGATGCCAACTTCCTGTCAGGCTCTATGGGAAATTTTTTCGGGAAAGGCAATCCAGCATGGGGGTTGTTGGCCATCACCATCTTCTCCTTCTGACGGTAGTTGAGCAATGCTCTAGCTATTGTGATTTGCTCTTGTTCATCATTATGCACAGCTTCTGTTGCGCTTGAGCTTGTGGTAGTTTGTTGTGCCACTGCTTTTGACACAACATACATTAATATGGAGCAGGCATATGTATCATAGTTCGTACAGTTCACTTTTCATGGACATGATATGCGATTTGACGAAGTCAAACAAAAATAGATAAATTAGAGTTGCTGATGCATAAAAAGGTGACTGACATTTCTTTAGAGACGACCAAGCTGCCATGGCGGCATTCTTCTCCGCTTGCTTCTTGCTCTTTGCTGGTTCACCAGTGAAAGTGACGCCTGCCAGTTCTACTGTACATGTAAATACCGGGTAGTGCCCAGCACCAGACCGATATGTGCAATAGGATGGCAATGGAGCTCCAACTCTCTGAGAAATTTCTTGTAACAGATTTTTGTACACACCAGTGTCGTCCTGATAGCAAGTGAGGTCAAGAACATGAGGGATCTATTCACGATGCAGACAAATGAGGAAATCACATGCTATATTAGTACCATGGAAAAAATCACTGTTAAGAAACATCGGCCAATAGTAAGGCAGTTTAGTCCGAAATTCAACTGTATAGATTGAAACGTGTTTCTTTCTACATGTCTATCAAAATTCATGTCAATGCGATACTTGTAACTTATTCATCTTAACTATTATGAACGTGGTTCTAAAGCCCCCATGGGTGTTGTTCTTTTAAGATGAACATGCTATATCTATATGGTTGGGTTCCTGATTGGGATTTTTTTGGGGAAAAAAAGAGGCACAAGCAACCTCTGCTGCGAGGTGACCCATGCCAGAGGCTCCGTTCATCACATTTTTGCCATTATGGTTTTCTCTCGACAGAGACAGATTACAGCTCTACAAGCAACTACGACTAAGCACATGATCTGGTGGCATCTACGACGATAGAAATGATATGAAGTATCCAAATATAGAACTTAAAATATTCCCTTTCACCACAAAATTATGTGCACATATTTGAAGAGGAAAAAAATCCAGTAAAATAAATGGACGCTTGATGCAATGAACGAGAGAACGGGAAAGTGCGTACGGTTTGTGCCTGTCAGCAGTTGTATAGGATTAGTAACCACCTCCATGATAGAAAGAGGCAATGAATGCTCCACATCTCAGTTGGTGGGTTCATTCGTCTCACATTAATTAGATTAGGTGGAAAGAGATGACGGAGCCCGAGAAGACTAGATATATGGCATGGAAACGGATGTCAAAGAATGACATGGGAGTAAGCACCGGTAGACTACGTATAAGAGATTTCATCCTAACCACAGAATTGCCATCTTCTCTGTCCGTAATAAATGATATATAAATGAGCGTGGCGAGGTGGGTAAGTTAAGTGGGTTTTCCTCCAAAAGCATAATTACTAATTAATAAGCGTAGAAAAAATTGGGGGAAACGGGAAATCTTTGGTAGGTTACGAGGGCCATGCGGCTTCTTAATGGTGGGAAGGAGGGAGCATTTAAGCAGCAATACCTACTCCCTAGCACCGTCAGACAAGGGGCATTAACTCGTGGTGCTTTGAATTTTCTCCAAAGGCCGAAGCAGCGACGGATGGGTGGCCAATGGCAACAGTGGAGCAGAAAGGGAAAGCCAAGCCCATCTGCTATAGAATGCCTGCACCGCGCTGTTATTGCTCCCTGCTACCCCCATTCCTTTTTCTTCCTCTTGTGCCTGGTGTGTGTGCAATAATTATGCCATAGATTGCTCTTTTTCAACCAAAGATGACTGTGGAAGAATGTGGGTTTTGTTGGTTATTTAGTGCTGGAATCTTTTTGGTTTTTTAAAGGCTCTAGTTTTCGAAGGATTCAAGATTATGTGTTCTACCACACAGTTTCTTGAGCATATTCAAATCAAAAATAATAAACACACCAACTAGCCCCCCTTCTATTTTGACACCTTCGAATTTTTGGCTACTGAAGCAATACAATTTCTCAAAAGGGTCCAAAAAACTATGCACAGCAATGTCATAGTTCCCAGATCTATTGATGTTGTATTTCGAAGAATTGGATTGGCGGCGCAGCTTGTTGCCCGTCTCCCGTCAATTTCTATGTAATATCTTTTAACTGACTTTTAAACTTCAGTTCAACCGGATGCTTACTGCTCTAGTGGAACTTATAAGAAGCGTATAAAGGACATCAACAAATAAGTACTCATTGTATAAAAATAAAACTTAATTATATATATATTTTTAAGAACAAGAAATTAAAAAAAAACTCAAAAAAACATGAGATGAATAATGAGAGATATCATATGGGCAGAGTTAACAAGGACTAAAGAGTAACGACAGTGATAACGAGAAGTTAGACAGTCAGACAAAGGCCTAATCCGATCCTGTCTTCTGGACCTCCTGATGTGATGATTCTTCCCATTGTCCTGTATTCTTCCCATTGTCTACCATCACCATCATCCTCTTCTCTTCCTATGAGTACCACAAACTTAACACATGCACTGTAAGTATCCTGTAATTTGTGAAAAAGGTCGATCTGCTCCATCCCAAAACCGTAGTAACGATAAAATATGGCAAACCTTGCAGTCAATTCAAAAAAGACCGACGACGCAGCTTGTTACCCACTTATCTCCAGTAACGATGTGATCCCTCTATTTATAACGAAAATTTTTGAATGTTATGCCTTGCGTCCAGCAAGGAAAAAATGGACAAAATGGGTTTTCCCATCTCTTTGGATTTGTTCTAAAAGGAAAGGACTTTGTTCAAGATCTGATCAAATTGAAACAGAAGAACAAGAAGATGATGACTTACAAGGATGCGGGCGGCAAGGGAGTGAGAAGGGGCTCTGGAGGAGAGGGAGTGGAGGGCAATCTCGGCGGCGGAGTGCTCGGCCTGGCGGAGAGTGGTGCAGAAGTTGGGGCTCTCGAAGACCTCGCCGTTGAAGTTGACGGTGGCCTTGAAACGAGGGGCGTGGTCGGGGCCCTCCCTGATGCAAGTGTAGGACGGCAGGTTAAAGCAGCTCCGTTGAGCCAGCTCTTGCAGCTGGTTCTTGTACATCTCGATCACGATCAAGATACCGCCTTTTCTATTATATTCCACACCTGCTGCTCACCTACTTGTGGGTGTCCCACAGATACTGCTATTACCAACAAAAAACACCACCGGAAACTCGTAGAATCATACCACCGGAAAAGGAGGAGGAAGAAGAAGAATAGGAAGAGAAGTAGATCACTGGCAGCCAGGCCGAATGCCTAACAGCTTCTTCTTCTTCCACCTCTAGGCCATCTTAACAAGGGGCAATAGATCTAACATCCCATTTCTTTTCTTTTTGTTTTTCTTTTGGACATGGGGGGGGGGGGGGAGGCAAAGCCGGAGGGAGAAGAGGTCTGCGCTCCTCTCTCTCTCTCTCCTCTCGCTGAATAGCTATCAATCTATCTCACTCACCTCCAATACCACATCACTGCCCGCCTTCTTGTCGTCACTCGCCCTTTATTTCTTTATCATTATTTGCTTTTCCACCCACTTGGTAGAACAACTCTTCCCACGCCATAATCCGAAGAAAAAAAGGAAGAGGGCAACGGTCAGCGACGACAACCGGAGTTGCTATTATTGACTAAATAGCCGTGTTTCAGATATGGACCTTTATTTATCCCAAGACGTAATATTCCCGACCTTAATAAAAATTAATTAATGCCCCTTCAGATGGTTGTACTTGCAAATTACAAGCCACTTTGATGCCTATTCGCATATCAAAATTTTCCACCCTGATGCCTGAAATCATGTTCAATTACATCATAACCTATGTAATCCTTGTAATTATCCTACATATATTCCCACATCAAGGATTGTAATGTAGGAGTTAAAATTTCAAGGGCCATGGCATAATTTGCAATGATAATGGTATAATTACAAAGATTACAGGAGTTGTAATGAAGTTGAAGACTTGATGGTGCAGGAAACTAACATGTTGGGCCGCTAAGCCTTCATCCTCCAATGGAATGGTCAGAATAAGGAAGTGAGATGAGAAAGCTTTATGTTTATAGTCCCTACCATTATTCTTTGTGAGATTATATTTGGGTGGAATATATGTGAAATATGTGTGAGTTGTTCACATTCCTTTTTCCAGATTCCTTTCTCTCTCCTCTTCGAGTAATTGTTACAATTTATCCTATGCTCACACTGTATATTTCACAATAATTTGTTTTGGTCCGCAACAAATATCACTTGCTCCTAAATTCTAGTAATAAAAAAGGGAGATATATAAATCAGTAACATTTATCCCATCAAAATAATTCTCGATGTGAGAGTCAAAATAAATCTCTGTGTTCTTTATTTAAAGAAGCGAGAATGATGTATGTTCTTTTGAAGAATAAAGATAAGAAAACTTGAGATTTCTTCATTTATCCAAAGTTTTTTTCTGATTCTCCTAATAATTATTTCCTTCCATATTCCATAGCTCTTCTACTTTTCTGTATCCCTCCCCTTAAAAAATATGTGGAATAAAGATGACAAATAGTTATTTCAAAAATAGAAAATCTCGTAACAAGGGGATAAATCATGTGATTTTATAAGTACCTGTTCGTCAAAAGGTCATGCATCAAATCAATTGTCATATTATGATTACATCATCCATGTTATCTTTATATACAATATTTATCCCTTATTTACCTCTCAAACCAAGCAAACAAGGATGGGGGAAAAATTTTGTGTATTTTTGTATTCCTTCTTATTCCCCATCTCTCATTTGAACATAGGGATGAACATAGATAAGGATATATATATTCGAATATACACATTTCATATTCGAACAATAACCAAAGATAGATATCTATTATTTGAATATTTATTAACTGTGAATCAAATATGTGCATCGGTTTTCAATAGTTTAGCGAAGATTTTTTGTGAACACGTTTCAACCTAGTTGAGTCATTGTATTATCAGCACAAAAGCACATACCAAACAAAAGTTATAGGGTGTGTGGTTTTTATTTATACTTGGTGGAATTCCAATGTTGAACAAGAGGATGTCATACTAGACCGAGGTATTGAGAAGTACTTGAGTGCATTTGACAATTCAATGTGTTTTTATAAAAGAAAACAAGATAATTTAGAAATCAAGTTATACATGGATATAATGGTGTTACACACGTTTAAATATAATAAATAAAAAATAAGAAAAATATTTGGATCATTTAATAATTTGATATATTTTGATATCTTTGTGAATTTTAAAATAATTTAAAAAGAATTTAAAATGTATGATTAATGAACAACAAATTGTGTTACATAGAAAAGGTGCATAACACCTTCAAAATACTAAGAGATGTAAAACTTTAGTAGGGGTATTTTTCCAAGGTGGATGACTTAATTGTCCCAAATTGATTTATATTTATATTTTTGAGTCTTTTCCTTATTTTATGAGAAATTTGCAAGTTTTTATTGTTTTTTAAGATTTTTTAAGAGCTATATTCCATGTTTTCATTTGTTTTTTGTTGGACGCTAAAACAAACAAAAAAGAATCAAAGTTGATTTTGAGAGAACTTTCTAAAATATTTTTTTATTTTTAATGGATTTTCAGACAAAAATATTGTTTTTTATATTTTTTATTTTACAAAATTCAAATAGTGGAATCACCTATTGATTAAATTAAGGCACAAACTAATAAATTGAGCTCTGAATTTTTGACTGGAGTTAAAACATTTTATTATCCATAACATTACTAAATTTTAAATTTTAATTCCAGATGATGAGTTAATGAGCAATTAAATACCAATTTCTAAGCATTGTACTTCAAGAAATTATTAAAAAAATCAATTATTCACAACTTGAAAGCAACAAGAGCGTGGGTGTGATTTACTTTTTATTTGTATCCCCTCAATGGGTAGGGATACACATACACAACTTGAAAGGAGCATGGGATTGTGTGCAAATATTTTATAACCTTTCTCATAAAATGGAGAATAGGTTTGAGAGAACTTGAGCACAACCTAACCGACAATAGCATGACATGTGGGTTGTAGTTGGGACCACGAGTGTGAAGCTCAAAACCTTGGAGGAGTCTTCTGCAAAAGTTCCATCATTTTCCCCTTTGAGTGGTCAGGATTAAAAGTATAATATCAAATCTGGATCGCTTTGAGTGGTCCGATTAGAGAAATACCGCAAGCGGAGGAATGAAAAATGTGATTTCTAAAAAAACAACTTAAATGATTAATAATGATCAGTTAAATGCAAGTGGTTAGATTTATATTTTACTTAGTAAGTCCAAGATTGAAAAGAGGAAGACAACTTTATCCTCATGTCAATTTTTTTATCATTGAGTGATTAGGTTTTCAACGGAGCATTTTAAGTTTTTTTATGCAACGAAATGTGAAATGCTAATTCAGGCTAAGTTAAGGGCGTTTTCACAAAATACTAGTCAAATTAAGTCCAATCCCTATGAAACTTGGTCAGAATGTTAATGCTTGCAAAAATAAGCTACTTTATTTTTTTTTCTAATTTTATAACATGCAATAAATTTTCTATGAATTAAATCAATGCAAACATGGTGATCTAAAGTACATAAATTTTAATAAATGCCCATTACATGTATTTTCAAAAGACTAAATTATCCTAGATAGGTCTACAGGAGATAAATCTAGAACAATTTTAATTTACTAAAAATATTATGTGATTGATTAATTAAAAATCAATTACTTAGATCACTAAACTTTTATTCAGAGCATGTTATACATACAAATAATATGAAATTTGGATTTATTGTAGAGCACAACTAATCTAATTTTTATAGGAATTTTCATAGCACTTGACTAATTTATTGTGAAATTATCAACACAGAGTATGCAATTCAAGCACATTTGTACTACAACAATTTTAATAAATTGATCACAATTCACAAAAATAAGAATAAGCAATCATAAAGTAGAGAATTAAATGCTCTCTCATATGCAACTTCTGGAATTAAAATACGGTGACAAAAGACATCTCAAGCAGATGCTCAAAACTAGGGGTCTAAGTGCAGTTTTCAAAGATAGAATAAAATAAGAATACATGAAATGGGAACTTGAATGCAATAACAAAAATTCTGCTGGGGTTTTTTTCGTTATTTTTCCACTAGAGGGGACCTTGGCATAGTATCTGAAATCGCGAGGGGTGGCGCACAAAAGATCCAGCACCTCGCGTGATGGCACGTGCATGCATGTTAGAGGCTTGGGCAGTGCCATCGCTCCAAAGCTCGATGTGTACAGTTGTGGAAGCTTTGAGGCTTCTGAGGCAGAGACTCGGACGGTGGCTCGATGGAAGGCTCGTACGAAATGTTGTGGCTTGTTGTGGGTCATCTGATGATGGAATGATCATTGGTTGAAGGCCTCGAGACTACATAAACCACTCAATCAAGATCGAGCGACACAAGTAGTTCCTCTCGATGATGAAGAATGGCTGATGGGTAGTCCACGAGGGGGCTCCTCGGGCTACTGGAGATATCAATCAAATGGTCTCTTTGCTCAATGATACGCGACAGAGAAAAGAGCTTCATTTACCCGATGAAGGTGAAGGAGGTGTAGAAGTTGCCGCCTGCGTGTGGATGGTGATGCGATCTAGTGTGGAGATGTGGTAGCAGCTCGAGCTAGTTACTCGAGATGGAGGTGGGTGATGTGTGTGGATGGACCTGGATTCTTCCCTCAAGGAGATGGACCTGCATAGGAAGAATAAAGCAATAGTTGTAAAGAGGGAGGCGAGTGTGGAGATTCTAGTCAACATGAAGAAAGGGGAGAACCTACAAGCTCATCCTTGTGTAAGGAACGAGATGGATTATGGTGGAGGGTTTGACAGAAGGAGGAGGAGGGACATCGAGTCGATGGGGTTTGGATTTGGAGATTTTAAAAGATGAATATAAAGAAAACAATAGCAACGAAGCATTGTAAAGAAGAAATTAATACTTAAATGAAGAGGAAGAAGTGGAAATATGTTCAATTACCTAGAGTAGATAAATGAAGGATTGAACGAGGTTGCTGGAGCCCAATGCTCCTATTGTCGTTGTTCAAACTCCTCAACAAGGCATAACTCGGCTACAACGGAGATGTTGCAGCTACGATGAAGACAACTCGTCAGATCTTGCCTCGAGTGCTGGACCATCTCTGCCTTGACGATGGGGTCCTCCTTCTTTCACAAGGAAGAGATCAAAATCTATTGGTGATTCACTCTTTATCAGTGGATGGGTTGCGAGTGCATTGGAGATGGGCTTTTTGTGGACTGTTAGGGTTTGGGGCGAAAGCTTTGGGAGGTGGCAGCATGGAAAGTAGAGACTTGGTCAAGGAGGAGAGAGGAGGGTGTGAGGCTATGTCAGGGAGGAAGAGTTAGAGGTGATGTGTGAGGCTTGGCTGAGGAATTAGGGTAGAGAAGACGAGGTCATGGTCGTTCGATCAGCTGAGATCGAATGGTCGCGGGCTGCCATATGGTCAAAGAGTATTAAAAGAAGAAAAGTAAAAGAAAAGGGGAAAAATCAAGAAGGAAAACTGGAATTAATCTGTACCCTTCGATGAATAGTTCTTCATCCAACGATCGAGATATGAGGTGGTAAAGGGGACTTAAGTGGGGGATGCATGGTAGCTTCAAGAGCTGCCACATGTCGTCTGCACAAAAATCAGAAACTAAAAATAAAGAAAAAAAGAAAATACCAATTATACAAAGTGTTCTTCATAAAATTTGTTCATCTCGAGATCTACAACTTTTCTGAAAGGACGAAAATCAAAAGACACCATTTGTATAAAGTGACTTTTTTGGTGGTATTTTATATTTATAAAAGACTGTATTTTTTATATTTTGCTTTTTTTATTTTAGATAAATAAAATTCTAGAGAAAATCAAACAATACAGAATAAAAATTTTTAGATCACTCTACTTTTTTTTGAGTTTTTAATAATAAAGAAATTAAAGAAATTAAAAGGGACTTATTTACATACTTATATGCATACTCGCAACACTCTAATTTCTTCATTTTTTAGCTTATTTTAGATTTGTATTTTTGCGTATGTTATTAAAATACAAATAAATAAATAAATAAATAATAAACAAGTTAAAAAGAGTTAATTATCGACGACTCTGCATTTCATCATCTTTACTCATTTATTTTAGTTTAAATAAAACACCTGTAAATATCACTAGTTCCATTCTTTTACTAACTCTAATTATTATGTAAATATTGTATATTTATCACTCTTTTAACTTAACATAAATAAAGAAATAAAGGAAAAATAAAGAAAATCAAAGATTGTATATATGCAATAGATATAGGCTGAATCAGACCCCGAGAGAATGTCAAGATTTGACTTGATCGAGAAGGAATAAAGTAGGGGGAGATAAGGCCTAATTACCAGAAAATACAGATTATTTACTTGTCACATATATATATATATATTCATACCCTGTGCAATATTACACATTCTTTCATTAATTTATTCATCACAAAATCCTTTGCAGATAATCATTAGTTCTTCTTGAAATTTGTAAGTGAAATCCTCTTGTAAATAATAAAAATAACTACAATTAAAATCTATATATATTGTATAAATAACATCACTTTCCAAAAGCCATAAAGTACAAAATTACAAAATTAATATCTTCAAAGTGCCTACATCACAAGTTACAAAGGAGGTGGATAAAGTACGAGGTACTTTCTCAACAATACACATACTCTTATAGGTTTAGTGTTCTTAAAGACTTGTTAAAAGATTTTCCGACAATACAATAATGGAATTGAAAAGATAAAAATAGCCGAAATCTCATGACATCACTTGGGTTGTGTTAGTGAATTCAAAACTTAGTTGATGTTTGTTTGATTTAGATTACGGTTCAAGATCAAGTCCCGCACACTTGTGCAAATTTTGACTTTTATTTTCTCTTCTTTTGTTCTCCTTTGACCCTCGCTCGCTTTTGAGTCATTCTATTGTTTTGCACTTCTTTTATTTCTTATTGACCTCTATATCATTCATCCCTTCTCGATCTTCTCTCTGACCTCGAGTTGGCAACCCATGGATGGCTTAGTTGGGACTCCACCGACACCCATAACGAGTCCATGGATCGACCTCTCCAATAATTTGAGGCGATTCCCGCGATCACGGTTTGGATTCTCGCAAACAGCTGTTTAGACTCCCCAACTTCTTCAATAAATCGAGATCACTCTTTTCGTGAAACCTTCCCATTTTGGATGGAGATTAATTTTACTCCATATACCTCTCCGTCCTTAAAGTTATGTGTTAACCTTAACCCAGAAGGATTTGTCACATTAGGTGCTTCTATATAGACAGATCAGGGCATCATTCCTTGTGCAGCTCATGAGCCCGATCTGGAGCTACATATTTTGTCAGATTCTGATTTAGATTCAGAGGAAGAAATGGCTCCAAATGGAAAGTGAAAGGGACCTCAACACCCACCGCAGCCACAGTCAGGCTAGCAGCTAGATCAGAACGTGATGAATGCACAACTCCTTACCTCCATACATGCAATTTAATAACATCTCATTGACCATGCATTGGCCTAGGTCACCTTTCAGGACATGTTGAATGATCTTAAAAGAAGAAGAGACCAACCAAGAAGAGGAGGAGGAGAAGAAGAGATAAGAGCTGGACCCCTAGAGGAGGAGCCGACGAGCCGATAGGAGGGTAACCAAAGCTGACCCTCAAGGAGACATACAACCAAAGTGATGGACAAATGATCGAATGGATTCAGATTCCTACCATCCATGCCCATTTTGAGTTGAAGCCTCAACTCTTGGCCTCACTTCCACCTTCCATAGGAATGTAAATGAAGAGCCTTACATCCATCTTGAACAATTTGGGTGCATCTGTGGAACCACACACTACCCTAAAATCCCGTTAGGTGCAGTTAAAATGATCGCATTTCCGTCCAGCCTTCAAGATAAGGTTCTTCACTGGATAAATCAATTGGGAAAGGTTGTCAACAACTGGGATTTAACACCTCGCAATTTTCGACTTTCTAATGTCTTAAAACCTATAATATTATACTCAAAAGAAACGTTTTGTCGCAAGCTTTCCAAAGAGTCGAAACATGCTTAATTTCGAGTTCGGATGTGGGAGATATGCCTGTTTTGGTGAAGAGGGGTCATGGATATTGAGGGAATTTAATGGGTGCGGGTTTTGAATAATTAATTTCGGATTAGAGCTATTTCGGGATCCTAAAACTAAGGCTTTAATCCTAACCTATATTAAGACCTCCACCCTTCATATCCCCGCATTCATACCCCTTTCCAAACCCTAATCCATCATTTTCTTCCTCCCCAAGTCAGTCTCTTATCTCATTTTCCCTCTCCTTCTCTAGAGAACCAACGGGAGAATGATGCAAGCTCTGTAGCTTCGCGACAACATGAAAAGGAGGAGCGTCATCACAAGGGAAAGGTGCTTCCCTCATCGAACTCTTGATCGAGCAATCAAACACGCGGATCAGAGACGTGTGCTATCATAGGTAACGGATCTTCGACTCTCTTCTCCTTTATTCTTTCTCATATATTGTGATTTTGGATATTGTCTTTTGGGGTTGAATACTTATTTTCGATCCTAACCCTGGGATCTCCTCTTGCTGTTGGTATGTCGTGATTGGTTTCCTATCAATCATTCCATGTTAGGTTCTGTACAAACAAACCGAGGGTAGTCTCACTATAATGTGTTATATTAAGACCTTGGATGATGTTACATCATAGTATTTACTCATGGACACTAGAAATATTATTTCTTTTAAATATGCAATCTTGCAAACCATTCTGGATAATGCTCCACATTGGTTCTTGACTCGGCGGGGGTATGTCAAACACGGATTTGATATCTATGGATTGATGACTCAATCAATCATATTCTATCTTGCATGGATTTGGGCTTTTGTTAACGAGTAGTTTGAAAAATCCAAGGCTTTTCAATATAGAAGGAACTAAGGAGGAAGGACTGTGATGACGAATGTAAGAAGGCATGTAAATTAATAATACTTTGTTATCAATTCTATGAGATGCGAAGGGTATAATGCTATAAACTTGATGGTGCCTTGAGATAGCATGATATGATTGCAAATGATTTGTAATATTAAAATTTTCAAAGCACATTGATAGTTTTGTCTTGCTATTTTAACAAGTACGTATTATACCTACATTGAGATGGAAATACATCTACATGGTGATGCTTGCAATTTCCGAGTACAACTGTAGTGTATCCATGGTATAGCAATGCTTAGCAATACGATGATGTAGGGTCCTATGTGAAGGCAATGTTTAGCAGCATGTGTACATCTCCTATACGTAGAATGTATCAGATAAAATATCAAGCATTTGCCTAAATTGGTATTATTGTATATCAAGCTATATTTCAGGTTCTTAAATTATTATGATAATTTGTGTCTTGGTATCCACTGGGAAGTTGTCCATCACATAACAATATCCGTAAATAGAGAACAACTCTTTAGTTATTATTGTTAATTTTTCTTCGACATGACTCTATTTATAGCACGATAGCCAACCGAATAACTATACAATATAACATCAGATTATCTTCTGTTTCAATCAGATGAACATCCGTTTCTCCCGTAATTGGAATTTTGAACAACTAATAGTTTTTTAATAGAAAAATCATGTATCATTTATGAAGAAACATTCAACAACTACTCACGTGCATGTAACTTTTAATAGATACATTAACTGGTAACAAGTCACTTTTAATTGTTCTATGTATACATATAGCTAACTTGATGACACTTGCTCAATTTTGTAATAGATGATTTTATATATCTAGTGTGAAGCCGTGTCACGGGATACTTGCAAGTATACCACGATAAAGGGGTGTGGCCTAAGGATCTTCTGTATTCATATGTTGGTTTTGTTCAAGTGGATTAATTACTGATTCCAAGATAGATTACTTTTTCATAAGGTATAAAGATGCATGCATGAATATGAATGTTAAATATCACAAGGTGTGTTCACACCCTTGTGGTCCGGCCGAACAGATAGTGAGTCACCCCCACTCGAGGGACATCACAGAGTGGGGTGGTGGTAGGTACTCTGGTGGAATTGAGGTGGATGCACGCGTGCATTGCACCATGCGGATCCTTATTGTTGCAATTATTTTGGAGCGAGCGAGACTCCTCCGGCAGACTCGATTAATAATAGTTATGACCCACTGGGTTTGTATGCCCCATCTTGAGTGTCAGAGTACTACTAACTAGACTGATTGAAGGATATACGGACTTGATTTAATCAAGCATCTATGAGAGGTCCCCGGGATCTGGATTTGAGATATGATCTCAATATCCAAGTCACTATACATGGAAGTGCAATCGCCCTATCCTTATCTCCAAGTATCTAAGGAGAAAGCACACTATTCTTAGAGGAGTTCAAGAATAATTCTTTTGATGAATTATGTATCCAAGCAATAAAATATTGATAATTAAATGAGATTTAATTATCAAGAATAATATGAATGAGATTAATATTATGAGAATGATTATCCAAGATAATTAAATGAGATTTAATTATGAAGGACATGTAGAATGTGGATAGTACTATCCGTGCTATACATAATATCAATGTATATTATAAATATGATTTATAATATATTGGAGAGAACTCATTTGTAAATAATATTTACTGATTGATTGTTGATGTGATTTGGATTCACATTGGGGATTAATTGGAAATATAATTTACATTTTGTTTGGGTTGTAAATGTGATTCACATTTTTTAATGACATAATTGAAATCTTCACTAATTAATTTGGAATTAATTTAGTGAATATATTTGCTATAAATGTTGTTGCAAATAATTAAAAGATAATGAGATTCTGTTTATGTGAAAAATTGCGTAAAAACCCATAAAAGTAAGCATTTTTCATTGTTGCATTTTAACCCTTAAAATCCTAAAAAATGCTTTGCATTCATCACTGATTAGGTTTCTAGTAAAATATAATATAGGTAAATTGGATTAATTTTCACATTAAAATTAATTTGGTTAAGTTATGTGTTTTCCTATTAACTTGATCCATCCGTATCCGCATTTTACATTCACATTCATTTTATTTATAAAAAATACGAAAAATCCGTATTGGAAACGGCTCCAGTGGAGGAGCTATCGGTCGGATGAGCGTGACGGTGGAGGGGGTCTTGGAGCTACTCCACCGGAGCAACTGAAGGCTCAAAATGGATTCCTCGTGCACTTTGGGACCTGCAAGTGGTAGAAAAGACTCGGGGCGTGCTCCGATTGGGTTTATTGTAGATAAATATGAAGAAGTGATGGGGGGTGGAGCTCGACCTTCAATGAACGTGGAGGGAGGAGGTCTCGACCTTAATCTCGATCTAAGGGTCAAATCTAAGGGGATCAGGCTGTGCAAGAAGGTGTCTGGAAAAGCAGGGCGTCGATCAAAACTGATGGAGATGGGTAACGAGGCTCCGACTAGCTGGTCGGAGCAAGTGGACGTGCGACGGAGGAAGATTGGAATATTGAATCGAAAGTGAAAATGTGGAGGATAGGATAGGTACGTGAAGGTTCAGAGGTGTTCCTACGCTTCAGGCAAGGATGGTTGTCGAGGTAGTGGCCTCGACCACGTTGCGGCGGGCGGGGAGGCCTCACGTGAAGGAGAGGTCCGACCACGTCGAGCTACGAGCCTCTTGGCGACTCCCTGAAGGGTCCTAACCCGCTCCCTCGAAGGTTGTCACTTCAACGAGGGTGGCTAGGGTGGAAATGAGATGCGAGGGACGAGCTGTGATCCCATGAAGGAGAAGCAAAGAATTTATAGGCAGCTCAGGGGTCCAGAAAGATCGGCATGAAGCTGCGAAACCCTAGAGAGATTCAGATAAGCTGAAGGACCCGCGAGGATGTCATATGTACAAGGAATCTCGATTCTAGATCTCGAGGAAAAGAGCTTGGAATCAGGCTGGAAATTTTGAGAAGAATCTCCGGCGAACGATGTTCGACTAACCCTAGCTAGGAGAGGCATTGACCAGAGTCAACAATCCCTCCTGTATCAATCAGAAAATTTGATTTTACAAAATACTTATAAATTTAATAAAAAATAATAAATGAATTTAAAATAAAAAGTGTATAAAATGAAAATTGTTTATTATTTTTCAAACTTTTATATGATTTTTAATTATTTTTATGAAATTAAATTAGTGTATATACAATATATAGTATTATATACAGGTATATATACTTATGTATTATGTACAGGTATTTTTATTTTGTTATTTTTACAAAAATGTTATTTTATATTGTATTTATATACAATATATTTTTATGATTGTAAAATAATTTTATTTTATTTTACAAATTATTTACATGTATATAATAAATAGATAATGCAATATATTAGTGTATTTTGTACAAGTGATGATTTTATCTTTATTTTTATTTTTTTTGATTTTTATTTTATTTTATATTATTTTTTGAAATATATATATATAAGGGATTAAAAATAATAATTTAATTTTATTTTGTAAAAAAATAATTATATACAAATATAAGTAATATGTACAACACAAAGTAGACTATATCTCTCTCTACTTATTTTATTTTGTGTTCAGGTCAAGGCTTGACCTTCTCTTGGGGTTGGGGTCACTCTGTATTTATTCTAAATACCTCGTTCTTTTTTCTCTTTATTCTTTTATTTTTACACAAAACATGCTAATTATGCAATATTAACACATGCATGATGAATGCTAAATTATTATTTTTACAAGTATTTACATGATGTTTTGCCAAGATAAATAACTAAAATAAAAGAATAAAGAGTGAGAACCAGGGATTCATCAGTACGCTTGCAAATGTCCCCTCACGTGGGGGTCCACATGAGGTGACCTAGCACTGGACTTAAATGCAATAATAAAGAGCACCAAGGGCATACATGCAAAATATCTTAAATCTTTTATACTTATATAAATGAATACAATACCTTTTACATATAAGAAAAATGTAGAGGGGGTCGTTGCAAATTTTATCACATGTCTTATCCAAGGGTGGGGAAGATGCAATACTTCGAATATATTGGATGGCCCAGATTAAATTTGTGATGTGTTCGTGATAAAATGGCATTGAAGGCTTTGGAAGAACGATAGACGCACTCACCATCATAGAACTTCGAGCACGGATTCTCGGTGACTCTGGCATCCTCTCTCTAGTTGGACTATTGCTGGAACTTGTCGTTGTCCCCTTGCACGTGTTGGTCCTCTTCAACGAGTCTGAGATGGCTCAAATGAAGGTATGGAGCTTCAGATAGTTCCAGGTAACCTAGATCTCTTCTAGTTTCGATTCGGTGCTCTAGATGGTCTCTGACCCAAGTGATCTACACCAAAACAGTCCCTAGTTCGAGGGCTATGCCTCGACCACAGGGTTAAGCAAAAAAAAACAACATGGGGTGGAATGAAGATAGGCATCCGGTGAAGGGTGGTAGATGGAAATTTGACTACTAGATCCACGATGGATCTAGGGTGGAACAATGGAGTGATCGATGGAGAAGGTAATGGGGTTTCGAATGGGATGAACAACAAAACGATTAACAGTCAATAGACCATGAATTGACCTAGAGCTCAATGATGAATCCACATTTCATCATCTTTATTCTATCATTTTGGCATTAAAAACCCTAGCAAATGCCTGTTTAATTTCATTAATATCATCATCTTAGCATTCATGCATGTGCATCTATTTAGTGTATAAAATACTGTAATTAAAGACAAAATTATAGAATAAATAAAAGAAAAGAAAAAGAATGAAATATTGTAAATATTTTATGACCCAAAACCCCGAGATCTAGGCATCTTGATGAATAGGTCGACAAGGAATCAAGTAGGGGGAGATAAGGGCCAAATACCTATATTATTCTATTCATTCTTTATTCATTTTGGGACCTATTTTTGGTTCCACTTTTTATTCATCAAATAAAGAAACTTTGTACATGAAAGTTGTAGATAATAAAATAAAGAAAAATACAAAATTGATTTCACAGAAAAAGAATGTACAGATAAAAAGTTATAGTCTGAATAAGAACCCAGAATCCCAACTTCCTAGACCCGTATCTCACAACTGACAACTCCAAATGCAGCATACTCACCTTTAATTGTATATAGAATAAAATAATCTATCCAATGGCGGTGGTTCGCATTTGGCGGAGCTACGGTTTGAAAGTTGAGTTTTGGACCCACATTGTATAAGTGTACAGATTAAAATATTCAATTTATTATTTATTCATTATTTTTATATTCTTATATTTTAATAATGTTGTAAATATTACTTATAATAGGTATTAAAATAAGAATGAAAATGTAAATAAAACTCAAAATAAAATACTTGTATATATCCTATACGTAGGCACTATACCTGTACTTATACCTCTACAACACATACTTGCATTTTATTAAATACACAAAACACCTCAATAAAATTAAATAAATTTTTTTTCTAAGTCTATAAATGTATTTTATAATTTTACAAAATAAGAAATAAAATAATAAAATTAAAATACACAAAATAAAAATAAAATACTTAAATACATAGGTATTATACCTATATAGGGTAAAAAGTAAACTTATAAAAATACCTCATAAAATAAATTAAAAATCATAATAAAATACTACATAAGATAAAGAATATTTTTATTTTATAATCATTAATTAATTCGGCCTTTTTCTATTTTTAATTGAATTTACAAAATAGTTATCAGGGATTTTTCCTGATTGGTCCACATGGACCAATCAGGAGACGCCACCAGTTGACCTCGGTCAACTGGTCGTCTTCCCCCACCTACCCCCCTGTCAGACCTGGTTTTTTGGCGCATTTGGCGCCCTTCTCCAGGTCGCATCTTTCACCCTTTCGTCTTGAATCCTTCTGCAAATCTCTTCCTCTACCAACCATCTTGCCCACCATGCGTTTACATCGGGCCATGAATCACTGAGGCGCTGGCAATCTCTTGATCTTTGGGCCCCTGCAACTTTGGGTCAAACCGCATAAAATGAACCCCGACTTTCCCGTTTGAATTTGGACTGCCTTCGGACCACCCCTCTCCACCTTCTTGCGCTCCAGAGCTTCCTGGAGGTGACAGCTCCAGCTCAAGGCTTCAGCCGAGGTGATCGAGGTCGGAGGAGCTCCCTACACCTCCCGCAAGACCGGTGGTCGAGGTACACCTTTTCCTCTGGCTCTGGCCATCGAGGACCTCCCCCCTTGTATTTCTTTACGCCACTTAGTTCCTGTTAGTCTTAGGATCGAAAACCCTAAAAAAAATCTAAGTTTCGTCGATTATTTCGCCTAATCACCCATCTTGGCCGGAGCGCACCTCCGGTCATTCGTCACCCCATCGTTCCACGCATCCCACGACCATCCAAGGGTCCAGGCAGTTTGCCCTGGACCCCTTTGACTCTTTTTGCAGGTCAAAGCGAACTTGAAAGCACCTGGAGTTCGAGTTTTGAGCTCGCCGGAGCTAACGAAGCCTCCAGCTCCGCCAGCCCCTAGCGCGCACCACGGCCACCGCCGTGACGTTTTGACTGCCCCAGGAGGTAGACGAAGACTCCAGGATGCTCCACGTCCATTTTGAAGCCTCGACGTCACCGGAGGACCGAGATCGGGGGCGGCGAAGTTCACCCTCGCCGGTGTTCTTCGCTGTTCTTCCTCTTCACTCCCCAGCCGTTGGATCTTGGAGCGCGCCCAGATAGCACAGCAGCCGTTGGATCTCCCCACGCCTCGACCATTGATCGTCCTTGGAGATCTGATCTCAGCCGTACATCCACGAAGCGTCATCTGCCGTCCATCGTGCGCCACGTGTTCAAGTGGCGCCCCATCCGCCGTTGGATCGCGCGCCGAGGGTATTTTGCACCTTAACCCTCGCCCATTGTGTATTTACTTTTTAGTATTTAAACTTTCGTCTGAAGTATAAAAACATTGGGTTATTTGCATGTAAACCCCTAGAGTTTAGTTTATTTACATTCAGGTCCTGTGCCACGTCACCTCACGTGCCTGTACGCGTGAGGGGGTGGGCTTTTTGCAAGGACCCCTAGGGTTTATTTATTTCAGTTTAGTCCCAAGATTTTGCAATGTAGTGTAAAACTTTGGGATATTTTGCATTGAACCCCCTGCTAGTTTTGAATACTGCACTTAGGTCCCTGCCAGGTGCGTGTTTCGCACGTGTTTGGCGTGGGATTTTGTACTAAGGCCCTTCCGGGTTTTGTATTTTGTTTTTAGCATAACAAATGCAAGTTTTAGTGTAAAACTTTGTGGCAATTTTGCATGTACCCCCTGGATGTTTGAGAAATATTCTAATTATTTAATGTTTGGATGATTATTCTAATTATTTAAATTATCATTTGGCCTCCAAAAACTCCACAAAATTAGGCTTAAGCTCCTGTGTACTTGAACTTTCACGCCACATTTTTCATTGCATTTTTATTGCATTTTCATATTTATTAAAAATCAAAACATGCATTTATTTCCCTGTTTGCATTAGAAAATACATAAAAAATATAAAAACTTTTTGAAAAATTCCAAAAAAATTATATTTTGTGTGTCTCATAATCCATTAGTGTCAATCCAAAAATCACTAAAAAATCTCAAAAGAAAAACCGTAAAAATTCGAAAATACTTAAAAACTTCAAAAAAATATATAAAATCAAAGGAAAACTCAGAAAAAATACAAACTCAGTTCCTGTTTGTTCTATATTTCATTATCTTTATTTGAAAATTAGTGTGAAAAATTTTGGTGGCTGTTTGCTAATTTTAATTCCTATTTTACTCACAACCAATACATATTTCACTGTTTTCCCTTATTTCAGTATTTTAAAAATACCAAAAACAGTTTGAAAAATACCCAAAAATCACAAAACAGTAAAAATCCTAAAAATATCAAAAACATTTTATTTCTGAATTTTTGGTTATTTTTGCACATTTTTATAAATACTTTATCTTGTCTTTTATTACATTGTCCTTATTTTCCAATATTGAAAAAGAAATAAAAAATAGATATAAAATATAAAATTATAAAAATCAGAAAATTAAAAATCAAAATACAAAATTAAAAATTAAATTAAAACAAAAAAAAATTTAAAAATTAAAAACCCACAAAAATTTCTTTGCTTGCTTGCTTAGTGTAGACACTTCACATTCACTTGTGCACATTTGTTTGAATTACCCTGTTTGCTCCATGTGTTCGAACTCTCTGCATACTTGTCCCTATACATCATTTTTGCAGAGTTAAAAATAAATTTTAACTCCACATTTATTTCTAATCAATGATCTTTAGTGTGGGTTAATTGTTGATTAATTTCAAGATTTGATTGGTTGACACTTCGACTGTGTTCCTGCCTTGTGTGGATCACAAGACCGATCGATTTTTGAGATTATCACTCAAGCTCCACGAGATTTGGGGGGGGGGGGGTAATTCTACGCTAAAGCTAATGATTAAAGCTGAAATTAAATTGTAAGAATGGAAATAGAACTAAAACTATACTTAAGAATGTGAAATAGGGGATTCAAGTTAGCCGAAGGCCGACAAAGCTGAACCTGCCGAAGACGCTCTGGCGAAGTTTGTGGATCTCCTTCTCCGCTACTCATCCTCGCTGCAGAACCAACCAGTCGCTCACTGTCACCAAGGGGAAGGCTCTCGAGGGGTTTGATGGGCTAAGAATGTCCTAAGAGGATTAAAAGGTGAGTCAGAGCTGGACGAGCAAATTTATAGGTTGGAAAAGTTGGTGACTTTGATTGAGAAGATTTATTGGATCAAGGAAGACCGGGTCGATCGAAGATGTGGGCGGGATTCATGGATATTAGAACAATAGTCTTCATTTTTGATCAGAGGGCCAAAGAATGAGTGGATTCAATAGGGAAAAGGATGAAAACCTAAGTCTGACACACCAGTGCTTGAGGAAGAGAGAAGGGGGTTAGTTAACCTAGGATTGACGGTGGAAGAATTTTGGTAGGTCCACATGGATCAACCAGAAAAATCCAAAGCAAAAATACCTTGTAAAATTAATAGTTTATAATAATTGAATTTTTATTAAAATGTGAAAATTGTTTGTAATTTAATGTAGTATTTATGCCTATTTTTATTTATTTTTATGAGACTTTTATTATAAGTAAATATTTACATGAAAAATGTGGGTATAAATACCTCTATTTGGGTATTTTTATTTTGCCAATATATATTTTGTTATTTTATACATGTATTTTAAATTTTTAATTTATTTTTTACATAATTAGATAATTTTATTGTATTTTTTGAGTTAATGTGTACACTTAATTAATTTGTATATGTACATTATATGTATATACATGTATATTTTACCTATGTATTGGAATGTGTTATTTATTTTAATTTTATTTTGATTGTTTTATTACAATTTAACTATGTACATATATTTACACATTTATAAGAATAAAAGAATTTAAAAATACAAAGAATAAATATATTTAATAAAATATAATGTATATTACACAATAGGGACTCAAATCCTAAATTTTGCATCTTAACTCCAAATTAAATGAAATCACCTTCATTAAATAGCTTATTAAAAGTTATATACAATTAAAGATAATTTTTATCCATTTTGATACAGTATGAAGAAGATACATGTCTGTGAAATTTTATTTTATCTTTTTATTTTGTGTATAGTGGGCACACTATACATTATTTTCTATGAACTCAGTTTTGTATTTTTCTTTCTATGTTAAATATTTTATTATTTAAGTATAAATAGGTGCCAAAATGTGGTTATTGATGGATTTAAAAGCTAAAGTTTGTATATATGTGATGAATACCCATTCATCACTCTTTATTCTTCTATTTTAGCTACAAAAACCTTTGCAAATACACGTAGATATGTGTAAATACAAATAATTACCAAAAGCATGCATTGTGTAAAAACCTATAATTAGCATGTTTTTGTGCACAAAATAAAAGAATAAAGAGCAAAAAGAAAAAGAGGAAATATTTAGAATAAATATTGAGCAACCTAACCCAAGGGAGGGCTCAGCATGGGCCTGACCGCATAAAAGCCAAAGTAGAGGGAGATAGGAGCTCATGTGTATATACTTTTGCAAATAAATAAAACTATATATTTTCCTCACCCAAAAATATGTTGTAAATATTTGTATATATTTTGTAAAAGTTATTAAAAACAAAATAAAAATCAAAAATTCAAAAATACCCTTTTTCCCATGTGCATAAACCACACCATTGTATTTATTTAACCTTGTAAATAAATTCAATTACTTTCTAAAACTTTTTGTAAATATTCTATGTTACATATTGTAAATACATAAAATAACAAGAAGCAAAACAAAAATCAAATAAAAATTACAAAATTAAAAATACAAAAATACATTGTATAAATACCATGTATATAAATGTATTCACCATTTATTTCACCCTTGTATATATGTGATAAAAATAAAATAAAAATAATTCTTTTATTCCTCATTTTATCTTGTAAATAAATAAAATACAAAATGAGCATAAAAATTTAAAAATAACAAATAAAAAATCAAAAATAAAAATCCATATAGTGTACATATACCTATATACATAGCTACCCTATTTTTATTTCCAAAAATTAATTAAAAATCACCAAAAAATAGAAAAAAATAAAAGAAAAATATTTCATGTTTTGAGTTTTCCTTAATTCAGCCTATTTCTACCCTAAAATAAATAAACAAAAATTGGATACACGTGGCAGCCTCTGACTGGTCCACGGGGGATTGTTGACCCCCGTTCAACTCCCCCGCGGACTCCTTCCTTTTCTGGAAGACGCGCGCCGCCCCGCTTCTCCGATTTTCCCACGCGTCTCCAGGCTGTCTCCCACGCATACCTCATGCCCGGATTCTTCGCCTATCATCCATCTTCCTCGCCCGATCTTCCGCCACGAAATCAACACCTTCCATCGCTGCCGCCCCCTCAACCCTAATCGCCCCTGTCACCTTATATATTCTTCCCTCCGCCGCCTCCGCGCCCCATCTTTGGACCATCTCCTTCTCCCCAGTGACCTCCATAGGCATCGCGAGAGTGACAGCAAGCGTCTGCCCTTGTTGCAGTGAGGTGAGGAAGCGAATCCATTGATCCGGCGAACTTCGCCGCCACTGCCTCGCCACCAGCGTCGAGCATCGAGCCTCAGGCCTTGACGCCCTTCGAGGCTACGACCAGGAGTTAGCCACACTCCAGCATAGTCTTCCGCTCCACCAGGTAATCAATTAGCTCTTCTATTTCTTCCAATTTCCGATTTCGCCCAATTCGTATCTCCGACGCATTTCTCCGATTCCGACCATCTCGCGTTACATCTCGACCATCCGACCCGATCATCACCTTCGCAATCCCCTCACGCACCTTCTAAGCCCTTTCACTCAACCCAGATCGCACAGGATCTGGGAGTCGAGCTCCATCGTCTCCGCCTCGCCGGAGCTCGTTCGCCCCACAGCACAGACCATCTTCACCCCGCTTTCTTGGGTCGAGGCATTTTGCCCTCGACCCGCGAAGCTTCTTGTCTACTTTGCAGGTCCAAAGGGGGTGTCTGAGCCTCCTTTACAGTTCAGACCGGAGCTTCGCGCCGCTAGGCCTCGCCGGAGCCCCTCCAGGGCTCGGTTGGGCCATCGGCCATCGTCATCAGCTGCGGGGCCTGCACCAGGGGTGTGTTCGGATCATTTGCAGCAGCTGAGGAGGACCGGAGTTCACGCAGGAGGCCGGCGAAGTTCGCCGGCATCGAGTTCTTCCTCCATCTTCCAGAGCCGTCCGATGCACCCTCTGCTCCAGTTCTCATCCTCGCCGTCCATCTGTTAAGGAGCAGCGACCGTTGATCCATCTGAGGAGCGCATCGGAACCGTCCGTAGCAGAGGAGAGAGAGGCCCGGAGCCCAGCACCGCTCGATCGTCCACGTGCCTCTCCCTTGACCGTCGATCAGAGCCAAAGGCCAAAGGAGTGAAGCGCCAGCTGTTCCGAGCCGTCCGATCACCACGTGGCGTACATCTGACCGTCGGCGAATAAAAGGGTAAATATCGTAGGGCCCCTCGTAGTTTGTCATTTCCTTTTTAGTACTGTAATTATTTTTAGAAACTTTTTCACTTAGGGTTATTTGCAGTATGGACCTCGTGCTTTATTTTAATTGCATGTATGCCCCTGTGTGTGTGACCACGTGCGTCGTCACGTGTGTATCTGGGCATTTTACATATTTCGTCCTGTAGATCTGGGATGTTATTCATTGAATGAAATGTTTTGTTTATTTGCAAATATACCCCTGTGAATGCTTTATTTCCGCATGTGCGAATTTATTGGGTTTTTTGCAATTTCGACCCTGGGCTTTTGATACGGGTTATCAAATAGCCCTTGGACTTAGTTTTTCTTACAAATTGGTCCCTGTGTGCCTCAGCCACGCGCCACGCGCGTGACTTGCTGGGCATTTTGCACCAGAGACCCCAGATCTTCGGGTATTTGCACTTAGGTCCCTGTGCACAGTGCCCCTCCTTTATTTTTGAATAAAATATCAAACGACCTCCAAATCCAATGAGATTTTGACACATGGCTCCTGCCATGGTGTAGGAATTTCTGTGATTTTTGAGAACATTTTTGATTTCATTTATTATTTTTAAAAATTCAAAAACCCCTATTTTTACCACTGTTTGACTTTAAAAATACCAAAAAAAAATATAAAAACTCCACCAAAAATTCTAAAAAAATTAGGTATTGTAGTTTGCTTGTTGTTTGACTTTCTAGCCAATTTTGGCTATTTTTCATCACTTAAAAAACCTAAAAATTGAAAAACCCCTAAAAACTCATAAAAATTATAAAAATTAAATTAAAAATCCAAAAACAATAATTAGGGTGCCTAAATTTTCCTTATTCTTCATAGTTTACAGGAAAATTACCTCCAGGGTTGATTGAAACTCTTAAATATTTTATTTTTGAGTTTCTAACCCTGCTGGACAATACCTTTTCTTGGTTGCATTGTTTGATTTTTAATAAATAATTTACCCATTAGAAAAATTCCAAAAATTCACCAAAAACAGTAAAAAACTTAAAAAACCTAAAAACCAATTTTCTGGAATTTTTGTTTGATTTTTGGTGTGTTTAATAAATTGTTGAAGTTCCCTCGTATTTACTTTCTTTAATTTTCTCATCATTTAAAAAATCTAAAAATTATAAAAACAAATAAAAACACTAAAAAAAAAACTCCCTTGGATTTCTGACTACACCGTAGGCCGCAAGGCCAATCTGTGCTCCTTGTGTTCGACCCTGGAGCTATACCAGGTTAATCCTATAGCAGGACCACTTCTCTGTGTTTCATTGATTTATCTTCATTTGTGGTTCATTTTTCTTGATTGACTCAGCCCGAGTGATTGAGGTCGCAACGACCTACATCATTCTACACCTTTACCTCTGTCGTTCGGGCGGTCATCAGAATGGCGCCGTTGCCGGGGAGCACGGCTTTGTAGTCATTTTTCCATATTGTCTCTCTACATTATAACTGTTTTCTGACACTCTCTCTTTCTAATTTTTGTGCGAGGTACTGCGTGGAGAACTTGGAGTACACTTTTTGAGGACCCGCACGGGAAGAAGAGCAGGGAGAAGAAGAAGAATGTCATTTATTTGAGAGAACAATATTTTTGTAATAATTTAGGACTTGGACATTTGTGGACATTTGTAACTCAGCGGGTCTGTTTCGCCGAGCACCGGTGTGCTCGGGGGACCCATTTGGATTTTCGCGGCTTTTATCGTGGTTTTTATAGCTAGCTGCCTTTTCCGGTGTTTCTCGCGGTTTTAGCCCCTAGACATAGGAAGTTTGATTGATTGTGACGTAAATTTTTAAGGCCCAACACCTAATAGAATATCTGTTCCTATAGAACGTAATTGGACCTTAATAAAATTCACTGAAAAAGTTAGTTTAATTGGATTTGAGACCACGTGCCGTGAGGAGTCACATACAGCGCTGGCAGGACCCGTTGTGGCGGGCACCGAGTGACTCCCAAGATCGGACTCCGGACTCGATTCGGTTAGCTAACTATTGTTCTTCACGATCAATAGAAGTTGCTTGTCTAAGGCCGGTTTTTCCCGTTGCACCATTTAGGTAGTTTTATTTCTGTCTTTAAATTCTGCGCGGATCACTTGCATGTAGAGTGCTGGAGACAAGTACGCATTTCTTTCTCTGGCATGCATCATTGATTTCTTCGCGCATCGGCTTTTTCGTTCTCTCCCTCTGTTTTTGGCTTAATCATCAGGAGAATCGGAAAAACCGTTAGGCCGCTTGTATTTATTTTGAAAAATTAAAAAGAAAAACAAAAAAATTGGGACTGGATAACATTATTGACCCTAAAAGACACTCACATTAAAAATTTGTCTTGGGGAGAGCAACCCCCTCCTTGTATGGTTTGGATGCGCGAGAGAGTGACTCGTACCCTAGGTAGAACCCTCCGGTGTTATTTCTAGCTGACTACCGACTCTTCCGTGCGGGCCAGTCGGTTGGAGTAGCATCGGGTATCCTAACAGGTCACGTAAGCGCTCTGATATCTTGCATGTTCACCAAATAAAATTGACAAGATAAATTGACCGATCTTTCACGGTCTTCAGATTGTGTTGCGTTGGTGAACCGGGGGTTTGCTTTGCGATCATATTTTCTCCAGATCCCATCCGCCCAACTCGCCAGATCAAGATGATGGGTAGACGATCCCTTAGGCAGCCTCTGGCTGCACCGCTTTCAGGCGCGTCGACTCCATCATCTAGGTTGGCCCGTGAGAGTCGAGACCAGCTCTCCGGGCCCGAGTTCGATTCCACCCTGTTCCCCCTCGATCCTCTTTCTTCTGCTACTGAGAGACATGAGCCCGAGGAAAGACGAATTAATTTGACAGAACCTGAGTTGGGCTCATCTGATTTTGCAGACGTCCCTATGGTCGGAGCCGGCAGTTCAGACGATCGCCAGCCGAACATTTTGTCTTAGACCAGGGAGCGATTAACTCCACCCTGATCGCGTCATTAGAGACAGTTCAGCAACAGTTACGCGATCAGGGGGCATTCATGATAGAGATGAGGAGGGAGTTGGAGCGGCTCCGAGCAGAGCGAGACGAGCCGAGCGAGCCGGAGGACATTCCTGACGCTGATGCAGAGGCAGCAGCCGCAGCAGCAGCTGCCGCAGCAGCGGCAGCCGCCGCCGCAGCAAGACCGATGCGGGAGCTACACAACCCCGGATCTACACTGATGCACCAGTGGGTGGTGATACCTGCTATCGTGGGGGATTTCAAGTTCCCTCCGAACACCCTGCAGATGCTTCCTCATTTTCACGGACTCGCCACTGAGGAACCCCACCTCCATCTCCAGGAGTTTTTGATGATCTGTAGCACTGTCCACGACCGTCGTGTGGACCAAGATACGATTCGGATGATGGCCTTCCCTTTTTCACTGGCAGATAGAGCAGCCGCCTGGCTGAAGCATCTAGGGAAGTTTGTTTACACCTGGGAGCAACTCCGCACCGAGTACTTGAACAAGTACTATCCACTCGGGCGGACGAATGCAGCGAGGGCCCTGATCAACAACTTCTCCATGCTCCCTAACGAGCAATTTCACGAGGCATGGGAGAGGTTCAGAGAGCTTCTGGATAGATGCCCACATCACGACATCTCGAAGCCGAACCTAGTTCAGAGCTTCTTTAGTGGGATGACACCAGAGCTTCAGGGTCTGGTGAATGCTTCTTGCGGCGGGTCCTACTTTGCCAAGGACCACAACCAAGTCTGGGCCATCTACGAAGAGATGGCAGAAAATTACATGGTGATGTCCCAGACTCGGTTGTACACACAGAGATCTCAGCAGCCGCCAGGACCCGTGCAGTATCAACGGATAGCACGGGTTGATGCAGGTCCATCCAGTTCGTCCACAGTTGCAACCGCACAGGCAGAGTCGGCCGCTGCGGACATGGGAATTATCAGCGAGAAGTTGGACCGCATGGAAATCATAGAGAAGAAGCAGTGCCAGGGCATAACTCAGATGGAGCAAATGGCACAAACTCTGAGCGACATGAAGACCCAGCTCTTGTGTCTTCAGGAGGCACAGACGGCTCCTCAGCCCCGTCTTCTGTCGCGAGGCGATTCCGGCGGCAGCCGCAGCTCGTCCCAGCGCTCCAGCTCCTTGCAGCAGCCTAGACAAGTTCACCTTGTACAGGCGGAGCCGTACCAGCAGCAGCAGCCCTCTTACCAGTCACCACCATCTCCAGACTTACAGATGGTGGTATATCAGCCGGATCAGCCTCTGGATGTACTCCCACCAGCCCCTTACGATGCGGAGCCGTTGATGGATGTCAACGGGATTTGGTATGACCGTCCTCAACCTGGAATCCGACGAGACCATCCCGGATTCAGGTGGGGGAATGGGGGTAACCAGTCCCAACAGCAGCCAGCCGGTCAGGGAGGGCAGTACTCCCAGCAGAGAGATCACCAGCAGCCCCCAGCATACCAACCACACCAGCCATCATCCTTCGTACCTCGTCCCTATCAGCAGCAGGGACAGAATTGGAGACGTGAGCAGCAAGCTCACCAGCAGCAGCATCCTTCCTCTTACCCCTCTCAGCCCCAGCAGCCTCATTATCAGAGAGGCAACCCGTCGGGTTCCCATGAGAGCCCCGCCATGGATGATCTAGCCCGCCTCTTCACAGAGCAGCAGGCTACATTTAGACGGGAGATGGACGAGTTCCGCCAGGAGATGCGGGACCTGATGAGAGGGAAGGCCGCCATCCCTGCACAGATCGAGCCTAATCCGAATAGCTTGAAGAGGAAATCTGAGCAGGTAGTTCCCACTGAGCCTACCACTCCTAGTAACTCATTTGATGATATGTCATCGAATATATTTGATGCTGACTTTGTTACACTTAGGAGCGGTAGAAGACCAGCAGGCGGCGCCTCATCTGAGTGACAACGCGAGGATCCATCTAGAGCGCCAGATGAGGAAGAGGAGAGCGGTACTGAAGCCGCACATGATGATGACGGTGGTACTGATGCCACCAGAGATGTTGATTCCACCGGCGGTACTGAGGCCGCCGTTTCACCACATCGAGGAGGTGGTACTGACGCCACCAGCAGAGCCGAGCCAGACTGCGGTACTGAGGCCGCAAGACGTCTAGTTGTAGAGCCAGCTAGAGGTGGTACTGAGGCCACCAATATTCATTCTGATAGAAATGTTGTCTTTCCTCGCATGAATGTATCTCAGAACGCTAATTTGAATAAAGGAAAAGGTTTAGTTTCTTCTGATCCCACTGTGGTGAATGATGTTTGTGAGGATCCGGTCATCGAACCGTCTAGGCCTATTCCTAGTCCTTCATCTGAGAAGGACCCTGTGATCCCCTTTCCTAGAGCCCTTGAGTTGGGGAAAGGGAAGAAAAAAGAAAAAGATCCAAAAAAGAGAGAGCAGGAGGAGTTCAGCCAAGGCATGATAGACCGATTTCACATCCAGCTGACCCTCAATGAGGCTTTGCAGCACATCCCTCTTCTTCAGCGATCCTTGAGAGACAGGACCACAGCCAGGAGGAAGAAGAGGAACAAGACCGCAGAAATTCATGTGCTAACAAAAGCCACGTGTTACGCGATCCAGAACCATCTGCCGACTAAGAGGCCAGATTTAGGGGCCCCGTATGTCAGATGTCAGATTAGTGAGCAGAGGTTCGACCGTACTCTCTTAGATAGCGGATCGTCGATCAACCTTCTTCCGGCAGCCCTTCTCGACCACTTAGAGTTGGGCACTCTTAGACAGAGCAGGACATACCTTCAGTTTGCTGATCGGTCTGTCAAGAGGCCAAAGGGGTTGTTGCGAGACGTTGTCGTCAAGATTCAGGGTTTGCAATTCCCCGTGGATTTTGTCGTACTGGACATGGAGACCCCTGACTCGTTGACCGATTCCCCCATCATCCTCGGTCGCCCGTTCTTGGCCACAGCCAAGGCAGTGACTGACCATGACAGTGGGAAGGTATTCTTTCGCGTCCAGGGCGAGAGTATACAAATAGAGACGGTTAAGGACCACAGAACCAGAGATAGATCCCGCTCACATGGCAGTACAGATTCAGAGCAGCTGACAGACGCAGAGCCAGACATCCACCAGGACTGTGATTTTGTGATCACGGATGATGAGGCAATTTGGGCAGATCCTGCAGCACAGACCATCCTCTCATATTCAGATACAGCTGATACAGAGATGATAGAAGAGGATAGTCTGGAGAGCACAATCCTGGTTCAGGATACTATTGAGTCAGCAGAGTCGGACCTTGATCGCGACACGATTTCCAGTGATGGTGGTGCTGATGCCACCTTGTTCTCCGGTGGTACTGATGCCACCGAGTCTGATATAGATCCCTCGGATTCAGAATCTGATTGGGCAGATTGTGATGATCAGATGCCAGATCTGGATCCACCTGAGCCTATAGATGAGGAGGAGGTAGAGGCAGAGCAGAACAGAGACAATATAGAGGACCCGCCTTCTCCAGATCCAGTTTGTGAGAGTTCTTTATCATTTTCCCAGGCAAATTTGGCAGAATTGTCAGCATACACACATCTTCTTCAGAAGCCAGATTTGCCAGCACCCAACTGTCCAGAGCTAAAGCCGCTCCCTACTTCATTGAAGTATAGATTCCTTGCGGGAGAGTCTGAGATGTACCCAGTCATCATCTCTGCCGATCTGACTGGAGAGCAAGAATCCCGTCTGATGGAGGTTCTTGAAAAGAACCGCAAGGCAATTGGATGGAGCGTAGCAGATCTCCATGGGATTAGTCCCTCATTGTGCTCCCACCATATCTATCTCGAGGAAGGGGCGAAGCCGTCGCGTGAGTTCCAGCGGCGACTGAACCCCAACCTAAGAGAGGTTGTTATGAAGGAAATATCAAAATGGTGGAGTGCAGATTTTATTTATCCCATTTCCGACTCCAAGTGGGTTAGCCCCTTGCATGTGGTGCCCAAGAAGACGGGCATCACGACTGTGATCAGTGAGTCGGGAGAGGAGATTGCTACACGAGTACCCACCTCTTGGCGGGTCTGTGTTGACTACAGGAGACTCAACCAGGCCACCAAGAAGGACCATTTCCCCCTGCCTTTTATTGATCAGATCATAGAGAGACTGGCAGGGAAGAGCCATTATTGCTTCCTAGATGGGTACTCGGGCTACAACCAGGTGGCCATCGCTCCCGAGGATCAGGAGAAGACCACCTTTACCTGTCCCTTCGGTACATACGCTTTTCGACGCATGCCATTTGGGCTATGTAACGCCCCTGCGACTTTTCAGAGATGCATGCTGTCGATATTTTCGGACATGGTAGGGGAGTGTTTGGAGGTCTTCATGGACGACTTCTCGGTTTACGGCGACGGATTCGATTCCTGTCTTGACTGCCTAGACCGAGTGCTCCAGCGATGTATTGCTACCCGCTTGGTTCTGTCTTGGGAGAAGAGTCACTTCATGGTGACTCAAGGGACGGTGCTTGGCCACATCATCTCCAACAAAGGCATGGAGGTTGATCCGGCCAAGGTCGATGTCATTAGGAAACTCACACCGCCGTCCAATCTGAAGCAGTTACGGTCATTTCTGGGGCACGTTGGTTTTTATAGGAGATTCATTCATGATTTCAGCAAGATTGCCCGACCGTTGACTGACCTCTTGACGAAAGACACCGAGTTCCTTGTCGATGACAAGTGTCTTTCGTCCTTTGAGACTCTCCAGCAGTGTGTAATTGAGGCTCCTGTCCTTCAGCCACCCGATTGGTCTCTTCCATTCGAGATCATGACGGACGCCTCTGATTTTGCCGTAGGGGCAGTGCTGGGACAGAGGAGGGATGGAGTACCATTTGCGATACACTATGCTAGCCGCACATTGGATTCCGCCCAGCGGAATTATACGGTCACAGAGAAGGAGATGCTAGCAGTAGTGTTTGCCCTAGATAAATTCAGATCATATATCATTGGATCCCGAGTGACCTTGTACACAGATCACACCGCCATCAGGTACCTCATGTCAAAGAAGGATGCCAAGGCCAGACTTACTAGATGGATCCTTCTACTCCAGGAGTTCGACATTGAGATCAAGGATAAGCCTGGAGTCAAGAATGTGGTGGCGGATCATCTCTCTCGACTAGAGCAGCCTGAGGATTCTGAGCAGATTGATCCCATTTGTGATACCTTCCCAGATGAGGCGATCCTTGCTATCGCCTCACTCCCATGGTACGCCGATATTGTGAACTTTCTCGTTGCTGGGAAAGTCCCACAAGATTGGCCCAGGCAGAGGCTTGAGACCTTCCTTGCGAAGGCCAAGTCCTACCATTGGGAGGATCCCATCCTTTACCACGAAGGAGGGGATAACGTCTGGCGTCGGTGTATTCCTCAGGAGGAACACCATAGCGTCCTCACTTACTGCCACAAGCTTGAGGCAGGAGGACATCATTCTGGGAGGAGAACGGCACAGAAAGTGCTCCAGTCCGGTTTGTGGTGGCCTACCCTCTTCAAGGACTCAGATGAGTTCGTGAAGAGGTGTACTGACTGTCAGAGGATGGGCACTTGTGGACAGCGTGATATGATGCCGATGCAGCCCATTCACTTCTGTGAGGTTTTTGACGCATGGGGCATCGATTTCATGGGTCCATTCCCTAAGAGTCAGGGATTCGAGTATATTCTGTTGGCCGTAGATTACGTTAGTCGTTGGGTTGAGGCTATCCCCGCCCGAGCCGCTGATGCTAAGACAGTTTGCAGATTTTTGAGGAAGCACATCATCACGCGGTTCGGGGTTCCACGAGTTCTGATTTCTGATGGGGGATCTCATTTCATCAACGACCAGGTGAAGGCACTTGCTACCGAGTTCGGCATAGACCATCGTGTTGCTACACCATACCATCCACAGACAAATGGTCTAGCCGAAGTGTCGAATAGGGAGATCAAGACGATTCTGCAGAAAGTCGTCCGCCCTGACCGAAAGGATTGGTCACAACTATTGGACTCGGTCTTATGGGCATATAGGACGTCTTTCAAGACACCTTTGGGCACATCTCCCTTCCGCCTCGTGTATGGCAAGCCCTGTCACCTACCAGTTGAGCTGAGGCACAAGTCACTTTGGGCAGTTACAGACATATTGATGGATCCAGATGGTATAGGAGACCAGAGGAGGGCAGAGTTAGCCGCCTTGGAAGAGCTTAGAGATGCAGCATTCTCAAGCAGCCTACATTATAAGGAGAAAGTCAAAGAGTGGCATGATTCTCATATCAGCCACAAGCATTTTGAGATTGGACAGAAAGTATGGTTGTTTGATGCGAGGCTTAGATTATTTCCAGGGAAGCTACAGAGCAAATGGAAAGGACCCTATTTGGTCAGAAAGGTACACGATAACGGTAGCATTGATATATCTGAGTTATCTTCTGAGAGTACCTTCCGAGTGAACGGCCAGCGGCTCAAACCATTTCTAGATCATGAGCCGCGGGACGTTATTATTGCCGCTATTCATTTTGCGTGAGATGTGGTCTTTTGACTCACATCTTTTACATCTCACGCCTGATTTTCACTGTTCCTCCGCCTGTATAGATCCAGTTGTCCATATCATTCTATTCTTTAGTCCCACATCCCGTCTCTCATCTTATGATTATGCTATACTTAGGGTGTACTTTACCCTAAGTATAGGGGGGATGTCGGACCTGTGAGTATTCTTTTCATTCTTTCTGCTCTTGTTTTTGCTGCCTATACTTAGGGATATTTTACCCTAAGTATAGGGGGGGCAGATTCTGTATATTCTTCACTCGGCTTTCCCTTCATGTACAGCTTTCTATACTTAGGATTAGTTAATCCTAAGTATAGGGGGAAACCACCGAGTTCATCTCATTTTATTCATTTATTCGTTCCTGTACTTAGCCATTCCTTTTCACTTCCCTTTTGCTAAGCACGAGTTATGTCTTCTTCATCGCTCTTGATCACTCTGAGGACATCGTTCGAGCTAAGTATAGGGGGGGTGTGTATATATTTCATATATACTTTAGCCATAACTCGTACTTTGTGTGAGTGTGTTAATAAATAAAATGGCTAAAAATCACAAAATTTAAAAATTTTTCATGTACATAAACCTCTTTTATTCTTGCACATACATAGCTAGTGTATAAAGTATTTTTGTAAAAATGATTTCAAAAATCTTCTGTGTAAAGCTTGTGTAAATATTTTGTATCAAAATTATGTATATAGTACAAAATTTTTCCAAAAGGTTTTGAAAATCAAAAGTTTGCAAAAATCTTGTGTAAAAGATTGTGAATATCAGTTTGCAAAACTTGCACCTCATGCACCATTCATGATTTCAAAACATTTTTCAAAAATTTTTGCATGATTGTAAAATATTTGTAAATAGCATCTTGTGTACATATATGTATATAGTTTTTCCTGGATGAGAGTTGACATTTAAACTAAGCCTGGAATTAAATTGAGAAATGGAGCTTGAAAAAGATCTTAATCCACTTAACTTCAAGAGGAACCTTGTAGGACTTAGGGTTAAGGCTTTTCAGGTCCATAAGGACTTAATTCTTTGAGTCCACTAGGCTATGAGCATATGTCATCTTGATGAGCCTAAGTAGAGCACTTAACAACACACGCATGACTCTCAGAGACAATGGCTTCACTTGCACCTGCACTTTACACAGGGCTCTCCACGGATGAGGTGGTGAGGAGGCAGTTTCCTTTGGCTTGGGGTAGCATATGAGGGTAGTACTTCTAGGCGGAACCTCTCTTCTTCTTATTGTGAAGGAAGTGCACCTCAACTCGGTCTAGTGGTGTTGAAAGCTAAAGACAGAAGCTGTGGGTTGCAATAAAGCTTCAAAAGAGGGATAGTCTACTGGCTCAAGGGGAAATTTCTTATATGCTGCACCATGTAGATATGTTGTACAGAAGTTCTTGAAAAAAAAAATGCAAAAATACAAAAAGAACTCCAAAAAATTGGTGGGTCGGATTGAAAATTTAATAACCCCACCGGAGTATCAAGCAAAAGCTTATGGTATCCATGTTACATCTCATGAAGCTTGCAGCGGGAGACTTAGCTACACTGGCTAAGCTTCCAAAACTCTATACTTCTACCCCCTCTTCTTGAGCCGGTTGCACTTGAACTTAGAAGGGAATACCCCACTTCTCGAGGAAAGAGTTGCTAGACTGAGGCATTAGAGTTACCAGGTTGAGGGAGGTTGTTTCTTTGTTACTTCTGAGGTGGGGAGCCACATATCACCTACACCGCAAGGAAAAGATTCATGGTCATTAGAGTTTGTGTATGTAGACTTGTTCTGATCTGGTTTATTGAGGAGTCTTGCCCATAGATTGGTGGAACTTGGAGGCTGTTGAGTTTTAGGCTTAAGTCCAAATAAGGTTCCGACACATTAATAATCCAAAGATCTGATCGAGCTCCATATTTCAATTTAATGAAGGAAAATTTAATAAGTCAACCTTGATCCATGTACATCCTCTTTTTCTTTTTCTTTTTCTTTCTTTTTCACTTTTTTTTCAAATAAGTGTTTGCTAAGGGACTAGCAAAGTTAAGCATAGGGGGGTGATGAATACCCATTCATCACTCTTTATTCTTCTATTTTAGCTACAAAAACCTTTGCAAATACACGTAGATATGTGTAAATACAAATAATTACCAAAAGCATGCATTGTGTAAAAACCTATAATTAGCATGTTTTTGTGCACAAAATAAAAGAATAAAGAGCAAAAAGAAAAAGAGGGAAATATTTAGAATAAATATTGAGCAACCTAACCCAAGGGAGGGCTCAGCATGGGCCTGACCGCATAAAAGCCAAAGTAGAGGGAGATAGGAGCTCATGTGTATATACTTTTGCAAATAAATAAAACTATATATTTTCCTCACCCAAAAATATGTTGTAAATATTTGTATATATTTTGTAAAAGTTATTAAAAACAAAATAAAAATCAAAAATTCAAAAATACCCTTTTTCCCATGTGCATAAACCACACCATTGTATTTATTTAACCTTGTAAATAAATTCAATTATTTTCTAAACTTTTTGTAAATATTCTATGTTACATATTGTAAATACATAAAATAACAAGAAGCAAAACAAAAATCAAATAAAAATTACAAAATTAAAAATACAAAAATACATTGTATAAATACCATGTATATAAATGTATTCAACCATTTATTTCACCCTTGTATATATGTGATAAAAATAAAATAAAAATATTCTTTTATTCCTCATTTTATCTTGTAAATAAATAAAATACAAAATGAGCATAAAAATTTAAAAATAACAAATAAAAAATCAAAAATAAAAATCCATATAGTGTACATATACCTATATACATAGCTACCCTATTTTTATTTCCAAAAATTAATTAAAAATCACCAAAAAATAGAAAAAAATAAAAGAAAAATATTTCATGTTTTGAGTTTTCCTTAATTCGGCCTATTTCTACCCTAAAATAAATAAACAAAAATTGGATACACGTGGCAGCCTCTGACTGGTCCACGGGGGATTGTTGACCCCGGTCAACTCCCCCGCGGACTCCTTCCTTTTCTGGAAGACGCGCGCCGCCCCGCCTTCTCCGATTTTCCCACGCGTCTCCAGGCTGTCTCCCACGCATACCTCATGCCCGGATTCTTCGCCTATCATCCATCTTCCTCGCCCGATCTTCCGCCACGAAATCAACACCTTCCATCGCTGTCGCCCCTCAACCCTAATCGCCCCTGTCACCTTATATATTCTTCCCTCCGCCGCCTCCGCTCCCCATCTTTGGACCATCTCCTTCTCCCCAGTGACCTCCATAGGCATCGCGAGAGTGACAGCAAGCGTCTGCCCTTGTTGCAGTGAGGTGAGGAAGCGAATCCATTGATCCGGCGAACTTCGCCGCCACTGCTCCGCCACCAGCGTCGAGCATCGAGCCTCAGGCCTTGACGCCCTTCGAGGCTACGACCAGGAGTTAGCCACACTCCAACATAGTCTTCCGCTCCACCCAGGTAATCAATTAGCTCTTCTATTTCTTCCAATTTCCGATTTCGCCCAATTCGTATCTCCGACGCATTTCTCCGATTCCGACCATCTCGCGTTACATCTCGACCATCCGACCCGATCATCACCTTCGCAATCCCCTCACGCACCTTCTACGCCCTTTCACTCAACCCAGATCGCACAGGATCTGGGAGTCGAGCTCCATCGTCTCCGCCTCGCCGGAGCTCGTTCGCCCCACAGCACAGACCATCTTCACCCCGCTTTCTTGGGTCGAGGCATTTTGCCCTCGACCCGCGAAGCTTCTTGTCTACTTTGCAGGTCCAAAGGGGGTGTCTGAGCCTCCTTTACAGTTCAGACCGGAGCTTCGCGCCGCTAGGCCTCGCCGGAGCCCCTCCAGGGCTCGGTTGGGCCATCGGCCATCGTCATCAGCTGCGGGGCTGCACCAGGGGTGTGTTCGGATCATTTGCAGCAGCTGAGGAGGACCGGAGTTCACGCAGGAGGCCGGCGAAGTTCGCCGGCGTCGAGTTCTTCCTCCATCTTCCAGAGCCGTCCGATGCACCCTCTGCTCCAGTTCTCATCCTCGCCGTCCATCTGTTAAGGAGCAGCGACCGTTGATCCATCTGAGGAGCGCATCGGAACCGTCCGTAGCAGAGGAGAGAGAGGCCCGGAGCCCAGCACCGCTCGATCGTCCACGTGCCTCTCCCTTGACCGTCGACCAGAGCCAAAGGCCAAAGGAGTGAAGCGCCAGCTGTTCCGAGCCGTCCGATCACCACGTGGCGTCCATCTGACCGTCGACGAATAAAGGGGTAAATATCGTAGGGCCCCCTCGTAGTTTGTCATTTCCTTTTTAGTACTGTAATTATTTTTAGAAACTTTTTCACTTAGGGTTATTTGCAGTATGGACCTCGTGCTTTATTTTAATTGCATGTATGCCCCTGTGTGTGTGTGACCACGTGCGTCGTCACGTGTGTATCTGGGCATTTTACATATTTCGTCCTGTAGATCTGGGATGTTATTCATTGAATGAAATGTTTTGTTTATTTGCAAATATACCCCTGTGAATGCTTTATTTCCGCATGTGCGAATTTATTGGGTTTTTTGCAATTTCGACCCTGGGCTTTTGATACGGGTTATCAAATAGCCCTTGGACTTAGTTTTTCTTACAAATTGGTCCCTGTGTGCCTCAGCCACGCGCCACGCGCGTGACTTGCTGGGCATTTTGCACCAGAGACCCCAGATCTTCGGGTATTTGCACTTAGGTCCCTGTGCACAGTGCCCCTCCTTTATTTTTGAATAAAATATCAAACGACCTCCAAATCCAATGAGATTTTGACACATGGCTCCTGCCATGGTGTAGGAATTTCTGTGATTTTTGAGAACATTTTTGATTTCATTTATTATTTTTAAAAATTCAAAAACCCCTATTTTTACCACTGTTTGACTTTAAAAATACCAAAAAAAATATAAAAACTCCACCAAAAATTCTAAAAAAATTAGGTATTGTAGTTTGCTTGTTGTTTGACTTTCTAGCCAATTTTGGCTATTTTTCATCACTTAAAAAACCTAAAAATTGAAAAACCCCTAAAAACTCATAAAAATTATAAAAATTAAATTAAAAATCCAAAAACAATAATTAGGGTGCCTAAATTTTCCTTATTCTTCATAGTTTACAGGAAAATTACCTCCAAGGTTGATTGAAACTCTTAAATATTTTATTTTTGAGTTTCTAACCCTGCTGGACAGTACCTTTTCTTGGTTGCATTGTTTGATTTTTAATAAATAATTTACCCATTAGAAAAATTCCAAAAATTCACCAAAAACAGTAAAAAACTTAAAAAACCTAAAAACCAATTTTCTGGAATTTTTGTTTGATTTTTGGTGTGTTTAATAAATTGTTGAAGTTCCCTCGTATTTACTTTCTTTAATTTTCTCATCATTTAAAAAAATCTAAAAATTATAAAAACAAATAAAAACACTAAAAAAAAAAACTCCCTTGGATTTCTGACTACACCGTAGGCCGCAAGGCCAATCTGTGCTCCTTGTGTTCGACCCTGGGAGCTATACCAGGTTAATCCTATAGCAGGACCACTTCTCTGTGTTTCATTGATTTATCTTCATTTGTGGTTCATTTTTCTTGATTGACTCAGCCCGAGTGATTGAGGTCGCAACGACCTACATCATTCTACACCTTTACCTCTGTCGTTCGGGCGGTCATCAATATGTTGTACAATTCTCTACCCTATCTCCCCTACTTTATTCATTATCGACCAAGTCTTCATGATTATTGGGTCTCGGGGTCTAGGGTCACTCAACACCTAAGGTGCCTTATTTCTTTTTCTTTTCTTCCTTTATTTTTTTATTTTAAATTTAAATATCATAAATATAAGGTTTTTTATACAATATTTTGTATAATTTATAAAGTATTTATTTTGGAAAATTAATTATATATACATGCATTTAGCTAGGGATTTAATGCCAAAATAAAAGAATAAAGGTGATGAAAAGGAGATTCGTCACCCCCTATACTTTCCTTTGCTAGTACCTAGCCAATAGTTATGCCTAACAAGTGCATAAAAGAAAATAAAGAAAATAAAAAGAAAGAACTTCGATTGATTTTAACTTTTAAACTTGTTTTGATAATATCAAAGTTTGGATGTCAGTCGGACCTTGGATGTTTTAGTTTAGTTGGAACCTTATTGAGAACTGGACTTGAAACACAACAACCTATGATAATAACAAAACTCTGCTCAAGTCTCCTCAAAAGCAAGGTCAGAACAAGTCGATGTCATACGTAGACCCTTATGACTATGAGTCTATCTTGTACAGTGTGTGATAAATAGCTCCTCTCGATTGAAGTGGTAAAAGTCAGGCTTCTCCAACACGGTGACTTTAACCCCCCAATCCAATAACTCTTTCCTCGAGAATAGAAGTATTCCCTCTAAGTTCAAGTGCAACCAGCTCAAGAAGATGAGGTGGAGAAGAGAATGTATGATAGCCAATGTATCTATCAATCCTAGGATTCTTGACCAGTGTAGCCAAGTCATCCGGCTGCAGGCTCACATGTATCTTTAGATTTGAATCTCAAGCTTTCTTTTGAATATATACATGCTCCGATGAGAATTTATTTTTCTTGATTTTTTCCCGTCTATTTTTATACTATTTACATCAACATTTACGTAAGGACTTTTTTCTCTTGAGCCAATAGCCTATCCCTCTTTTGAAGCATTATTGTAACCAACAATATTTTGTCTTTAGACCTCATGGTTACTGAATTTAGTTGGGTTATAATGGCCACAGAATTGTGATTTCAGATATTTAGTGTAAACCGCCACAAGCGACATTGATGAGCTTCTGACCCTCAATAGTGAGTCCACCAAAGAAATGTTGGACCAAGCCGGCCTGCAGGATATCATGGTATGGACACTTCTCTTGTAGATCATTGAACCTCTCCCATGCCTCATGAATGGATTAGTGAGTGGCTTCAGCGAAGTTCACAATATGGGTGTGCATCTGATTCAACCGCTCGAGAGGATAAAACTTATGTAGAAAGGTTGATTTGAGTTCCTCCTAGGTGGTGACTACCTTCCCCAAATGATTTATCGAGTGAAGAGCACTTATCCTGAAGGCTAAATGGGAATGTTATCATTTTAACTACCCTAATGGGATGTTAAGGTAGGGTGTGGTACCATAGATCCATCCAAACTGTTGGAGATGAATGTAGGGCTCTTCATTTGCATTACCGTGGAAGGTGTGAAACAAAGCCAAGAGTTGAGGCTTCAACTCAAAATGGGCGTGGATAGTAGGTATCTGAATCCATGATGTCATATGTTCGTCACAGGGATTGTATGTGTCCTTGAGGGTTGGCTTTGGCTGCCCTCCTCTTGGTTCCGCTCCTCCTCTAGGGGTCAACCTCCTCTCTCTTCTTCTTCTCCTCCTTATGGCTGGTATCTCCTTCTCCTAAGATCATTTAGAATGTCTTGAAAGGTGACCTATGATAATGCCTAGTCAGTGAACTGATGTTGTATTGCATGGATGGAGGTAAGGAGCTATGCATTCACCGCATTTTGATCTGGCTATTAGCTTGAATGTGGCTACGGTAGGTGCTGAGGTCCCTTTCCCTTACCGTTCGGAGCCATTTCTCTTTCTGAATCAGAGTCTGAATCTGACACAATCTGCGGCTCCAGATCAGGCTCTATATCTACACATAGAATGATTCCTCGATCAGTATGTATGGAAGCATCATATGAAATAAATCGATTTATGTTAAGGTCAACACAAAATTTCATTAAGGATGGAGATGCATAAGGAGTGAAATTAATTTCCATCCAAAACGGACATATTTTGGGATAAGAGTGATGTCAGTTTATTAAAGATGGTGGGGAGTCCGGAGAGCGGTTTGTGGAGTCTGATTTGTGATTTCGAGAATTGCCCCCGAATTATTGGGGAGGTCAACTGCATGGAATCGATGTTGGGTTGGCATAGTCCTGACTAAGCCATCCATGAGTCGTCATCTCGAAGGTCAAAGAGAAGATGGATAATGGAGGAATGACACATAGGTCAACGAGAAATAAAAGGAGTGCAAAACGGTAGAACGACTCAAAAGTGAGCAAGGGTTAAATGAGAAATAGAACATAGGAAAGCAAAAGTGGCACAAAATGTGTAGGACTTTGATCTTTGACCTTAATCTAAATCAAATAAACAGTAGACAAGTTTTGAATTCACTAGCACAACTCAAGTGAAGCTGTAAGAGTTCGACTATTTTTATCTTTTCAATTTTATGATTGTATTGCAGACAAATCTTTTAACAAGTCCTTAAGTACGCTAACCTTATAGGAGTGTGTGTACTGCTGGAAAAGTACCCCGTACTTCTTCCACATCTTTTATAACTTGTGATCTGCGTACTTTGAGGTCCTTGGTCTCGTTCTTGGGGGTCTACTCAACCAAAGACATAAAGAGAGTAAGCCAATAGGTAAAACTAATACTACCCTCGCAAGTCCAAGGTACTCGCTGTAGGACAATGATACAAACACTCCCATGAAGGCGTAGCCTATGCACATTACTTTGGACCAAGTAGAATGTTCCACATGAGGTGGGAACACCGTCATCTACAACGTCCTACTTGCCCACGTACGATAGAAGAGCCAATACTTCACCACCCCAAGTGATAACCAAGGCTGCCACAGATCACCTTTTCAGTTCTAATCCTTAGAGGTCGCGCCTCACTCAATCCGGAGTGTACCTGAAAGCAGTGAGAGCTTTATGAACCAAAAAACAAGTAGTCCATTATGATTTTTATTAAGGTCAAAGTTTCATTAGCAGTCCCCTTATTTTAATTTTTGGATTTTCACTTTTTTGAGTATTTTTCAAAGTAATCCACCTAACAATTTTAATGTATTTTCTTTTTAAACCTAAGTGTGACATAAAACAAAGGGAGAGAGTGAAAAATAATGCAAGTGGACAAGAAAGTGGAAAACTCACTCATGTCAAATGATGCATGCAAAGTACGAAGTTCCACAATGCTTCACAGTGCTCTCCATGTGGGATGCAATGAAGAATTGAAATATATACACTATATGTCGATATGAAAGCAATGAGAACATCCTAAATAATACTTGTTGTTATCGGGACGAACAAGATGCAAACTATTCAAAAATGGATCCTAAGTGTCCGGTCTTGGGGACCCCTCAATGCCCGCTACAATGGGTTTTGCAAGCGTTGTATGGAGTCCCTCATAGCATGTAGTTCCAAATTCAAGAAATTTGCAAATAGTTATTTGACTAATTCCAAATGTATATCACTATAGACACATGCTTCTATTAGGTGTTTGGACCTAGATATTGATGCAAAAAAGCCTAAATCTAGGAGCTTCAATCACATAAAACAAAGGAAACAAAGGTAGAAAGCTCAAAACACGAGAAACAAAATAAAATAAAGATGATAAAAAACGAAAAACCATGACGAGGACCCCAAGTGAATAGACACCCGGGCATTGGACCTCGTTGGTGTTGCAATGTCCAAATACAAAATTACTAAAAATTAGTTACAAGAAGAAAACAAAACACTCTCCTTACAAAATAAAGCAAAAAATCTAAGTTAGATGCTCTTCTCTCTCTCTCTCTCTGCGTCTCTTTCCTGCTCTCTCCTAGTTGACTCACGAGAAGAAGAGTCAACCTCCTCATTGCTCAGGTGCGTCCACCTCCTAAGAGACGGCCTTCACCATGTAGTCCCTTGCAAGAAAGACAAACAAAGAAATATGGGTCAGAGACAGATGAATATTTATCAAAAATGAAAATCAAGAAATAAAAGGGCAATAATGTGCACAATAATATATATAAAACTATGATATATGTTTCTCCTCGGCAACGATGTCATTTGTTCAATCCAAATAATCCGAGGAAAGAGTCGTATGATCCCACTAGGTGAGATAGTAGTTGTTGAAGTGATTCACAAAGACCAATGGATTAAGAAATAGGCACCCCATACAGAATAATGAAGCAATGCAAAATGAGGTGTGAATCAAAATTTATAATACCCTACCAAAACAAGTATGTATAGCGGACAAGTAGGGGTTGAACATGAGAAGCACGAGATATGGTAGGTATTATTGAAATAACTAAATAAATAAAGCAAGTATATATTCAAGTGTACACAAAATCACTCAATGTGTATGTGAGTTTTAATTAAATAATTTCTCCTTTTATATTTTTTCATTTTAAATTTATCTGATTTTTAATTTTTTTTAATTTATTAATATAATATAATGAGTATGAATATGGATAAGTATATATATGTGTATAGAGATATACATATAATATAAGTATTATATAGTAAATATATATAAGAAATCTTCACAAATCTAGAAAATAATCTAAAAGAATAATCCTTTTTATTTTTTAAAGGTTTTAAAATATTTATAAGGTATTTTTACTAATTAATAATAAGATATACTATATATAATGATATATTGAGATATATAAGATATTGGGGTATATTGTATACAAATATAGATAAAAATATGTAAAAAAGGTGAAATAAAATCTTTTTATGTTTTTTTATATATTTTTATGTTTTTATGGATTTTTAGGGAATTTGCAATTTTTCTAGTTTTAAAATCTAAAATATAGCAAAATAGGGACTGTTTAATAGGACTAAATTAATTTATGAATTAAAAAAGGAAATGGCCTCAAATTTTCTCAAAATTAATTTTAATACATGATAATATACATAAATAAAAGTTCAAAATAGAAAGTGATATTTTTGGGAGTTTTCAAAATATTTTATATTTTTTAGGGTTAGCAAGGGTCTGCTAATTTAAGATTTTCTTGAGGTTTTTTGTGATTTTTGATTTGGAGTGAGAAAATAGGTGACGAATCCGTGAATGCCGGTTTTAAAAATGTGTTTTTATCGTGTCGTGCGTTGTAGGCGGCAATCGGAAATGATCAAGAAAATACCACAAATAAGTTATTCAATTTTTAATCTCATGGTTTTATGTTTATTTTACTTGGGCAAGTCCCAAGGTCGATCACAAGGAGGTAAAGGAACAACCTAGGAAGATGTCTATCAAAGTTTTATGTTCGGTTTTCGAGGCGGTCTTTTTTTTTCTTGGAATTTTCAATGCAAGAGAGGGTGCAATATGCAAATCCGGCCTACTTTATGGACTACAATGTGAATTACGTTCAAATGATGTCCGAAAAATACGAAACTTGGCCGAGATGTAAAATATGATGAAATAAGTGCACTGTAATTTTTTTTTGGATTTTTCGATGCAATATGAATTTTTTTATGGATTTTTAAATGCAAACAGAATGAATTTTTAATATTTAATTATAATAAATATTAAACCTACTTATTTTCAAGAAATAAAATTATCTAAGATCTATCACTATGTGATGAATCTCAGAAAAATCCTGAACCTCAAAATATGGGGTTTAATACCTATGAAAATTTAAATACTACAATATGCAAAATGATTTTTACAGGACAAAATATGTATCCAAATACAAATCTTTTTGGGCACAATGTCAAGCATAATTAACTCTACAATGAGTGATTTTTCGGGAATTTTTAGAGCAATGGTTAATCAACTATGAATTTCAGAGCAAGAGATGGGCAAAATATGTAAATTTTCACAAAAAAATTATTTATTAATTAACCATCAATCAGAAAAATACCCACAACATGTCACAGTATAGAGAGTCAATTAACAAACATCATGCTATTTTTGGATTAATAAAATGATGTAGATAAGATATTCAAAATAAAATGGGAACACAGGGGTACAGATGCAATAGAGAAATAAAATCTTAAATGCAGTGGGGGTGTACTCGTAATTACCAAAAGCCTGGGGGGTTGCATTGCAAAATTCCCAGACGGTCACGTGCCTCTGGATGCGGGGGCTGAAGTGCGAATCTCGGGACTTCTGAGGGGCGGTCTGCAATTCTCCCACGGTCACGTGCGGTGCACGTGACCTGGGGCTGATGTGTGGCTGACGTAGTTCCCCACGCACGTGCAGATCACGTGCGCGGGGTCTTGGGTGTGGAGCACCCGGCCGCGCGGCGAAGCGAAGGCGGAGATGCGGCTGATGCGGCTGGGCACGGCGGAGATGGCCTCCGCTCGTACTCTCAGGCTTGGCGAGGTATTGGCCGGTGAGCGGACGTGGCGTGAGCGGCTGATGATGTCGGTGAAGGGGCAGCTCGTGACCGGCGAAGTCGATGAAGCTTGAAGCGGAGAAGTACGACGGAGAAGACGTTGTCGTAGGCGATGGAGTCGTGGGTGAGGAGGAGCAGAGCTCCTGGCGGTGGCGTTGGAAGTTGATGAAGCGGCGCTGAGGACGGAGGTTGTCGATGAAAGGGCCGACACACGGCTGGCAGACATCGAGGGAGCGGCGGAGTCGGCAAAACGAAGAAGGTGGTGATATCGTCGTTGAAGATGGCCGGCGGAGAGAGAGAGATAGAGAGAGAGATATGGGGTAGAGAGAGTAAGAGAGAGAGAGAGAGAGATAGAGGGTATACCTGAAGTGGGGTAGGGCTCGACGGCGTTGATCGGCCGGAGCAAGCAGCGGCGGAGGAGGCTTGCTGCGACGAAGCTCGGGGAGGCTTCGGATCACGCCGGCGAGAGGGGGGTTGCTCACGGGCTGTCACCACCGGAGGAAGGGGTCTCGGCGAGGATCGACGGATGATCTGTAGGTGCGGTGGTGAGGAGTTTAAATAGGGAAGGGGGTCTTTGCCGGAGACGGAAGGTGGATCGGGAACGGATTCGAAGGGGAGTTTGATAGGAGATCTGATTGACGAGGATCGCGGGGGAACGGGAAGGCGACGCCGGAGATACGTGAGGATCTGATCGTGATTCAGCGAGGGAGAAAATCGCGGTGGCGGCGAGATTTGGGGTGCCGCCGCCCACGATGGAAAGTAGGGGAGGAGGAAGACGAGTGCTGGGCCGTCCGATCGGCCGAGATCGGATGGCCCAGCGAGCGACATGTGGCGAAGTGTGGGTGCAAGGAGGGCGCACGTGCAGAGCACGTGCGTCTATTATTTTTATTATATATATATATATATATTTATATAAAAACCCGATATATAATAAGCCCAAAAATGGCTGACACGTGGCGGCACCAGGTGCTGCCACGTGTCAACACCAGAAAATTCGTGAAATAAATATTTTGTAAAATCGAAAATAAATAGCAAATGATCTCGGATCAAAAAAGTTTCTTCACAAAAATTGCTCGTCTCGATGAGATCTACAAGACATCAAAACCAAAATCGATCAAATGCACGAAGTGAAGTTTTGGGGTATCCCATGTACATAGAATACCTTAATTTTGGGGTTTTGTAATTTTTATGTCATTTTTAAGATTAGATAAAAATCCGGAAAAATTACTGTAAAATCAAAGATAAATAAAGACACCTTAATCTAATTTTTTGGATTTTGATTAATAGATTAAATAGGTATATAAAATAATAGGTCAAAAACCGCTAAAATATACAATATACAAAAGAGGCCCAAAACCCAACTTTCACATATGAGCTCCGATTCACTTGGACTTAGTCTTGTTTTGAAGGTAATTGAATGTACGTTAGTTCAAAAGTGAGTAGGATTAAAACGGACACTGGATGGGGGAGATATGTGGCTTTTAGTCCGGAAATCCTGAAACTAGGGTTTGGGTTTTTGGTCCACTTATTTGGGTTAGTTATTTTTTTGTATTTTTCCTTTATTCTTGTTAGTGATATGTACACAGTGGAGGTGGTTTTGTGTCATTCGGAGTTAGCATGAATGAGTTAAAAATTAGGGAAGTTAGGCTATTTACAGGTCATTTTGGCTTGGATTTTTGGCTTCTTATTTTGTGCAGATTTTTGTGCTAAAATGCAATTCTTATGAAATCATGCATGAATGCTAATTATGCAGAATAGATGCTAAAATGCTGTTGATTTTAAGGGATTTGAGCTTAATAAGTGAGATTTAGAGTGATGAATACGAGATTCATCAATAGGCTAATAAAAAATAGCTAATTTTTGGAATTTTTGGAAAGGATTTTCTATTTTTTATATTTTCTAAATCAGTTAGGGAATAAAATAGCTCCTAATGATTTTTAATAAATATTAAATGAATGCAAAATAGAAAATAAAAATATAACATGAATGAAAATACAATCATGCACCACCTTATTTTAGAATTTTTGTTTCACATGAGCTATTTTAAATAAAAAGAAATATAAAAACAAATTTAAATCAAGTTGGCAGGGATATTTTTGGAAATAAAATATACCGTAGAGACTCACATGCAAATTAAGAAGAAATAATGAATTGCAACTTGATTTTTTAGTATTAAATAGCCAATACAAAAACCCGAGGATACCTAGTTGCAAAATATCCCCTCAATTGGGGGTCCACGTGAGGTGACCTAACACTGGACTTAAGTACAATATTAAAAGTCACAGGGGCATACATGCAAATAGTCCATAAAGTTTCTAATTAATTAAATATTTACAGAATAATTTAGAAAATACAAAAATGCAGAGGTGGGACTTTGTGAATATACCAGTAAAGTGTGCTTGATCCAACCACCCTCGTGTCGACATGTGGCATATCCGACGCTCCTGGACCACAATGATTCCCCTCAAAATGGAGGTCCCAGAGTAGACCTGGGCCTCACCTATGATCATACGGTAGTTGGGCAGTGACGAAGAACACACATGAACAAGTGGCCGACGACTTTGGATTCGACGTAGTGCACGACTCTGCGTGCACTAGGCGAGAACATGTGCTCTCCCCTTATTGGGCGAGCACACGAAGAGCACATGTGCTCGCCCATGAGGGTCGCCAGTTTGAATTTTGTGGAGAGGCGCGGTTACCAATTTGGACGAGCACATGTGCTCGCTCAATTGTGCTCGCCCACTTGAATTTCCTTGCGCGGATAACTTTAGCGCTGTGGAAATTGCGGGCGAGAGCCAACTTCAATAATGTAGATATTAGATATGATGAACATCATTAATAACAGCTTTAAAATTTCATATCGTTTTGATATGAGATATGATATACACCAATGTTTCCTTTGTGATAATTTATTATCACATTAAATTCTAGTTAATGTGACCAATTATATCACATTAACTTATAGATAGGTTTATGATAAGTCCAAAATATTATTTATTAATTATTAGAAAATCGCACAAAATCCATCACACACAGTGCGTCCTTCCACACCGGGTGGTGTGTGGCCCTGCACAACGGGTGGCGTGTGCAACACATTGGAGGATTTGATCACCTCTAACTGTGTTATATATTTTTATTTTTTCACAGCACTATTGGACTCACTTTGGGATGTTTATCCCAGACCAATGGTCGTGGATTTTGACGTTTGCAGGTTCGAATTTTTTTTGCAGGTGCCTATTAACTCTTAGTGACCCAAGCACTGTATTAGGCACTAAATAAGGATCACACTTATCCCTATCCCCATCGTTAACCAGCCAAATATACGTAATTGTCTGGTTAATATAAATGAATAAATATTTTAAGATTATTTTATAGTCTCATTTGTAGCACATACAAATGTATGACATAAAATGATTTTAAAGTATTACATTTATATTAGCTTTCCTTAGTTTGGAGTTCCGGACTAAAGGGGTCCGTAAGGATTCAAATTTACTAAAAGGTGATCGGTGTCACAAGGTCTTTATTTCTTACGGAAATTCGGTTCATAACCCCTTCCTCTTCGGTATACCAAATCAATAATAGTTATTATTGAATTAATCACTAATATGATTATTTTGATAATAATTAGGATTGATTTATGGGGTATACGGGAGAGGTACAGGGTTATGCTGCCGAATTTTCATTAGAAATAAAGATACTTGTGACAAAGATCATCTTTTAGTAAATTTGAATCCTTATGGACGGGCTAAAGTGATAACATAATTAATACACTTCTCTTCTCATCTTTTATCTCAATAATGTGATACGTTTAGATATCTTCAATTTCCTAGATTTTACATTTTAGATTATTTAATTCAGGTTCATCAATATGACCAATAGAGAATGGATGTACAACCGTGTAGTAGATGGACGTATAGCAGATGCCTTTCAAAGAGGTGTTCAGGAATTTATACAATTTGCTTACGCACAAGGTTCCCGTATTGTGGATTCAGATGGAACTATCTTGTGTCCGTGTAAGAAATGTCGTCTATTGAGGAAGAGATCAAAAGATGAAACTCAGTTACATCTTTATAGAATGGGTTTCATGGAAGGATATCAGATTTGGTGGAGGCATGGTGAGAATTTCGAGGACAGTAGGAATGATGTGGAAGAAGCTGACAATATTAATCCCTTTGCAGATATGGTTATGGATGTTGCGGGTCCAGAATTTAATGATACTTTGTTAGACGATGAGGAACCATATGGAGAGTCTGCAGAATTTTACGAGCTGTTGAAAAAAGCGGAAGAGCCATTGTGGTTGGGTTGAAAGACATATTCAAAACTTTCTGCGGTCTCGGATCTTCTATCAATGAAGATGGAATATAATATGACCGATCGTAATTTTGATGCAATGCTGAGGATTATTATGAAGATGTTACCAGAAGATGCAGAATTACCTGATAACTATTACAAAATGAAAAAGATGATGCGGAAGATGGGTTTAGCAGAAGTTAAAATAGACTCATGCATAAATCACCATATTCTATATTACGGTGAACATGAACATTTACAATGGTGTCCTGAATGTAATGAACCAAGATATCAGACAACTAGTAAGGGTGGAACAAAAATATCGAGAAAGATTCTACGTTATTTCCCGTTGACTCCGAGATTGAAACGACTATATTATTGTAAAGAAACGGCGAAGTATATGACATGACACGCGGAACATAAAGTCGATGAATATATGGAGCATCCATCCGAGTCTGATTGTTGGAAAGAATTGATGTCAGCTTTTCCTACATTTAAGGATGAAAAGAGGAATTGCGTTACAGGTTTATGTACAGACGGGTTTAATCCTCATGGAAGAAGTAAAGATTACTCTTGTTGGCCAGTAATGATAACGCCATATAATCTACCCCTATGGTTATGCAATAAGCGACAGTTTATGTTTCTTTCGCTGTTAGTACCAGGACCTACACATCCGGGAAAGTACATTGATGTTTATTTACGTACTCTTATCGATGAGTTGAAAATGTTATGGGTCGATGGAGTTGATACATATGATGCTAATAAGAGTCAAACATTTAACATGAAAGTAGCTCTGCTTTGGACGATAAATGACTTCCCAGCATATGGAATGTTATCTGGATGGAGTACGCATGGACGTAACAGTTGTCCATATTGTATGGATAGTACTAAATCATTCCAGCTTCAACACGGTCAGAAACCATGTTTTTTTGATTGTCACAGACGATTTCTTCCAAATAATCGTCCATATCGAAGACAGAAGCAGTCTTTTAAAAGGAATACAATTGATCTTTCAGATCCTCCACCAATTAAGACAGGCGATATGATATTATCATACTTGGAACAATTACAGAAATCAGCCTTAGAAAATGGAGATAAAACAAAAAACCTTCTTGGTTTTGGTGACCGTCATAATTGGATTAAGAAGAGTATATTTTGGGAGTTACCATATTGGAGTAAGTTACTGATACGATACAACTTAGATGTTATGCATATAGAGAAAAATGTGTTTGATAACATCTTCTACACTGTTATTAATGTAACCGGTCGATCAAAAGATACAGTAAAGTCTCGTCTTGATTTACAAATCATATGTAATCGCCCAGAATTGCATATCAAGGAACATGATAATGGAAGGGTTGAAGTTCCAAAAGCAAAGTATACCTTAGATAGAAATCAAGTTAAGCTTGTTTGTGAATGGATAAGTAAATTGAAGTTTCCAGACGGATATGCATCAAATTTTTCTAATTTGGTCGATCTGAAGAAGTTTACATTTAAGGGAATAAAAAGTCATGACTGCCATGTTTTTATGGAAAGATTACTACCGTTAGTGTTCAGAGGATTGTTACCAAAAAATGTTGTCGATGCTCTTTCAGATGTTAGCAGATTTTTTCAGGTGTTATGCTCGTCACGCATATACCGCATGGAGATGGATTATCTTCAAAAAATATTCCTGTGATTATGTGTAACCTGGAGAAGATATTTCCGCCTTCATTTTTTGATTCAATGGAGCATCTGATGATTCATATTCCATGGGAAGCAAAAGTTGGAGGACCGGTAAAATATCATTGGATGTATCCATTTGAAAGGTAATTAAATATATTATAATGTCATTCCTTCTTTACTATCTGGACTAAATGTTTAACCTATTTTCTTATAGGTTTATGTTCTTTCTTAAAAGAAAGGTCCGAAACAAAAGTAAAGTTGAAGGATCTATAAGTTCACAATATACATATGAGGAAGTCGCAACATTCTGCGCAAGATATCTTCCAGAAGATGTGGAGACTATCCACAATAGATGCAGGAAGAATGAGACAATTTCTTCCGATGATGAACCTTGTATCAGTATCTTTCGGCCATCCACTCATCTAATAGGCAAAGCAACTGAACGTTTCTTATCGAAACAGGAGAAGGATGCTGCAGAGTTATACGTATTAGACAATTGCGAGGAAATAACACCATATGTTCAGTAAGTATTTGAATTACTTTATGTACATATTCATCACAAGTAATGAATATGTTTCTCTTATAAATTGTAGGGAATTTAGACAGAAAATTATGTAGGAAAATCCTATGTATTCAGATGATGAAGTTCTGGGCACTTATAGGAATCAATTTCCAGCGTGGTTTAAAGACTGCTCAAAACAGTTGGACGGTGGTGATTTCTATTCTCATATTTTAAAATATTTTGGAGAAGGACCTATTTATAAGGTTCGATCATACAACTCCTGTTACAGTAATGGGTATCATTTTCATACCTTAAATTCCGGTAAATATTTGACAACTCAAAATTATGGAGTGATGGTTCACGGATCTTGTTATGAGGAAGATCATCTGAATTATTACGGAATTTTAAAGGAGATTATAGAAGTGGAATATAGTATACCAGGCTTGAATAAAGTAGTTCTTTTCTTGTGTGATTGGTATGAACCCAATGGAGGTGTAGTACTCGATAAAAGAAATAACATTGTCGACGTGGTGCAAAGGAAATTTATACGCTGATTTGAACCATTCATCTTAGCATCTCAAGCGGATCAAGTATGTTATCTCCCACAAATATCAAAGAAGAGAAAGAGCATTGAAACAGTAACTATTGTGAAGATAAATTCTCGAGGTTATATCTCTAATGATTCCAGTAATCAGGAAGATGACATAGATGAAGCATTTACACCAACAAATGAAAGAATAGACTTAATAGAAGAAGTCCCAATTTTCGAATCGATTCGATTGGCTGATAATGAAGTTTTCTGTGCTGACTTACAAGATGATACTGACTCCAGAAATGATTACTCAAAAAACTCAGAAAACGAAGAAATATCCTTTAATCCCACCGAAATAAGTGATGAAGATTAGTTGTAAGTTTTATTATACAATTATAATTGAATTAACTAAAATCTTAAATAATAAATATGTAATACATCATTATTACAGTCATGGCAGGTTTTGGACGTGGCGGGGCGCATGGATCACATAGATCCAATCGTCCATCTTCCTCAGACACACCTTCTTCCAGTAGGCAGCCCACCCCGGATGCTGTTCCTGATTCACAGTCCGACGAGGTTCGTCGGGTGATAGCTTACTACGAGTCTCTTGGTTATCCTCCGCCACCCTTTTACGTAGGAGGCTATGGAGAGCCATCTACCTCAGCAGCCCCTACAGGATTCCCAGTCCAGGTCCCCATACCAGCACGGACATCGATGGGTTCTGACTCTCCTTCTTCTGGACGGCCGAGCACATCCGTGCCTTTACCCACTGTAGTTGGACAGACGTCGGCGTCCCACCCTTTGTTGGAGGTTACGACTGATGGGAGCTAAAATTTTTATAGATTTTATTTTTAAATATTTTCCAAATTTTTATAAATTGTATGGAAGTTAAATTTTCTAGTAAATGCAGGGATTTTTTGAACAGCAACAGGGTGGCAAAGGAGATAACCAACATAATAAAGACACACTTGACTTCCATGCAATTTAGATGGTGTCGCATCCCTGCTGCAGAACAGGAGAGACTGTTTGACATGTTTCTGGTAAGAAATGTTTTTAAGAAGTGATACAGATTTTTTGGTCAAGTTTTTTATAATTTTCAGAGTAGGTTTTGCCTTGGCTCTGGTCTGGGGAAGGAGGTTTATCGTAGAGCCTTCATTCGTTTGGCAGAAAAGAGAATGAACGATACATTTTTCAAGGCAAGGAGAGACTCGCATACGAAGACGGGATGTGAGGAGATGAATTTTGAGGAGATGAAGAGGTTCCCGCCGTCACGGTGTACGGAGGATAGGTATTATACGTGTCAAATAGTTTATATTAAACTTTTTAAAATAATCAATTATCATAACATAATCCTTCCAGATGGGCGGATTTCTGTGATGCATTCGTTGCGGATGATGAGTTTGAAAGAAGATCTACGACGAGAAGGACAAACCGCCAGAAACAAAGGATTAAGTCGACAAGTGGCTCTAAAAGCCACAATCAGATTAGAGCGGAGATGGTATTACGATTTAAAATTATTTTTTAGAGATCTACTTTAATATAATGCAATGTTGTTATTAGATCTTAAAAAAAATTTCAGGCAGCTAGGTTGGAAAGGGAACCCTCTTTTCAGGAGTGGTGGTCGAGGTCCCACATGAGTGGGAGAGAAGGAGAGTCGCAATGGTCCACTCCTGAAGCAGGACAATTGTTGGTAAGTCTATCAATTTATTTACAATTAAATGATATATTGTAACTCATTTATATATATTATAAACTTTGTATTTCAGGATCGTTATCTGGCACTATCTGCAGAAAAATGGGGTATCGATCCAACTGGAGAGCAACCGCCATTTGATAAAATGATCCGGAAGCAGGTATATATGGATAAATATTATCTCACTATAATCATTTCTAATATATAATTTTATATTAAAAATTGAAAAATTTATAAGGTGTTGGAGGAGAGGGACGTTGTGGCGAATAGAAAGCAGACGCTTGGTGGTCTTCCTCCATATTATGTGGAGGAACATCGCCACTCCTATTTTGCATACTCTCAGCCGTCGTACACGCAACCACATCCGTCCCAATCAACAGTTCCAATGGAGTCGCAGATGGCGATGATGGTGGAGCAGGTGACGAAGCTCCGAGAGGAGTTCACGGCGTACATGTAAGTATTCTTCTTATAGAATGAGTAATAATTTTAAATTTCTATATCTAAAAAATGCATGTAATAGATATATATCTTCCATATATAATAGAGGTTGCAAGGGCGTGCATCTCAACCTGAAGAGATTGAATCTGATAACGAAGAGGAGGAGGAGAACGACCCTGAAGAAGAGGCACGCCTGTATGCGAGGTTCAAAGAAAAGGAGAAAGAAAAAAAGAAATCAAAGCAGGGTTTAGTGTCCAAATTTTTTAGATCAAAGAAGAAGTAAATTTTTGTTGGTTTGGACCTGTATTTTTTTAAACTTTTAGCACATCTTTTAATTTATATGAACTTTGTTGGCTTTGACTTGTTTGTAATATTTAGATGTTAAATTAGATTGTTTATTTCTGAATTCATGTATATTGCGTTCTTTTCAATTCTTAGTGCTAGTTATCTTACTCAACGAACTGTTATAATATATATACCCTTAGGGAGCTACCTGCAGTGGCTTATTGGCAGGGTATACAGGTTCGATGGGGCGTCAAAACCCTGTCGAACCTGTATATTTTTTCCTGGAAATCACTTTGGGCGAGCACATGTGCTCGCCAGGTGCTCCGAGGGTAATCACAATTTATAGAGGAGGCGATCACATCGGTGAGCACATATGTGCCCTCCAGGGAGCAGGCGAGCACATAGCGTCCCGATGTGCTCGCCCACCAGCCGTGGCGACTCTCAAAGAAGCGAGCACACCCTGAACGAGCACATGTGCTCGCCCACCCCTCGGGCGTGCACATGGCGGGCACTAGGCGTGCACATAACGAGCTTTTATGTGCACGCCAATCCCGCCTTTTTTTGTAGTGGGATCGCTCCTCTAAAAAGCCCAATAATGAGTTGGGACTCCTCCATGTGTAGTGGACTCCTCCAAGGATGGTGGGAGGGATCTGAGTGCTTAGATGAGGTTCGATCACCTGAAGGTGCTCCAGGTTATCGGTAGGGCTCCAGATACGTCTTTGGAGTCACGGACTTGTACCAAAAGACTCCTTAGTTCAAAGTTTACTTTCTCGGCCATGGAGTTAAGCAAAAAGAGCTGTTGTGTGGGATGAAGGTAGGGCTTCAGTGAAGGGCGATGGAGGGGGCCTCGACTCCCTGATCAACGATGGATCATAGGGGAACATGTGGTATAATCGATGGAGAACGCAAGGGGTGAGATTGTATGAAGATCATTGTGAGTCGATAGTAGGTTCATTTGATTTAGCCCAGGAGATCGAGCTCTAGGGAATTGGGGTTTTTTGAAATTAAGACTAATCGAACGATTAGGAGAAAAATTAAAGACATGAATTGAAACTACAACTACAATATTACCTAGGAATGCCAAGAAAATGGCCTCAAATCCACCAATGGTCGATGAAGCTAGACCGTTGTCGGGGGTCCTTTGACGATTGGATATGGATCCTCCACCGCTCCTCCTCGCTGCAAAACCCACCTTCCAGTTGTTGTCACCTAGTGGAAGATGATGATCAAGCTCTAAGGGACTAAGATTACGTGAAGATGGATCAAATCGAGAAAGGAAGCAGACAAGGTTTATTTGTAAACATGGAGGGGAAGGCTTATTGATCGATGATTCTAGAATGATTAGGGTTATGTACAAATGGTTTAAGGATTAGCCAGTCATTAGGTTCGATCGTAGTTTAGTTTGCATGACAGATAATATCAATAAGAGTGATTAAGCAACCAAGAAAAAAAGGAGAGAAGACATGGTCTTCTCATTCTAATGGGGGTAAGAGGATTTGACCGAAGGTCAACGAAGGCACCACCAGAAAAGTCCAATCTTAAAAACCAAAGTAAAATTAGAAAAAAAAATAATAAGCGATTTAATTGAATTTTCATCAAAACATGAAAGATGCATGTAATTTAATGTAGCATTTTATACATATTTTTCTTTATTTTTATGAGGCTTTTTAGGTTAATATTTACATGTAAAATATTGGTCTACATACCTATATTTTGGTATTTTATTTAAATTTGTATTGTGTATTTTATTATTTTATTTGAATATTTTATATATTTTTAGTTTATTTTTATACACATGGCTATTTTTATTGTATTTTTTAGCTAATATGCATACTTAATTAATTATGTAATACATTGTATGTGTATGTAGGTGTGTTCATCTATGTATTTATAGGTATTATTTATTTTAATTTTAATTTTATGATTTCATTCTAATTTAATTATGTACATATGTTTCAAATAATATTTACTATTTTATAAAAATAAATGAAAAATACAAAGAATGAATATAGTGATTAAAATAAATAGATGTAATGTACAATATGGGCCCAAAATCCAACTTTTGCATCGTAGATCTAAATTAAAGGAAATCATCTTCATTAAATATCTTATTAAAGTTATATACAATTAAAATTTTGTCCATTTTGATACAATACGAAGAATATACAAGTCTGTAGAGTTTTATTTCGACTTTTTTTCTTTTGTGTGTCCCGGGCTCACTGTGCATTATTTTTTAATGAACCTAATTTTGCATTTTTCTTTGTGTTTTATCTACAATATTCATGTACCAAGTTTATTGGTTTGATGTATAAATAATAAAGTATAAAATAGGTTCCAAAATGTAATTATAGATTAAAAATTAGATTTTTGATGTGGTTTTTGTACAATTCTTCTGCCCTATCTCCCCTACTTTAATCCTTGTCGACTAAGTCATCATGATGACATGACCTTAGGGTTTAGGGTCACTCAACACCTTTGATGTCTCATTTCCTTTTCTTTTCTTCATTTATTCTTTAATTTTGGAATTAAACACAACAAATAAACAACATTTTATACAATATTTTGTACAAATTATAGAATGTTTATTTAACAAATTAATGATATATACATGCATTTAGCTAGGGATTTAAGGTCAAAATAAAAGAATAAAGATGATGAAATGGAGATTCATCAAAGGGGGAAAGAGAGTGCGAAGGAAAAAGCGAAATATGGAATTTGTTTAATGAGAATGAAACTAGAAAGGATAAAGCGGCTCAAAGAGGAAGGTTATTCTCTTGTTCTTGCTTTGAAAGCGAAATATTGATGATGTGCGTGCATCCTTCTACATCATTGATTCGATTTGTGGCAATCTCGCTAACCCTAACCTAATATCATCACAAGAAAATCCCCTTTATGCAGTTATTATTGTACTCAAACATATCTACAAGAATAAAAAAGGAAGTCCAGTGTGAGTAAGTGGAGTAGATCATAGAGTAGATACATAGTCAAGTTATTCTTGTCTTTAATGATTGTATGCGATTCTCTTGTTTCATCGTTGTTATGCTGTTATTCTTGTGCATTATTGATTGGATCTGTTTTTAATACATTGGAATCGAAAATGATAAATACAAAGGGAAGATTTCAAGAGTGATTTGCGTTGAGGATTATATTGAATCGTTTTGTCGATTCTAGAAACTTTTGGATATATCTCTATATTTTATATAGGAAGTAAAAAATGGCATGCTTTTCATCAAGTCAAATATGCCAAAGATGATCGTGGGGACTGCAACCAAAGAGAGGTGACATTGGAGTTGGGGGTGGGAGAGATGATCCTCTTGTAATGTAATGGCCACCACTTCCCTACTTTTATTAAGGGGAAACTACAACGATACTCCTATCTTAAATTTCTATTCACTCGAAATAAATAATAACAATTACATCTCTCAGGCTATGTGTATATGTATGTATTTATTACGTGTACGTGGACTTTACGCATATACGTATATGCCCCGAACCTGCAATGTCACGCAATATACATAATAAAAAATAATAATTACATCTCTCAGGCTATGTATATATGTATGTATTTATTACGTGTACTTGGACTTTACGCATATATGTATATGCCCCGAACCTGCAATGTCATGCAATATACATAATGCTTGAAAAAGAAGTGCATGACGAATAAAGCCAAGTCTGATCCACCAAATACTCAGGGCCTGTTTGGTTGCAGGGTTGGGCAGAGTTGGCCCAACCCAGGTTACTATTCACAAGAGTACTTCCTCCTCACAGATTATTCGTCACAGATTACTATTCACCCATCCCAACTCAGCTCAACCCAACCCAGTCCAACCCAACAACCAAACAAGCCCTCAGAGGTGAGAAATACGATCAAACAGAAAACGTGAAATTTTTATGCTACCTTACTAATCTTCCTCAGTCGCTCGAAGCACATCATCTACAATGAAATGGAAGACCACAAAGGTTGGGATGGACATCCCGTCCGGATCATGCATGGACGGTCCCCTCTGATCATGGATTTGAAGTGGCGATATCCATTACAACAGTAGTAGGAAAAAGACAGGCGATTGTTCTTTCTTCTTTGCAGGTAGGACTGAAAAATAGGTTCAACCAAAAGCTAGGACTGAATGAAGAGCGAAAGAAATAGTGAGGACCGTGGGGCGAATTTGTCGTCCGTTTATAATAAACACAAAAGGAATGAATAATTATTGGTTGATAAACAGGAAGTCGTGGTAAGGATGTCGGTGTAGGACATGGATGGAGGAGCTGCAGAAGTAGGTAGAGAGCTTCATGCAATGCCTTGCAGCAGATGGAAATAGAGGAGATGGAGATGGAGAAGGTTTTGGATCATCCGCGGCTTCCGATGAGCAACCCACATCGCCCACGGGATCCTCCTCCTCATCATCACCATCATACCAAACAAGAGGAGGTGGAGGAGGAAGATCGGCGGCGAGGGGCGACGGGAAGATCCTCGGAGCCCAGCGTGGAGACGGACAAGCTCTGCTACGAGATCTTCTCCGTGCTGGAGAGCAAGTTCCTCTTCGGCTTGGGGGGATCTCATGCGAACCACCAAGGAGAAGATGATCAACAAGACGACAATGCTGATGATCACGGCCATGGCGTGGACGACATCAACTATAATAGGCAGCAACAGCAGAGACCTCAACATGCTGGGGGAGGAGCGCTTCCGTCGCCCTTGTCGTCGTCTCCGGCTCCTCCTCCTTCCATCAAGAACCAGAGGGGGAAGGTGTGCATCCTCTCCATCGACGGTGGTGCGGGCATGTGTTCCATCCTCATAGGCAAGGCTCTCGTCCACCTCCAACAAGCTCTCAGGGCCAAGTCCGGGGATCCGGAAGCCCACATCTCCAGCTTCTTCGATGTGGCTGCCGGCACCGGAGTCGGAGGCATCTTCACGGCCATGCTCTTCGCCACCGGTGATGGCGCTGCTCCTCTTTACAGTGCCGACGACACCTGGCGCTTCCTCGTCGACCAGGGACAAGAACTCTTCCTTCCCCCTTCTCCGTCTCGTATTGCCAAGAGGAAAAAGATCAAGAAGAAGGCCAAAAAGGACGGAGCTACAACTTCTACCACCAATGTCGGCCCTGTATCCAGAGGCAAATTACCAATCACCACCACAGTTACTGGCATCACCACAACTCCTGTCGTTAGCGGCAGTAGAACCACAACCAACTTCATTAGTATTAGTAACAATAACGATAGTAATAGCAATAGTAACATTTCCGCACCCTCTACGACCACGACACCACAACCAACACCACCAGCACCATCGGCAGACGATGGCAGAAGCCACAAGAAGGAGAAGAATGATAATAAGAAGAAGAAAAAGAAGAGAAGTAAGAGGCATTGTTGCGGGGAACACAGCATAAAATGCCATGCTTCTTCTTCCTGCTGCTGCGGGAAGCTCTTCCGGTGTCCCACCTTCAAGAGCAACTGCTGCAGCTGCAAGTGTACTCCTCCCAGCTGCAGCTCTTACACTGGTGGCCACGGATGTTGCAGCTCTTGCACGGGAGGGCATGGATGCTGCCGACTGCACGTGCCCAAGTTGAAGATGCCGAATCTGTTTCCTCGTTGCAAGCTTCTCAGCTGCGCATTCCAAAGCGACAAAGGATGCTGCGGCTGCAGGAAGCCTAGGGTTTCAACGACGTCGGAGTTCGAGGCCGTCCTCAAGGACATGTTCGGGGAGAAGCTAACTCTGCGCGACACGCTGAAACCGGTGTTGATACCATGCTACGACCTGAGGACTTCCGCGCCGTTCCTGTTCTTGAGAGCAGATGCCATGGAGGCCTCCAGCTTCAACTTCCGCCTGTGGGAGGTGTGCAGAGCAACCTGGGCGGAGCCAGGAAGGTTAGACCCTGCTGAGATCGTGTCTGTGGATGGAACCACCAGGTGCGTCGGCGTGGATGGTGGGCTCGTCATGAGCAACCCCGCAGCTGCCGCCATTACACACGTCCTGCACAACAAGAGCGAGTTCCCTTTCGTTAGAGGAGTGGAGGACCTGATGGTTCTCTCGTTAGGGGCGGTGGGATCTTCCACCTCTCCCGCTCCCTCCTCCATGTCGCCGTCCACTTCCACAACGGGCTACGACTGGCTGAGGCTCAAGAAGCGAAGAGGGAAGAAGGAGAAGGTCAGGCAGGAGGACTGGGCAAGACCCATCATCCGCATCGCGTCTCACGGAACCGCAGACCTCGTCGACCAAGCAGTTGGCATGGCTTTCAACAGCTGCCGGAGCAGTAGCAACTATGTCCGCATCCAAGTACGTTATACCCTATTATCCTATGTTAACTTTGCTGCAGATAGTAATACCAAAAACCCTAATCAATTATGTATATTTCCATGCATGTTTGAGATTACAGCCTGCAAACAGAAGGGGTCTGGGAGGCATCTCTTTCTCCACCACCAACAACAACAAGAACAGTTGCTGCAACAAGAAGAACGGGCCCAAGTTGAAATTAGTGGATGTTGATAGCGATCCTGGAGATAGAAACGTTCAGAGTCTGTTGCGTTCCTCTGATGAGATGCTCAAGCAGAAGAACGTGGAGTCGGTGCTGTTCGGGGGTATGAAGCGAGTAGGGGAGCACACCAATGCTGAGATTCTGGAGTGGTTGGCCGGTCGTCTCGTCACCGAGCACCAAACGAGGAGCTCTCGCATCGCCCCTACAGTCGCGTTCAAGCAGCTCGTAGCACCGCCGACATCACCCAACACGACACCGGCAAATTCCTCTGCATCGACATCCACGGACTCCAACTCGAATTGATACAAATGCGTGCAATATAAGTTGAGGATATCAGATATAGAAACATCCGCTCTATACAGCATAGCTGCTGTAAATTTTTTTTTGCGTTTTCCATTTCAAAAATACAACTTTATGAATCATATCCTCGACTAATGCTTCATATACCTTCCGAATTTAGCCTAAATCCAAGGGTATTTGCTACTTTATCTTGATAACAAAATCTCTTTTTTTTTTTTTTTTAAAAAAATAAGATTCAAGATGCTTAAATGTTGACCGGAACTTCGACCATTAAGATAAAATAGCAACAATCATCTATTTGTGAGAAATTCGGAGGTTATTTGAAACGTTAGTCGAAAATATAATCCATAAGGTTGGATTTTCGAAATAGAAGCCACCTCTAAAAGTAGGACACAACGTGAACCGCTCGATCAAGATCGAGCGGTTCACATGGTAAGAGCTTAAAAAAACTCCGATTTCATGTGAACCGCTCAATCGTGATCGAATGGTTCACGCCACACCCTCTTTTACATCCACCTTTGAAGTACTACATAGGAATCGGTCCTAATCTCAGAATGAATAATATGCAAATTATACGGAATTTTGTGTTTATCACAATAAAATTAATCTTTTATGAACGAATAATGTGAAAACATATTGTTCATACCCTATGCACCATAAAGATGGGGTGATTTCTTCTCTGTTGAAAGTCCTTCGCATGTGCTTCCATGATCGTTGATCTCAATCAATTTATCTACTACAAAATTGTTCTTTTATTCATTCTGGATATTGTCGGATATTGTATTATGTTTTAAAACCATGCTTCTAGTATTATTAAATATAGTTGAAGTTGTGGGAAGACTTTACTATATCCTTGAAATACAAGAAGGGAAAAAATCGATGTTTGACTTGATAGTTACTATTGCCATCAAGGAGGAACACAAGAATTAAAATCCCGCTCTTTTATATTGATGTTCAAAGTAAAGTAAGGTCAATTTCATGACGTCAAAGGAAGAATGGGAAAAGGGCAATGACAAAAAAATAAGGTGAAATCGAAAGGCGGAATCTAGAAAAAGACAAAGATTGTCCTCTCCTAACATATCAATAGAAAAAAACATACAAGTGAATGTGATGAATGAAGGCATAAAACAAGAGACGGATATGTCTCTGTATAAAACATCAACTATATTATATTTCATGATCCAAATGCTTAGTGGCTCGTGGATACGAGGAGGTAATGTACATATATAATATGATAGGCCACTCTTTTCTTCTTATGAGACATGTAGTGGTAGGACTAAAAAGATGGGGAACACCTCTGCAGTTAAGATGCTAGGTTTTAGACAAGTTGGTTTAAGGTTTTGATGAATCGCTAACCGACTAATCTAATGTGCATTCCGTTGTAATATACAACGGATTAACAAATCAACAGAACCAAGCTAATGAGATCTTCGTAAAGAATGCTTAACTGAAATTTAGACAAGTTCAGGGTCGAACACAAGGACATGAGCAATTAGTATATTCAATTAGGATCTTAATGCCGAGGTTAAGTTGATTAAAGTGATGTCTAGGTCAATGTTGAACTTAGGTTTTGATGGATTTTTAATTATTTAATGCATGAAAATATGTATCAATGTGTTCGTTGCAACCCAAAACCAAATTAAAAAAATTGACTTTTTATTCTAATGAAGAATAAAGATGCTATTTATTTACCTTGTATAGCTTCCAAGATCGAACTTAGTGAGGCAATAAATAAATGAGAGAAGTAATTAATGCTAATTAATGAAGATTTTCTTTTATATTTTTACATCTTTTTAATTATTTTACATTTTAATAGGTTTTAAATGTTTATATTTTTATTTTTTATGTTTAAATTTATTTGATTTTTAATTTTGTAAAATTTTATATATTTTTACTTTTTGGAATAAATTTATGAGTAATATATATACAAAAGTCACATTTTTTATTTTTCAAATATCTCAAAAATATAGATTTAAAATATTTTGTGGTTTTATCTAATTTTTATTATTTCAATGATTTATGTGGTATTTTTATATTTTTATGGATTTTTTTACTGATTTAAAATTGAAAACAGTGTATAAAGTAAAAATCTACTATTTGGTATTTTAAAATAAAAAATAAAAGAAAAAACTAGAAATAATTTTTATACAAAAATATTTTTATTAAGATTTTAAATGAGAACTATTATATATTTGCGTGATTTTTTCTTTGATTTTTTAATTTTTTATAAGTTTTTCTTTATGTTTCAATTTATATGATTTTTAAATTTTAGTTGATTTTTGTTTAGGCAATAGTAGACAATAAATCACATCTAATTTACTATTTTTATAAAATTTCAAGACATTTTCAAATTTTTATGAATTTTTAAATGCAAATATAGAAAATAAATGTTGTTTTTGTATTTTAAAATAATGATTAAAAGAAATTTTACAATTAAGATTATGAGAGTAAAAATAATTAATCAAGAGCAGAGTCCAATTTTTAGGGATTTTTTCGATTTATTTAATAAATTAATTAACATAATTGAACAATAAATTAAATGTAGTAGAAATTGGACCTATACATAACTAATAAGGAATAACAGACTAATTATTAACAAGATGATAAAGCTCATGACGAATTATGCAAATTTTCAAAAATTCATGTGTTGTAACAAGTGATTTGCATAGATAGGGATTAAATTACAAATTATAAAAACTTGATATCAATTATTAATGCTAGAAATGTAGGGAGTTTATTGCAAAAACACTGAAGTGCATGTGAAGAAGCACACAAGTTCACAAGTGAAAGACTAAAAAGCGATTATCAAAATAAACATGGGCTGATCTCAAATTAATCACGCAATATCCACTTGACATGTTTTACAATGGAATTTATTTACAAATAATGAATCATGCAAGGGGTGGAAGGCAATTTCACCACTTAATCGTGCGAGGCACGTGTGGAGCATACGACTAAGACTTAAGGCTTCTAGATCTGATCGAACGATCTAAGTTTGGGCATGAACGGACGGATCAAATGCAAACTAGAGGTTTTATTTTTGATCGAACGACAATTAGGGCACTTGGATGAACGCTGAAGAAGGTGTCTCCTAATTAGCTTCGATATCCCAAATCTCAGCTGATATGGGATGGATTAATGGTCTGATCTATTCATTCGACTCTTGATGATCTTCTGCGCCACAATGATGTGATAATATGGTCCAGATATTGCTGATCAAAGATCTAGAGTGGTGCGCAAGAATGAGATTCAGATGCTTTTCAAACCTCCAGATCTCGCTCCAGGAATCTTCTTCTACACATGTACATTGTTCTCAGCTCAAAGACGATGCTTCGACGCAGGTTATTAAGCTAAAATGAAGCAAAAATAGAGGTGAGGTGAATGGGGGTCTCATTCGAAATGGAAGAGGGAGATCTAACTTAGATCCATGGATCAAAGGAGCTTAGGCTCTGGAAGATGATAGATGGAGAAGCGAGCGAGGACAGATGAGGTGATCGATGTAAATTGGGGATAACATCAGAGGAAATTGACCTCTGATCGAGCAAATCGAAGGTTGATTTAACAGATATAATAAATGAATCAAAATGCAATTAAATGAAATCAAACATATCTAATTATACCGAAAATTGAAAGGCGATGGAAGTGGTTGGTTCTGGCCATGATTCAACTGTGAAAAGGTCGAAGAAGCATTGGCTCAACGAAGCTTCAGTCGTCGGCAATGGATCACACTCAATTTCTGATTCTCACTCTCCTGATCGTGGGAAAGGGCTTCTTGCACTAGCCACTAGTACTAGAGATCGATTTCAGGGAAGAAATGGAGGTAAAAATGGATCAAAATAAAATAGTAGTACTATTTATAGGTACTGGATGGATCGAATTCAAAATTCATGAGCATACGAATCGAGGATGGATCAGGTAGAAAATTATTCGTGCGGTTGATGAGTATCCATTTCATCACATGTATTCTTTCATTTTGTCCTTGAATCCTTGGTTAAATGCATGTGTATAGGATTATTTTGTGGAAAATAACACTCAATAATTTACATATAATACTGTATAAAATATTGTACAAAAATACTATATTTAACTCCAAAATAAAATAATAAAGGAAAGAAAAGAAAAAGAATGAAGTGTTAAAGGCAATGAGTGACCCTATAATGAATCTCCATTTCATCACCTTTATTCTTTCATTTTGGCCTTTAAATCCTAGCTAAATGCATGTACATATCACTACTTTATTTAAATAAACATTCTTTAATTTGTACAAAATACTATATAAAATATTGTACATTTATTGTATTTAAAACCAAAATAAAATAATAAATGACAAAAAAGAAAAAGAATCGAGACAACATAGGTGTTGCGTGACTCTAACCCCTGAGAATTGGTCATCATGATGACTTAGTTGACAAGGAATAAAGTAGGAGGAGATAGGGCAGCCAATTGTACAGATCACACAGTTTAAAAATTCTGAAAATATAGGCAAATAATTACCTTTTGGGGACCTATTTTATTCTTTATTATTTATGCATCAAATTCATAAACTTTGTACATGAAAGTTGTAGAAAAAATATAAAGAAAAATACAAAATTTATTTCATATTAAAATAATATACAATGCACATCTTACACTCAGAATAAAAATACAAAATCCAAACTTCTTAAACCTGTACAATATACATGGATAAAATATTCATTTTATTTATTCTTTATATTTTTCATTATTTTATATTTTTATAATTTGTAAATATTCTTTATAGTGTACGACCATATTTAGAATAAAATAAAACCATAAAAATACACTAAAATAAAATAGTATATACACATACATAGATGAATATACTATACTTATACATATATAATAAATACATCTATTTATTTAATTGTACAATTATATCAGAAAAATACAATAAAAATATATTTGTGCATCTTTAAATAAGTTATAAATATATAAACTAAGTAAATGAAATAACAACTTTTAAAATAAAAAATAAATTAAAATAGTCCAAACATAGGTCAATATACCTATACTTGTAAATAATAACTTTTAATAAATCACCTCATGAAAATAAATAAAATAGAAATTGAATTCTACCTAAAATTAGAAATACTTTTTATTTTATTTTTCCTTTTCCAATGCATTTTTGCCATGGAATTTCTTGGTTGGTACAGGTGGACCAACCAGGAGGCTTTTTTTGTTGACCTAGGGTCAACTGTCCTACCCTCTTCTAACTCTTGTCAGAAATCACGAGTCGCCCATTTTCTCGTCATTTCTATGCCTCCACCCTACTTCTTCTCCCTTGAGCTACTCCACCTCTGTACAGTCCAATCACCCATGATCCACGCCATCCATACCGACATCACCAAATCCCATTCGATTTCACGCCATCTTCCCTCAAAAACCACCAAAAACTTCCCCTATAAATATCACCCCATAGCCCTTCTGAACATTTGATTCCTCTTTCGTTGAGCTTAGCCCCTTGTATCATCATCAAAAGATTCATATCGGTGACAAATGCACGGAGCTTCGGTCAGCAATGAGGAGGATTGGTGGATGGGGTGCATTCACCCATCTCTAGTGAGCTCCCTTGTGAGATCCAGCCTCTTCGATTCTCATCGAGTCGAGGCCCCAGCTTCAGTTCTGAGGTAATATTTTTAGTGTAATTTCCATTTCTATTCTTAGGTTTTGTTTAGCTTAGCGGATTTATAAATAATCTAATTCCTTTGTTCAGGCTCCAGGGCTATTCCTTTGAGATCCTATCAGTATCCAACTCTACAAACCATCCCAGTTCATTCTCTACTATTTTCTCCACCTCGTTCTCCCATTCTCCCCTTCGATTTGATCGAAAAGTGAATCAAGGTTCCATCTATCGCCTTCGCCTAAAACATACCATTGACCCACCCCATGAGGTTTCAAGACTCCATTTTTGGGTTGAGACATTCGTCTCGAGCCACATGAGCTTTTGGTGCATGTACTGAGTTTTAAAGAGTACATGGAGGGTGAATTTGACCCTAAGAACCACCTCCAGGTCACGTGAAAATGAATCACCTCCAGACAAAGATCCCTCCGTATTTTTGTAATAGTTAAAAGGTCTTGTAAATATTTCGTGATGTTAATAATAGTGGTGGGAAAATTGCATGTAAGCCTCGAATATTTTAAATGTTGTAATTTAGTCCCCCGCCATATCACCTTACGTGATGTCCCACGTGCGTGGCTATTTTTCAGAAAGGCCCTCATATTTTTTGTAAATATATTTTAATATTAAAACTTTTAATATTAGTTCAAAAGTTTTGGATATTTTGCATTATGCTCTCTACATTTATATTTAATTGCAAATATACCCCTACTAGTTCAAGTATTTTTGTGTATGTTTGTTTAATTTTTATAAATATCATCCGTGATCCAAAAATTATGATAAAAATAGGATGGGGTACCTTGATGCATGCTTTTTCATGCCATGTAATTACTTTTGCATTTTATTCCCTTTTCCTATTAAAAATCAGACAGTTCACAGATATTCCATATTTACTTTCAAAAATCCAAAAAAATTATAAAGTCATGTTTAAAAATTGCTAATAAAATAGTATATGTTTATTATAGTATACAATATGCCTTGACCAAAAACCCTTAAATGAGTAAAAATTTAAAAGCTCCAAAATCCTATAACGAATATAAACATTCCTTAAACCCCCAAAAAATATTTATTTCTATTTTATATTTTATTTATCCATATTAGTATATATTAAAATTAATTTGGAAAAATTTTGAAGATTTTTGCTTTTTTAAGCCCAAATCAATTCTATCTATCTATTTAATCCCTGTTCTAGAATATTTTTTACTTTAAAAATACCTAAAAATTATCAAAAAATACTTAAAAATCACAAAAATAATAGAAAAATATAAAAAATACAAAAACAATTTATTTTGCCATTTTAGTTATTTTTTACCTGTTTGTATACTTATATTACCCTATAGTGTATTATATATCTATATATAGTTATATATAAGTTATAATATCATTCATTATCATAAATATTTTACAACTACTTTAGAATCAAAAAATATTTAAAATTTAATAAAAATTAAAATATTAAAAAACCCCACAAAAACCTAAGTAAATAGTGTGCATATCTATATACATCCATACCTATATTATTTATTTATTATTCATTTATAAATGATATTCTATGTTACCATGTGTGTTCCTTGAGTTCAACCCCTACCTACTTGTCCACCGTACACTTATTTGTAGGGTATAATAATTTTTCATTCACACCTGATTATTCATTGCCTGATATTATTCTGTGGGTTGATTGTTGTTTTAGCCGCTTGGTTATTATGAGAGGTTAGTTCAGCGACGTCGCTCATGCCTTGTGTGAAGCATACGACTCTCTCCTCTGATACATATGGTTAAAACAAATGGTGCCATTATTGGGGCGCAACGAATCATAGTACATATTGTATATATTTGCACATTATTTTTCCTTTGTTTTCTGCTTACTTTATTTTGATAATTATTTGAATTTTCTAATCCATGTTTTCTTGTTAATCTTTCTTGCAAGGGATCGCATGGTGATAGCTATATCTTATGGGGTGAGTGCACCCGAGACGAGCAGGGGTTGGCATTCTACTTGTGAGCCATCAGGGAGAGAGCAGGAAAAAGGAGTAAGTAAGAAGGAGAAGAGCAGTCCGACCTTAATATTTATTTTTCATTTTGTAAGAGAGAGCTTTTCTTTTATTTTTGAAAATTAATTTGTAATAATTTGGATATTGCCACACTAAGCGAGGTCCACTGCCTGAGTGCATGTTCAACTGGGGGCCTCGTCATAGTTTTTCGTGTTTTGTCACCTTTGTTTTATCTTGTTTCACATGTTTTGAGCTTTTCAACTTTGTTTCATTTTTTTGTGGAATGAGACCGTCGATATTAGGATTTCTTTCACGGTGAAGCAGGTCCAAACACATAATATAAGCATACTCCTATAGTTCTATACATTTGAACTTTGTCAAATTTAATTATTGATTATTTGAACTTGAAATCGAGCGTCGAGAGAAGCTCTATACATCGCTCGCAGGACCAATTATGGCGGGCACAATTGAGCTTCCAAGACCGGACTTTTGGATTTCATTTCTGAATAATTAGCATAGTGTTCTTCATGTTTAATAGCAATTCCTATTTAGGGTGTTTTCTACCATTTTCATATCTTCATATAGTATAGGTTTATATATTCTACCTTGCATCCAACATGGATAGAGCTAGGAAGCACTGTAAGTAATTTTAACTTTGCATGCTGATGAATATCCATTCCATCACCTTTATTCTATCATTTTGGCCATAAAAAACCGAGCTAATGCATGTAAACAACATTAATTTGTACAAAATTGCATTCATTATTTATTGCATTTATTGAGTAAATAACAGTGTTTTTAATGTCGAATTATATAATAAAGAGAAGAAAAGAAAATGAATAAAATATCAAAGATATTTTATGATCCTAAACCCCGAGACCAAATCAAGAATTGAGTTGGTCGACAAGGAATAAAGTAGGGAGAGATAAGGGCCAAAAAATACAATAAAAACCCCATTATTTTATTCATTCAATATTTCATGTTTGAAACCTATTTTATACTTTATTATTTTTACATCAAATAAAGAAACTTTGAACATAAAATTTGTATATAATAATGTAAATAAAAATACAAAATTAAGTTTGTACAAAATAATACATAGTGTACTTTTTTATACACCCAAAATCCCAACTTCAAGGATTCATATCCTCCAGATAAAAACTCAAAATGTATTAAATCACTTTAATTGTCTATAACATTTAATAAGCTATTTAATGGAGGTAGTTTCATATTTTTTGGAGTTAAGGTCTGAAAGTTAGGTTTTGGGCCCCTCATTGACAATATACCGGCATAAAATATTCAATTTATATTTTTATAATTTTATAAATATTATTTATAACATATGTACATATTAAACCAAAATAAAATCACAAATAAATCGTGAAATAAAATAAGTCTATATCAATATATAGATAAAATACCTATAATAATACATGTATATAAATAATAGGAGAAATTATTCTTTATTCTTTATTCCTTTATAATTTTATAAGCTTGTAAATATCATTTATATTCTATTACAAATCTAAAATAAAACCAAAAAAAGGAATACTAAAATAAAATACAAAAATACATAGGTAAATATACAATAAATATACCTACATATTACATATACTTATTTATTTAAGTGTACAAAATTTATCATAAAAAACAAAAATATATTTCTATGCCTAAAATTAAGTTACAAATATAAAATAATAAAATAAAATAATAAAATAAAATATACAAAATAAAATAAAATAAGCCAAAACATAGATGAATATACCTATAATTATACCCCTAAAATTAACTCATAATAAATAATGCCAATAATAAATAAATATCATAATAAAATACTATATAAGATAATAAACATTTTCTATTTGATAATAAAAAATTAATAAAATCAATTACTATTTTTAATTATTTATTTTTGAATAATTAGACTATTTTGTCTTGTAGTGACCTGACATGGATCGATCACGTCAGGTCGCTAGTTGACCGCTGGTAAGCTACCTCCCTTGATCTTCTGACTTGTCAGAAGTGTCTAATCCCCTCTTTTCCTCCATTTCTTCTGCTCAATCCATCTCTTAAATGTCTTCGATCCCTTCACAAGATATGATCTCTGATCAACCAAGATCCACATCGAGCACTTAGATCCCTTATACATAGAACCAATTCAACGAATTCGTCCGGTCAATAAGTGTGCATCCTCATGTAGATAAATAACTACCTCCTTCTCCTCCTTCAATTTCGGTCACTCTCCGAGTCTTAGAACCCCCAACTCTCAACTAGAGCGCATCCTAATGATAGGAGGAGGTCCCCTGAGGCATTGGAGCGACTCGTGGAGGAGGAGATGCACCCACGGCCACCTCATCGGTGGCCCTGCTCCATGGCCTTTGGCCAAGTATAAGATCCGACCCTTATCATTTTCTAGGTAATATTTATTTCCCGCATTTTAATTTTATGGTCATTTTAGTAATTAATTTAGTGAATTAGTGTATTAAGCCCATTTTGTAGTTCGTCGGAGCTGCGCTCCAAGAAATGTTTCAATGGTGCCCCACTCTTCTGTGACTCCCCGCTAATAAGAGCTGGGAAGCACTGTAAGTCTTCTGACTTTGCATGCATCATCAATTTCTGACTTGCACTGCTTTTCCGATGCTCTCCCTCTAATTTCTCTTAGGACGCTAAATGGAATTGAAAACATCGTTAGGAACGTGCATTGAAAAATAAAAAAAGTGATAACTTAAATAAAATTGGGATTGCTAACTCTATTGGACTTCAAGAATAAAATGTAATGGATTCACTGCTTTAGGGAGAGCAACCCCCTCATTGTTTGAGCATTTTATTCCTACGTACATGCTAAGGATTAATGCCCAAATCCCAGGCCTATCTTCGGTTTGTACAACTTTGTTAAAATCACCTAACTCTAAAAATGAAAAGATAAAAGACCATCCTCGCGGTCTTCACAATGTTGAATATGTGATCTAGGGGTTTTCTTTGTACATTTATTGTGATTTTTGAGTCCATCTGCATTTTCATCCCTCGTTGAGTTTCGGTCCCATTGGTGTGAATCATCATTTTTTTTACCATTGAGTCTCTCTACCTCTCTTGTTTATATATTACCTTATTTGCGTCTGAGTCATGATATTAGGTTCTGATTTTCATCGTCTTCGCCAGATTTCACGATTTTTCTCCTTGCCCATATCACTCATCACTGGTCCGGTTCAAGGAGATCCCCTCCTTGAACCACAATTTTGTCTATGTCCACTTTCATCTCGCTCATCCTCCTCGTTCCCTCCATATCATCCCTTCTTCTATTTGAGATTGTTGTGCTTATAGATAGGGCCCGCATTGAGGTTTATGACTTTCGTTGAGCATTTGAGTAAGCTGGGCACGTTTTGAGGACTTTGAGATTAGTGTGCTACTTTTGGTGGATATGACTTCAGATCCGTGCATAGAGCTTATTGAGGAGTTTGATGATTGCACGATGACTAGGTGTGATTCTTATTTTGAGGATCTTTGATCACACACACCGAATTGAGAATGTGATGTATTTTGATGACTTGATGATGATTCCATGCATTACGATTAACCAATCTATTTTGCAGTTCCTCCCCGTCTTGAATTAAAGGATTGATGTATTATCTCTATATGGACTTCAGAGCAACAATGCCTGGGAACCCACATGATTTCACTCATCTCTGTAACTGATCCATCCTCGATTTCCTGACGCTTCCATCCATTTGTATCACTTAGAGGATCTCTGCTTACATCTTGAGCCATCTAAGATACTTTAATTGACTTGAGGGACTGCACTGTGATTTCCCTGATGATCTTTATCCCTCATGTGATCTTTTTCCCTCCGACTGAGGATTGATTGATTATTTTGAGGACTTGAGATTTGATGCCAGCAGCCCCATGATCTTCATTGCCATAGTTTGCATTACTCATCGAGGACTATTTTGCAAGAGAATGCAACATTTTTCTTTACGATCGATTTCACTCTCGGCTTGTGTGTTCATCTTGTTGGAGCAGGAAACCGAGCCGTCATATGTATGTTATTGGCCTCATTGTCTGATTGTGCATCCGATCTGTCGGAGCAAGAGACCTATGTATCTGGACTCCTTTAAGTCTTCTCTCCTTAACGTTCCTCGCAACGATGAGTCACATATTGTCCTAATATTAGTTTGCATTACTCCTCGAGGACTTTCTGCGGGTGGATGCAACACTTTCCTTACGCTCGATTCCACTTGTAGATTGTGTCTCCAATCTGTTGGAGCATGGAACCGAGTCGTCTGTTATGCTTTCGGTCTCACTACCTTATTGTGTATCTAATCTGTGGATCACGAGACCGATTTGTCTTGTCCTCTCTCCTTGACGGTCCTCGCAAGGATGAGTAATCCTTCTCTAGTTATTCCATGCTTAGTGGATATAATGCTTCCTGAGAGTTATCTACGGGATGCTGCCATATTTTCTCGATCTTCGATCTCTTATGTTGGTAGCCGATCTGTCGCCTACCGGGATCGCTTTTGATGATCCGTATGATAGAGCTGACTCCTTTCAGTCCGCTCACCTTGACGACCCTCGCAAGGGTAAGCTCTGTCTAAGTATTCATTGACTAGTATGTATCACTCCCCGAGGATTATTTACGGGAGGATAAATCATTTTGTAGGTACTCGATTTCACTTCTGATGTCTCCTTTCTGATGGAGCACGAAGCCGAGTCTTTTGATTTATGTATCCAGTCTCCTCTCTAGATGTTTCTCCATTTTGTTGGAGCACGGAGTCGAGTCTTCCAGTTGTTCTGAGATTTGTTGACTCATCTGAGTTTGTTCACCTTGATGACCCTAGCAAGGTTGAGCCAGGTCATGTGGTGTTCGGTGTGGTCTTGTGACTTTCAGACGTTATGACCATTGAATACTGACGAGTCGCTAAATACGATATTTAATTCGTGTTCGTTGTAATACGTGTACTTAGCGATTCGGTCAGAACCGAGAGAAGGATCTCCGTGAAGAGTGTCTCGGCTTAATTTATATCCCGGGCAAGTCCGGGGTCGAACACAGGGAGGCAAAGGAACAACTTTGGGTTTAATTTGAAAATTAGGTTTTAGATTTCCAGTGCGGTTTTTTTAGAATTTTTTATGCAAGTAGAATGCCAAAACCAAAATGCGGTTGAATTACAACACTAAGAAAACACACAACAAGGCCAAATTAATTTTAATGTTAAATTAATCCAATTCAGCCAAATTATATTTTTCCTAGCATCCTAATCCAGTGATGAACACAAAACACATTTTTTTAGAATTTTAGGGGTTAAAATGCAACAAGGAAAAATGCACACTTTTTATGGGTTTTCTCGCAATTTATCACACAAACAGAAAGCAAAAATTATGAAAAAATTACTGGAACTAAAACATGATGCAAGGAAGCTACAGTAATATTTTTAGAATTTTTTGACAAGTTATGAATTTTTTATGGATTTTTTAGTGAAATCAGAGTGACAGTGAGTAATTAATTTCTAATAAATCCACGTTATCAAATTTGTCAGAGAGAAAATTATCTCAAAAGGATATTTAGATAAGCAATCCAGGAGATTTGAAATTTCGTAAAAAGAATATACGTGGATTTAACTAAAAATCAAATACTAAATTCACTCTACAAATTATTTCAGGCACATGACAACTCCATTTTTAGATGAAATTTGGATAGCAAGTTAAGCACATATTAAGGCATCATATATAATTTTTGTGGATTTTTTGGAGCAACCGTGTGTGAGGTATAATTTTAAGAGTTCAGATTGGGTAAAATATGCAATATTTCAGTTAACCATTTTTAATTAATTACCCAACTACCATAAAAATACAAAAAAAATAGTCACATGGCAGAGGATAAGTTGCTCAACATAAAAACATTTTTCATTGCACAAATTGATGCAAAAACGAAGTCTAAATTAAGGCATGAACACAGGGTTGTCTTTGCAAAACAGAAAGACAATATTTACAAACTTTATACAGGGACCTATTTGTAATTACAGAAACTATAAATAAAACATTTACAATTTTTACAATAAAAAAATAATAAATCACCTCTTCTTCTTCTTCTTGGAAACGTAGGAGGTGAACCCAACTAGGGTTGAGTCGGCGGTCGGTGAGTGGCCGCGCGCGGCCGTGCGCGCAGCGGCGCGCGTCCGAGGGGGGAGGCGGAGGTGCGCTGGGGGAGAGGCCGGTGGCGGCAAGGGCGGTCGGCTGGTGAAGAAGGCGGCGGCGCCGCGGTTCGCCATTGGTCGGCGGATAGGGGTTGCGGGTGGCGGGCCGTGGCGCGGTCGCAGCCGGCGCCGCCGCGAGCTAGCAGTGGCCCCCGCGCGGGCGGCAGAGGGCTGCGAGGCCGCCGGCTGGCGCGGCTATCGGAGTTGGAGGGGGCGGCGGAGCCGCTGCCCTTGGGGAAGGGGGCGGCGGTTCTGCTGGTCCGTCTATTTTTTTTTATTTTTTTATTTTTTTTGATTTCTTTTTTTTTGCTGTAATAAAAAGGTTTTTTTTTTGTTTTACTTTTTTTATATTTTTTTAATTTTGTTAATACAGGGAATGAACATGATGGGGAGAAAAAAAATGTGATGATGGTAATATGATGGAGTAGAACAAATGGAAGATGATGTGTGGTGCTATGATGAACTAAAAAAATGCAAAAATGACAAGATGATAAAATGAAGGTAAATTTACCTAAGATGAACGCGATCGCCTATGGAGTACTCTCGTGAGCACGGTCTTCGCTCAAATCGCCGGCGTGCGATGAGCTCGAGCAGCGCGCGGTTGCGACTGCGATGTTGGCCAAGAAGCCAACGGATCTCACGGAGAGAGGGCCGTCGTCGTTCGACCGCGGTTGTGTCCGCTGTCACCGTTTCAACTCTGGGAACTAGACCTCTCCTCACATAAAGATGGATCAAAGGCAAATTGAGGAGGATGGAATGTATATAAAGAGATGGAAAAAATGGAAGTTAGAATTAAGATGGAGTGGGATGGAGGTTAATAAATGGTGGAGTTGAATTAGAAGTTAGAAAAATGGTGGGGTTTGAATGGAGGTTGGTGGTAAGAGTTGAATGGTGGTTATTGTAGAGAATGAAAAATAAATAAATAAATAAAATAAAGTTGGCTACTTTAATTACAATAGAATAAAAAAGAAGAAAATAAATAGTGGAGAATTTATAAGGGAAGACAAACAACATGTACACATTTTTTTTTACTTTTCTAATATGTAATTTTTTTGTCTTTTTAATAAGAGATATTTACAACGGAAAAAATACAATAAAATACTACAATTAAAATACAACACAAGTATGATTTTTTTTGTATTTTTAGTAATTAAGAAAGATACAATAAAAATTAAAAGAAAGAATGAATATATACATGGTATACAATGTACATCTAGGTCCCAAAACCCAACTTTTGCAAACGAGCTCCGATTTTAATGAAACCACTTCCGTTGGATAGATAATTTTCTAACTTGAACTTTAAAAGTGAGTTTGGTGAATTTGGAGTTCATACGGAGTGGGAATTTAGCTTGAAGTTGGTCTTTACGGCTTTTTTCCCATTGGGATCTAGGAGTATTTTATTTGAGGTAAAATTTGTTTTGTATTTTTGTATTTTTATATACATTGATATGAACATGTTGGAGAAAGAATTAGCCAAAAAGGAGTTGATATGAAATTATTTAAAAATACATAAAGTTAAGGGCTATTTACATGTATAAAACTCCTTTGATTTTGCGGCTTTTTATTGTTAATTTATTTGTACAATCTAATATACAATAATTCATGTATTTTATTTACAAGAGTCATTTGTTAATTTATTGATTTTATATACATTTATTAGAGAATTTACTCGTGGATTTTGCTAAGATCAAGATATTGAGATGATGAATCGTGGATTCATCACCCCCCTATACTTAAACTTTGCTAGTCCTCGAGCAAATAAAGAATGAATAAGTTAGGTTAACCCCTGACTGTGCATGTGAATACAAGACTTGATCCGTTCAAGAACTCTCGGTCTAGAGATCCTAAAATTCTAAGCTGAACCAAGCTCTAGTCAAAAGGTATCCAATTTCCCTAATCATCAGACTCTCTTTGTATACATATATATTAGGGATATGACTTTAAGTGTTGACCGCAGTTACAAGAGTAGAGTCACAACGTCACACAAGTTCCAGTCCAAGAGACTCTCCTATGGACCCGATCCTCAACACTAGGGAATAAATCATTTCTTGCATCCAATTCACCGTCTCTTTAGTTGTCAGACTTGAAAGTGTAGATGGAAGGCCAGTTGATGGAGGGTATAGGATGGTGTCATTTCTTCTCTCCCTCTCATTGGAACAAGGATCCTCTCAAGTGCCTTATTACTCAACGCATTTTTTCGGTGTTGATCAGTGCGTCCGTCAAGAGAAGTTGGAGCCGTCTGCACTTGTTTTCCTGGGAGTACACCGGGGTGTGTCTTTTTTGAGTATCTATTATACCTTCTACACCCAGACTTGTAGCATTTACGATGCAGAGCCCTTTTTTGGTGCAAGCCCGACTCCTGGTCCTAATAGCGGTGGTCCAAGTGGACACTTTGAAATGGTTGGGAGCGCTCGCCTTTGGTGGAAGCTCTTTGATAATTGACTTTGTGGAATGAGAGCTTTTCTTTGACATTTCATTGCTTTGTAGTATTTTTGGCTAGCTCCACTGCTTTTACCAAGAGTTGGCGCACACTGATCAACATTTTTTTATTTTATCACACCCTGACACATAGGTAAATGTCAAGAGATAGTACAAGAACCATGTTCTCATACTGGCTAAATGTGCTGACACTCAGGTTTCATGAAGCCTTCATTGATTTTATCCCATCCTCGAGCATCATTAAATCAAGTCCAAACTCAAATCCCTCATCCCAGATCCTCAAGTGAAATTTCAACTCATCTCATCATAACTGCAGTCGTGTATGTGAGGTGCTGATCATATTCTTAAGGTAGAGACTAAGCATGCAATATAGCACACAAATCTTTCAAACTAGGGAAATGTGAATAATTAAGTCCAAGACCCTAATGACTAAGGCAGGTTAACTCAAAATCTCAAGAGCTCATAAACCAAGTGTTCTTGAACATCACTAGTCTTGTGTGAAAGTGAATGTGTCAGGGGTTAAACCAACTTATTAGTTAGTTTTTTAGTTTTTTTTTAAGTTTTACAAACAGTTTTTTTGACAAACAAAGGCAAAGAAGTTTTTTTTTTGGTTAGAAAAGTTTTGCTCTCTTTTTTTTTCAAAAGTTTTTTTTGAAAGATAGGTACGTAAGAAAGGATTTTAAAGAAGAAAAATTTTTTTTTGAAAAGTTTTTTTTATCTTTTTTTTTGAAAAATATAGATAAATAAGAAAGGACACATTTTTTGTGAAAAGATTTTTTTAGAGCAAATAAGAAAAGAGAACAAAAAACATTTTTTTGAATTGAAAAATATAGATAAATAAGAAAGGACACATTTTTTTTGAAAAGATTTTTTTAGCAAATAAGAAAAGAGAACAAAAAACATTTTTTTGAAATTTTTTTAAGAGTTTTTTTACCCACCCCATAATTATTGTATAATATATACAAAAATACGTGAAAGTACGAGCTATGGGTAAAGTATATATGTAATATATACACGCCCCCCTATACTTAGCATGTGTTATGTCCTCATGGCACAAGAAGCGAGAAAAAGATATAGCTCGTGCTAAGCGTAGGATGGCTAAAATAATAAACAGTATAGAAGTCGATCCGCCCCCCCTATACTTAGGCTCTGGACAGCCTAAGTGTAGAAGAAGAGCAAAAAAAATGGGGCGGACGAGGTCAAGAGGAGAAATGGATGAGTATATATATGGAGGGCATCAGCTCCCCCTATACTTAGGCTCTTGGTAAGCCTAAGTATAGGACAAGAGTAAGTGTAAGAACCGATGTGATCTGGAGAATATACAAAGAAGGGAGAATGTACAAGAGTGAGTGAATCTTCTAAGATGTTGAATCTTGATTCTGCGTCTTCATGATGAGTAATATGATGTATCTGCTCTGTGCTCACTCTGCATGAAGTTGATGACCTCGACTTGGACTAACTGCTCTTTTGAATCAACAAAATGCTTCAATAGTTGTCCATTTACCACATGAGATTGTGCACCATCTGTGAGATCAGCTATCTCTACACTTCCATTCTCGTGCACTTTCTTAACAACAAAGGGACCCGTCCATTTAGATTTGAGCTTCCCATGGAACATCTTCAACCTGGCATTGAACAACCATACCTTTTGTCCAGGGACAAAGTCTTTGCACCTAATGTGTTGATCATGCCATCTCTTTACTTTGTCCTTATAAATCAAACTGTTGTCAAATGCCCTATTTCGGATTTCCACGAGCTCGTTCAAGTTCAAGTCTCGACAAAGCTTCCCTAGGTGACAACTCCAATTAATCTTCTTAATCGCCCATTCGGATTTATGAATCAATTCTGCGGGCAAATGGCATGGCTTGCCATAGATCATTCTAAATGGTGAAGTACCCAATGGTGTCTTGTAGGCTGTCCTATAGGCCCACAGAACTTGGTCCAAAAGCTGAGACCAGTTCTTCCTATTAGGACGAACCAATTTCTGCAAAATACTCTTCACCTCTCTGTTCGAAACCTCTGCCATGCCGTTGGACTGTGGGTGGTAAGGACTAGTAACTCTATGCTCAAATCCATAGTCCTTAGCTAAAGATCTCATATCTCGATTCACAAAATGGCTACCCCCATCAGATATCAAAACTTTTGGCACCCCGAACCTAGCAATAATATGATCTCTCATAAACTTACAGACAATCTTACTGTCTGCGGTTCGGGTTGGGATAGCCTCCACCCACCTAGATAGATAGTCAACCGCCAACAAAATGTACTCATGTCCTTGGCTGTTGGGAAAGGGACCCATAAAATCTATGCCCCATGCATCAAAAACATCACAAATAATCATCGGTTGCATAGGCATCTCATCTCTCTGTCCAACTGTCCCTCCCATCCTTTGACAGATCGGGCACGACCGTACAAAATCAATGGCATCTCTAAACAAGGTCGGCCAATACAATCCACATTGAAGTACTTTGTGAGCGGTTCTCTTTCCCGAATGGTGTCCTCCAGCCTCAAGTGAATGACAATATGTGTGGACACTCTGGTATTCCTCCTGAGGAATACACCTTCTCCAAACACAATCCGGTCCTTCGAAGAAAAGGAAAGGATCGTCCCAGTGGTATCTCCTCGAATCCGACTTCAGTCGATCAATGCTGCTCCTAGTCCAACCATGGGGAACTTGCTTGGAGACAAGATAGTTCACCATGTTGGCATACCACGGGAGTGAATCAATAACACAAACTGACTCATCTGGGAAGGTCTCTCTAATCCGCTCAAAATCAGGAGAATCCTTAAGTTCAATCCGAGAAAGGTGATCAGCCACAACATTCTTCACTCCAGGTTTATCCTTTATCTCCAAATCAAATTCCTGGAGGAGTAAAATCCACCTAAGAAGACGCGCCTTCGCGTCCTTCTTTTCCATTAAGTATCGAATGGTTGTGTGATCTGTATAAATTGTCACCTTAGAGCCCAAAATATATGATCTGAACTTCTCGAGGGCCCATACTACTGCGAGCATTTCCTTTTCGATCACTGTGTAATTCTTCTGTGTAGGATCTAAAACTTTGCTCGCATAATGAATCGCAAACGGAATCCCCTCTCGTCGTTGTCCTAACACAGCTCCTATAGCAAAATCTGAAGCATCAGTCATGATCTCAAAGGGGAGAGACCAGTCAGGAGCTTGTAGGATAGGCGAGGCACAAATCTTCCTCTTCAAGAGCTCAAAGGCCTCCAGGCACCTGTGATCTACAATGAACTCTGTGTCTTTTCCTAAGAGCTCAGTCAGTGGGCGGGCAATCTTTGAAAAATCTTGAATGAATCTCCTATAGAATCCAACATGCCCTAAGAATGACCGCACTGACTTCACGTTGGTAGGTGGATCGAGTTTCTTGATCACCTCCACCTTGGCAGGGTCAACCTCCATTCCTCTTTTGGAGATGACATGCCCCAACACGATACCCTCCGTCACCATAAAGTGACTCTTCTCCCAGGAGAGTACCAGATTCACCTCTCTACACCTCGTGAGGACTCGGTCCAAGTGCGCTAAACATGTATCAAAAGAATCACCATGGACCGAGAAGTCATCCATGAATACTTCCAGGAAATCTCCCACCATCTCGGCAAATATGGCTATCATGCACCGCTGAAATGTGCCCGGGGCATTGCAGAGCCCGAATGGCATGCGCCTGAAAGCATAAGTGCCGAATGGACATGTGAATGTGGTCTTTTCCTGGTCCTCAGGGGCAATGGCCACCTGGTTGTAGCCTGAGTACCCGTCAAGAAAACAGAAGAACTCTTTCCCTGCAAGTCTCTCCAAGATCTGATCAATAAAAGGCAAAGGAAAGTGATCTTTCTTGGTCGCGGCATTCAGGCGCCTGTAGTCAACACAGACACGCCACGACGTAGGTACTCGTGTCGCGATCTCTACCCCCTCCTCGTTGGTGACCATCTGAATTCCCGACTTCTTCGGGACAACATGGAGTGGGGCCACCCACTTGGAGTCAGAAATAGGGTATATAAACCCTGCTTTGCACCATTTCTCAATTTCTTTCTTCACTACTTCCCGTAGATTGGGGTTAAGTCTTCTTTGAAACTCACGGGAAGGTCTCACATTATCCTCAGTAAAAATGTGGTGCGAGCAGAGAGCGGGGTTGATGCCCACGAGATCCGACACTGTCCAGCCTATTGCTTTGCAGTTCCTCTCTAAGACCTCTAACAACCTAGACTCCTGTTCTAAAGTCAAGTCTGAGCTAATGATGACAGGATATCTCTCTTTGGGTCCCGCAAGAAAGGCATACTTAAGTGTAGGAGGTAGTGATTTCAGTTCTGGCAATGTGGTATCATCAAGCAGATCGAGCTGAACTGAATCTGAATCTGGTTCCGTGCTGCATGAAGGTGGGCTAAGCTGAGTAGTACTCGCCACCAAATCAGAAGTAAAGGGAGTCGGATCGCCAAAGAAACGCGGTAGTTCGGCCAAAGCCGCGTCCGACTCATCTTCTATATCCCATGATCGTTCCGAAGGGGATGGAACTGACAGATCCAGATGGATCTCTGTGTCGTCATGGGAATAGATAGAGGCATCTCTCACAAGATCAGACAACACCTGGCAAACTGCATCATCCACTATACCCTTTCCAGATGAAAGGGACTCGCTCTGTCCTGAAGGAATCTGTCCCCAAATCCCAACTGTGCTAATCAAACTGCAATCTGCCTCTGAAGATGAATACTCTGTGCTACTCTCTGAATCGGATCGCTGACACTTGGTTTGCTTCATCTCAAGGTTCACTTCTCCGCCTGGAGAACGGAACTTCATCATTCCCGTACCATAATCGAAAGCTGCGCCTGCGGTCCTAAGGAAGGGCCGCCCAAGAATGATCTGAGATTCTCTCCAATGATTGGGGGTCTCCATGTCCAAGATTGTGAAGTCAACTTGATAGTTCTGCCCCTCAATCGAGATAACTACGTTCTTCACTTCTCCCTTAGGTCTCTTCACTGATCGATCAACGAATTGGAGTAAGGCTCTAGATTTGCGAAGTGGTCCCAACTCCAATTTCTGATATAATGCTAAGGGAAGTAAGTTGATCGAAGAACCATTATCTAAGAGTGTGCGTGCAAACGCAATGTCGTCAATACGACTCTCCACATAATGAGCACCCATGTCTCTCTTTTTCCTTGGCAAAGTCTGATTCTTGAGACAATAGGTTGTGGCTACCGATAAGACATGTGTCTTTATATTTCGGTTATCTTTCTTCCTGCTAATACTTGTAGGTGTGCATCTTCACCTTAAGGTATTTTTGGAAGGCAGGATGGTTAGCCACATATTCATCAAATGGCACCTTGACTGTGATATTTTCTTTACAAAATCGTGCCATATCGGGGTCATCTTTCTGAATCTTTTTGATGCGCTTTCCTGCCGTAAGAGCACGGGGAAAAGGGATTGAAGCTAGGGAAACAGAGGATGAAGAATCTGAATCATGAACTGAAAGATCATTCTTTGACTTAACGGAAACAGAGTTCTTCATACAAGAATCTTTTTGATGCAACATGGACTCAAAATCTAAACTATCTACTACATGTTGTGGAATAGAAGCTGGAGTGGTATTCGCCACAACCGGAGATGCAAGGTCCTCCGTAGACTCAGAAGAATATCCATGCTGACGATGCTGCATACGTGCTCTCCTCCTCCTCTCGGCTCCCTGAATGGAAATCCTCGAATGATGCTGACGGGGCTCCGAAATATGATGCCTCTCCTCCTCGTCCTCTGAAGACTCCTCAGGTAGAGCTCCAGAGATGCCCCTCCTCGTATCCCTCGCCCGGTCAGGTACGGTCACGGTCCTTCCGCTCCTGAGTGACATGTGGTTAGCCTCGTCACACGAAAGAATCTCATGTTCAAATCTAAGAGATGCTGAATAGTATACCTGACCAAAGTGCTGCTGAGAACTAGATTTGTTCAGGCTATTAGGGTTAGCCTGAACTTGGGCTGGGATAGAGGTAGAGGGTGCAGTCTGCTCGTCTCGCCATCTGGACAGGCGGTTGACATCCACCCGTAAGTCCTGAATCTCGTTCCTGTAGGAACGTAGCTCGTCGAGTATCTGCTGCTGAATATCCACAGGACTAGACGAAGAAGGAAGTGGATAAGACTGGGAAGAAGAACGGGAAGACTGGCCCTGCTGGCCAGAGTACTGCCTCTGCTGCTGCTGCTGGGGTTGCGGACCCTGCTGGCCCGCCTGGTAATGGCCCTGTCGGCCATGCTGCTGGTACTGCTGCCTCTGCTGCTGGGGTGGCTGGAATCCAGGGCTCTGCGGTGAAGGAGGTGGTGCGGAGGTGAATGCGGTGTTGTGTGATAACCGCCCGAACGACTAAGGTAAAGGTAAAGAAATGGTCGTCGCGACCTCAGTCACTCGGGCTAAGTATATCAAGAAAAATCAACCACTCAGAACATGTAAAACTAATCGAGCACAAAAGAGAGCGGTCCTGCTATGAGATTAACCTGGTATAGCACCCAGGGTCGAACACAAGGAGCACAGATTGGCCTTGCGGCCTACGATGTAGTCAGAAGTCCGAGAGAGTATTTTTTAGTGTTTTTAAGGGTTTTTATATTTTTTTAGGATTTTTGGAATATAAAGAAAACAAGAAAAGCACATAAACAATTAACTTGAACAATTTATTTAATGCATTAAAAAGCAAGCAAAAATTCAGACAAAAATGTTTTTATGTGTTTTATATTTTTTTATGTTTTTGGTGAATTTTTGAGATTTTTCTGATGTTTATTTTATTTCCTAAAAATCAAACAGTGCGAAAAGCAAGGGGTACTGTCCAGCCAGGCCCAAAACTCAAAGATAAAATATCTAAGATCTCAAAGGGACCTGGAGGTAATTTTCCTGTATACTAGAGAAAACAAGGAAAATTTGAGCACCAAAATTATTGTTTTTGAGTTTTTAAATTATTCATTATGATTTTTAGGAGTTTTGAGGTGTTTTTAAGTTTTTAGGGTTTTTACTCAATGAAAAATAGCCAAAATTGGCTAGAAAATCAAGGAACACAAAATAAACAGTAACTAATTTTTTTAGAATTTCTAAAAGGGTTTTGATATTTTTTTGGGGTTTTTGACTCTAAACAGTAGCAAAAATAAGGGTTTTTGAATTTTTAAAAGTAGCAAATGAAATCAAAAATGTCCTCAAAAATCTACAAAAATCCTACACCATGGCAGGAGCCATGTGTCAAATTTTCGTTGGATTTGGAGGTGATTTGATATTTTATTCAAAAATCAAAAGGGGGCACTGTGCACAGGGACCAAAGTGCAAATACCCAAAGTTCTGGGGGTCCTGGTGCTGGGAGGTGCGCGGACGGAGAGGCCGCGCTGGCTGAGGCCGGATGTGAGGGTGGTACTGGCGCGCGCAAGGGCGGTGGAGGCGAGGCGGCGCCGTACTGTGGCCGAGGTCGGTGGGGGTGATGACCCACCTGCTTGTTATTATTTTTTTTTCGTTAATTTTTTTTGATCTGTGACCTGCAGGAGATGTTAGTAAAGAAAATGCATTTTTTTTATAGTTTTTGTATTCTTTTAATCCTGCAAAACAGATGTTAGCTAAAGAAGAAAGATACAAATTTTATTCCCTTTTTTTTACTTCTTCCTGCAAAAACAACTGTAAGAGAACAGGAAAAAATATTTTATTTTTTTATTATTTTTTATTTATGCACAATAATAGGAGGTGTGGATGATGATCCGACGAAAATGTGAGGGATGTATCCGAGGCTCCGACCACCGTACGTGGTCGGAGGTGTGTGGTTGCGTGAGATAGAAAAAGAATTGGCGGGACACGAAAATGAGGCGAAAAATCGGTGTCGAGACGGAAAAGTGTGATGGATTTTTTTTATCTAAGAACTACTCTCTACTCCTACGTAAAAACTAAATCTATGATTACCTATAGAAAAAGACAAGTAAAAGTGGATCTCACCTTGGGGGTCGGACCATCCATGATGACCTCGACGAAGCCCAAGTCGCTGTCAACGACTGGATCGGAGGTTAGGACTCGCCATCAGGGCCTCGACGAAGCACAAATCTCTGTCACCGATTGGATTGGAGGCTAGGACCCTCTTCAACACGAAACCTCTCGGAAAACGGGTTCCTCTCCGCCAAAGATCGATCAAATGTGAATGAGGGAGGAGGAGCCCATTAAAAAGAGGCAAAAAATCAAAAAAAGGAAAATATTTACAAAAAAGGAATGTGTTTATTGGATGGATTAATAAAATAATTAAATAAATAAAATAAATAATTAATTAAAAACGAATTTCGTAATTAATTAAAATAAATAAATTAAATAATTTCCAAAAATCAATTAGCCACCTTAATGGTGGCTATTTAAGGCACAAAATCAAATCTTTACATAAAAGGTAAGTTATCAAATCAAATGAATTCAAATAAATCAATAAATTAAATAATTACATATGATTTTCGTAATAAAATAAATTAAATTAATTAATGTGAGACAATTAATTTTTTTGGTAATTTTTATTTAGGGAAATTAATTGTATACATATATTATATACATATAGTATAATGTACATATGTGCAAATAAGGAAATAATTTTTATAAAGGATTTTTTTAATTTTTATTTTTTTTAATAATTTTTTTAATGAAAACAATATTTACAATATATATTATGTATAAAAATAAATATAAATAAATATGTTCATCAAATATATAGGAAAACTGCACAAAACACCCCAGAAAACCGACTTTTTAACCGTAACTCCAAAAATAATGAAACCACAGCCATTTGAAAGATAATTTAATTTATAGTATGATGGAAGTGAGTTTGGTTCAATTTGAGCTTGTGTGGAGCCGGAATTGATGTTTCAATTATCACTTTGTGGCTTTTTCTTGGTGTAATTATTTGCAATATATATAATATTTTATTTTACAAATATTTTTATTATTTACAACACAATTTTATTTACAACTTTTATTTACAAAAATAATTAGTTTGAGGTCAAATTATGTACAAATAAAATAATGTAAGTTTTGTACAAATATACATGAAAAATATTTACAAGATATTTTTGATTTTTCTGACAAACGACCCTATCTCCCCCTACTTTATTCCTGGTCGATCAGGTCAAGTCTTGACCTTCTCTCGGGGTTTGGGTCAGTCTGTATTTATTGCATAACTACATCCTTTATTTTTCTTTTCTTTTTCTTTTCTTCTTTATTCTTTTATTTATGTACAAAAAGTGTTAAAAATGCAATTTTAACAAATGCATGCAAAATGGTAAAATTATGAAATTAATGGGTATTTACATGTGTTTGACTAAGAAAATGAAGCTAAAATAAAAGAATAAAGGCGATGAATCGTGGATTCATCATTCCCCTATACTTTACCTTTGCTAGTCCCTTAGCAAACACTTATTTGAAAAATAAGTGAAAACAAAAATAAAGAAAAGAAAAAGGAAAGAAGTTAGAATAATGTTGACTTTTAAACTTATCTTCATAAAAATGTAGTCTGGAGCTCTGTCAGACCTTTGGATTATTTGTGTGCCGGAACCTTAATAGGATATGGATTTAAAACCTAACAGCCTTTAAGTTCCACCAATCTATGGACAAGACTCCTCAATAAACCAGATCAGAACAAGTCTACATACACAAACTCTAATGACCATGAATCTTTCCATGCAGTGTAAGTGATATGTAGCTCCCCACCTCAGAAGTAACAAAGAAACAACCTCCCCCAATCTGGTAACTCTAATGCCTCGGTCTAGCAACTCTTTCCTCGAGAAGCGGGGTATTCCCTTCTAAGTTCAAGTGCAACCGGCTCAAGAAGAGGGGGAAGAAGTATAGACTTTTGGAAGCTCAGCCAGTGTAGCTAAGTCTCCCGCTGCAAGCTTCATGAGATGTAACATGGATGCCATAAGCTTTTGCTTTAGTTCACTATATACACTCCGGTGGGGTTATTAAATTTTCAATCCGACCCACCACTTTTTTGGAGTTCTTTTTGCATTTTTGCATTTTTTTTCTTCTTTTTTTTTCAAATGCCTCTGTACAACATATCTACATGGTGCAGCATATATACAAGAAATTTTCCTCTTGAGCCAGTAGACTATCCCTCTTTTGAAGCTTTATTGCAACCCACGGCTTCTGTCTTTAGCCTTCATCACCACTAGACCAAGTTGAGACGCACTTCCTTCACTAGAAGAAGAAGAGAGGTTCCGCCTAGAAGTACTACCCTCATATGCTACCCCAAGCCAAAGGAAACTGCCTCCTCACCACCTCATCCGTGGAGAGCCATGTGTAAAGTGCTGGTGCAAGTCAAGCCATTGTCTCTAAGAGTCATGCGTGTGTTGTTAAGTGTTCTACTTAGGCTCATCAAGATGACATATGCTCATAGTCGTGTGGACCCAAAGAATTAAGTCACTAGGACCTGAAAAGTCTTAACTCCACATCTTATAAGGTTCCTCTGAAATTAAGTGGATTAAGGTCCAACTAAGCTCCATTCTTCAAATTTATTCCAGACTTAGTTTAATCGTCAAGACTATCCTGAAAAATGCACATGCCAATGCAAGAAAATATGTACAATGCATAGAGGAAACAAAAATCTTTTTGTGAAACAATTTTCAAATTTTTGAATTTTTTTATGGATTTTTTTTTAAAAAATTGATGCACATGCAAAAGGTTTTTTTTAATGCAAAAAGTTAGTAATACATACAAATATATACAAGAGATTTTTTTTTTGGAATAAGATTCATATTTACACAAGAGTGAGTTGATTATTTTACAAGAATAGGATGCAAGAATTTACAACTTGAGTAATTTATACAGGTATATACACAGTTGGATTTTTTTAATTTTTATATTTTTTATTATTATTATTTTTATTATTTTTTTTGTGATGCATATATTCCTCAAATTTATTTGAAAATAATTTTACAAATAATTTTGAAAACTATAGTCCAAAATAATTTTGCACACAATTTTACAATCATTTACAATCATTTGAAAACTATTTGGCAAACATTTTTCAAATAGTATATATAGATTTTCAATATAATTTTTCAACCATTTTTCTAAACATTTGCAAATAGTTTTAACAAAATCATTTTATTTCACACAAAGAAAAAAAAATTTTACAATCCACAATATTTTTACAAAGGTTGAAAATATTTTTCAAACATTTTTCAAATAGTTTTCAAAAGATTTTTCAAATAGATTTTCAAACTAATTTCAAAATATTTTTCAAAACATTTTAACCTGACTTATTAGCCAGTATGTACAAGGAAAATTTTTGAGGAAATTTATGCATCTCTTTTTTTTAATATTTACGCAGTATTTTAGCCATATTAAAAATATGAAAGTACGAGTTATGGCTAAAGTATATATACAATATATACGACACCCCCCTATACTTAGCTCGAACCATGTCCTCATAGTGATCAAAGAGCTGGAAATAAAGACATAACTCGTGCCACGTATAGAAAAGTGAGAAGAATAGTATACTACAACGACGAATAAAAGAATAAAATCAATAGAAGTCGGTGATCTCCCTATACTTAGGATCAAGTAATCCTAAGTATAGCAGACTGTACACAAAGGAGAAAACCGAGGAGATGAATATACAGAGTCTACCTCCCCTATACTTAGGGTAAAATATCCCTAAGTATAGGTAGCAAAACAGAGGTAAAAAGAATCAAAAGAATAATCAAACGTCTGACACCCCCCTATACTTAGGGTAAAGTACACCCTAAGTATGGATTGATCATGCGATGGAGATGGGGTGTGAGACAAAAAGAATGTATGATATTGACAGATGGTCTATATAGATGTGAGTCGATCAATGTTGAGGTGCCTCTCAACAAGCGCTAGAGTTTACGCCCCTAGCTGGGCGCAAATGTTAGGATAACGCCGTGTCAAGGTTCAGGACGGCATCTGTCAGACGAATACCGTACTGTCGTCGCAGTCTCAGCGGGAGAATAACGACGAGTTCAACAGAGTAAATGATAACACCCAGATAATCAGTCAGGCGGGTGTTTGCTACCGGATCAAGATATGGGCAGATGAAGTCGGGCTCCGGTAGCACAAAAGAAATCGTCGGCTCAAGGTCTATATGGAGTGACATGGCAGAACCGAAGAAGTCGAACGTGGAGAAGGAAGGATCTGTCAGGGAATCCTCCACATCAATCACAGTCTCGAATAGATACGGAAGATCAAGATCAAGAGACTCGCTAGAAAGGTTGATATCCGATGCATATAATGTAGACAAATCAGTGAAATCATCGAATACCTCAAAGATCGGATCATCCTCGCGAGGGTCGTCGAGGAGAGAATCATCAAATTCATTATCAGAAATATCAAAATACTCGGTCTCGTGATCCGACAGATCGGATGCACTCCCAGAAATTGAAACCGAGTACACATGGTCCATGGCATCCTCCCGCAGATAACCCTCAGGGAGTAATGCCGAATCATCAGGGAAGTTGGGATCAATGCTGTCAAATGTCATGTCCTCTAAAAATGTATCGACCTCATCAAATGGGAGGACACAAGGCTCAAATACGAGACTATCAAGGTCTGTCGAATGAAAAATCGGTCCCTCATCAAGCTTGCTTTGCTGAGATGGATCCAAGTATATCCCCGAATCTGAGAAGATCTCCTGAAGACAAGACACTGAATCAACTGTGTATGGATACTGGAATGACTCTAAGGATGGCTGAAATGTGGGCTCCTCATGTATCTCTTGGGATCCTAGCAGATCTAGAATCGAAGAATCTTCTATGTGAAAGAGCGGGACTGGCTCAAATTCTGACTGTAAATTCATTTGGTCCTCAACCAATATCCGGCTCTGAGAACTCACAACAATAGGCAACACATCCATCAAATGAGAAGAATCAGCATCCATATCCTCTGATCGGTGTGTGATGTCAAGATCAGCATGGTGTGTCACACACTCAACAGTTGTCATCTCTCCGTCATGTGTTGTCCCAAATAAATCATCTGGTGTATATGCAAGATCAGAAAGTGTATCCAAGATGGTCTCAACAAAATCCAAGTCGGGACAATGGTGTGAACCACTACACGAGGTAATGACATATGATATCTGCTCTGCGGTCCTCCCCCTCATGGCGATATGGATAAGGTCAGTCATCGAAAATCCATGATCCGGAAATCGCCTCACAAGTTCTCGTAACCTCAACCATGAATCTCTCAACGGCTTTTGGGGGTTAACAGAAAAATCACGAATACATGACCGCATCATCTCTGCTCTACACTGGGGGTAAAATTTCTTCAAAAATAATGATCGTAAATCTCCCCATGTAGTAATCTTCCTTCCCAATCGTCTATGCCAACTCTTGGCTCTACTCTGAAGTGTAAATGGGAAGGTAATCAGCATCATGTCCTCAGAAGTGATATCCAAATATGATTGTGATACACAAAAATCCTCAAATTCATCAATATGCAAATAAGGTTCCTCGTGCATTTCCCCAAAAAACTTAGGCAGTAGATCAATTAACTCTAAATCCAGAACAAAGGGTCTCAAGGTAGAAGCGGACTGGACTTCATGATCTGTGTACTCATCCAATGTCCTAGGATACAAGTCATCTAAAGCTCGCAACTGCCCCATTCGATTGCCTATGGGATGCACTCTCATCTCAGTAATGTGAACACCCATGTCTCGTGTTTGGTCAATCTGGTCTCTGTGGGTGTCACTCACAGCACGTCCCAAATGGGAGGGTGGGTAGGGAGAAGATGAGAAGTCGGATGGGGTTCCGACCTCTTGAGAGAATGAACGTGAGCGATGGGCGTGAAATGAAGAAGCCGCGAAATCGGGCTGGAATGGAATGTGACCCATCGTGATGAGAGGAAACTGAAGGGGGGGATGGAGGGATAGAAGGGAGTGAAAGAAAGAAAAGGCAGGAACGAAGAGAGAGATAGAAGGGAGGGAGGGTGGGTTAGAGACAGAAGGTGACTGCTAATGATAAAGGAAGATGATTGTAACCGACTCACACCAAAGACATACAAAACACAAAGCAAACCCCCAGTTCACCAACTCAACACAAAGTGAAGACCGTGAGATTCGGTCCTTTATCTTTTCATTTTTAGAGTTAAGGTGATCAACGAAAGTTGTACAAACACTTAGGAGGCTTGAATAGGATTTGGGCACTACTCCTTAGTGTGTACGCGAGCGAGTAAAAGCGCAAACAATGAGGGAATTGCTCTCCCAATACAATGAAGTGAATCAATTACGTTTGATTTTAGAGTCAAGTTCAATTAGCAGTCCCAATTTTTTTAATTTTTGATTTTGTGATTTTTTTTGGATATTTTCAAGAATAAACGCCTAACGAGCTTTCCGATTTCCTCTTTGATTAATTTGAGTCCAAAAACAGGGGGAGGGATCGAGAAAGCCAATGCACGATCAAACACAATGATGCATGCAGAGATAAAAAATGCGTACCTTACTCCAGCACTCTACATGCAATATGATCCGCGCATAAAATTAAAGACAGAATATAAACTAACTATATGATGCACGAAGAAATCGGCCTTAGACAAGCAACTTCTATTGATCGTGAAGAACAATAGTTAGCTAACCGAATCGAGTCCGGAGTCCGATCTTGGGAGTCACTCGGTGCCCGCCACAACGGGTCCTGCCAGCGCTGTATGTGACTCCTCACGGCACGTGGTCTCAAATCCAATTAGACTAACTTTTTCAATTAATTTTAGTAAGGTCCAATTACGTTCTATAGGAACAGATATTCTATTAGGTGTTGGGCCTTAGAAATTTTACGTCACAATCAATCAAAATTCCTACGTCTAGGGGCTAAAACTGCGAGAATCAAGTAGTAAGTTATGACGTGAAATCAAAAACACGGAAAACAGCGGTGAGGTCCCCCAAGTGCACCGGCACTTGGCGAAACAGACCCCGAGGAAAGTCCAAGTCCAAAGTCCTAAATTATTACAAAAATATTGTTCTCTATCTCTCTCAGAAATAAAAATTCCTTCTTCTTCTCCCTGCTTCTTCTTCCCGTGCGGGTCCTCAAAAAGTAAACTCCAAGTTGTCCACGCAGTACCTCGCACAAAAAATTAAAGAGAGAAGGTCAGAAAACGATTATAATATAGAGAGACGAAAATGAAAAATGACTACAAAGCCGTGCTCCCCGGCAACGGCGCCATTCTGATGACACGCCTGACAATCGGGTTAAGTATGTAAATAATCAAAGGTCGTCGTGACCCAAATCACCAAGCGCGGTCAATCGGAAAAAATGATCAAAACCACTCGGAAAAGATATAAATCGATGAAAACAATGTGTGTAAGCGGTCTTTCGCTATTCTTTTTACCTGGTATAGCGACCACGGTCGAACACAAGGAGCACGATTTAAAAACTAAGTAGTCAAATTTCAGAAAAGCTAATTTTTAGTGGTTTTTGAATTTTATATTTTTTTATTTTTAAAAGAAGCACAAATGAAGAAAAGTGACAAAACCAAAGAACCCACACTTTTTTTTTGTATTTTGCAATTTTTTTGGGAGTTTTATATATGGAAAATGCACAAAAATTGATCAGATAATAAAAGACATCAAAACACAGCTACAGAAATTTTCGCGGATTTTTTAGACTCTTTTTCGATTTTTATGAATTTTCAAAGTTGAGATATGCGAAAAGACAATGTTTTTGATTTTTTAAATATATCAAAAGGCAATAAAATGTAATGAAAATTTTATACGATGACTAACACTATAGCAGGAGCATCCACAAATTTTATCAAGATTTTTAGACATGATAAACATTTATTCCATTCAGAGAGAGAGCAAGCTATTGTTCTGGAAACAGGGACTAAACTGCAAATAATCAAGGTTTTTGCATTCAAGAAATAACATACAATAATCAGAAGTTGAAATGTGCAATTTACCCAGTAGCATGTGCTGTGCATGTGACTTGAAGTTGGCAGAGGGCTTTACGTGATTTCAAAATCTCTCAGGAGTGAAGATGCAATTTTCCCCTTTTTGATTGACCCTCTCCCTAGGGTTTCTTTCTAATCTGCGTTTCTTTTTCCACAAGGCAGAGGGGGATGAGCCATCCGCCGCCGCCGCCGTCCACGAAAGAGGAGGCGCGGGCGGCACAACGGAGAGCTTGGTGCACGCGGCCGCGCGCAGGGCCAATGGCGGAGTCGACCTGGAGGGGCGGTCCCGAAAGAGGGCGCGCGGTGGGCAGGAGCGGCGGCACGCGCTCGGCGGGTTCACGCGGAGGTGCGGCCGAGGCGCAGGGCTGGAGCACGGCGGCCCACGCGCGGAGAGGTGGCGCGGGGCGCCGCACGGAGGCACACAGGGCGACACACGCCCCGGCGGTCAGACTGGGGCGACGAGGCGGGAGATGGAAGGAGAGCAGGGCCGGCGAGGGGGCTGCGCGTAGAGGGAAATGGTCGCGGGTGGCGGTGCGCCTGCGAGATGGGGAGATAAATGCCGCGGCTGGCGGCTACGGAGGGCCACGGCCGAGGTCGGCGAGCTCCGGGCGGAGATGGCTGCTGGGTGGGCGACAGAGGATGCGGATCGCGCCGCCCACGCTGGATCTGGAGGAGGTACACTGCCTCACGGGGGTCGCGCGGCCGCGGAGGCGGGAGGCCGGAGGGGCTCACGCGGAGGTCTGGTGCTGGGAGGTGCGCGGACGGAGAGGCGGCGCCGCTTTGTGCGGCAACGCTGAGGAGCACGGAAGGTTGCAGGAGGGCTGCTCGGACCTGGAGATGGCGGGGCCGGCGGACTGGGCGCGTGGGCGCGGGGCGGAGCTCCGCTGGGCGGTGCACGCGCACGGCAGGACGGGCCTGATGGCGCACGCGCAGACGCGCGATGGGGGCCACGGCGGCCTGGGGCGCGCGGCCGCTGGGCGTTCGGCCTCCCGCGCTGGGAGGGGCACGGCGGGGACGCGGGGCGGAGGCGGCAGGGGTCCTGCTCTGTGTTGTTTTACTTTTTTTTTGTTTTTTTTATTATTATTATTTTTGGCTGCTGCAGGAAATGTTAGAAGGGAAAAAATGTATTTTTTTTTATTTTAATTAAATGCACCTGCAAAACAGTCGTTAGAGACAAAAGCAAATTTTTTTTATTTTCTTTTTATTATACCTGCAAAACAAATGTTAGAGGGAACAAAGAAAAAATTATTTTTTTATTGTATCTTGCAAAAACAAAGATTAGAAAACAAGATACATTTTTTTTAATTTATTTATAAACAGAATGAAGTTGGTGAATGGGCGGATCTTATGATGCGATGGAATAGATCCGTGGCTCCGATCACTGTGCGTGATCGGAGGTGGAAGGTTGCGCAAGGTAGAAAAAGAAATGCGATGATCCAGATGTGAGATGAAAAATCGGTGTCGAGACGGAAAAGTGTGATGGATTTTTTTATCTAAGAACTACTCTCTACTCCTACGTAAAAACTAAATCTATGATTACCTATAGAAAAAGACAAGTAAAAGTGGATCTCACCTTGGGGGTCGGACCATCCATGATGACCTCGACGAAGCCCAAGTCGCTGTCAACGACTGGATCGGAGGTTAGGACTCGCCATCAGGGCCTCGACGAAGCACAAATCTCTGTCACCGATTGGATCGGAGGCTAGGACCCTCTTCAACAAGAAACCTCTCGGAAAACGGGTTCCTCTCCGCCAAAGATCGATCAAATGTGAATGAGGGAGGAGGAGCCCATTAAAAAGAGGCAAAAAATCAAAAAAAGGAAAATATTTACAAAAAAGGAATGTGTTTATTGGATGGATTAATAAAATAATTAAATAAATAAAATAAATAATTAATTAAAAACGAATTTCGTAATTAATTAAAATAAATAAATTAAATAATTTCCAAAAATCAATTAGCCACCTTAATGGTGGCTATTTAAGGCACAAAATCAAATCTTTACATAAAAGGTAAGTTATCAAATCAAATGAATTCAAATAAATCAATAAATTAAATAATTACATATGATTTTCGTAATAAAATAAATTAAATTAATTAATGTGAGACAATTAATTTTTTTGGTAATTTTTATTTAGGGAAATTAATTGTATACATATATTATATACATATAGTATAATGTACATATGTGCAAATAAGGAAATAATTTTTATAAAGGATTTTTTTTAATTTTTATTTTTTTTAATAATTTTTTTAATGAAAACAATATTTACAATATATATTATGTATAAAAATAAATATAAATAAATATGTTCATCAAATATATAGGAAAACTGCACAAAACACCCCAGAAAACCGACTTTTTAACCGTAACTCCAAAAATAATGAAACCACAGCCATTTGAAAGATAATTTAATTTATAGTATGATGGAAGTGAGTTTGGTTCAATTTGAGCTTGTGTGGAGCCGGAATTGATGTTTCAATTATCACTTTGTGGCTTTTTCTGGGTGTAATTATTTGCAATATATATAATATTTTATTTTACAAATATTTTTATTATTTACAACACAATTTTATTTACAACTTTTATTTACAAAAATAATTAGTTTGAGGTCAAATTATGTACAAATAAAATAATGTAAGTTTTGTACAAATATACATGAAAAATATTTACAAGATATTTTTGATTTTTCTGACAAACGACCCTATCTCCCCCTACTTTATTCCTGGTCGATCAGGTCAAGTCTTGACCTTCTCTCGGGGTTTGGGTCAGTCTGTATTTATTGCATAACTACATCCTTTATTTTTCTTTTCTTTTTCTTTTCTTCTTTATTCTTTTATTTATGTACAAAAAGTGTTAAAAATGCAATTTTAACAAATGCATGCAAAATGGTAAAATTATGAAATTAATGGGTATTTACATGTGTTTGACTAAGAAAATGAAGCTAAAATAAAAGAATAAAGGCGATGAATCGTGGATTCATCATTGTGAAAGGTCGGGGGACGCTGGTAGGTCTGTCGGTCTCCCGTACTTCCCTGCCTGGCAGGGTCCTGAGTATACCATACTCCATTCACCTCCCAAACCGGTGGAGGCTCCTCCTGGACTGTCTCTGCTAATGGAGGTGGCTGCTGGAAAGAGTGGGTGTAGGATTGGTCCTGCTCCCACGGCTGGGGTTGCCCTGACACCAACTGCTCCTGAACATGGTGAACTCGGTATACGGGAGCAGAGGGTGCAGTCACGGCAGGTATCTTTATCTTAGATACCCTATCAGTCAACTCCTCCATTTGTTTTGGGATCTTGGAGACGCTCCGGTCTAACTCATCAATCCTCCTGTCGATCCTCTCTACTACAGTAAGCTTGTCAGCAAGGAGTCCCATGCTAGGGATCACATCCTGAGAGAGATCAACTACAGCTGATTTTCCCCCTCCAAGTGAGAGTGAACTGGGGGATGGTGTATAGGCCCTGCTGGCCATCTGTGAGCGGCTAGTTTCAGCCATCTGCTCGAATACCCTCCAGACGGTATCCGCTCCTCGTGATGTATAGCTGCCTCCACAGGCAGCGCTCACTAAACCCTGCATCTCAGGGTTGAGACCAGTGAAAAATGATTGGACCAAGATGTTATCATTTAGTCCATGACAGGGACACTTCTGCAGTATGTCCTTGAATCTTTCCCAAGCATCACAAAAAGCTTCATGGGATAATTGGGAAAAACTCGTAATGCGCGTCCTCATCATGTTAGTTCTATTCAAAGGGTAGAACTTCTTCAAAAACAGGTCCTTGAACTGGGCATATGTGGTGACAACGATCCCAAGATTCTTTACCCAGTAATCAGCTTTGCCACCCAAGGCAAATGGAAGGGCTTTGAGCCTAATATAATCCTGGCTAACATTTTGATTTTTGAGGTTAGCGCAGATGAGCTCAAAGTCCCTTAGGAATGCATATGGTTCCTCAGAAGCATTCCCATCAAAGTGTGGCAACATGTTCAGAAAATGCGGCTTCAACTCAAAGTCAACCTCGGGTTCGGCCGGATTTAAGTAGTTCCGAATTTGATATTGTCCGGGGTTATACGCCGCATCCATTGGTAGTTGGACCCCAACATTCAACTGTCCTAACTGAGCTCTGAGAAGTGCATGTTGCTGCTCAGATGCAGCTAATCTGGCAAGTATCATTCTCATTGGGTCTTCATTGTTCTCTTCTTCCTCTTCTTTCTTCTTTGGAGGCATTTTTCTTGTGTCTTCTTTAGGTCCTGAATCAGCAATGTGTTCTTGATTAGAAGAGGATTTGTGAATCAAGATATTCTCATCGAGGCGAAGGTCTTCCTCGGTGAGGTGGGAAGAGAGAAAGGGAATGGTTTGAGAGTAACCATCCCGAGAGTGGGTGATCCTGGGCTCAAGAGGGTCATGAGTCCAGGTTGGTCCATGTTGCGCATGGACCTGTGAAGACATACTTCTTGGAGGGTTCAACGGGAAATTCGCAAGGTCCGAATAATTATCCCCCCAATCAGTCATCTTCGATGTCAAAAGAACCGATTAGAACACGATATTTCAATGAGGTGCTAGTTCTTCGGTGCACGTAAATGTGCGGAGTAAACTCACACAATACAAACGCAATTCAAACCCTCAATTTCACCAACTCAACACGTGAAGGCCGTAAGAGTTCGGCCGAATTATCTTATCAATTTTAGTTGGTGAGAATACAATCTTGGAAAGATTAACGAGCTGTTAGGTGTCCGTATTTTCCTACAGACTGACCCGGTTCTTACGACTAGTGTCGCCTGAAAACAAAGAACCAGTAGTAAGTAAGAAATCCAGACTTGGCTCTATCCTAGGGTCGTCTCTCTCTCACTTGCAAGTAAAACAAACAATGAGGGCTTTATGCACCCGAGAACAAGGGTTCTTTTTATTCCAATTTTTTTAAATCGACCTGCTCAATTCAGTCCCAATTTTAGAGTTAGGTTATCACTTGAAATTTATGTGAACACACAAGCACGTCTACCGTTCAGTCCCAATTTCCTTTTGACCTTAAGTTATAAAACAAGAGGGGAATCGGAAATCAGAATGCAAACGAGAAACTATGATGCATGCTCAGAAGAAGTTATACTTACAGTGAATCCCAGCACTCTTCATGCGTTATGCAAAACTGAATTTGTAAATATTACACTAAATGCATGCAGATCGAGAAAAACCGCACCTAAACAGTATACTATTAGCGGGGAAGAATTGATTGAATTTGAGCTAAGTAGTACGTGTCTATGTGCGTCTCATTATGAATCTTATAAGATATGTGAATCTTCTAAGATACGTGTGGCCTAATTTACGATGGGCACAAACAAATTTGATTCTAAACTACCGTGTGCCTAATCCTTAAGTTCGCCACTCAAGTCAAGCCCCACCCTCGCCGGAGAGTGAAACAGGCTCGACACACCATAAATAATGTCCAAGTCTTTTTTACACACGCGAGCCCTCAAACAAGAGCCGCTATAAAGGAGCAACTACCTAAATAATTACAACAATTTACAAAAATTCTCTCGAAATAAATAATTTCTCTTGCTCTTCAGCAGTCGGCGCGCATCGCGTCCGTCGACCTCCGATGCACTCCAAGTCCACCGGGCCCTCGCAAGAAAAATAAAAATTTATGTCAGAGAGATAAAAACAAAATATATACAAGAATATGAAGAGAAATAATTGAAAAGAAATGGAATAAATACAAGTGGCTCGGGGGTCAGACTACCCGAGTAAATGGAAAACTAAATCCAAATTTTTAAACTAATCCCTAAGCCGTTTGCCTCCCCGGCAACGGCGCCATCTGACGAGTCGCTAAATACGATATTTAATTCGTGTTCGTTGTAATACGTGTACTTAGCGATTCGGTCAGTACCGAGAGAAGGATCTCCGTGAAGAGTGTCTCGGCTTAATTTATATCCCGGGCCAGTCCGGGGTCGAACACAGGGAGGCAAAGGAACAACTTTGGGTTTAATTTGAAAATTAGGTTTTAGATTTCCAGTGCGGTTTTTTTAGAATTTTTTATGCAAGTAGAATGCCAAAACCAAAATGCGGTTGAATTTTTGATGGGTAAAAATGCGGTTGAATTACAACACTAAGAAAACACACAACAAGGCCAAATTAATTTTAATGTTAAATTAATCCAATTCAGCCAAATTATATTTTTCCTAGCATCCTAATCCAGTGATGAACACAAAACACATTTTTTTAGAATTTTAGGGGTTAAAATGCAACAAGGAAAAATGCACACTTTTTATGGGTTTTCTCGCAATTTATCACACAAACAGAAAGCAAAAATTATGAAAAAATTACTGGAACTAAAACATGATGCAAGGAAGCTACAGTAATATTTTTAGAATTTTTTGACAAGTTATGAATTTTTTATGGATTTTTTAGTGAAATCAGAGTGACAGTGAGTAATTAATTTCTAATAAATCCATGTTATCAAATTTGTCAGAGAGAAAATTATCTCAAAAGGATATTTAGATAAGCAATCCAGGAGATTTGAAATTTCGTAAAAAGAATATACGTGGATTTAACTAAAAATCAAATACTAAATTTACTCTACAAATTATTTCAGGCACATGACAACTCCATTTTAGATGAAATTTGGACAGCAAGTTAAGCACATATTAAGGCATCATATATAATTTTTGTGGATTTTTTGGAGCAACCGTGTGTGAGGTATAATTTTAAGAGTTCAGATTGGGTAAAATATGCAATATTTCAGTTAACCATTTTTAATTAATTACCCAACTACCATAAAAATACAAAAAATAGTCACATGGCAGAGGATAAGTTGCTCAACATAAAAACATTTTTCATTGCACAAATTGATGCAAAAACGAAGTCTAAATTAAGGCATGAACACAGGGTTGTCTTTGCAAAACAGAAAGACAATATTTACAAACTTTATACAGGGACCTATTTGTAATTACAGAAACTATAAATAAAACATTTACAATTTTTACAATAAAAAAATAATAAATCACCTCTTCTTCTTCTTCTTGGAAACGTAGGAGGTGAACCCAACTGGGGTTTGGGTCGGCGGCCGGTGAGTGGCCGCGCGCGGCCGTGCGCGCAGCGGCGCGTGTCCGAGGGGGAGGCGGAGGTGCGCTGGGGGAGAGGCCGGTGGCGGCAAGGGCGGTCGGCTGGTGAAGAAGGCGGCGGCGCCGCGGTTCGTCGTTGGTCGGCGGATAGGGGTTGCGGGTGGCGGGCCGTGGCGCGGTCGCAGCCGGCGCCGCCGCGAGCTAGCAGTGGCCCCCGCGCGGGCGGCAGAGGGCTGCGAGGCCGCCGGCTGGCGCGGCTATCGGAGTTGGAGGGGGCGGCGGAGCCGCTGCCCTTGGGGAAGGGGGCGGCGGTTCTGCTGCTCCGTCTATTTTTTTTTATTTTTTTATTTTTTTTTGATTTCTTTTTTTTGCTGTAATAAAAAGGTTTTTTTTGTTTTACTTTTTTTATATTTTTTTAATTTTGTTAATACAGGGAATGAACATGATGGGGAGAAAAAAATGTGATGATGGTAATATGATGGAGTAGAACAAATGGAAGATGATGTGTGGTGCTATGATGAACTAAAAAAATGCAAAAATGACAAGATGATAAAATGAAGGTAAAATTTACCTAAGATGAACGCGATCGCCTATGGAGTGCTCTCGTGAGCACGGTCTTCGCTCAAATCGCCGGCATGCGATGAGCTCGAGCAGCGCGCGGTTGCGACTGCGATGTTGGCCAAGAAGCCAACGGATCTCACCGGAGAGAGGGCTGTCGTCGTTCGACCGCGGTTGTGTCGCTGTCACCGTTTCAACTCTGGGAACTAGACTCTCCTCACATAAAGATGGATCAAAGGCAAATTGAGGAGGATGGAATGTATATAAAGAGATGGAAAAAATGGAAGTTAGAATTAAGATGGAGTGGGATGGAGGTTAATAAAATGGTGGAGTTGAATTAGAAGTTAGAAAAATGGTGGGGTTGAATGGAGGTTGGTGGTAAAGAGTTGAATGGTGGTTATTGTAGAGAATGAAAATTAAATAAATAAATAAAATAAAGTTGGCTACTTTAATTACAATAGAATAAAAAAGAAGAAAATAAATAGTGGAGAATTTATAAGGGAAGACAAACAACATGTACACATTTTTTTTTTACTTTTCTAATATGTAATTTTTTTGTCTTTTTAATAAGAGATATTTACAACGGAAAAAATACAATAAAATACTACAATTAAAATACAACACAAGTATGATTTTTTTTGTATTTTTAGTAATTAAGAAAGATACAATAAAAATTAAAGAAAGAATGAATATATACATGGTATACAATGTACATCTAGGTCCCAAAACCCAACTTTTGCAAACGAGCTCCGATTTTAATGAAACCACTTCCATTGGATAGATAATTTTCTAACTTGAACTTTAAAAGTGAGTTTGGTGAATTTGGAGTTCATACAGAGCGGGAATTTAGCTTGGAAGTTGGTCTTTACGGCTTTTTCCCATTGGGATCTAGGAGTATTTATTTGAGGTAAAATTTGTTTTGTATTTTTGTATTTTTATATACATTGATATGAACATGTTGGAGAAAGAATTAGCCAAAAAGGAGTTGATATGAAATTATTAAAAATATATAAAGTTAAGGGCTATTTACATGTATAAAACTCCTTTGATTTTGCGGCTTTTTATTGTTAATTTATTTTGTACAATCTAATATACAATAATTCATGTATTTTATTTACAAGAGTCATTTGTTAATTTATTGATTTTATATACATTTATTAGAGAATTTACTCGTGGATTTTGCTAAGATCAAGATATTGAGATGATGAATCGTGGATTCATCAAATACCTACTGCATAGAGAGTCTCATGTTCCTCACTTTTTATACCTTTTTGAGACCATGATTGACCTGGAGGATTCTTTACTGCTCATCTATCTCCATGTCTTACGATATTGTCTATGCTCCCTCATTCCTTCCTTATGAGCCGATGTTTTGATTCATGCTACTGGTTCCTGGTTTGGTTTCCGATTTGTTTTATCTAGTAGCTGACACCCACTTGATTGCACATCTGGGTGTCTTTTTGTTGTCTAACTGTGTCCTCATTCTCACATGGAGACGATGACGAGAGTACGATAGTCGCGTACCAGATATCGTCATATACTTTACCAGTTGTCCTTGTTGTATATATGTGTTTTGTCTTACATTCCTTCTATCTCATGCATGTCATATGTATCCCAGATCTTTTACCATATCTGTTTGTCTATAATTAGGACGTACCTTGTCCTAAGTATAGGGGGTACACCCTGTGTTGTTCTTTCCCCGTTCTGTTTCATCACTCTTGTCATTGCTTAAACTCAGGGATATCTAACCCTAAGTATAGGGGGAGTGGTGCGTACATTCTCTACGATCTGTTCATCTATATTCATATATCTTTTCTTCTTTTCTTCTTTCCATTTTCATTTTTCTTTTTCTACCAAAGACTTGTCGCCCTTTTTTGTTAGTTTTCTATGCTTAGTACGTACTATGTTCTAAGTATAGAGGGGTGTGCACCACGAGTTCTTTCATTCTTTGATCCCCTCCATTGTCTCCTCTATTGTTGATTTGCTCTACTATACTTAGGGATATCTCACCCTAAGTATGGGGGGGACAGACCAGGTTGTGATCTGTTTATGCCCACCCTTGACCCTTGTTGCCTTGTGTACAATCTGTTGTACTTAGGATTATTTGACCCTAAGTATAGGAGGGACGATCAACTTCTTATTCATTTATTTCTCCATTCTTTTGTCGTTGTAGTATAGGCTTTTCTATACTTAGTATGAGTTATATCTTTTCTTTTTCTTTTCGATCTATGAGGACATAGTTCAAGCTAAGTATAGGGGGGGTCGTATATACTCTATATATACTTTAACCATAACTCGTAGTTTCATATTATTAATAATAAATATTGTTGATTTGTTCTACTATACTTAGGGATATCTCACCCTAAGTATAGGGGGAGATAGCCCGAGCTGTGATCTATTTATTCCCACCCTTGTCCCTCCATGCCTTGTATATAATCTGTTATACTTAGAATTATTTGATCCTAAGTATAGGAGGGACGGTGAACTTCTTATTCATTTATTTCTCCATCCTTTCATCATTTTAGTATAGGTTTTTCTATACTTAGTACGAGTTATGTCTTCTCTTTTTCTTTTCGATCTATGAGGACATAACTCAAGCTAAGTATGGGGGGTCGTATATACTATGTATATACTTTAGCCATAACTCGTACTTTCATATATTAATAATAATTATGACTAAAATATTATATAGAAATATACAATTTATTAATTCATTTAATAACAAGATGCATTCTATTCCTCAAATTCTTTCTGTATATACTGATTAATAAATCAGGTTAAAAATATTTTTTACAAAATGATTTGAAAATGGTTTGACCAATTTGAAAAACTTTTTTGTAAAACATTTTCAATCTGTGTAAAAATGTTTTGATTTGTAAAACTCTTTTTTTGTCTGAAATAAAACTTTTTGAAAACCTATTACAAATGGTTTTGAAAATGGTTGAAAAATATTTTAAATATATATATATATATACTGTTTGAAAAATATTTGTAAAATGGTTTTCAAATGTTTGTAAATATTTGCAAAAATTATTTTGTACTATAGTTTTTAAAATTATTTTCAAATAAATTTGAGAAATATATGCATCATTAAAATAAAAAATAGAGATACTTAATACATGTATATATAAATATAAATAAAATTCTTTCTTAATTATACATATATACTTACAATAAAAACAACTTTTTTAACCTATAAATTCTTTAACTTTTTTTATTCTTATAAATAAAAAAGAGACACGCCCATGTAAATAGTTGTGTATATTTTATTCATGTACTAAAATTATTTTTATTTGCAAAAATAACCTTTTTGAAAATTTCATCATTTTTCTACATTGTACTTAGCATTTGCATAGCATTCACATTCTTTTTGAATTGAGCTTGATGATTGAACTAGTCCAAATAAAGTCGAAGATTGGAGCTTGGTTGGACCTTACTACGTCTAACTTCATTGGAACCTTATGGGAATTAGATTTAAGGTACTTCATGTCCACTGGGACTTAATTCTTTGAGACTCAGGGTTGGGTTTAAGTCACCTCAACTGACTAACTAAAACTTTTTGAGACGCAGATGACCCTTGTCGTTGTGAACTAACTTGAACACTTGCACCTTTTATTTTACTCAACTCAGTTTGAGTGGTGAGGGGATTGGATTTTCCGATTTGAGACGCATATGAGTAGAAACATTCATCCTCGTCTAGGGAGGGAAGTGCACCCCAACCTGGTCCAATAGCCATGAGGTCTAACGATAGGAGAGTATGGGTTGCAATAATGCTTTAAAAGAGGGATAGTCTTCTGGCTCAAGAGGAAAACTCCTTATGTAAATACTGTTGTAAATAGTATTTCAAAAAAAAACATTCCAAAAAACTGGACATGCCTGATTGAAAATAAAATGCATGTCGGAGTATGTATATATGTTGTATAGTCAATAAGCAATCTTGAGCATTAAAGTTATACCATGTGAGACTACAGTTGGATTAGTTGACTACATTGGTCATGCATCCCAGGATATGTAGCTACACTGTCTACTGTCCATTCTTCTCTTTACCCCCTCCTCTTGAGTCGGATGCCACTTGAATTAAGAAGGGAATACCCCAATCCTCATGGAAAGAATTGTTGGAATGGGGAATCATTGGGTTGTCATTATGTAGAAGTCAGTTCTTTTGTCATTTCCATTAGGGAGAGCCCCTATCAGTTACACTATACAAGTCGGCTTCATAGTCATAAGGGTTTGCGTATGATGTAGGATGGTTCTGACCTGGCTATTGAGGTGGTTTAAACCGATTTTTGTGACTCGTGAAGGTTGTTGTGTTCTAAATTAGGTTCCCGACCAGGTTCCACACATATTTTTACATCAAGATCTAACCTGATATCCAAACTTTGATTTTGTAAAAGACAAGTTTGATTATTAAAATCAATTCTATTTATTCTTTCTCTTTCTTTCCTTCTTTATTATTTTTATGCTTATCGCATAAGTGTTTGCAAGGGACTAACAAAGGCAAGTTTAGGGGGGTGATGAATATTTATTTCATCACCTTTATTCTATCATTTTGGTCGTAAAATCCTTGGTAATGTATGTAAATAGCATTAATTTGTATAAAATTGCATTCATCATTTATTGCATTTATTGTGTAAATAACAATGTTTTAATGCCAAAATTATAGAATTAAGAGAAGAAAAGAAAAGGAATAAAATATCAAAGATATTTTATGAACCTAAACCTCGAAACCAAGTTAAGAATTGAGTTGGTCGATAAGGAATAAAATAGGGGGAGATAAGGGTCAAAAATACAATAAAAACCTCATTATTTTATTTATTCAATAATTCATTTTTGACATCTATTTTATATTTTATTATTTATACATCAAATAAAGAAACTATGAACATAAAAGTTGTAGATAATAATGTAAATAAAAATACAAAATTGAGTTTGTACAAAACTAATACACACTGTTCTTTTTATACACATAATAAAAAATCTAAAAAAAGAAACTATGAACATAAAAGTTGTGGATAATAATGTAAATAAAAATACAAAATTGAGTTTGTACAAAACTAATACACAATGTTCTTTTTATACAAAGAATGAAAAGCTAAAATCCCAACTTCACAGACTCATATCTTTCAAATAAAAACTCAAAATATATCGAAATCACTCTAATTATATATAACCTTTAATAATCTATTTAATGGATCTAGTTTCATTCTTTTTTGAAGTTAAGTGTAAAAGATAGATTTGGGCCCCTCATTGTACAATATACCTGCATAAAATATTAAATTTATTCATTATTTATTATTTTCACAATTTTTATTTTTATATTTTTGTAAATATTATTTATACCATATGTACATATTATAACCTAAATAAAATCACAATGAAATCATGAAATAAAATAAGTCTATATCATTATATAGGTAAAATACCTATAATAATACTTGTATATAAATAAAAGGAAAAAACATTCTTTATTCTTTATTCCTTTATAATTTTATAAGCTTGTAAATATCATTTATATTCTATTAAAAATATAAATCTAAAATAAAACCAAAAAAAAGAAACACTTAAATAAAATACAAAATACATAAGTGAATATACAATACATATACCTACATATTACATATACTTATTTATTTAAGTATACAAAATATATCATAAAAATAAACAAAAATATATTTATGTCCCTCAAAATAAGTTATAAATAAGAAAATAAAATATATAAAATAAAAATAAAATAAGCCAAAACATGATGAATATATCTATAATTATATCCCTAAAAATTAATTGATAATAAATAACACCAAAAAATATATAAAAAATTATAATAAAATACTTAATAAAATAATAAACATTTTTTTATGTTATAATAAAAAATTAATAAAATCAATTACTATTTTTAATTATTTATTTTCCAATAATCATGTTGTTTCGTGTTGTAGGGACCTGACGTGGACCAACCACGTCAGGTCGCTAGTTGACCTCTGGTCAACTACCTCCCCCGACCTTCTGACTTATCAGAAGTGTAGAATCCCCACTTTTCCGCCATTTCTTACACTCGATCCAACGCTTAAATGTCTTTGATCCCTTCACAAGATATGATCTCTGATCAACCAAGATCGACATCGAGCACTTAGATCCCTTGTACATATATCAATTCATTGCATTCGGTCAGTCAATAAGGGTGCATACTCATGTATATAAATAAATACCTCCTTATACTCCTTCAATTTTGGTCACTCTCCGAGTCTTATAACCCCCACCTCTCGACCTAGAGCGCATCCTCGTGATAGGGGGTCCCCTGAGGCATTGGAGCGGCTCGTGGAGGAGGAGGTGCACCCACAGCCACCTCATCGGCAGCCCTACTCCCTGGCCTTTGGCCAGGTATAAGAGCCGACCTTCATCGTTTCTAAGTAATATTTATTTTCCCTCATTTTAATTCTGTAGTCATTTTAGTAATTAGGTTAGTGAATTAGTGTATTAATTCCATTCGTATTTCGTAGGAGCTCCGCTTTGAGGAACGTTTCCATGGTACCCTACTGTTCTGCGACTCACCTTCTGCCTCAACCTCATTACCTATCCACTTCTCCATCTATACCAACCCACTATCTAACCTGATCGAGCCGCGGTCAGCTAATCTTTGCTTCTCCTCCACCGCTCGTTGGAGCAGGACCATTTTCGCATCACCATGCCTCAATTCTCCACCAAATAAAAGCCAAGATCCTCGTCGTGGTTCCGCTAGTTTTTCTAACCCTTTTGTAGGTCCTAAAGGGGGGGGGATTTGAGCCCCATCTCGCTGAAGAACCACCTCCATATATCCTCGCCCTCTAGAGCTCCTCCGTTGAGCTCCGAAGCTATTTGAGGTGACCAGCGTGTTCGGGAGGACATTAGGAACGGGGAGAGACCATCGGCAAGTGTGCACGTGCCCGAAATCATGCGCTTCATCAGATCAAAGCTCACCTTGGGCAAGTTCTTTGATTGTTCTTCCACCTTGCCTACCTGCCATTGGATGAAGAAAGGGCCTCCAAATCCTCCAGGTGTTGTTGGATGCAGCCGCTCTTCACCGTTCGATCTGCCCATGCAATTTAATCTGATACGTCCAAGGCCGAAGCATTATCAAGCGCGAAGCATGCTGATGAATCTCCATTTCATCACCTTTATACTATCATTTTGGCCGTAAAAATCGTAGCTAATGCATGTAAATAACATCAATTTGTGCATAATAACATTCATTATTTATTGTATTATTTGTATATAAAATAAGGTTTTTAATGCCGAAATTATAGAAAAAAGAGAAGAAAAGAAAAATGAATGAAATATTGAAAATATTTTATGAACCTAAACCCCAATACCAAGTCAAGAATTGAGTTGGTCGATAAGGAATAATGTAGGGAGAGATAAGGACCAGAAATAGAAAAAAACCGTATTCTTTTATTCATCATTTATGCATTTTGATACCTATTTTATTTTTTAGTATTTATTCATCAAATAAAGAAATTTTTTACATGATACTTTTAGATAATAATGCAAATAAAAATACAAAATTGAGTTTGTACAAAAATAATACACAGTGTTCATTTTATACACAGAATAAAAAGTCAAAAAACCAAACTTCCCAGACCCATATTTTTCAAACAAAACTCAAAATATATCAAAATCACTATCTAATTTATATAACTTTTCACTAGATATTTAATGGTGGTGGTTTTATATTTTTTGGAGTTATTGTGTGAAAGTTAGGTTTTTGACCCCTATTGTACAATCTATCGATTAAAATATTCATTTTATTCATTGTTCATTATTTTTACAAATTCATATTTTTACATTTTTGTAAATATTATTTATAACATGTGTACATATTAAAACCAAGATAAAACCCAAAAATAAAATAAAATAAAATAAGTCTATTCCAAAACATAGATCAAATACCTATGTTGTACTTGTATATAAATAAAAAGGAAATATAATATTTCAATCTTTGTATTTTTATAATATTGTAAATATCATTTATATTCTAGTAAAAATACAAAACCAAAATAATTCTTTATAAAATACATTAAAATAAAAATATGTATATACTAAATAGGTAAAAGACCTATAAATAAACCTATAGAATATACATACTTATTTATTTAAGTGTACAAATAACATCATAAAAATAAAATAAAAGTATATTTATACTCACAAAAATAGGTTATAAATACATATGATAAAAGAAAAAATAATAAAATAAAATTCATAAAATAAAAATAAAAATAAAAATGTACGAAACATAGATGAATATACCTATATATACACTCTTCAAAATTAACTACTAATAAAATATAAAATAAATAAATAAAAATCATAATAAAATAATGCATAAAATAATAAACATTTTTATTTTATACTAAAAAATTAGTAAAATCGATTACCATTTTTAATTAATTATTCTTTAATAAAATGCCATGTTTTATCGTTTAGCGGCGTAGGTGGCCCAATCAGGGCGCCTCATTCGTTGACCTTGGTCAACTTGACCCTGCCTCCTGATTTGACGCTGCGTCTTTTCCCCGATTTCATGCCATTTTTCCCAGCCACCACATCCATCTATCGCCTCTGATCCCGTCATACGAAATAATCATCGATCATTGTACATACACGACATGCATTCTAATCGTGTGTACATACGCCCAAATCATTATTTTTAGCCGGTCAATAAGGGTGCTCAACAAGGTCTATAAATAAAACTTCAGTTTCTCCTTCCAACTTTGGACACCGTCTCGAGTCTAGGAGGCCTCATCTTGGATCCAGCTAATCTTCTCGTGACAGGGGAAGTCGATCTGCGACCAGGCTGAGCTCCAGGAGCACAGAGGTGCACCCACGATGGTTCTCTGATCACCCTGCTCCCCGGGCCCCCTAGGTGATGAATACCCATTCATCACTCTTTATTCTCCTATTTTAGCTACAAAAACCTTTGCAAATACATGTAGATATGTGTAAGTACAAATAATTACCAAAAGCATGCATTGTGTAAAAACCTGTAATTAGCATGTTTTTGTGCAAAAATAAAAGAATAAAGAGTAAAAAGAAAAAGAGGGAAATATTTAGAATAAATATTGAGCAACTTAACCCAAGGGAGGGCTCAGCATGGGCCTGACCGCATAAAAGCCAAAGTAGAGGGAGATAGGAGCTCATGTGTACATACTTTTGTAAATAAATAAAATTATATTTTCCTCACCCAAAAAATATGCTTGTACATATTTTTTATATATTTAGAAACTCTTAAAAACAAAACAAAAAAAATATTTAAAACAAACCAAAAAGACCAAAAATATCCCTCCACCATGTGCATAGACCATCACCCATGTATTTATTTAACCCTATAAATAAGTAAAATTATTTTCTAAACTTTTTGTAAATATTCTATGTTACATATTGTAAATACATAAAATAACAAGAAACAAAACAAAAATCAAATAAAAATTACAAAATTAAAAATACAAAAATACAAAAATACATTGTATAGATACCATGTATATAAATGTATACAACTATTTATTTCACCCTTGTGTATAAATAATTAAAATAAAATAAAAATACCATTTTGTTCTTTATTTTATGATGCAAATAAATAAAATATAAAATGGGCATAAAAATACATAAAAATAACAAATAAAAAATCAAAAATTAAAATCTATATAGTATACATATACCTATATATATAGCTACCCTATTTTTATTTCCAAAAATTAATTAAAAATCACCAAAAAATAGAAAAAAAATAAAAGAAAAATATTCATGTTTTGAGTTTTTCTTAATTCGGCCTTTTTCTACCCTAAATTAAATAAACAAAAAATTAAAAACGTGGCAGCTCCTGATTGGTCCACGGGGGATTGTTGACCCCGGTCAACTCCCCCGCGGACTCTTTCCTTTTGCGTCGACTCACGCCCGACCCGACTTCGTCAATTTCTCCACGCGTCTCCAGCCTGTCGCCCCCGCGAACCCCGCGCCCGGATTCTTCGCCGTTCATCCGACATCCTCGCCAGATCCTTCGCCGTGGGATCCACGCCTTCCATAGCTGCCTCCACTCAACCCTAATCGGCCCTGTCTCCATATATATCCCGACCTCCGCCTCCGCGCCCTCATCTTTGGCTCGCCACTTTCATTCCCGTGACCTCCAGAGCAATCACCGAGGTGACAGCTCGCGTTTGCCCCTGTTGCAGTGAGGAGAGGGTGCCCCGACCATCGATCCGGCAGCTTCGCGCCGCCGTGCTCCGCCGCTTGCAGGAGCTCGAGCCTCAGGCCTTGACGCCCTTCGAGGCTACGACCGGGAGCTAGCTAAGCTCCAGCACAGTCTTCCGCACCACCCAGGTAGATCCTTTAGGCCATAGTTTAGCGTAAATATCGATTTTTAGTTTACTGTTAGCGTAGCTCCACCGCCGTCGCCAGCCACCTCCGATACCCCATTTGTCATTCCGACCCGACCATCGTCTTCGCCAGACCTCTCCGCATCTTCTTCACCCCTTCGCCCAACCCAGCTCGCACAGGAGCTGGGATTCGAGCTCCTCCGTCCATCGCCTCGCCGGAGCTTGCCCATTTCGCCTCCCCGATCACCTTCACCACGCCTAACAGGGTCGAGGCACTTTGCCCTCGACCCGCGAGTTTGCTGGGATACTTTGCAGGTCTATCCAAGCCCATCTGAGGGCTTGGACCACTTGGTCCAGCTGCTCCACCTCCGCCGACCTCGCCGGACCTCCCAGAGGATCGGTTGGGCCATCGGAGGGCTCCATTAGACGCGGAGGGCTCGCAGCTTCCTTCTCCAACCTTCAGCGAGCGTCCACGAGGAGACCAGCGCCGCCATGAGTCCGACGAAGTTCGCCGGAGCCCTGTTCGTCCACCATCCTCCTCCGCCGTCCGATTGACCCCCGAGCTCCAGATCCAATCACGTTCGTCCATTTGAGGAGCAGCGTCAACCGTCAGATCCATTCGAGGGTCGATCTCCACCGTCGATCCAGCGCAGCTCAGCCTCGTCGTCCGTCCACCGTTCGATCTGCAACGTGGCAGCACCTGGACCGTCGGATCACAGTCTAGGACCGGAGCCCTGGGCGCCACCCCCTTCTCAACCGTCCATTTATCCACGTGGCGTTCATCCATCGGTTCGACTTAATAAAGGGGTAAATTACCTTAGGCCCCCTCGTAGTTTATGTGTTTGCTTTCAGTCCTGTAAATATTTTAGGAATTTTATTTACGTTGGGATATTTGCATATTAAACCTCGTACTTTCTCGTATTTGCATTTATACCCCTGCCAATTGTGGACACGTGCATCGACACGTGATATTTTGGTTTATTTGCAATAGAGACCCCTGTAGTTCTGGATGTTCTTTAGTGAATGAAATCTTTTACTTATTTGCATTTATACCCCTGTGCGTGATTTATTTCCACATGTGCGTTTTATTTTGGGTATTTTGCAGATAAGCCCCTGGACTTTTGGTACTTGTTACCTATAAGCCCTCGGAACTTATTTTTCTTACATTTGGGTCCCTGAGTGCCCCAGGCACGTGCTTGGCACGTGTTTTGCTGGGTATTTTGCACCAGACCCCCCAGAACTTTGGGTATTTGCACTTTGGTCCCTGTGCACAGTGCCCCTCCTTTATTTTTGAATAAAATATCAAATCACCTCCAAATTCGATGAAAATTTGACACATGGCTCCTTCCATGGTGTAGAATTTTTATGAATTTTTGAGGACATTTTTGATTTCATTTGCTATTTTTAAAAATTCAAAAACCCTTATTTTTGCTACTGTTTAGAGTCAAAAACCCCCCAAAAAATATCAAAACCCTTTTAAAAATTCCATAAAAATTAGTTACTGTTTATTTTGTGTTCCTTGATTTGCTAGCCAATTTTGGCTATTTTTCATTGAGTAAAAACCCTAAAAACTTAAAAACACCTCAAAACTCCTAAAAATCATAATAAATAATTTAAAAACTCAAAACAATAATTTTGGTGCTCAAATTTTCCTTGTTTTCTCTAGTATACAGGAAAATTACCTCCAGGTCCCTTTGAGATCCTTAGATATTTTATCTTTGGGTTTTGGGTCTGGCTGGACAGTACCCCATGCTTTTCGCACTGTTTGATTTTTAGGAAATAAAATAAACATCAGAAAAATCTCAAAAATTCACCAAAAACATAAAAAATAAAAACACATAAAATATTTTTGTCTGAATTTTTGCTTGCTTTTTAATGCATTAAATAAATTGTTCAAGTTAATTGTTTGTGTGCTTTTCCTGTTTTCTTTATATTCCAAAAATCCTAAAAAAATATAAAAACCCTTAAAAACACAAAAAAATACTCTCTCGGATTTCTGACTACATCGTAGGCCGCAAGGCCAATATGTGCTCCTTGTGTTCGACTCTGGGTGCTATACCAGGTTAATCTCATAGCATGACCGCTCTCTTTCGTGCTCGATTAGTTTTACATGTTCTGAGTGGTTGATTTTTCTTGATATACTTAGCCCGAGTGATTGACGTCGCGACGACCATTTCTTTACCTTTACCTTAGTCGTTCGGGCGGTTATCAGAATGGCGCCGTTGCCGGGGAGCACGGCTTTGTAGTCATTTTTCCATATTGTCTCTCTATATTATCATTGTTCTCTGACACTCTCTCTTTGATTTTTGTGCGAGGTACTGCGTGGACAACTTGGAGTTTATTTTTTTGAGGACCCGCATGAGAAGAACTGTAGGGAGAGGAGGAAGAAGAATTTTATTTTGAGAGAGAACAATATTGTTTGTAATAATTTAGAACTTGGACATTCGTGGACACTTGTAACTTAGCGGGTCTATTTCGCCGAGTACCGGTGTGCTCGGGGGACCCATTTGGATTTTCGCGGCTTTTTCTGCGGTTTTGATAGCTAGCTGCCTTTTCCGGTGTTTACGCGGTTTCTCTCGAGCCCCTAGATTTAGGAATTTCTCTTGCTTGTGCCGTAATTAGTAGGGTCCCCACACTTAATTGCTTATCTGCTCCTATAGATCGTTAATTGGACCTACTAATAATAAATAATAAAAATAACTTGGTCGCTTTCCTGAGAGCCTACGCGTCGCGAGCCTGCCCCGGAAGCGCTACTCCTAAACTCGACCTGTCGAGAAGAGGAGGGGTGGGCCAAGACCGGACTCTTTGGATCAAGGGCAAGTGACAGAGTTAGACGGTTCTGCGCTAGGAATTGCTCATCTAGGACTCGGTTTTTCCTCGCTGCACCATTTAGGTAGTTTAATTCTGTCTTTAAATTCTGCGTGGATCATTTGCATGAAGAGTGCTGGAGATAAGGTACGCATTTCTTTCTCTGCATGCATCATTGATTTCTTCGCGCATCGGCTTTTTCGTCTTCTCCCTCTGTTTTTGGCTTAATCATCAGGAGAATCGGAAAATTCGTTAGGCCGCTTGTATTTATTTTGAAAAAAATTTTAAAAAAGAAAAACAAAAAAAAATTGGGACTGGATAACACTATTGACCCTAAAAGACACTCACATTAAAAATTTGTCTTGGGGAGAGCAACCCCCTCCTTGTATGGTTTGGATGCGCGAGAGAGTGACCCGCACCCTAGGTAGAACCCTCCGGTGCTATTTCTAGTTGACTACCGACTCTTCCGTGCGGGCCAGTCGGTTGGAGTAGCATCGGGTATCCTAACAGGTCACGTAAGCGCTCTGATATTTTGTGTGTTCACCCAATAAAATTGACAAGATAAATTGACCGAGCTTTCACGGTCTTCAGATTGTGTTGCGTTGGTGAACCGAGGGTTTGCTTTGCGATCATATTTTCTCCAGATCCCATCCGCTCTACTCGCCAGATCAAGATGATGGGTAGACGATCTCTTAGGCAGCCTCTGGCTGCACCGCTTTCAGGCGCGTCTACTTCACCATCTAGGTTGGCCCGTGAGAGTCGAGACCAGCTCTCCGGGCCCGAGTACGATTCCACCCTGTTCTCCCTCGATCCCCTTTCTTTTGCTACTGAGAGACATGAGCCCGAGGAAAGACGAATTGATTTGACCGAATCTGAGTTGGGCTCATCTGATTTTGCAGACGTCACTATGGCCGGAGCCGGCAGTTCAGACCCAGACTCCCGACAACCCGAACATTTTGTACTAGACCAGGGAGCGATCAACTCCACCCTGATAGCATCATTAGAGACAGTACAGAAGCAGCTACGCGATCAGGGAGCTTTCATGATTGAGATGAGAAGGGAGTTGGAGCGACTCAGAGAAGAGAGAGATCAGAGCGAGCCTGAGGACATTCCTGATGCTGATGCAGAGGCAGCAGCCGCAGCAGCCGCAGCAGCGGCTGCCGCAGCGGCAGCCGCCGCCGGAGCAGGACCACCGAGAACGATGCGGGAGTTACACAACCCCGGATCTACACTGATGCACCATTGGGTGGTGGTACCTGCTATCGTGGGGGATTTCAAGTTCCCTCCGAATACCCTGCAGATGCTTCCTCATTTTCACGGACTTGCCACCGAGGAGCCCCACCTCCATCTCCAGGAGTTTTTGATGATCTGCAGCACTGTCCACGACCGTCATGTGGACCAGGATACGATTCGGATGATGGCCTTCCCTTTTTCACTGGCAGATAGGGTCTAATGATGCCTCGCCGACCCAGAGGATGTAGCCGCGCGGGGGAGGTCCGGCAGGCTGAAGGGCGGCGCGGCGGTTGGCGAGGGGGCACCTGGGGGTTGCTGGAGGACGCGCGGGTGCGGTCGCGCCTCGCGGGGGCGGCGCCCTCGGTGGTCTGGAAGGGGCGGTCTGCGCGCGCGGCCGGATCTTTGGCCAGAAAAGGAAGGAGGCGCGGGGGAGTTGACTGGGGTCAACATTCCCCCGTGGCCCAGTCAGCACTGTCCCTTTGGACCCTCTCCTTCTTCCCCGGATCTTTGGACCCTCTCCTTCTTTGGACCTCTCATGAATACCCATTCATCACTCTTTATTCTTCTATTTTAGCTACAAAAACCCTTTTCAAATACATGTAGATATGTGTAAATACCAATAAATACCAAAAGCATGCATTGTGTAAAAACCTATAATTAGCATGTTTTTGTGCACAAAATAAAAGAATAAAGAGCAAAAAGAAAAAAAAGAGGGAAATATTTAGAATAAATATTGAGCAACCTAACCCAAGGGAGGGCTCAGCATGGGCCTGACCGCATAAAAGCCAAAGTAGAGGGAGATAGGAGCTCACTTGTTTATATTTGTAAATAAATTAAACTATATATTTTCCTCACCCAAAAAGAAGCTTGTACATATTGTATGTATATTCTATTAAAAACAAAATAAAAAGATAAAAAAATCAAAAAGTCAAAAAGACCCTTTCACCATGTGTATAAACCACACTCTTGCATTTATTTAACCCTATAAATAAATTCATTTATTTTCTAAACTTTTTGTAAATATTCTATATTACCTTTTGTAAATAAAATAAATAAAAAGAAACAAAACAAAAATCAAATAAAAATTACAAAATTGAAAATACCAAAAATACATTGTATTAATACCATGTATATAAATGTATTCATTTCACCCTTGTATATATGTGATAAAAATAAAATAAAAATATTCTTTTATTCTATATTTCATGTTGTAAATAAATAAAATACAAAATGAGCATAAAAACACATAAAAATAACAAATAAAAAAAATCAAAAATAAAAATCCATGTAGTGTACATATACCTATATATAGAGCTAACCTATTTTTTTTCCAAAAATTAATTAAAAATCACCAAAAAATAGAAAAAAATAAAAGAAAAATATTTCATGTTTTAAGTTTTCTTTAATTCGACCTATTTTTGCCCTAAAATAAATGGTCAAAGTTCGGGCACACGTGGCCGCTCCTGACTGGGCCACGGGGGAATGTTGACCCCAGTCAACTCCCCCGCGCCTCCTTCCTTTTCTGGCCAACGCGCGCCGCGCCCTTCTTCCCCGATTTATCCACGCGCGTCCAGCCTGTCTTCAACTCAACCCCCGCGCCCATATTCTTCGCCGCACATCCCTCTCCCTCGCCGGATCTTCAGCCATCAAATCGACGCTTTCCTTAGCCGTCGAGCCTCAACCCTAGTCGCCCGGTCACGCTATATATCCTTCCCCTCCGCCGCCCTCGCGCCGAATCTTTGGACCCTCTCCTTCTTCCCCGTGACCTCCATTGGCCTCGCAAGAGTGACAGCAAGCCGTTGCCTTTGTAGCAGTGAGGCGAGAAGGCGTATCCTCTGATCCGGCGTAACCTCGCCGTCCTTGCTCCGCCGCCGCGTCGAGCATCGAGCTTCAGGCCTTGACGCCCTTCGAAGCTACGACCCGGAGATAGCCCATCTCCACCACAGTCTCCAGCATCCATCAGGTAGCCGTAGCTTCCTTTAGTTTAGACTAATTTTCGATTACGCCCAAATTCCATCTCCGACGCACTTCTTCGATTCCGACCACCTCGCTTATCATCTCGACCTCCCGACCCGATTTTCACCTTCGCCGTACCCTCACGCACCTTCTACGCACTTTCACTCAACCCAGATCGCACAGGATCTGGGAGTCGAGCTTCACCGTCCTCCGCTCGCCGGAGCTCGTTCGCCACGCCGCACCGTCCACCTTCACGCCACCTAACCGGGTCGAGGCACTTTGCCCGCGACCCGCGAAGCTTCTTGACCATTTTGCAGGTCCAAAGGGGGTGTCTGAGCCTCCTTCCCAGTTCAGCCAGGAGCTTCTTCTCCGACGACCTCGCCGGAGCCTTCCAGGGTTCGGCCGAGGCATTGGAGACCCGCCGCAGCTGCGCAACTTCACGCCGGAGCTTCTCCGACCTTCAGGCGCAGCAGAGGAGACCGGAGGCACCTTCACGAGGCCGGCGAAGTTCGCCGGCCATCAGTTCTTCGAGGACCCTCCAGAGCCGTCCGATGATGCTCCAGCTCCAGATCTGATCCTGAGCGTCCATCTGTTGAGGAGCAGCGACCGTTGATCCATTTGAGGAGCGCATCGGAGCCATCCGTAGCAGAGGAGAGAGATCTGAGCCAGCACCGTCGGATCAGCCACGTGGATCTTTCTCCGCCGTCGATTGAGCCCAAGAGCCGAAGGAGTAAAGGCGCGTTTGTTCTCCACCGTTGGATCTGCCACGCGTCCTCATCTGGGCCGTCGCTATTAATAAAGGGGTAAATTTCATAGGCCCCCCCTCTGTTTGTCTTATTTCAGTTCAGTCCTGTAATTTTCAATTCTAGTTGTTTATTTTCTGGGTAATTTGCATCAAGGACCTCGCGCTTTATTTTAATTGCACTTATACCCCTGCCAGTAGAGACCCACGTGCTTTAGCACGTGTTTTGTTGGGTTATTTGCATGAGACCCCTTGTAGTTCTGGAATGTTATTCAATGAATGAAAAGTTTTGTTTATTTGCATGTATACCCCTGTGAGCATTGAATTTACACATGTGTGAATTATTTTTGGGTAAATTGCATATAAGCCCCTGGACTTTTGATACGAGTTATCAACAAGTCCTCGGAACTTATTTTTATCACATTTAGGTCCCTGTGTGCCCCAGACACGTGCTTGGCACGTGACTTCTTGGGTATTTTGCACCAGGACCCCAGAACTTTTGGGTATTTGCACTTAGGTCCCTGTGCACAGTGCCCTACCTTTATTTTTGAATAAAATATCAAACGAACTCCAAATCCAATGAAATTTTGACACATGGCTCCTGCCATGGTGTAGGAATTTCTATGATTTTTGGGGACATTTTGGATTTCATTTATTATTTTTAAAAATTCAAAAACACTTATTTTCGCCACTGTTTGACTTTAAAAATACCAAAAAAATATAAAATCACCTTTAAAAATTCTAAAAAAATTAGGTAATGTTGTTTACTGGTTGATTGATTTTCGAGCCAATTTTGGCCACTTTTCATCCCTTAAAAACCATAAAAATTGAAAAACCCCTAAAAACTCATAAAAATTGTAGTAAATAAATTAAAAATCCAAAAACAATAATTAGGGTGCCTAAATTTTCCTTATTCTTTCTAGAATATAGGAAAAATACCTTTAGGGCTTTTTGAGATCCAAAATTATTTTATTTTGTGGTCTTAAGCCTTGCTGGACAGTACCCTATTTTTCTTGCATTGTTTGATTTTTAATAATTAATTTATCCATTAGAAAAAATTCCAAAAATTCACCAAAAACAGTAAAAAACATTTAAAACATAAAAACCATTTTTCCATAATTTTTGCATCATTTGTGTGTCTTGTATAAATTGTTGAAGTCCAGTGTTTGTTCATTTTCTCTTAATTTCTTATCTTTTAAAAAATCAAAAAAAAATTACAAAAACAAATAAAAACCATAAAAAGACTCTTTTGGATTCTTGACTACATCGTAGGCCGCAAGGCCAATCTGTGCTCCTTGAGTTCGACCCTGGGAGCTATACCAGGTTAATCTTATAGCAGAACCACTTCTATCTTGTGTTTTGATTGATTGATCTCTTTGTGAGTGGTTTATTTTCTTGATTTACGCATTCGAGTGACTGAGGACAACGACATTGTGATTTATTTTCCACCTTAGTCGCTCTCTGATTTTTGCGTGATCAGAATGGCGCCGTTGCCGGGGAGCACGGCTTTGTAGTCAGTTTTCCATTTTGTCTCTCTCTATATTATTGTTGTTTTCTGACCATTCTCTCTCTTTGATTTTTGTGCGAGGTACTACGTGGAGATCTTGGAGTATACTTTTTGAGGACCCGCACGGGAAGAGGAGCAGGAAGAGAGAGAGAGGAGCAGAGATTTTTAATTTCAGAAAGAGAGAGAGAACATTATTCTTGTTGTAATAATTTAGGACTTGAACTCTGGACACTTTGGGACATTTGTAACTTAGCGGGTCTGTTTCGCCGAGCACCGGTGTGCTCGGGGGACCCATCTGATTTTCGCGGCTTTTATCGTGGTTTTCATAGCTAGCTGCCTTTTCCGGTGTTTACGCGGTTTTCCTCGAGCCCCTAGATTTAGGAATTTATGTTGATTGTGACGTAGATTTTTAAGGCCCAACACCTAATAGAATATCTGTTCCTATAGAACGTAATTGGACCTTAATAAAATTCATTGAAAAAGTTAGTGAAATTGGATTTGAGACCACGTGCCGTGAGGAGTCACATACAACGCTGGCAGGACCCGTTGTGGCGGGCACCGAGTGACTCCCAAGATCGGACTCCGGACTCAATTCGATTAGCTAACTATTGTTCTTCACGATCAATAGAAATTGCTTGTCTAAGGCCGGTTTTTCCCGCTGCACCATTTAGGTAGTTTTATTCTGTCTTTAAATTCTGCGCGGATCACTTGCATGTAGAGTGCTGGAGACAAGGTACGCATTTCTTTCTCTGCATGCATCATTGATTTCTTCGCGCATCGGCTTTTTCGTCTTCTCCCTCTGTTTTTGGATTAATAATCATCAGGAGAATCGGAAAAACCGTTAGGCCGCTTGTATTTATTTTTGAAAAATATTTAAAAAGAAAAACAAAAAAATTGGGACTGGATAACATTATTGACCCTAAAAGACACTCACCAGAAAAATTTGTCTTGGGGAGAGCAACCCCCTCATTGTTTGGTTTGATTGTGCGAGAGAGTGACCCGAACACTAGGTAAAGCCCTCCGGTACTCATCTCGACTGATTACCGACTCTTCTGTGCGGGACAGTCGGTTGAGAGAGTATCGGGTATCCTAACAGGTCACGTTAATCGCTCTGATATCTTGTATGTTCACCAAATAAAATTGACAAGATAAATTGACCGATCTTTCACGGTCTTCACATTGTGTTGTGTTGGTGAACCGGGGGTTTGCTTGCGATCATATTTTCTCCAGATCCCATCCGCCCAACTCGCCAAGATCAAGATGATGGGTAGACGATCTCTTAGGCAGCCTCTGGCTGCACCGCTTTCAGGCGCGTCTACTCCATCACCTAGGTTGGCCCGTGAGAGTCGAGACCAGCTCCCCGGGCCCGAGTTCGAGTCCACCCTGTTCCCCCTCGATCCCCTTTCTTCTGTTCCTGAGAGACATGAGCCCGAGGAGAGACGAATTCATTTGACCGAACCTGAGTTGGGCTCTTCTGATTTTGCAGACATCCCTATGGCTGGAGCCGGTAGTTCAGACGATCGCCAGCCCGAACATTTTGTCTTAGACCAGGGGGCGATCAACTCCACCCTGATCGCGTCGTTAGAGACAGTTCAGAACTAGTTACGCGATCAGGGGGCATTTATGATAGAGATGAGGAGGGAGTTGGAGAGACTCCGAAGAGAGCGAGAAGAGCCGAGCGAGCCAGAGGACATCCCTGATGCTGATGCAGAGGCAGCAGCCGCAGCAGCAGCAGCCGCAGCAGCGGCAGCCGCCGCCGCAGCAAGACCGATGCGGGAGCTTCACAACCCCGGATCTACACTGATGCACCAGTGGGTAGTGATTCCTGCTATCGTGGGGGATTTCAAGTTCCCTCCGAACACCCTGCAGATGCTTCCTCATTTTCATGGACTCGCCACTGAGGAACCACACCTCCATCTCCAGGAGTTTCTGATGATCTGCAGCACTGTCCACGACCGTCGTGTGGACCAAGATACGATTCGAATGATGGCCTTCCCTTTTTCACTGGCAGATAGAGCAGCCGCCTGGCTGAAACATCTAGGGAAGTTTGTGTACACCTGGGATCAACTCCGCACCGAGTACTTGAACAAGTACTATCCACTCGGGCGGACGAATGCAGCGAGGGCCCTGATCAACAACTTCTCCATGCTCCCTAACGAGCAATTTCATGAGGCATGGGAGAGGTTCAGAGAGCTTCTGGATAGATGCCCCCACCATGACATTTCGAAGCCGAACCTAGTTCAGAGCTTCTTCAGTGGGCTAACACCAGAGCTTCAGGGTCTGGTGAATGCTTCTTGCGGCGGGTCCTACTTTGCCAAGGACCACAACCAAGTCTGGGCCATCTATGAGGAGATGTCCGAGAATTACATGGTGATGTCCCAGACTCGGTTGTATACACAGAGATCTCAGCAGCCGCCAGGACCCGTGCAGTATCAGCGGATAGCATGGGTTGATGCAGGTCCTTCCAGTTCGTCCACAGTTGCAGCCGCACAGGCAGAGTCGGCCGCTGCGGACATGGGGATTATTAGCGAAAAGTTGGACCGCATGGAGATAATAGAAAAGAAGCAGTGCCAGGGCATAACTCAGATGGAGGAAATGGCACAGACTCTGAGCGACATGAAGACCCAGCTCTTGTGTCTTCAGGAGGCACAGACGGCTCCTCAGCCCCGTCTTCTGTCGCGAGGCGATTCCGGTGGCAGCCGCAGCTCGTCCCAGCGCTCCAGCTCCTTGCAGCAGCCTAGACAAGTTCACCTTGTACAGGCGGAGCCGTACCAGCAGCAGCAGCCCTCTTACCAGGCACCACCATCTCCAGACTTACAGATGGTGGTATATCAGCCGGATCAGCCTCTGGATGTACTCCCACCCGCCCCATACGATGCAGAGCCGTTGATGGATGTCAACGGAATTTGGTATGACCGTCCTCAACCTGGAATCCGACGAGACCATCCCGGATTCAGGTGGGGGAATGGGGGTAACCAACCCCAGCAGCAGCCAGCCGGTCAGGGAGGGCAGTACGCCCAGCAGAGGGATCACCAGCAGCACCCAGCACACCAGCCATCATCATTCGTATCTCGTCCCTACCAGCAGCAGGGACAGAGTTGGAGACGTGAGCAGCAGTCTCACCAGCAGCAGCATCATTCCTCTTACCCCTCTCAGCCCCAGCAGCCTCATTATCAGAGAGGCAACCCGTCGGGCTCCCATGAGAGCCCCGCCATGGATGATCTAGCCCGCCTCTTCACAGAGCAGCAGGCTACATTTAGACGGGAGATGGACGAGTTCCGCCAGGAGATGCGGGACCTGATGAGAGGGAAGGCCGCCATCCCTGCACAGATCGAGCCTAACCCGAATAATTTGAAGAGGAAATCTGAGCAGGTAGTTCACACTGAGCCTACCACTTCTAGTGACTCATTTGATGTTATCTCGTCGGATTTATTTGATGCTGATTTTGTCACACTTAGGAGCGGTAGAAGACCAGCAGGAGGCGCCTCATCTGAGCGACCACACGAGGATTCATCTAGAGCGCCAGATGAGGAAGAGGAGAGCGGTACTGAAGCCGCACATCCTGATGAGGGTGGTACTGATGTCACCCGAGATGCTGATTTACCCGGCGGTACTGAGGCCGCCATCTCACCACATCGAGGAGGTGGTACTGATGCCACCAGCAGAGCCGAGCCAGCCAGAGGTGGTACTGAGGCCACCAATATTCATTTTGATAGACATGTTGTTTTTCCTCGAATAAATGTATCTCGGAACTCTGATTTGAATAAAGGAAAAGGTTTAGTTTATTCTGATCCCACTGTGATGAATGATGTTTGTGAGGATCCAGTCATCGACTCATCTAGGCCTATTCCTAGTCCTTCATCTGAGAAGGACCCTGTGATCCCCTTTCCTAGAGCCCTTGAGTTAGGGAAAGGGAAGAAAAAAGAAAAAGACCCAAAAAAGAGAGAGCAGGAGGAGTTCAGCCAGAGCATGATAGACCGATTTCACATCCAGCTGACCCTCAATGAGGCTTTGCAGCACATCCCTCTTCTTCAGCGATCCTTGAGAGACAGGACCACAGTCAGGAGGACGAAGAGGAACAAGACCGCAGAAATTCATGTGCTAACAAAAGCCACGTGTTACGCGATCCAGAACCATCTGCCGACTAAGAGGCCAGATTTAGGGGCCCCGTATGTCAGATGTCAGATTAGTGAGCAGAGGTTCGACCGCACTCTATTAGATAGCGGATCGTCTATCAACCTTCTTCCGGCAGCCCTTCTCGACCACTTAGAGTTGGGCACTCTTGTACAGAGCAGGACATACCTTCAGTTTGCTGATCGGTCTGTCAAGAGGCCAAAGGGGTTGTTACGAGACGTTGTCGTCACGATTCAGGGTTTGCAATTCCCCGTGGACTTCGTAGTGCTGGACATGGAGACCCCTGACTCGTTGACCGATTCCCCCATCATCCTCGGTCGCCCATTCTTGGCCACAGCCAAGGCGGTGACTGACCATGACAGTGGGAAGGTATACTTTCGCGTCCAGGGCGAGAGTATACAAATAGAGACGGTTAAGGACCACAGAGCCAGATCTAGATCCCGCTCACATGGGAGTACAGACTCAGAGCAGCTGACAGACGCAGAGCCAGACATCCACCAGGACTGTGATTTTGTGATCACAGATGATGAGGCAGCTTGGGCAGATCCTGCAGCACAGACTATCCTCTCATATTCAGATACATCTGATGCAGAGATGATAGCAGAGGATAGTCTGGAGAGCACAGCCCTGGTTCAGGATACTATTGAGTCAGCAGAGTCAGATCTTGATCGCGACACGATTTCCAGTGATGGTGGTACTGAGGCCACCCTGCTCTATGGTGGTGCTGATACCACCTTGTTCTCCAGTGGTACTGATGCCACTGAGTCTGATATAGATCCCTCGGATTCAGAGTCTGATTGGGCAGATTGTAATGATCAGATGTCAGATCTGGATCCACCTGAGCCTTTAGATGAGGAGGAGGTAGAGGCAGAGCAGAACAGAGACAATGTAGAGGACCCGCCTTCTCCAGATCCAGTTTGTGAGAGTTCATTATCATTTTCCCAGGCAAATTTGGCAGAATTATCCGCATACACACATCTTCTTAAGAAGCCAGATTTGCCAGCACCTAGCTGTCCAGAGCTAAAGCCGCTCCCTACTTCGCTGAAGTATCGATTCCTTGCGGGAGAGTCTGAGATGTACCCAGTCATCATCTCTGCAGATCTGACTGGAGAACAAGAATCCCGTCTGATGGAGGTTCTTGAAAAGAACCGCAAGGCAATTGGATGGAGCGTAGCAGATCTCCATGGGATTAGTCCCTCGTTGTGCTCCCACCATATCTATCTCGAGGAAGGGGCAAAGCCGTCACGTGAGTTCCAGCGGCGACTGAACCCCAACCTAAGAGAGGTTGTTATGAAGGAAATATCAAAATGGTGGAGTGCAGATTTTATTTATCCCATTTCCGACTCCAAGTGGGTAAGCCCCTTGCATGTGGTGCCCAAGAAGACGGGCATCACGACTGTGATCAATGAGTCGGGAGAGGAGATTGCTACACGAGTACCCACCTCTTGGAGGGTTTGTGTTGACTACAGGAAACTCAACCAGGCCACCAAGAAGGACCATTTCCCCCTGCCTTTTATTGATCAGATCATAGAGAGACTGGCAGGGAAGAGCCATTACTGCTTCCTAGATGGGTACTCGGGCTACAACCAGGTGGCCATCGCTCCTGAGGATCAGGAGAAGACCACCTTTACCTGTCCCTTCGGTACTTACGCCTTTCGACGCATGCCATTCGGGCTATGTAACGCCCCTGCGACTTTTCAGAGATGCATGCTGTCAATCTTTTCGGACATGGTAGGGGAGTGTTTGGAGGTCTTCATGGACGACTTCTCGGTTTACGGCGACGGTTTCGATTCCTGTCTTGATTGCCTAGACCGAGTGCTCCAGCGATGTATTGATACCCGCTTGGTTCTGTCTTGGGAAAAGAGTCACTTTATGGTGACTCAAGGGACGGTGCTTGGCCACATCATCTCCAACAGAGGCATGGAGGTAGATCCGGCCAAGGTCGATGTCATTCGGAAACTCACACCACCGTCCAATCTGAAGCAGTTACGGTCATTTCTGGGGCACGTTGGTTTTTATAGAAGATTCATTCATGATTTTAGCAAGATTGCCCGACCGTTGACTGACCTCTTGACGAAAGACACCGAGTTCCTTGTCGATGACAAGTGTCTTTCGTCCTTTGAGACTCTCCAGCAGTGCGTAATTGAGGCTCCTGTCCTTCAGCCACCCGATTGGTCTCTCCCATTCGAGATCATGACGGACGCCTCCGATTTTGCCGTAGGAGCCGTGCTAGGACAGAGGAGGGATGGAGTACCGTTTGCGATACACTATGCTAGCCGCACATTGGATTCCGCCCAGCGGAATTATACAGTCACAGACATATTGATGGATCCAAATGGTATAGGAGACCAGAGGAGGGCAGAGTTAGCCGCCTTGGAAGAGCTTAGAGATGCAGCTTTCTCAAACAGCCTACATTATAAGGAGAAAATCAAGGAGTGGCATGATTCTCATATCAGCCACAAGCATTTTGAGATTGGACAGAAAGTATGGCTGTTTGATGCAAGGCTTAGATTATTTCCAGGGAAGCTACAGAGCAAATGGAAAGGACCCTATTTGGTCAGAAAGGTACACGATAACGGTAGCATTGATATATCTGAGTTATCTTCTGAGAGTACCTTCCGAGTGAACGGCCAGCGGCTCAAACCATTTCTAGATCATGAGCCGCGGGACGTTATTATTGCTGCTATTCATTTTGCGTGAGATGTGGTCCTTTGACTCACATCTTTTACATCTCACGCCTTATTTTCACTGTTCCTCCGCCTGTATAGATCCAGTTGTCCATATCATTCTATTCTTTAGTCCCACATCCCATTTCTCATCTTATGATTATGCTATACTTAGGGTGTACTTTACCCTAAGTATAGGGGGGATGTCGGGCCTGTGAGTATTCTTTTCATTCTTTCTGCTCTTGTTTTTGCTGCCTATACTTAGGGATATTTTACCCTAAGTATAGGGGGAGCAGATTCTGTATATTCTTCACTCGGATTTCCCTTCATGTATAGCTTTCTATACTTAGGATTAGTTAATCCTAAGTATAGGGGGAAACCACCGAGTTCCTCTCATTCTATTCATTTATTCGTTCCTGTACTTAGTCATTCCTTTTCACTTCCCTTTTACTAAGCACGAGTTATGTCTTCTTCATCGCTCTTGATCACTCTGAGGACATCGTTCGAGCTAAGTATAGGGGGGGTGTGTATATATTTCATATATACTTTAGCCATAACTCGTACTTTGTGTGAGTGTGTTAATAAATAAAATGGCTAAAAATCACAAAAATCACAAAAATTAAAATTTTTCATGTACATAAACCTCTTTTATTCTTGCACATACATAGCTAGTGTACAAAGTATTTTTGTAAAAATGATTTCAAAAATCTTTTGTGTAAAGCTTGTGTAAAATATTTTGTATCAAAATTATGTATATAGTACAAAATTTTTCCAAAATGTTTTGAAAATCAAAAGTTTGCAAAAATCTTGTGTAAATGTGTGTAAATATCTTTTTGCAAAACTTGCACTTCATGCATCATTCATTCATGATTTCAAAACATTTGTCAAAAATTTTTTGCATGATTGTAAAATATTTGTAAATAGCATCTTGTGTACATATATGTATATAGTTTTTCCTGGATGAGAGTTGACATTTAAACTAAGCCTGGAATTAAATTGAGAAATGGAGCTTGAATAAGATCTTAATTCACTTAACTTCAAGAGGAACCTTGTAGGACTTAGGGTTAAGGCTTTTCAGGTCCATAAGGACTTAATTCTTTGAGTCCACTAGGCTATGAGCATATGTCATCTTGATGAGCCTAAGTAGAGCACTTAACAACACACGCATGACTCTCAGAGACAATGGCTTAACTTGCACCTGCACTTTACACATGGCTCTCCATGGACGAGGTGGTGAGGAGGCAGTTTCCTTTGGCTTGGGGTAGCATATGAGGGTAGTACTTCTAGGCGGAACCTCTCTTCTTCTTATAGTGAAGGAAGTGCACCTCAACTTGGTCTAGTGGTGTTGAAAGCTAAAGACAGAAGCTGTGGGTTGCAATAAAGCTTCAAAAGAGGGATAGTCTACTGGCTCAAGGGGAAATTTCTTATATATGCTGCACCATGTAGATATGTTGTACAGAAGTTGTTGAAAAAAAAAAAATATGCAAAAATGCAAAAAGAACTCCAAAAAAGTGGTGGGTCGGATTGAAAATTTAATAACCCCACCGGAGTATGAAGCAAAAGCTTATGGTATCATGTTACATCTCATGAAGCTTGCAGCGGGAGACTTAGCTACACTGGCTAAGCTTCCAAAACTCTATACTTCTACCCCCTCTTCTTGAGCCGGTTGCACTTGAACTTAGAAGGGAATACCCCGTTTCTCGAGGAAAGAGTTGCTAGACTGAGGCATTAGAGTTACCAGGTTGAGGGAGATTGTTTCTTTGTTACTTCTGAGGTGGGGAGCCACATATCACTTACACCGCAAGGAAAGATTCATGGTCATTAGAGTTTGTGTATGTAGACTTGTTCTGATCTGGTTTATTGAGGAGTCTTGCCCATAGATTGGTGGAACTTGGAGGCTGTTGAGTTTTAGGCTTAAGTCCAAATAAGGTTCCGACACATTAATAATCCAAAGATCTGATCGAGCTCCATATTTCAAGTTAATGAAGGCAAAATTTAATAAATCAACCTTGATCCATGTACATCCTCTTTTTCTTTTTCTTTTTCTTTCTTTTTCACTTCTTTTTCAAATAAGTGTTTGCTAAGGGACTAGCAAAGTTAAGCATAGGGGGGTGATGAATACCCATTCATCACTCTTTATTCTTCTATTTTAGCTACAAAAACCCTTTTCAAATACATGTAGATATGTGTAAATACCAATAAATACCAAAAGCATGCATTGTGTAAAAACCTATAATTAGCATGTTTTTGTGCACAAAATAAAAGAATAAAGAGCAAAAAGAAAAAAAAGAGGGAAATATTTAGAATAAATATTGAGCAACCTAACCCAAGGGAGGGCTCAGCATGGGCCTGACCGCATAAAAGCCAAAGTAGAGGGAGATAGGAGCTCACTTGTTTATATTTGTAAATAAATTAAACTATATATTTTCCTCACCCAAAAAGAAGCTTGTACATATTGTATGTATATTCTATTAAAAACAAAATAAAAAGATAAAAAAATCAAAAAGTCAAAAAGACCCTTTCACCATGTGTATAAACCACACTCTTGCATTTATTTAACCCTATAAATAAATTCATTTATTTTCTAAACTTTTTGTAAATATTCTATATTACCTTTTGTAAATAAAATAAATAAAAAGAAACAAAACAAAAATCAAATAAAAATTACAAAATTGAAAATACCAAAAATACATTGTATTAATACCATGTATATAAATGTATTCATTTCACCCTTGTATATATGTGATAAAAATAAAATAAAAATATTCTTTTATTCTATATTTCATGTTGTAAATAAATAAAATACAAAATGAGCATAAAAACACATAAAAATAACAAATAAAAAAAAATCAAAAATAAAAATCCATGTAGTGTACATATACCTATATATAGAGCTAACCTATTTTTTTTCCAAAAATTAATTAAAAATCACCAAAAAATAGAAAAAAATAAAAGAAAAATATTTCATGTTTTAAGTTTTCTTTAATTCGACCTATTTTTGCCCTAAAATAAATGGTCAAAGTTCGGGCACACGTGGCCGCTCCTGACTGGGCCACGGGGGAATGTTGACCCCAGTCAACTCCCCCGCGCCTCCTTCCTTTTCTGGCCAACGCGCGCCGCGCCCTTCTTCCCCGATTTATCCACGCGCGTCCAGCCTGTCTTCAACTCAACCCCCGCGCCCATATTCTTCGCCGCACATCCCTCTCCCTCGCCGGATCTTCAGCCATCAAATCGACGCTTTCCTTAGCCGTCGAGCCTCAACCCTAGTCGCCCGGTCACGCTATATATCCTTCCCCTCCGCCGCCCTCGCGCCGAATCTTTGGACCCTCTCCTTCTTCCCCGTGACCTCCATTGGCCTCGCAAGAGTGACAGCAAGCCGTTGCCTTTGTAGCAGTGAGGCGAGAAGGCGTATCCTCTGATCCGGCGTAACCTCGCCGTCCTTGCTCCGCCGCCGCGTCGAGCATCGAGCTTCAGGCCTTGACGCCCTTCGAAGCTACGACCCGGAGATAGCCCATCTCCACCACAGTCTCCAGCATCCATCAGGTAGCCGTAGCTTCCTTTAGTTTAGACTAATTTTCGATTACGCCCAAATTCCATCTCCGACGCACTTCTTCGATTCCGACCACCTCGCTTATCATCTCGACCTCCCGACCCGATTTTCACCTTCGCCGTACCCTCACGCACCTTCTACGCACTTTCACTCAACCCAGATCGCACAGGATCTGGGAGTCGAGCTTCACCGTCCTCCGCTCGCCGGAGCTCGTTCGCCACGCCGCACCGTCCACCTTCACGCCACCTAACCGGGTCGAGGCACTTTGCCCGCGACCCGCGAAGCTTCTTGACCATTTTGCAGGTCCAAAGGGGGTGTCTGAGCCTCCTTCCCAGTTCAGCCAGGAGCTTCTTCTCCGACGACCTCGCCGGAGCCTTCCAGGGTTCGGCCGAGGCATTGGAGACCCGCCGCAGCTGCGCAACTTCACGCCGGAGCTTCTCCGACCTTCAGGCGCAGCAGAGGAGACCGGAGGCACCTTCACGAGGCCGGCGAAGTTCGCCGGCCATCAGTTCTTCGAGGACCCTCCAGAGCCGTCCGATGATGCTCCAGCTCCAGATCTGATCCTGAGCGTCCATCTGTTGAGGAGCAGCGACCGTTGATCCATTTGAGGAGCGCATCGGAGCCATCCGTAGCAGAGGAGAGAGATCTGAGCCAGCACCGTCGGATCAGCCACGTGGATCTTTCTCCGCCGTCGATTGAGCCCAAGAGCCGAAGGAGTAAAGGCGCGTTTGTTCTCCACCGTTGGATCTGCCACGCGTCCTCATCTGGGCCGTCGCTATTAATAAAGGGGTAAATTTCATAGGCCCCCCCTCTGTTTGTCTTATTTCAGTTCAGTCCTGTAATTTTCAATTCTAGTTGTTTATTTTCTGGGTAATTTGCATCAAGGACCTCGCGCTTTATTTTAATTGCACTTATACCCCTGCCAGTAGAGACCCACGTGCTTTAGCACGTGTTTTGTTGGGTTATTTGCATGAGACCCCTTGTAGTTCTGGAATGTTATTCAATGAATGAAAAGTTTTGTTTATTTGCATGTATACCCCTGTGAGCATTGAATTTACACATGTGTGAATTATTTTTGGGTAAATTGCATATAAGCCCCTGGACTTTTGATACGAGTTATCAACAGGTCCTCGGAACTTATTTTTATCACATTTAGGTCCCTGTGTGCCCCAGACACGTGCTTGGCACGTGACTTCTTGGGTATTTTGCACCAGGACCCCAGAACTTTTGGGTATTTGCACTTAGGTCCCTGTACACAGTGCCCTACCTTTATTTTTGAATAAAATATCAAACGAACTCCAAATCCAATGAAATTTTGACACATGGCTCCTGCCATGGTGTAGGAATTTCTATGATTTTTGGGGACATTTTGGATTTCATTTATTATTTTTAAAAATTCAAAAACACTTATTTTCGCCACTGTTTGACTTTAAAAATACCAAAAAAATATAAAATCACCTTTAAAAATTCTAAAAAAATTAGGTAATGTTGTTTACTGGTTGATTGATTTTCGAGCCAATTTTGGCCACTTTTCATCCCTTAAAAACCATAAAAATTGAAAAACCCCTAAAAACTCATAAAAATTGTAGTAAATAAATTAAAAATCCAAAAACAATAATTAGGGTGCCTAAATTTTCCTTATTCTTTCTAGAATATAGGAAAAATACCTTTAGGGCTTTTTGAGATCCAAAATTATTTTATTTTGTGGTCTTAAGCCTTGCTGGACAGTACCCTATTTTTCTTGCATTGTTTGATTTTTAATAATTAATTTATCCATTAGAAAAATTCCAAAAATTCACCAAAAACAGTAAAAAACATTTAAAACATAAAAACCATTTTTCCATAATTTTTGCATCATTTGTGTGTCTTGTATAAATTGTTGAAGTCCAGTGTTTGTTCATTTTCTCTTAATTTCTTATCTTTTAAAAAATCAAAAAAAAATTACAAAAACAAATAAAAACCATAAAAAGACTCTTTTGGATTCTTGACTACATCGTAGGCCGCAAGGCCAATCTGTGCTCCTTGAGTTCGACCCTGGGAGCTATACCAGGTTAATCTTATAGCAGAACCACTTCTATCTTGTGTTTTGATTGATTGATCTCTTTGTGAGTGGTTTATTTTCTTGATTTACGCATTCGAGTGACTGAGGACAACGACATTGTGATTTATTTTCCACCTTAGTCGCTCTCTGATTTTTGCGTGATCACCGCCTGGCTGAAGCATTTAGGGAAGTTTGTTTACACCTGGGAGCAGCTCCGCACCGAGTACTTAAACAAGTACTATCCACTCGGGCGGACGAATGCAGCAAGGGCCCTGATCAACAACTTCTCCATGCTCCCTAACGAGCAGTTTCACGAGGCATGGGAGAGGTTCAGAGAGCTTCTGGATAGATGCCCACACCACGACATTTCCAAGCCGAACCTAGTTCAGAGCTTCTTTAGTGGGATGACGCCAGAGCTTCAGGGTCTGGTGAATGCTTCTTGCGGCGGGTCCTACTTTGCCAAGGACCACAACCAAGTCTGGGCCATCTACGAGGAGATGGCCGAAAACTACATGGTAATGTCCCAGACTCGGTTGTACACACAGAGATCTCAGCAGCCGCCAGGACCCGTGCAGTACCAGCGGATAGCACGGGTTGATGCAGGTCCATCCAGTTCGTCCGCAGTTGCAGCCGCACAGGCAGAGTCGGCCGCGGCGGACATGGGGATTATCAGCGAGAAGTTGGACCGCATGGAAATAATAGAGAAGAAGCAGTGCCAGGGCATAACTCAGATGGAGCAGATGGCACAAACTCTGAGCGACGTGAAGACCCATCTCTTGTGTCTTCAGGAGGCACAGACGGCTTCTCAGCCCCGTCTTCAGTCGCGAGGCGAATCCGGCGGCAGCCGCAGCTCGTCCCAGCGCTCCAGCTCCTTGCAGCAGCCTAGACAAGTTCACCTTGTACAGGCGGAGCCGTACCAGCAGCAGCAGTCCTCTTACCAGTCACCACCATCTCCAGATTTACAGATGGTGGTATATCAGCCGGATCAGCCTCTGGCAGTACTGCCGCCAGACCCCTTCGATGCAGAGCCGTTGATGGATGTCAACGGGATTTGGTATGATCGTCCTCAACCTGGAATCCGACGAGACCATCCCGGATTCAGGTGGGGGAATGGGGGTAACCAGTCCCAACAGCAGCCAGCCGGTCAGGGAGGGCAGTACTCCCAGCAGAGGGATCACCAGCAGCCCCCAGCATACCAGCCACACCAGCCATCGTCCTTCGTACCTCGTCCCTACCAGCAGCAGGGACAGACTTGGAGACGTGAGCAGCAGGCTCACCAGCAGCAGCATCCTTCCTCTTACCCCTCTCAGCCGCAGCAACACCAGGTCCAGCAGCCTCATTACCAGAGAGGCAACCCGTCGGGCTCCCATGAGAGCCCCGCCTTGGATGATCTAGCCCGCATCTTCACAGAGCAGCAGGCTACATTTAGACGGGAGATGGACGAGTTCCGCCAGGAGATGCGGGACCTGATGAGAGGGAAGGTCGCCATCCCTGCACAGATCGAGCCTAATCCGAATAGCTTGAAGAGGAAGTCTGAGCAGGTAGTTCACACTGAGCCTACCACTCCTAGTGACTCATTTGATGATATGTCGTCGGATCTATTTGATGCTGATTTTGTTACACTTAGGAGCGGTAGAAGACCAGCAGGCGGCGCCTCATCTGAGCGACAACGCGAGGATTCATCTAGAGCGCCAGATGAGGGAGAGGAGAGCGGTACTGAAGCCGCACATGATGATGACGGTGGTACTGAAGCCACCCGAGATGCTGATTCCACCGGCGGTACTGAGGCCGCCGCTTCACCATATCGAGGAGGTGGTACTGACGCCACCAGCAGAGTCGAGCCAGCTAGAGGTGGTGCTAAGGCCACCAATATTCATTCTGATAGAGATGTTGTCTTTCCTCGTATGAATGTATCTCAGGACTCTATTTTGAATAAAGGAAAAGGTTTAGTTTCTTCTGATCCCACTGTGGTGAATGATGTATGTAAGGATCCGGTCATCGAACCGTCTAGGCCTATTCCTAGTCCTTCATCTGAGAAGGACCCTGTGATCCCCTTTCCTAGAGCCCTTGAGTTGGGGAAGGGGAAGAAAAGAGAAAAAGATCCAAAAAAGAGAGAGCAGGAGGAGTTCAGCCAGAGCATGATAGATCGATTTCACATCCAGCTGACCCTCCATGAGGCTTTGCAGCACATCCCTCTTCTTCAGCGATCCTTGAGAGACAGGACCACAGTCAGGAGGAAGAAGAGGAACACCACCGCAGAAATTCATGTGTTGACAAAAGCCACGTGTTACGCGATTCAGAACCATCTGCCGACCAAGAGGCCAGATTTAGGAGCCCCGTATGTCAGATGTCATATTAGTGAGCAGAGGTTCAACCGTACTCTATTAGATAGCGGATCGTCGATCAACCTTCTTCCGACAGCCCTTCTCGACCACTTAGAGTTGGGCACTCTTAGACAGAGCAGGACATACCTTCAGTTTGCTGATCGGTCTGTCAAGAGGCCAAAGGGGTTGTTGCGAGACGTTGTCGTCACGATTCAGGGTTTGCAATTCCCCGTGGACTTCGTAGTGCTGGACATGGAGACCCCTGACTCATTGACCGATTCCCCCATCATCCTCGGTCGCCCGTTCTTGGCCACAGCCAAGGCGGTGACTGACCATGACAGTGGGAAGGTATTCTTTCGCGTCCAGGGAGAGAGTATACAAATAGAGACGGTTAAGGACCACAGAGCCAGAGATAGATCACGCTCAGAGGGCAGTACAGATTCAGAACAGCTGACAGATACAGAGCCAGACATACACCAGGACTGTGATTTTGTGATCACAGATGATGAGGCAGCTTGGGCAGATCCTGCAGCACAGACCATCCTCTCATATTCAGATACAGCTGATGCAGAGATGATAGCAGAGGATTGTCTGGAGAGCACAGCCCTGGTTCATGATACTATTGAGTCAGCAGAGTCGGACCTTGATCGCGACACGATTTTCAGTGATGGTGGTACTGAGGCCATCCTGCTCTACGGTGGTACTGATGCCACCGCAGTTGATACAGATCCCTCGGATTCAGAATCTGATTGGGCAGATTGTGATGATCAGATACCAGACCTGGATCCACCTGAGCCTACAGATGAGGAGGAGGTAGAGGCAGAGCAGATCAGAGACAATGCAGAGGACCCGCCTTCTCCAGATCCAGCTTGTGAGAGTTCTTTATCATTTTCCCAGGCAGATCTGGCAGAATTATCAGCATACACACATCTTCTTCAGAAGCCAGATTTGCCAGCACCCAGCTGTCCAGAGCTAAAGCCGCTCCCTACTTCGCTGAAGTATCGATTCCTTGCGGGAGAGTCTGAGATGTACCCAGTCATCATCTCTGCCGATCTGACTGGAGAACAAGAATCCCGTCTGATGGGGGTTCTTGAAAAGAACCGCAAGGCAATTGGATGGAGCGTAGCAGATCTCCATGGGATTAGTCCCTCGTTGTGCTCCCACCATATCTATCTCGAGGAAGGGGCAAAGCCGTCGCGTGAGTTCCAGCGGCGACTGAACCCCAACCTACGAGAGGTTGTCATGAAGGAAATATCAAAATGGTGGAGTGCAGATTTTATTTATCCCATTTCCGACTCCAAGTGGGTCAGCCCCTTGCATGTGGTGCCCAAGAAGACGGGCATCACGACTGTAATCAGTGAGTCGGGAGAGGAGATTGCTACAAGAGTACCCACCTCTTGGCGGGTCTGCGTTGACTACAGGAGACTCAACCAGGCCACCAAGAAGGACCATTTCCCCCTGCCTTTTATTGATCAGATCATAGAGAGACTGGCAGGGAAGAGCCATTACTGCTTCCTAGATGGGTACTCGGGCTACAATCAGGTGGCCATCGCTCCTGAGGATCAGGAGAAGACCACCTTTACCTGTCCCTTCGGTACATACGCCTTTCGACGCATGCCATTTGGGCTATGCAACGCCCCTGCGACTTTTCAGAGGTGCATGCTGTCGATCTTTTCGGACATGGTAGGGGAGTGTTTGGAGGTCTTCATGGACGACTTCTCGGTTTACGGCGACGGATTCGATTCCTGTCTTGACTGCCTAGACCGAGTGCTCCAGCGATGTATTGCTACCCGCTTGGTTCTGTCTTGGGAGAAGAGTCACTTCATGGTGACTCAAGGGACGGTGCTTGGCCACATCATCTCCAACAGGGGCATGGAGGTTGATCCGGCCAAGGTTGACGTCATTAGAAAACTCGCACCGCCGTCCAATTTGAAGCAGCTACGGTCATTTCTGGGGCACGTTGGTTTTTATAGGAGATTCATTCATGATTTCAGCAAGATTGCCCGACCGTTGACTGACCTCTTGACGAAAGACACCGAGTTCCTTATCGATGACATGTGTCTTTCGTCCTTTGAGACTCTCCAGCAGTGTGTTATTGAGGCTCCTGTCCTTCAGCCACCCGATTGGTCTCTCCATTCGAGATCATGACGGACGCCTCTGATTTTGCCGTAGGGGCCGTGCTAGGACAGAGGAGGGACGGAGTTCCGTTTGCCATACACTATGCTAGCCGCACATTGGATTCCGCCCAGCGGAATTATACGGTCATAGAGAAGGAGATGCTAGCAGTAGTGTTCGCCCTAGATAAGTTCAGATCGTATATCATTGGATCTAGAGTGACTTTGTATACTGACCACACCGCCATCAGGTACCTCATGTCAAAGAAGGATGCCAAGGCCAGACTTACTAGATGGATCCTTCTACTCCAGGAGTTCGACATTGAGATCAAGGATAAGCCTGGAGTCAAGAATGTGGTGGCGGATCATCTTTCCCGACTAGAGCAGCCTGAGGATTCTGAGCAGATTGATCCTATTCGAGATACCTTCCCAGATGAGGCGATCCTTGCTATCACCTCACTCCCGTGGTATGCCGATATTGTGAACTTTCTCGTTGCTGGGAAAGTCCCACAAGATTGGCCTAGGCAGAGGCGTGAGACCTTCCTTGCGAAGGCCAAGTCCTACCACTGGGAGGATCCCATCCTTTACCACGAAGGAGGGGATAGCGTCTGGCGTCGGTGTATTCCTCAGGAGGAGCATCATAGTGTCCTCACTTACTGCCACAAGCTTGAGGCAGGAGGACATCATTCTGGGAGGAGAATGGCACAGAAAGTGCTCCAATCCGGCTTGTGGTGGCCTACACTCTTCAAGGACTCTGATGAGTTCGTGAAGAGGTGTACTGACTGTCAGAGGATGGGCACTTGTGGACAGCGTGATATGATGCCAATGCAGCCCATTCACTTCTGTGAGGTCTTTGACGCATGGGGCATCGATTTCATGGGTCCATTCCCTAAGAGTCAGGGATTTGAGTACATTCTGCTGGCCGTTGATTATGTGAGTCGTTGGGTTGAGGCTATCCCCGCCCGAGCCGCTGATGCGAGGATAGTTTGCAGGTTTCTGAGAAAGCATATCATCACGCGGTTCGGGGTTCCACGAGTTTTGATTTCTGATGGGGGGTCTCATTTCGTCAACGACCAGGTGAAGGCCCTTGCTAGCGAGTTCAGTATAGACCATCGTGTTGCCACACCTTACCATCCACAGACGAATGGTCTAGCTGAGGTGTCGAATAGGGAGATCAAGAATATTTTACAGAAAGTCGTCCGCCCTGACCGAAAGAATTGGTCACAACTTTTGGACTCAGTCTTGTGGGCATATCGGACGTCTTTCAAGACTCCATTGGGCACATCTCCCTTTCGCCTCGTTTATGGCAAGCCGTGCCATCTACCTGTTGAGCTGAGGCACAAGTCACTTTGGGCAGTTACAGATATTCTTATGGATCCAGATGGTGTAGGAGACCAGAGGAGGGCAGAGTTAGCCACCTTGGAAGAGCTTAGAGATACAGCTTTCTCAAACAGCCTACATTATAAGGAGAAAGTGAAGGAGTGGCATGATTCTCATATCAGCCACAAGCATTTTGAGATTGGACAGAAAGTATGGTTGTTTGATGCAAGGCTACGATTATTTCCAGGGAAGCTACAGAGCAAATGGAAGGGACCTTACTTGGTCAGGAAGGTACACGATAACGGTAGCATTGATATATCTGAGTTATCTTCTGAGAATACCTTTCGAGTGAACGGCCAGCGGCTCAAGCCATTTCTAGATCATGAGCCGCGGTGGTCTCTTGACTCACATCTTTTGCATCTCACGCCTGATTCTCACTGTTCTTCCGTATGTATAGATCCAGTTGTCCATATCATTCTATTCTTTAGTCCCACATCCCTTTTCTCATCCTGTGATTATGCTATACTTAGGGTGTACTTTACCCTAAGTATAGGGGGGAATGTCGGACCTGCGAGTATTCTTTTCATTCTTTCTGCTCCTGTTTTTGCTGCCTATACTTAGGGATATTTTACCCTAAGTATAGGGGGGCAGATTCTGTATCTGCTTCACTCGGCTTTCCCTTCATGTACAGCTTGCTATACTTAGGATTAGTTAATCCTAAGTATAGGGGGAGACCACCGAGTTCCTCTCATTCTATTCATTTATTCATTCCTGTACTTAGCCATTCCTTTTCACTTCCCTTTTACTAAGCACGAGTTATGTCTTCTTCATCGCTCTTGATCACTCTGAGGACATCGTTCGAGCTAAGTATAGGGGGGGTGTGTATATATTTCATATATACTTTAGCCATAACTCGTACTTTGTGTGAGTGTGTTAATAAATAAAATGGCTAAAAATCACAAAAATTTAAAAAATTTTCATGTACATAAACCTCTTTTATCTTGCACATACATAGCTAGTGTACAAAGTATTTTTGTAAAAATGATTTCAAAAATCTTTTGTGTAAAGCTTGTGTAAATATTTTGTATCAAAATTATGTATATAGTACAAAATTTTTCCAAAATGTTTTGAAAATCAAAAGTTTGCAAAAATCTTGTGTAAATGTTTGTAAATATCTCTTTGCAAAACTTGCACCTCATGTATCATTTATTCATGATTTCAAAACATTTTTCAAAAATTTTGCATAATTGTAAAACATTTGTAAATAGCATCTTGTGTACATATATGTATATAGTTTTTCCTGGATAAGAGTTGACATTTAAACTAAGCCTGGAATTAAATTGAGAAATGGAGATTGAAAAAGATCTTAATCCACTAAACTTTAAGAGGAACCTTATAGGACTTAGGGTTAAGGCTTTTCAGGTCCATAAGGACTTAATTCTTTGAGTCCACTAGGCTATGAGCATATGTCATCTTGATGAGCCTAAGTAGAGCACTTAACAACACACGCATGACTCTTAGAGACAATGGCTTGACTTGCACCTGCACTTACACATGGCTCTCCACGGATGAGGTGGTGAGGAGGCAGTTTCCTTTGGCTTGGGGTAGCATATGAGGGTAGTACTTCTAGGCAGAACCTCTCTTCTTCTTATAGTGAAGGAAGTGCACCTCAACTTGGTCTAGTGGTGATGAAGGCTAAAGACAGAAGCTGTGGGTTGCAATAAAGCTTCAAAAGAGGGATAGTCTACTGGCTCAAAAGGAAAATTTCTTATCTATGCTGCACCATGTAGATATGTTGTACAGAAGCACTTGAAAAAAATATATATATATATATGCAAAAATGCAAAAAGAACTCCAAAAAGTGGTGGGTCGGATAGAAAATTTAATAACCCCACCGGAGTGTACATAATCAAATAAAGCAAAAGCTTATGGTATCAATGGTACATCTCATGAAGCTTGCAGCGGGAGACTTAGCTACACTGGCTAAGCTTCCAAAACTCTATACTTCTACCCCCTCTTCTTGAGCCGGTTGCACTTGAACTTAGAAGGGAATACCCCGCTTCTCGAGGAAAGAGTTGCTAGACCGAGGCATTAGAGTTACCAGATTGAGGGAGGCTGTTTCTTTGTTACTTCTGAGGTGGGGAGCCACATATCACTTACACCGCATGGAAAGATTCATGGTCATTAGAGTTTGTGTATGTAGACTTGTTCTGATCTGGTTTATTAAGGAGTCTTGCCCATAGATTGGTGGAACTTGGAGGCTGTTGAGTTTTAAGCTTAAGTCTAAATAAGGTTCCGACACATTAATAATCCAAAGATCTGATCGAGCTCCATATTTCAAGTTAATGAAGGAAAGTTTAATAATTCAACCTTGATCCATATACATCCTCTTTTTCTTTTTCTTTTTTCTTTCTTTTTCACTTCTTTTTCAAATAAGTGTTTGCTAAGGGACTAGCAAAGTTAAAGCATAGGGGGTGATGAATACCCATTCATCACTCTTTATTCTCCTATTTTAGCTACAAAAACCTTTGCAAATACATGTAGATATGTGTAAGTACAAATAATTACCAAAAGCATGCATTGTGTAAAAACCTGTAATTAGCATGTTTTTGTGCAAAAATAAAAGAATAAAGAGTAAAAAGAAAAAGAGGGAAATATTTAGAATAAATATTGAGCAACTTAACCCAAGGGAGGGCTCAGCATGGGCCTGACCGCATAAAAGCCAAAGTAGAGGGAGATAGGAGCTCATGTGTACATACTTTTGTAAATAAATAAAATTATATTTTCCTCACCCAAAAAATATGCTTGTACATATTTTGTATATATTTAGAAACTCTTAAAAACAAAACAAAAAAAAATTTAAAACAAACCAAAAAGACCAAAAATATCCCTCCACCATGTGCATAGACCATCACCCATGTATTTATTTAACCCTATAAATAAGTAAAATTATTTTCTAAACTTTTTGTAAATATTCTATGTTACATATTGTAAATACATAAAATAACAAGAAACAAAACAAAAATCAAATAAAAATTACAAAATTAAAAATACAAAAATACATTTGTATAGATACCATGTATATAAATGTATACAACTATTTATTTCACCCTTGTGTATAAATAATTAAAATAAAATAAAAATACCATTTTGTTCTTTATTTTATGATGTAAATAAATAAAATATAAAATGGGCATAAAAATACATAAAAATAACAAATAAAAAATCAAAAATTAAAATCTATATAGTATACATATACCTATATATATAGCTACCCTATTTTTATTTCCAAAAATTAATTAAAAATCACCAAAAAAATAGAAAAAAATAAAAGAAAAATATTTCATGTTTTGAGTTTTTCTTAATTCGGCCTTTTTCTACCCTAAATTAAATAAACAAAAAAATAAAAACGTGGCAGCTCCTGATTGGTCCACGGGGGATTGTTGACCCCGGTCAACTCCCCCGCGGACTCTTTCCTTTTACGTCAACTCGCGCCCGACCCGACTTCGTCAATTTCTCCACGCGTCTCCAGCCTGTCGCCCCCGCGAACCCCGCGCCCGGATTCTTCGCCGTTCATCCGACATCCTCGCCAGATCCTTCGCCGTGGGATCCACGCCTTCCATAGCTGCCTCCACTCAACCCCTAATCGGCCCTGTCTCCATATATATCCCGACCTCCGCCGCCTCCGCGCCTCATCTTTGGCTCGCCACTTTCATTCCCGTGACCTCCAGAGCAATCACCGAGGTGACAGCTCGCGTTTGCCCCTGTTGCAGTGAGGAGAGGGTGCCCCGACCATCGATCCGGCAGCTTCGCGCCGCCGTGCTCCGCCGCTTGCAGGAGCTCGAGCCTCAGGCCTTGACGCCCTTCGAGGCTACGACCGGGAGCTAGCTAAGCTCCAGCACAGTCTTCCGCACCACCCAGGTAGATCCTTTAGGCCATAGTTTAGCGTAAATATCGATTTTAGTTTACTGTTAGCGTAGCTCCACCGCCGTCGCCAGCCACCTCCAATACCCCATTTGTCATTCCGACCCGACCATCGTCTTCGCCAGACCTCTCCGCATCTTCTTCACCCCTTCGCCCAACCCAGCTCGCACAGGAGCTGGGATTCGAGCTCCTCCGTCCATCGCCTCGCCGGAGCTTGCCCATTTCGCCTCCCCGATCACCTTCACCACGCCTAACAGGGTCGAGGCACTTTGCCCTCGACCCGCGAGTTTGCTGGGATACTTTGCAGGTCTATCCAAGCCCATCTGAGGGCTTGGACCACTTGGTCCAGCTGCTCCACCTCCGCCGACCTCGCCGGACCTCCCAGAGGATCGGTTGGGCCATCGGAGGGCTCCATTAGACGCGGAGGGCTCGCAGCTTCCTTCTCCAACCTTCAGCGAGCGTCCACGAGGAGACCAGCGCCGCCACGAGTCCGACGAAGTTCGTCGGAGCCCTGTTCGTCCACCATCCTCCTCCGCCGTCCGATTGACCCCCGAGCTCCAGATCCAATCACGTTCGTCCATTTGAGGAGCAACGTCAACCGTCAGATCCATTCGAGGGTCGATCTCCACCGTCGATCCAGCGCAGCTCAGCCTCGTCGTCCGTCCACCGTTCGATCTGCAACGTGGCAGCACCTGGACCGTCGGATCACAGTCTAGGACCGGAGCCCTGGGCGCCACCCCCTTCTCAGCCGTCCATTTATCCACGTGGCGTTCATCCATCGGTTCGACTTAATAAAGGGGTAAATTACCTTAGGCCCCCTCGTAGTTTATGTGTTTGCTTTCAGTCCTGTAAATATTTTAGGAATTTTATTTACGTTGGGATATTTGCATATTAAACCTCGTACTTTCTCGTATTTGCATTTATACCCCTGCCAGTTGTGGACACGTGCATCGACACGTCATATTTTGGTTTATTTGCAATAGAGACCCCTATAGTTCTGGATGTTCTTTAGTGAATGAAATCTTTTACTTATTTGCATTTATACCCCTGTGCGTGATTTATTTCCACATGTGCGTTTTATTTTGGGTATTTTGCAGATAAGCCCCTGGACTTTTGGTACTTGTTACCTATAAGCCCTCGGAACTTATTTTTCTTACATTTGGGTCCCTGAGTGCCCCAGGCACGTGCTTGGCACGTGTTTTGCTGGGTATTTTGCACCAGACCCCCCAGAACTTTGGGTATTTGCACTTTGGTCCCTGTGCACAGTGCCCCTCCTTTATTTTTGAATAAAATATCAAATCACCTCCAAATTCGATGAAAATTTGACACATGGCTCCTTCCATGGTGTAGAATTTTTATGAATTTTTGAGGACATTTTTGATTTCATTTGCTATTTTTAAAAATTCAAAAACCCTTATTTTTGCTACTGTTTAGAGTCAAAAACCCCCAAAAAAAATATCAAAACCCTTTTAAAAATTCCATAAAAATTAGTTACTGTTTATTTTGTGTTCCTTGATTTGCTAGCCAATTTTGGCTATTTTTCATTGAGTAAAAACCCTAAAAACTTAAAACACCTCAAAACTCCTAAAAATCATAATAAATAATTTAAAAACTCAAAAACAATAATTTTGGTGCTCAAATTTTCCTTGTTTTCTCTAGTATACAGGAAAATTACCTCCAGGTCCCTTTGAGATCCTTAGATATTTATCTTTGGGTTTTGGGTCTGGCTGGACAGTACCCCATGCTTTTCGCACTGTTTGATTTTTAGGAAATAAAATAAACATCAGAAAAATCTCAAAAATTCACCAAAAACATAAAAAAATATAAAACACATAAAAATATTTTTGTCTGAATTTTTGCTTGCTTTTTAATGCATTAAATAAATTGTTCAAGTTAATTGTTTGTGTGCTTTTCCTGTTTTCTTTATATTCCAAAAATCCTAAAAAAATATAAAAACCCTTAAAAACACAAAAAATACTCTCTCGGATTTCTAACTACATCGTAGGCCGCAAGGCCAATCTGTGCTCCTTGTGTTCGACCCTGGGTGCTATACCAGGTTAATCTCATAGCATGACCGCTCTCTTTCGTGCTCGATTAGTTTTACATGTTCTGAGTGGTTGATTTTTCTTGATATACTTAGCCCGAGTGATTGAGGTCGCGACGACCATTTCTTTACCTTTACCTTAGTCGTTCGGGCGGTTATCACTAGGCATAAGAGTTGTCCATTTCTCATTTAGGATTAATTTCCTGTCGATAGTTTATGATTTAGTTAAGTAAATAAGTCTTAATCGTTCATCATGTACTTCACCGGAGTTGAGGTCCGACGAGATCCTACGTGCGTACCCGTACCATCTCCGTCGTACTTTTCGCTTCCTTATAAAGTCTTGTCTCTTCCCGATCATCCCACATACATCCATTCAACCAGGACCGCCTAGATTCTGGGAATCAAGGTTCCTCTCCACCGCTTTGCTGGAAATGTCTCCTCTCAACTCATTTTCCGTGTATCTAGCTTCACATTTTGTCAAGGAAGAGCCTCTCAAGTGACTCATTCTTCTTGTGCAGGTCTCGCGCGCAAAGGAGCCCTCCTGAGCTCAAATCGAGTTGACTTGAAGGTCTCCAGGCCCCCCTTCTTTCCCAAATTTGCCAGGCTTCTCCATGGGGTCCTGGACCTTCTTGTGCACAACTGCAGCTGCAGAATGCCTCCCCAGATGTGTAGAGCATCTCGCTAGCGAAGAAGACAACCGGAGGACAGAGAAATCGACGTTCTAAGCTCGGAGGCAGGGACCTTTCCCTATTCTTCGAGCGAAGCAGCAACCGTCCGATCAAGGACCCTGCTCCAGATTTGATTGTGATCATCCATCTTCGCCATGCCTCGACCGTTGATGAAGACCCCAGATCTGATCTAGAACATTCATCTTTGAAGGGGTATCGGCTCACCAGAACGCGTCACATGTCTAAGTGAAGGGAGGAGGACGATCCAATAGCATGTTTATTTTGGGGTAATTGCATATCTCACCCTGCATATTTTGTATTCATTATTTAGTCCTGTAAATAAAAGTTAACATTTATAATAAGTGGATATTTTGCAAAATAGACTCTTAAGTTTTATGTAACTACAAATAGATCCAGTCCACATCACCTCGCGTGTCGTCCCACGTGAGGTGGCGAATTTTAGGGTACCCCTGTGAGTTTTGTAAATTAATATTTAGTCCAATAAATTGAATTGCACATTATATATTTTTATAAAAATTGCTTGGAGGTCCTTGAATTTTTTCGTAGTTGCATTTTGGTCCTTCCCAGGTTGCGTCATGTGTAGTCCCGCGTGATGGGGTAATTTGCATGAGTACCCTGACAGGTTTTGTAATTGTAAAATAGTTCTTAAAATTAAATAGACGTTGTATTTTCTTGGTGTTTTTGCACTGAGACCCCTGCACTTTATTTTAATTGTAAAAAATGACCCTGTCAGGACTTGTATTTTTGTGCTCTTTGCCTATTTATTAAAATATTTAATGAGCTCCTAAAAACCCACAAAAATAGGGTCATATGCCTCATGCGTTGTAGATTCACGCCCACATTTTGTTTGGCATTTTTTTTTGCATTTGACCTATTTGATAAAAATATAATGGAGTTTATATATTCCTTGTTTTCCTAGAAAAACTCCAAAAAATGGCAAAAATGCTTTCGAAAAATACAAAAAATATATGTATTTTATATATGTATTTATTGAGTCCAGAAAATAAAAACATTTAAAGGGTTTAGGGTTTAGGGTTTTAGGGTTTAGGGTTTAGGTTTAGGGTTTTAGGGTTTAGGTTTTAGGGTTTAGGGTTTAGGGGTTTAGGGTTAGGGTTTAGGGTTTTTTTAGTAAGCCTGGTTTTCGTAGCCCAGGTAGCTGCCTTTATTTTTATCAAGTAAAAGGTACATGTGGTGCCCTTCTTGGGGAAGCAAAAACAGATACAGAAAAAGGCCACAGGCGGCCAAAAAAGAGAACATCTTTACAAAAACATCAAGAGAGAATATATCTGTAGAAAGCGATGTCGAAACTCCAAAGTTCGGCAAGTCTTTGCTTCTAGAAAAGATGTAGTTTCCTAAGAATCTGGTAGGCAAGCATCCAACAGGAACTCCAAGTAATGAAATAAGAGTAATATTCAGCAGTTGGATTTTACCGAAGGTCCTTAGAGAGATCAAAAAGGCAGGTAAACAAGCATCCAATAGGATCTCCAATTAATGAAACAAGAGTAATATTCTGCCAGTGAATCAATCCATCCTTCCATGGCCTTAGCTCGAAGTTGGCCCTTAGGATTTAGGTTTTAGGGTTTAGGGTTTTTTTTAAGCCTGGTTTTCGCAGCCCAGGTAGCTGCCTTTATTCCAACAAAACGAAGATTACAAAAGGGGCCCTTCAGGGGGAAACAGAGTTGAAAGGAAAAAAGCCACATACGGCAAGCGTATAAAAGACAAGAAGAAAGAGATTAGAAGGGATACAAAAACAAAAAGCATCTTCACTTTTCCTCGTCCTTCAACTTGATTAAGGCATTCGATTAATCACCACTGCACAAAAGTCCGTGCAGTGACCCTCCATCTTGCACGCAGCAAACACCTCAGGCAAATTTTCATAAATGATTCTTTACTGTAAATCAATATCACCAAATTTGATATTGATACTATTCAGGATTGGCCTCAGAATGTCCAACTCTATTAGATACCTAGGCCGTTCTTGGATTTTCATATAACTTTGTGCTCTCATCCATACCAATAAATCTCCCAATACCATTGCAAATCTTTATCAGAGAAGAGCGATTTTTGTAGGAATATGGGCAGACCTGGTAAAATGATCCAAATTGTCCCTTGTATGGATGTTCTTATTTCCCCTGATTCCCACCTGGTGAACCTGAATCTCCTAATCCTTGTGAAAATGTACTCCTTCCTTAATGTTTCCTCCAAGTCATGGGGATTCACGAACTGGACCATAATCGATGTAGCTGATAAAGGATGTATTGAGAAAGTTCCCCTCAACCCGCCGGCATCCGAAAGAGCTTCATCTAGATCCAGCAAGTATTGACCTCCATCTGTCGTCAAAGCAACAACAGCCAATTGAAAATTGAGTGAGAACATGGCTACTTCAGCGTCTGAGAAACATATGGGCTCCATCGGAAATGAGAGTCCATCCAACTGCTCCTCCCGTCCAAGCAACAACATCTGTTTTATAATGAGGTGCTCCTCCCGATGTTTCCTGCAACGGCTAGAAGTTTTAATGTTGAAATAGCCGTTGTAAAAAGGCTCATTCGAAAAGATACTTATCTTTAGTGCGTGTACCCAGAGGTACACGCACTTCCAAGATTCCACATCAAGAAACCAAAGCTCCACTCCAAGCCATGCAGCACTCAGATGGACTTCGCTTGCATATTCATCAGCATCCTATATGCACGCCATCCTTCTTTCAGAAATATTAAGAGATTCTAATAGAAACCCAATCAGAATTTAGAAAAAATTAAATTGAAAGTTGGGGGTTGGGTACTTAGCTTCAGTGCACCCATCCTATTGGATGCGTGCACTTCCTTAAACATTTCGCCAAGGAAAATCCAGACTTAAGTACCCCAAAGAACAAGCATCATTCTTCTGTAAAGGACAAATTCTCAGGAGAAGAGGCATATACTTTCCCGTCATCAAGAGAGGACCAATAGGCAGAGAACCCTCAAGTCAGAGTTTGAATCTGACATAATCAAGTTGCTCCTTGTCCAGCACAATACACCCCTTAACTTTCAATGGTAACTGACTGGTGCGATAGAAGATTTGATCCTTCCTTTGCAAGATTGCCAGATTAGCCATAGCATCCGCAGCAGCATTAGCTTCTCTGTACACATGGGAGACCTTCACCAGGAGGTGTTTAACAGAAGCAATCTCATCCCACCAAGCCCGGAGGTTAGGGATTCCACATATACCATCCCCCAACATTTTAACCAGAACTTCCGAATCCAGGTCCAACCAAATTCGGTTGAAGTTATGCTCCCTGCATATGATTAGCCCCTCTAGAGCAGCCCTGAGTTCAACTTCCATATTCGTAGCATCTCCCATGAAACGAGAAAAAGAAAGCACCATCTCTCCTTTATGATTCCTGATAATGCCTCCTCCCCCTGTTGTTCCCGGATTACCCTTTTGAGGCCCATCAGTGTTAAGTTTGAGAATTCCACACTCAGGCTTCTGCCAGCAAAAAATTTTCCAGATCCTTTCCTTATGTCTGGCTTCAAATCCCAAGTTAAACAAGAACTCTTCTTCAGCTTTGTTCGCCACAAGGTTAGAACACACTAGAGGAATTATCATTCTAGTGTCCAGCTGCACCTTCTTCACCAAAACCAGATAGATGAGTAGTCATCATCAAATCTCCTTTTATTCCTTTCCACCCAAATATTCCAAAGGAGCCATGCTAGGAAAATCCTCCTGGCCTTTTTGAGAAGGGTCTCTTTCGCCCTCCACTTGAAGATAAATATCAACCAGCCAAAGAAATCCCTTGTATACCTATGCAGCTTAAAAGTCTTAAAGAACCAGCTCCAAAGCGCCATTGCAATCTCCCCATAGAAGAAAACATGTGCAGGGTCCTCAGGGCACGGATTATTACAGCAGTTGCATCTTGAAGCCAAGATGAAGCCCATCTTTACCACGTTATCATCAAAGGGCAATCTCTTATGAAAGAGCCTCCAAAGCATGATTGAAATTTTCGATGGGATTCCAAGATCCCAAATAGCCTTGCCCCATTGCTGAATTCTCCACTTCTTCCTGATACACTGCCAAGCACTCTTAACTGTAGGAATACCCTGATTATTCATGATCCATAACCTTTCTAGCTCTTCATCCCTGAGTTTTATTTGTTTAGCCAGAATCTCTTCGATTTTATCAACTTTCAGGCCTGTGGAACTTAGTTTTTTCAGATTCCATCTATCACTATCAAACATATCCATTATTAGAATATCAGGGTCATCCAAAATAGCCCCCTCCTGAGGCCAGAGGGGTCCACCAGGCAACCAATGGTCCAGCCAAAACCTGATTTTTCCATTCCCAATAGTCCAGGAGGTATAATATTGCCAACCTCCTTCCAAGCCTTTTGGAGGTTTTTCCATCTTGCCGGAGCATAAGCATTGTATGTATTTAAACTACCATATCTCTTTTGCATGAAATTTGTCCAAAGAGATTTATTCTGCATATAATGCCAAGCCATCTTCATTCTGATAGCCAACATCATCTCTCTAAGAGATCTGATGCCCAAACCACCTTCAGCAAGAGGCTTACAAATCTGATCCCAAGAAACCCAATGCTTAGCTTTGTTCTCTTTTGATCCCTGCCAGAAAAAATTTGAAAAGATGCTTTCTAGATTGCTAATAATTCCCAGAGGGACATCATACAACATCATCATGTGAATGGGGATACTCGAAAGGATATGCCTGACCAGTGTGATCCTCCCTCCTGCAGAGAGAGTTTTGCTCTTCCACCCTGCCAACTTATTCTAAACATCTTCTACCAGGCTGTCAAAGTATTTCCATTTTCATCCTGCCTTGGAATATTGGACAACCTAGATAAGTAAACGGGAGCATGCCATTACTGAAGCCTATGATCTCTTTGACCAAACTGCTATTCTGACCATTAATGTAGAAGCTACTCTTCTCAACATTAATCTTTTGCCCCGAGGCATCTCCATACTTATGAAGGAAATCTCTCAAGTTTTCTAAGGAACGCTTTTTACCATTGGTGAAGATGATGGTGTCATCAGCAAAATGGAGATGCGAGACGATGGGTGCCTTTGGATGTGTATAGTAAGGTTTCACCTTCCCATCCCTCAGAAGTTTCAGGAGACCCCTGCTCATAGCTTCCTCCGCTATGATGAAGAGAGCAAAAGAAAGGGGATCCCCTTGTCTCAGCCCTCTGGAGCTCTTAAACCACCCCGTGGAGGTACCATCAATCAGCAGAGAGAAAGGAATATTGTAGATGCAGGCTTTGATTGTATTAATCACCATATCATTGAACCCAAACTTGGCTAAGACAACAAAGAGGAAATTCCACTCCAGCCTATCATAGGCTTTTTCTATGTCTAGTTTCATTATGACATTATTACCCCTGCTCTTCTTATTAAGGTGTTGCGCTAATTCCTGAGCCAGGGAAACGTTATCAAAGATGCTCCTCCCAGCAATGAGCCCCCCTTGATTCTCAGCAATCAGCTTATTCATGAAAGGGGCCAATCTATCAGTTAGAATCTTTGTGATAATCTTATAACTGACATTACAAAGGCTTATTGGTCTGAGCTCACTGAACATGCTTGGATTCTTCTTCTTAGGAATCATTACAAGGAAAGTTGCTTTAATAGAATCAGGCATCCACAGATTGGTAAAGAATTCAGTCACTGTCGAATACACATCACCCTTTACAATCTCCCAATTATCCACATAAATTTCTGCAGTAAAACCATCTGGACCAGGGGCTTTATAATCAGCAAAGGATTTGATTGTTTTAAGAATCTCCTCCTCATTAAGCTTCATTGTCTTCTCTGTTGATGACGCTAGGGATGACTTCCAACATCTCATCACCCCAAGAAGTCCCCTTAGATTTGTACAGATCAGAATAATAAGTAACTCCAGCTTCAACAATGTTTTCCCAACATCCCCCACAAATCCCAGACTTGATGAAGGAATCCACAATACTTTGCCTACTCCTCATATTTATCACAGTATGGAAGTACTTGGTATTCGAGTCTCCCTCTTTCAACCAATTAACTTTGGCCCTATGGCGAAGGAAAGTATCATAAGCACAGGCTGTATCTGTATCGGTTTTTCTAGCTGTTAAGAGGTCCTTCCAATTCTGACCATCCCACTGGTCCCTTAGTTTTTGCTCACCCTCAGTTACCTTCTTAAGATCTGTAAGATGCTGCATCTCAATATTGCCAAAGACTTCTTTGTTCCACTTCTTCAGAATCATCTTCAGATGTCTGAGCTTACTTGAGATAGTGCTGAAGCCATTTCCTATATAGTAATCACGCCAATTATCTTTGATCAGAGCTTTAAAGACAACATTATACTTCCACATCTTCTGATATCTGAAGGGTGTTGGCCTTTTAGATCTGGTCGTCTTTCCCAGAACCAATATAGGGCTATAATCAGAAAGAATACGATCATCATAGTTGAAATCCACACTGATGTTAAAAGTGCCATTAACAAAGCATCTATCCAGCCTTTGGTAAATTCTATCTCTTGCAATGAAGTTATTGCACCAAGAGAGACAATCTCCCACATGCAATGGTTCAACCAGTCCAGCACAGTGAATGGCTAGATTGAAGTCGGTCGAAGCAGAATCATCAAAAACACCCTCGACCTTCTCATCTCTGGTTCTAATACAATTAAAGTCCCCTCCCACTAACCAGTTATCAGACTCAACCGTGTTAGAAAGCTCTTCAATGTCCAACCAAAGTTCTTTCCTCTTCCCAGCATCTGTTGAGGCATAAACTATCGAGATGTAGCACTGACTGAGAAAGAAATTCCCCACTCTGCAAGTCATCATCTGTTCTTTCATCTGAATGATTTCAATCTTAACATGATCTCTAGCAAGGATCCAAATCTTCTTCTGAGCTTCATCATTTGCAAAAAAACTTCTCCATTTTAAGAGATAGAGCCACCTGAGAAATCCTTTTTGCATCCACCATGGGTTCAATGATTCCTATGATTGCAATCTTATGAGATCTGATTAATTTGTTTAGATGAGCAAGATTTTCCTTATTGAAGGACACCTCTACAATTCCAAATAAGGGGTGTTCGACATTAAGTACAAGGAGTTGAGGTTTGGTTGGTGTTCCTTCTTGATCTCCTGCTAGACTCACTCAACTTCTTCTGCTTGAAGCTGACCTTCTTCTTCTTGTTTCTATTGTCTATCAGCAAGGGAGTTTGAGTAGGAATGCACTCAGAATCAGACAAAATGTCTCCCTCTCTGCTTGGAGAAGTATCACTAAAGTAATCCTCCCCATGTTGGCACTTAGAAGATGCATCATCCCCCAAAACATCATCATTAAGGGCATCAAAAGAATTAGCCATGGGGATAGATATTCCAGCATTACAAGGATCAGTATTCAGGACACAGATTAGAAGCTGTTGCTTACACTGCCCCTTTTCTTTCTCATTTCTAACATCACCCCCAATGTTGTCATCTTCCACAATTAGTTCCTCTAATTCTTGGGTTGTATTCTGCAATTCCTCTAGTATCTTTCTTTTTTCTAATTGTTCCTCTATAGGTTGCTCTTTCAAAACCACATCATCTAGGTTTTGGTCCGGGCACAGGTAAGCTACCTTGGAGCCCATGGTGGTGTTATCAGCCGGGTTTTCTTCAACCACCTTCGACGCAATCTTATCCAAAATCTTATCCAGTAGAGTGTCCATCGCCAGTAAATCAGTCTTGTACCCTTTATCAATAATCTCAGGAAGAACCGAGGGGCCTGCTTCATCCTTCCTTATCTCAGCATTCTGGTTGGATTTCAACACAGTATCTGATTTAAGGACTTCATTGATCCTTCCATCCTGAGCATCACAAGGCTCCTTATCACTGGCTAGTTTAATTGGATTGTTTCTGACAACCCATTTTTGCCTAGGCCGGATCAATTTGTTCTTCCTCATGATACAATCCTTTTGGTCATGACCAATCAGGCAATAGTAGTGGCAGTAGCGGGGAGGTTTTCATAGACAACATTCTGTATAAAGTCCCTCTCCCCAGATCTGATCACTATATGGTCCACCACCGGCTCACTGACATCTAATTCCACATTAACCCTGATGTATCCCGGCCTGGTGAAATTTGTGACATCCATGTCAATCGAGAGGAATCTCCCAATGGGTTTGACAATGGACTTCAGAGCCCCCTCATTCAAAAATTGCAGGCTCAACATTGGAAATCCAACCCTAACTGGAACATTAGGGGATGAATCCCCTGGATGAAAAATAAAGGGACCATCTAATCAGGGACATCCAGTTATTGCCAAACTTCCATGTGTTGCTTATGTACATTTTCATGTAATCGTTTTTATCTCAAACTTTAGAATAAGTATGA